>OY725337.1:17347601-18597601 GCA_963243735.1 Neocrepidodera transversa | reverse complement strand
AAAGGAATTTTCAAGGACCTTTTTAAACAATTTTCAAGGATTTTTTGAGATCTTTTCAAGGATTCTCATTTTTAAGATTATCAAGGAATTTTTGTGAATTTGATTAAAAATTTTTCAGGATTTTTCAAGAAGTTTAAGTTAAAAGGAATTTTCAAGGATCTTTTAAAACAATTTTCAAGACTTTTTTGAGATTTTTTCAGGGATTTTCATTTTTAAGATTATCAAGGAACTTTTTTGAATTTGATCAATTTTTTTTTAGGATTTTTCAAGTAGTTTAAGTTAAAAGGAATTTTCCAAGGACCTTTTAAAACAATTTTCAAGGATTTTTTGAGATTTTTTCAAGGATTTTCATTTTTCAGATTATCAAGGAAATTTTGTGATTTTGATCGAAATTTTTTTTAGGATTTTTCAAGTAGTTTAAGTTAAAAGGAATTTTCAAAGATTTTTTAAAACAATTTTCAAAGATTTTTTGAGATTTTTTCGAGGATTTTCATTTTTCAGATTATCAAGGAAGTTTTCTGAATTTTATCGAAATTTTTTTTAGGATTTTTTCAAGTAGTTTGTTAAAAGGAATTTTCAAGGACCTTTTTAAACAATTTTTTTCAAGGATTTTTAAGATCTTTTCAAGGATTCTCATTTTTAAGATTATCAAGGAAGTTTTGTGACTTTGATCCAAATTTTTTTTATAAATTTTTCAAGTAGGAATTTTCAAGGACCTTTTAAAACAATTTTCAAAGACTTTTTGAGATATTTTTGAGGATTTTCATTTTTCAGATTATCAAGGAAGTTTTGTGAATTTTATCGAAATTTCTTTTAGGATTTTTTCAAGTAGTTTGTTAAAAGGAATGTTCAAGGACCTTTTAAAACAATTTTCAAGAATTTTTTGAAATTTCTTCAAGGTTTTTGGTTTTTAAGATTATCAAGGAAGTTTTGTGAATTTGATTAAAATTTTTTCATGATTTTTCAAGTAGTTTAAGTTAAAAGGAATATTCAAGGACCTTTTAAAATAATTTTCAAGGGTTTTTTTTGAGATTTTTTCAAGGATTTTCATTTTTAAGATTATCAAGGAAGTTTTGTGATTTTGATTAAATTTTTTTCAGGATTTTTCAAGTAGTTTAAGTTAAAAATAATGTTCAAGGACCTTTTAAAACAATTTTCAAGGATTTTTTGAAATTTCCGAAAGGATTTTCATTTTTAAGATTATCAAGGAAGTTTTGTGAATTTGATTAAAAATTTTTCAGGATTTTTCAAGTAGTTTGTTTAAAGGAATTTTCAAGGACCTTTTAAAACAAATTTCAAGAATTTTTTGAAATTTCTTCAAGGATTTTCATTTTTAAGATTATCAAAGAAGTTTTGAGAATTTGATTAAAAATTGTTCAGGATTTTTCAAGAAGTTTGTTAAAAGGAATTTTCAAGGACCTTTTAAAACAAATTTCAAAAATTTTTTGAGATTTTTTCATGGATTTTCATTTTTAAGATTATCAAGGAAGATTTGTGAATTTTATTAAAATTTCTTCATGATTTTTCAAGTAGTTTAAGTTAAAAGGAATGTTCAAGGACCTTTTAAAACAATTTTCAAGGATTTTTTGAAATTTCTTCAAGGATTTTCATTATTAAGATTATCAAGGAAGTTTTGTTAATTTGATCAAATTTTTTTTAGGATTTTTCAAATAGTTTAAGTTAAAAGGAATTTTCAAGGATTTTTTGAGATTTTTTTATGGATTTTCATTTTTAAGGTTATCAAGAGTCTTAAATTTGTGTTGATATCTTGTTGAGTTACTTTAGAATATAGTTATAAAATTATGTAGAAAATAATTCAATCATCCAAATTAAGGAGAGTTTAAAATGAAGATTGAACTATTAATTTCGATAATATTCACGCAGAAGAAATATTTTTTTTACTTGAATTTTTCATAATTTTATTAAAATCCGACTAGACGGTTTTTACTATTGCATGTTTTTATCTGTATAATATAATATTACTTTCTACTTACAGTGCCCTTTAATCATGGATTTATTTAATGCTCTCGTCAATACTATAATGTTGTTTTGCTCACATAACTATAAAGTTCGCATAATTAATTTTTATTGTCGATGACAACAAACAAAGTGTGTGATAATTAGTATTTATAAAGAGATGTTCAATGTATATAGCAAAGGGGAGAGAAATAATTATGGGTCATATTTAATCGCAAAAGCACAGTGTATAAATACACTTAATGGGGTCATAAATAGAGGAGTTTTATCTAAATTTATGATTCTAATTTGAGAGAAAATTAAATTAAAATAATGTATACAGTGTTTAATTCAAACATAGCACTTTATAAAAAATAAATTTCTAATAATGGCAATAAATTAATAGAATATTGATTTATCTCAATTCACATTCACGCCCTTCTATTAGAAATTCTAGATGCAATTGGGTTTAAAGCGTTTCTCAACACTATATAATCTCTGAAATAGTAGAACATTCTGGAATAGTTGTGGAATCTTTGGAGAGTGAATAAGAGTAATTATACATTCAAGAGGTAATGCGACAATAAAACTGTATAATAATTGTACCTCTATTATCTCAAATAACTTAAATGGTTTCATATATGAACGATAATACAATACTGTAAAATATTTTGGTCACTTTATATATTACTTTAGTTTAAATATTTAAGGGACCCGGTTACCACGTGACTTGCGTGGTTGTCGTTTAGAAAATTACCCAAGGAAGACATGCTAGTATTCTCCAGTTAGTTTGAAGAAATCCTACCCTAGTCTAATTTTTTTAGTACAGAGGAGAGCGCCACAAAACATAAATATTCGTTCTTGGATGAGATCTCGCCTAATAGGGCAACCAAAAATATGCGGTTTTTCTAATGGTATTTAAAATATTTATTAAAAGAACGCGTCTGTGCTATTTTTTTCAAAATTTTAAAGAAAATAGTTGATAGTCGTATCACTTTTACTGAAAATAATTTTAAAGAACTCAATACAGAATCCTACCTTTAATATTGAGGGAGCGCCCGTCGAAAAACCATTTCAGGAAAGATAACATATGGTGTTAGCGCCTCTTAATAACACGCACAAAAATTTTTCTGAAAATTGAAGATAGTATTTTCTTGCTCAGAATTGGTTTTTGGAATAAGGAAAAATAGAGAAAATTTAAGAAAAATCGTCAAAAATACAGAAAATAGGGAAAAATAGGGAAAAATAAGGAAAAACATGCAAAAATACGCACAAATACGGAAAACAGGAAGAAATATGGAAAAATAGAGAAAATTTGTAAAAGTAGAGAGAAGTACATACAAATGAGGACAAATAGGAGAAAATAGAAAAAAATAAGAAAAAAAAGGAGAGATAGAGAAAATAGGCAAAAATATGGAACCATCAAGAAATATAGAGAAAAATAGGGACAAATAGAGAAAAATAGGAAATGATAGAAAAAAAGTAGGGAAAAATAGGGAAAATATTGAAAAATAAATACAAAGACGGAAAAATACGGTAAACTAGAAGAAAATAATGAAAGATAACAAAAAATAGAGAAGAGAGGCAAAAATTTGGATATATAAGAAAAATAGGGACAAATAGGTAAAAATAAATGAAAATAAATGAAAATAAATGAAAATAAATGAAAATAAATGAAAATAAATGAAAATAAATGAAAATAAATGAAAATAAATGAAAATAAATGAAAATAAATGAAAATAAATGAAAATAAATGAAAATAAATGAAAATAAATGAAAATAAATGAAAATAAATGAAAATAAATGAAAATAAATGAAAATAAATGAAAATAAATGAAAATAAATGAAAATAAATGAAAATAAATGAAAATAAATGAAAATAAATGAAAATAAATGAAAATAAATGAAAATAAATGAAAATAAATGAAAATAAATGAAAATAAATGAAAATAAAAGAAAATAAATAAAAATAAATGAAAAAAAAATATAAAAAACAGTTAAAATAGAAAGAAATAGTTAAAAACACGAAAAGAGAGGGAGAAAGAGTTATTAAAATATTTTTAGGGTAGAAAAAAACGTAAGGAAGTTCACTTGTTTTATTATTTCTATAATTCAATTTCGTAGCATATATAATATTCATAAAAATGAATTTTTGAACTGCAAAAGAATGTTAAATAAATGAGACTTTTTAACTAAATATTTGTTTTAAATATTTAAATATTTCTAACTGTTTTTGCATATTATTTTCAATGATTATAAATAAGTTTCTCTGCTTAAAAAATTTACCAAAACTATATTAAACCAAATAGAAGAATTTTTAAAATGAAAAAAATTCTAGCTGATACTGATTTTGTTTTAATTTTTCTTAATTTTCAATTTTTTTTTACTTATTTTTTCCGATTTTTTGTGGTTTTTCTCAATTTTCTGATTTTTTATGTTATCAGCATAAAAATAATTGATCCAATTAAAATATTTGGCCCACTATTAAATTAAATAAATAATATCAATGCGGAGCTAGTTTACTATGTTTTAATACGATTCACTATATATACGGATTCCAATATAGCGTCTTCATTCATAAGTTCTTTTTATAAATGTGATGCCCATGAAATATTTTTAGGAAATTTAAATATAAAAAGTTGGTACTACCGAATTGTCACCCTAACTTCAAATAAACGTCAATATGAGCAATTATATTTTATCAAAAACAAACAGAGTAAGTTTTTGAAACTAGACATTACCATACATGTTTCATCCTTATGGGAGTCATCAGTGGTACTTTGTCGGAATGCAAAGTTTCAAAAACATACTCTTCGACTATCCAAGTACAACTTGGTTGCCGGCAGGTGGAGGAATCCATCGTAAAATTAAATAACTTACCTTTTACTGTGTGAAATTTAATAAAATAAATGTCATAAATTATAAACTAATTACATTTGATAAATTCAATAGTTAAATAAAGTAAACTAGTCCAAATTATTTGTTTTTGCAACATAAATCTCAGCTTTTAGTAGCAGAATTAGAATCTATTGAGTTCATTGGTCAAAATTATTTATTTTCAAATCAAGTATTTTTTTTTAAGATGGAGGTGAAAAATTTTCGATCATAAAAAAGAAAGAATTATTTATAAAACCTTTAAAATAAAAACATAAATAGTCGATAAAAAGAAAAACAAATGTTTATTAGCAAAAATAAATGTAATAATTTATAAAAAATGTCTCACCATGATAGATCTTGGAATATTGTGATGAAGCCGGTTTTTAAATTTTAAAAGTTTGGTTTTCTACTGTGGATCATCTCAATAGTGTTTCCAGTTCCGAGTTACAAAACGAAAAAAACAATAAAAAAAAATTTGAGGTTAGAAATTTCTTTGGAATAAATGTCATGTTTAAAACTTTAATTACATTGAAAATAATTTGAAAAACAATTTAGCTTGTAATATATTTTGTATGAACTTACCATAATATAAAATTAAAATAAAATTAGATGAAATCTAGACAGCTTGGCAAGAGACCATAAAATTTTACGATTCGATTCTCGATTCACGTCATTTGTCTAGACACAGTTTAAAATCGATTTTACAAAAGTGAATATTTGCTTTACATAGAATAATTTTTTGTTGAAAAAAACATAAAGAAACTTATAACACAAAAAAAAAAAAATTCAAAATTAAAATAATTTAAATTAAATCAATTAAAATTTTACAACTATAAACCCTGACTAAATAGTTAAGAGTAGTCAAAAATAAATTTAAATAAAATAAATAGAACTAAAGTTCAAAATTGCTCCATTTATAACAATAGATATACATATATTCTATGTCCACCGTTTTTCGTCCTCTTCGACCCCTTAAAATCAATATTTTGCAAAATTCTTCCTTAGTGGGTGTATGTTATGATAAGAATATATTCTCAAAATTTCAAGTCAAGATTTTGCTGTTCGTTGAATCTATGTCAGTCAGTCAATCAGTCAGGATTTTACCGGTTATGTTATAGATTGAAATTAAACTAATTACATGACTCAATTTGTATTTTTTTTGAATCTTGTATAATTTATTATATATTTTTTTAAATTTTTTACCTTCTCTTTATTTTGTAATGGTGACGTAGTTTATGTTAAACGCGATCATAAATCGCCATTTAAATGTTTTACTAGTGAGTCTCCTTGGGGCAATGCTTTTGCTTATATTAATTGGTTTTCTTATTTCTGTTAGTACCCCACCCTTGAGGTTGCTTATTGATAGCTTAAAAACTAAACAAGTAGCAGATAATATGTACTTTTAGAACAATTTATTAGTGTGATGCCTTTTGGGCCACACGGAATAACCTTAAATAAAATAGTTCATTAAACTGGTTATAATTTAAACAACATAAAAAGTGAGACGTGAGTTATACGTATCGTGATAAAGCAAGGCAACACTGATAGGTTGAATGCCCAGGTCAGGAAATGTTTATCGTTGGATTTGCATATGTACGTTGTTATATCTTTGAGGGGTCATTCTTGATTCGTTATTCATTCTCGATTCTCGATTCATTATCGATTTATTATATTTAAGTAAACATGTACCAGTGAATAAATTTGTTGTTGAAAGTATCTATTGTTTAACTTCACAACACTGAGATACTCTATACTTACTTACTATCCCACATCACTTTTCAAGATGGCGGTAAATGGCGTGAGAGAATTGATAGAAAGGTGAGACTGCTAGTGATAGAGATGGGGTATAGAGAGAGACGGGTGTAGAGAAGGGGCTATAATAAAACTTTAAAAGCGGAAGTATGACAGATTGACAAATGACAGTTGACTGTGCAGACGGACATACGGACGAACGCACTCTTAGAGGCTTAGACGGAGATACGCACAGACGAACAAACGAACGCTTAGACGGTTAAATGAACGCATAGACGAAAAACGCATAGACGGACAGACGTACAGACGAACGAGCGCTTAGACGGACGAACGAACGCATAGATGGACAGACGAACGAACGCTTAGACGATCGAGCCCATAGGAGCACAGACGCTAAATTCTATACAATACCCCCAGAGGGTGTTGACAGAGCAGAAGGGTCTGACAGACCTGAAGTACGTCGGCGCCGGTCTTCAGGTCTGGCATATACGTCGGGTCTGAGAGTTCTACCAGAAAAAACCGATAGTCTAACAGACCTAAAGACCGGTGCCGACGTACTTCAGGTAGAAGTTATCGTCGTTTCGTCTGTCCGTCGTGAACTACTATGACTAAAAAACCAAAGTGGTGTTGAAAATGATTTTTTGTGGTTCAGATGTGGTTCAGCGTGGGGCTGCCGAAGAGTAGGACTTTTCTATAGTTCGACATATATAACATGCAGGGGAGATAACTAACAAAGTACTAAAATTACACATAAACGAACCTCGCCGCACACGTATCATACATTTATTCTACATTTGCTATTTTTTATATGTATATAAATCAATACTTAAAGTAACCTACTGACTAAAATGAACATACTAAAAGCGTTATTGTCGGTCTGGTTTTAATTTGTTTTCTGTTAATAGCACAACTTCCAAGATTGTTTGGTCTACTCACAGCACACTTTGTGAATGTATTCACTTAAAGTTTAAAGTTGTGGAATTCACCGGCTGCTCCGGTTTTCCCTCAGGATTGGTGAGTTGAACAAAAGAAGATCGCCTCCGGGAGTTTAAATATCTGCCGACTAAGTTCTGTGATAGAAATATTGAGTTATCTGTATAATTAAATTATTTTTCACGCATTAAATTAATTTAAGCTATGAAGAATCGTTTAGGAAAAATAATTTAACATTATCTTAAGAACTATTTGTATATATTTAAATAATCTTTTTTTGGCTCCGTCTCTGGTGAACCGTCTTCTGTTATGATAATAAGTAAAGGCGGTATCTCCTGAAGGCGCCCTAAATGTCCTTTGTTCTAAAATAAACGAGAAAACATTTTCCTAATGAACTGAAAATGAGTTACGACTTGCCGCTTTTCTCTTTTAAATTTTCACTAGCACAGCACGTTCCAAGTACACATACACAAAACATACGCTTGTTTAAACACGGCTGGTGCAGCACCATTATGAAAATCGGAAAATGTATGGGAAAATTTTAAATAATTTA
Source organism: Neocrepidodera transversa (assembly GCA_963243735.1). Taxonomy (NCBI): domain Eukaryota; kingdom Metazoa; phylum Arthropoda; class Insecta; order Coleoptera; family Chrysomelidae; genus Neocrepidodera; species Neocrepidodera transversa. The sequence continues at coordinate 18,589,530 of OY725337.1, read as the reverse complement.
TAAGTATAAAGAATATTATTTTAAGGTATATTTGCTAATTCAGCCAGAGATATTATGGAGGAAATATATTGGTTGCTTTTATTAATATTTACAATATTATGGATAAAAGAAATATTAATTTTCTCACAAAAATTAAAATAGGTAAATCAATTAAAAAGTCATAAATGTAAAAAATGGCATATTTTAGTGATTTTTTTTCTATAGTTGATCCAGTGGCACTTTTACTTATCGAAAAAAATTGTAGATTTTGAGCTATTTGATGCTTTTAATAAGTTTGCATAATCAATTTTTAATTTTGATAATAAAGTAAAAAACGTTTTAATGATCATTGGCGTAAAAAATCATATATCATATAAGCAATAATTATATATGTTAGAGAAGGAGGATACAGAGATTTTGTGTGCAAGAGCGAGACGCGGATACAAAATATGGCAATTAAATATGGATGATAAAAAAAGACTGCGAGCTAAAAATGGGGCTAATAACAGCTAATACTCCTGCTAACAAACAGAAGGTGCTGCAAGCAATATATATCCGTTAAGAAATAATCATGCTCCGAACCAACGACAAAAGATCACTAGCGATATATTTCTCGGCGTTATATTTGAAATGTGATGAAGATTAAGTTGTTACTGGATCAATATTGAAATCTACCAAAACATGTCATTTTAAATACTGACATGAATTCTCAAATATCAGATCAATAGGTTTATGTTTGACTATCGTTTTAAAATTTTCTCAGCAAATAAATCGCTGACGTCACCACACGGCGGTTATCAGCTAATCTGGGAGCAAACAGAGAACTTGGAACTGTAATTTTTGTAGTTAATAACAGAGAGAGTAAGTTTTTGATCACTATTACTCCGACCATTACCGTACATGTTTCATCCTTATAGGAATCATCAGAGATGTATGGTGGGGAACAAAAACATTATTAGTAATATTGGTTATTCTAAGTTACTTTTTAATATATTAAAATTTTTAAGCTCACAGCGCCCAAGGTTTCTCATTCCCCCAGAAAAAAATTAGACCAAAGTAAATAAACTACAAACACGGTTTAACATATATTCTATAATATGTATTGTTGAAATATGTAATGTATAAAAATGTACAATCAGTTTTAGCTAGTTGAAATTTCATCAAAATTCCGCAAGTGGTCAACCAAAACAAATTGATTTAATTAATAGGCTTTTTAGATAACACATAAAATACTTGCATGGAAACACTCCTCGTAAAATTAGACAAAATGATATAAGAAATGACGAGTTTAATAGAGCAGTATCAGTGACGTAGTTATAAACAGCTGATCGGGTACCACATAAGAGCAGTTTATGTGTTTTTCTTAACGATTTTTTTCAAAAACCTATACGTTAATGGGTACCAACCGGACATAAACGCTTAATACGATACAATCCTCTGTAACAACGACTGACCAAGTACAACTTGGTACCGGTAGATGAATGATGGAAATCCGGTTATGTCCTGTTGGTACCCATCAACCTACGATAGATGTAGTGATCTATTATTATAGTAGTACATAGAAATACTTGGGTATACAGAGTAAGTTTTTGAAACTATGCATTCCGACAAAGTACCTTCTTGAGGTATAGAGTTTTCCCAGATATGTGCCATAGCTCATTTTTCTCAAGTGCCCAAGGGAAGTCTTTGAGACAAATTTCAATAAAATTTCTATAGCCGTTCTCGAAATTGTTGAAACGTACAGACAGACGTATAAACTGAATTAAGAATTTTCACCTTATAAGTCCTTAAACTGTTCCACAACCGCTTTTTATGGAATCTCAATCTCATGAATTGCAGCATCCATAATTAACAATAATTTTTAGAAATATTTATTTGACACCAAAATGATAGATAGTCACGCCATCTATCGTATTGGTTGATGGGTACCAACCGGGCAGTGCATTTAGCAGAATACAATTCTGTAAATGCGTCTCCAAATACAATTTGGATTGCCGTCAGATGGAGTAACCCATCAACCATCATAATGCCTAGGGGGGAGCGGGCACCTCGCAATAAAATCAAAAACAAATAGAATAAGTTTTCGAAACTATACATTCCGACCATTACCATACATGTTTCATCCTTATAGGAATCTTCAGTGGCACTTTGTCGGAATGCATAGTTTCAAAAATTTCTATATACCCCAACTATTTTTATGTGACACCAAAATGATAGATAGTCACGTATATAGAATAAATTTTTGAAACTATGCATTCCGACAAAGTGCCACTGAAGATTCCTATAAGGATGAAACATGTATGGTAATGGTCGGAATGTATAGTTTCGAAAACTTATTCTATTTGTTTTTGAAATATTTATTTTTTTAATGGCCAAAATATCATTTGACTTATGTTTTTAATAGTGGGAAAAAATTATGACACAAAAATTTGGATGAAAAGTGGAATTATACTCAACAGTTTCCTTGTTTATTACACGACCAACAAAAAAGAATGATATCAGCGGACCAGAGTAGTCACATTATATAAATTTTAGGTTGCTGAATCCGAATCCGTTATCCAGAATTTCGCCATCGCCCTCTGGATTTATTTTTAATCTTAAAAAAGCATCGTTTTTCTAATATTGTTACATTTTTTATATCCTTTTCATAGCACCTAGGCGGCGCTTTATGTATTTACAACCAGTCACAAAAGTTGGAGTAAAGAAACACACAAAGTCAGTACCACAGAAATATATTTGTTAAATTAGTTCAAGTGTGAAGTTGGCAACTAGTTTCGGCTTCCGCCATCATCAGGCCTACAATAGCGCTCACAACAGGTAATAATAAAATATTAGTGTGAGTGGCTTATCATAAACATCATGGAGCAAACAGTGAAATAAAATTTATTTGGCTTCGCAACATTAAAAAATTATAATTCATAAAGTTGCGGGGTACTGAATATACATTATTAATTTGGTTAAAAAAGTGAAAAATTTTTGGAAATGAAAATAATTTTTGGGGACACAAGATGTGTCTCATCTTGGAACATGGTAGTATCAAGTACAATGGGAGAAGGATCAGGTAAATCCTGACCCAAACCAGGCCATGAGTGGCATTTGAAAATTATCTGTGCGGCGCGGGAGCCAATCGAATATCCCACGTAGGGGTAGGAGAGAATACCTACGTTGGGGGAGCGAACCCACAATGGCAGCTCGAAGGAGTTTGAAATGATAGTAACTTGTACTACCCTGACCCAATTAAGGGCAGTAAGTAGTAAAAACAGCGGTATAACAAAATGTGGTGCGAGTGACCCGAACATAAGTTAAATGTCAACTGTAGAACGGACAGTGACAAGTGACAATTGTGACAAACAAATTAAAACAGCATGAGAATGGGGGAAGCCAACTTCAAAAAAAAAAACAAAAAATCTGAAGGGTATTTATTAACAATAATACAATCGAATTAATAATGATACAAATTAAAGTAAGAGGATTATAAGATTGAGCCCAGGATACGGAGAACCAAGTCTCAACCTCAGTAACTCGAGGACAAAATAGAAGTAGAAGAAAATTTGGAAGAAAGTAAGCAGAAGAAAGAAGAGCATGGACATGGATAACCTGATGAATTTTTTTAAATTTATTCTAATAATAAACTTAAAACTAATGTTTGTAGAGTTTTCCCCGGTGGTATTCCTCAATTTTTCTTAGCTGGCTTAAGACGCACATTGCTCTGCTTTTAAATCTAACTATTTTCACTAACTCAAAAGATTTGAGTTTTTCGAATCTTCTCACTATTCCATGCAAATCCAGGAGTTGAATAGCTTCGATGTTCAAATGGTTATGAAGACTATTTTCATGCTTATTATATTACATTATAAAAATAAAATAACACTTCAGTTTTTAGTATTTTGTTTTATTATTATTTCCTGTCGTATTTTTTATTTTTTTGGTAATATTAGAAATATAAAAACAATATTTCATTGAATAATGAAACAATTCAAAAATGATGTCAACTGTTCATTTAAACTTCATTATATTTTTTTAATAAATGTCTACTGGTGTGATAACATCCTTTGTGTACCAATCATTAAAAAAAATATTTTCCCATACGCGTACAAATTTTCCAGGTCAACATACCAAAACAGCCAATGATGCATGTCTTTCTAGCACAAATTAGCTTTTTATACCTTTATAACTGACTGAAATAAAATTCATTTCCTGGTTCGATATTAAATACATTGGCGTCTATATAACCGTTTAAGCTGGTATCTGGATTACTATTACATTGTTGATTAAAGAAAAGAATTCGGTAATTCATTGTAGCTATTTTCCTTTAATCTTTAAGTGTTTTAATGAAAATTTAAAGAAAACAACCTAATTTTTCAGACATCATTAAAAAGAAATTGTTTAATTAATTTGTCTCTTTATAACAACTTCTTTAATTATTCTCCAAATTTCGAACCTTACATCATTAAATATATTAAATCCAAGAGGTTATCCATATCTCAAATATAGCGCATTAGTTTCGGCTTATGAGCCATCTTCAGGTCCAGAACAAACGTGCCCGGTCCGACAAAAATCTTGTTATAACACAATTTTTACAACTTACCATATAATTATTTACACATTTTAAAGGTGGCGGGGGTAGGGAAATGGAGGTACATGAAAATCCCTGGATATCCTAACAAAGCAAAAAAGCTTGGTCCTCCACTGCTACCTGTCTTTTGGATAAGGTTCTTAATTATAAATGTTAAATAATTTTTACTATGATTTGCATGTAACTCATTTTTTCTAACCCCTTCCTATTAAAAAGTGTAATTTTTAAAAAAAAACGTTATGTATTATTCATTCAATTTATTGTTAAAAATGTTCTACTCAGGTTGATACATTCTGTGGTCCTCTTGTAACAAAGTTACTTTCCGTGATAATTAAAATAGTTAAATAAAATCGCGCATGGCACTGGATTTGGAATTGTTTTAAAATTATTGTAACCCCCCGCGGAAGGATGGAGTCACTCGTATACGGCAGCCGGAGTCGATCAGTCGATCAGTAAGCTGAAGTTTCAGAAGGAATTCCGAGTTGTTGTGGCAGTCCGAGTTCCAATGGCAGTCTCTCAACCTCTAGATATAGGGCAAGTTGAAGGAAGCGACGCCAATTCCTATTGTACCGAAGTCCAGAACCGTCATCCGACCACACCATGCCAACCCGGAGGAATACGTGCCTGTACCGCCCGAGAAAGGATTTTTATTTACTTGATTTATTTTTTTTTATTGTGAGTGTAGCAGCAGGGCAAGTAAAGACCGATCTTCTCACCGCCAGTGATTTTGATCGATACCATTAACGAGCTCTGGATTATTTCTTCTCCACTGACGCTGCTCGTGCAGTAACTGTATTATTCCTGCTTAGCTCATTCATTATTTCTAAGTATTCTTTGACCATCTTCGAGCTGATTACGTGGGAGATCAGCGCTTTAATGGCTACTTAGTTATGCGACATAATCACAATTTCTTACCTGCGGAATTTCTTTTCAACTTGGAACTAGACATTTTTTTCAATAGCGTATATTTCCGCTTGAGATATACTTGGTGATTTGTTCAAGTTTTCATATACTTCTATTCCAGTGCCCTCTGCTGTCCTGGACCCATTAATGTACCATTTAATGGCACTTTTGTTGAGGCCAGAAATGGTGTCCTCATCCCATTCACTTTTGCCACCCAGCTTTGTGCTGAAATCTTTCACAAATTCATATTTTTTTGGTATCTTGTTCTAAAGCATGTTCCAGATGTGTCCGTCTCAAATATGGAAACTGGATTTACGCCTATTGATTCCCTCTCGGATTATCCTGCAAGTTGACCATTTTGCCACATTCTTCTCTTGTATGTGCATAGGTGTGAAGTTTAAGATTACCTTCATTGCAGCAGTCGGATATGGTCTCATTTCTACTGTTATGCATATACAGGCTAGTCTCTGAACCTTCTAAAGATTGCTCCTCGAGGCTGCAAGGTTAGTTCTTCTACTCCAAGCAACAACTCTATAAGTGATGATTCGTTTGACAAAAGCTGTGAAAATCTACTGCAGGATTTTTGGGTTGCATTCCCAGTGTTTTCTCGAAAAATTTCTGCATTTCATTAAGGCTTTCATGACCTTTGTCGTTACTTCTTTTTCGCGCCTATTTCAGAGCAGTTTGGTGTTTAGGGTGAGTCTCAGATATTTTGCTTCTAGTTTTTATTCTATAACGTAACCAGCTAAAATTTCATGGTTTTGAGGTTGATGTTTCTTTTCATGGTGAAGGCTACAAGAGTGGTTTGGTAGATTTGATGTTTAGTCCCATTGATTGGCACAATTCTTTTATCAGGTTAAGTCCCCTTTGAATTATGTCGTAAAGAGTGTTTGTCAACTCGTCTCTGGTCATCAGCATATCCTTAGCAGGATATACTGAGGTCAGTCAGAATGCGGGTTTATTTACTATTATGCTCCACATAGCCAGGGATGCCACTCCGCCTTATGGGCATCCTTTAGTAGTTACCATATCTTAGTCTATGCTATTTTACTCGAAAGCAATTGTTACATCCATTTGGACGTCGGCTGTCTACCCATCTGTTATCGAGTGCTCTTCTGACAGCTTCATGTGGAGTGTTAGCAATCTGACAGGCCAATGTTGCTGTCATTGTTTTTTTACTAAAAATTTGTTTTCTGTACACATTCTCGAACTATCTTGACAAGTCTTGTTGAATACAGGGTTATATTCAACCCGATTTGTTTCAGAACCATCGTTATTTGTTTCGATATGAAAAAAGTCAGTCAAGCAAGTAGCAGCTTCCTCACCTCGCCAAGCTAATTCTATCGCGGCTAAAATTTCCTTCAGGGGAGTTTTCATCCCACAAATTTATTATTTTATTTATACTTTTAATGAACTTAATGCTGCTGAACTTTGTTTTCTTTTACAGTGATTTGATTGTAGTTTTTGTCGTACAGAATTGCGGACAGCTTGTGCTGGTTGAACACTTTTGAACGGGTTAATTATAACTTTCATTTCTTTATAATATTTTTTTTGCAAAACCCTTACTTGTTACATCCCCCATGGTATTGATTGTAGATCTGTACCATCTTTTCTTCTCATGTTCTCAGGCTAATCCTTTAAAATCTACGCTAATTCTTTCACCGTCCGATTTCCATCTAATTGTTACTTTCTAACATTGAAAAATTCCATCAATGTTTCCATACAAATTTTTTATTATTAAGAGTATTTTTTAGTGTATTTGATTCGATTATTTTACTAATATTATCGTCAGTAGTATAACTAAATAGTGACATTTTGAAATTATTCAATATTTGAAACGTCAAAATCGCATAGCAATGAGTGAAAAGAGCCCATGGGTGGTTTTCAGTGCAATTTTATTCTGATTGGTTGTGTTCAATCAGATGACCTCAAATAACTAAATTCGTTGGATTAGGGCGCGATTCCCACTATACGTAACTATACGTAGTACGTATAGTGTGAATTGGCTGTTTATGCTTGAAGGGTTAGATATTTGAACTTTGGAAATACCTTGTGTGTAAAATTAAAATTAATTAACTATGAGTGACGAAGAAAGCCTTGACCAAAACGAACTTTTAAAAAAATTTAAGAAATTTGAATTCATCATCTTCTATTGCTGAAAACAATGTATGGTATTCGCCCTCGTCCTTCCTTCTAAGAAATATATTATGCACCTATATTAGCCTTTTCTTCTTTACTTTTAACTCTTCTTCTTCTTCTATGTCCAGAAGCGCAATTTTTCCAAGCTCTTCATTTGTAAATTCATCATGTTCATTTTACACTTTATGGAAAACTGAATTCTGCTTGCTGGTTGCCGACTAGTGTGAATTAAGGTCATGTTTTCTGTTTGATGACGGTGCGGTGACGTGACTGTGACGTTACGCATAGTGGGAATCCCACTTTATTCTTCAGTAAAAAATTTTCTTTTGAAGTTTTCGTTGTGAAGAAAATAGTTAATTTCGAACATTTCAAGAAGGTTTAGCCTATTAGCCTCCTGAGAGTTACGAAGACGGATAAGAAATGTTTCGAGGAAAGGATATGGTTAGCAAATGAGGAAGGAGTATTAGTAATGTTTGTTATTTTATATTTGTCAATAACAAAATTGTTTAAATCTGTTTATAATTATTTTGTCTAGTTTGTAACTATTTTGGATTGTTATTTAATTATTTTAATTAAAGGATAAATTTTTCAAAACGAACCGTCAGGAAATGCTCTAAATTTGCCACTGGATTTTTTTTATTATATAGTGTACCTACATTTTTACAGTTATGTCATAACGGCCAATGTAAATTAATAAATAATGTTTTTATAGTTAGCGGCGGCGATGTGTGAAAAATTTTATAAAATATTTGAATAATTATGACATTTATATTTATTATGTTATATATAGTATATTATATTCAATGTTGGAAATTTTACACGCTATATTGATGAAACGCTGCGGTAACTGGATACAGTTTTATATTCTCATAGAGTTTTTATTTAAATTTTTGACGTATTTATTTTAAAATTTTTAATATTTACAATATTTCTGCATTTTGTTAGGTTTCAATAATGGTATATTTTTACACTAATAATTTTATAACTAATAATTCATTATATAGAAATAATCCGTTTTTGTACATTTTTGACACGTTGCAGCAGTTTATATTAATCAAGTAAATTGGCGAGTTGGAACATAAGTAAAAATATTGAGTGATATTATAATAATATAATAATAATAATACTCGCCCTACATTTCACCCCGTTACGAGTGAACCCCAGAAGCCAATGGCTTGTGCGGGGAAGGGACGGCTATTATTATTATTTGCCGTGGCGCTCCGGGGCGACTTACTGAGGATTGATGGCGCCATTTGGCTATAGGTGTAGTAAAACCCGGAAAACCCGGAAAACCTCACCACCATCATCGGCACAGTGATACAGGGAGATTGAAAATCTAGGCTCCGCATTAGATATTAATTAAATTAATATTAAATGCGGTTTACCTATTCGAGCCAAGTATCTAACACTGAAATTTTTAAATTAAAATTTCACTGTCAGATACCAGGCACGAACCCACGTTGGCTCTAGCATATAAACAGCCATAAGTGAATATGACCGATAGCCAACGGTCTGTGCCACTGAGACCGATGCTTTAAAGCTTCAATTTGTATCTAGATACACTTTCCAGTAAATCTACTTTGTTACGACTTATTGATATTAATCCGTTATGAAGTTAAAACACTTTTTTCTGGACACCCTGTATGCAATGATAAATTTTATATATGCACCGGAAAAATAGAAATGGAAAACATTTTAAAAAAATTGACGATTATATACGGAAAAAAATAGATCTGTGGTTTTAAAAATATTATTTTTAATTATTTTATTTCAAGGGCAGGTAAGATTTTTTTTTACTATCAAGGTTTTTTAATTTCTAACAATTAATTTAATTTTTTAACCTAATTTCGAACGACGTATTTTTGGTCAAATTTAATGATGTAATATTTAGTAAGGTTATTAATTGAGATTCATCCGACCATATTAATACCTGTAGAAGAAACTGTGTAATGATATCATTTAATAGTATTTCGTACTAAATGGGTGGATAATTATAGTAATAATAATTTTGTCCATTTTTTTTAAGTCGTTATATAAAAGTGGTGCAACGGCAAAGTAGTTTATAAAAAGGTATTTTATATATATAGTGCTTACCTTCGACGAGCGGTCAAAATTAGGGTATACCAAAAAAAATCGTTTCTTTAGAATAGATTAATACAGCACGAAATGCCAGAGGCTACTTAATTTTAAAGTTGGAATATCAATATAACAGTTTATAGTACAAGAATTGTTTATTAAAGAAAATATATACATAAGAATAATGTATTAAATATTTTTAAAAAGCATAACGAATCCACAATTAGTTAAAGCTATTTAATGATTAAATTCAGCTGGTTAACCAATTATTTAATTATATTATTGATGACTCAGCAGATTAAAAACCTAATTACAGAACATAAGAAATAATCAGGAAATATTCATTTTCGGGTCTCCTGAGACGATTAAGACCATTTCCAGATGGAAGTCTGTCTGTCTGTCTGTGTGTGTATTATTCCACGATAGAGGCCACACGTTTAATCAGATTCAGCTGAAATTTGGTATAGGGGCTTGGGTTACATGTCGGAAGAACCCATTATTTTTTGTACGATATCTGTCAAACGGAAGTCATAATAATCAATAGGAGTAGTGGGGCGGCACTGCAGCAAACGTAGAAAATATTCAAGCTTGCCAACCAACCTCGGTCTCCCCTACCTAAAAATATTAAAATAAAATTACTTAGGAAAAAGTAACGTTTTTATTGTGTTATTCATACCATTTTTTTACTTATCGGACATCTCCCAATTTATCTTGGGCAAGTTCAGCTAGTCTCTCCTCTCTCCTTTATTATAGTTTGAGGTTGAAATGCGACGTGTGACACATTATAATACAGTTTTAATAACTAATTAACTAATTTTATACTAACAATAGAAAAAAAAATATGTTGAATATCCATGTAGGACATAATCATTACAGATCATTTAATTAATAATTCGTCTCAAAATTTGATATTCAACATCAGAACTGTATAAGCTTACTTAAGGCTCTGCATGCCGCATTGAGCAGAACTGAACGGACATGAATAAATACGAAATTTAGGTTTGTATACCTTCCGCTCGTGCACGATTACTGGGTTATCTTTTAAAAAAATACAATTTTGTTTTTTTTAGATTAAATATAAAGGTTAACTTTAGGATTGTATGCTTGTCAAATGTTAATATAATTTTTCAGAACCCGTAAAAGTTACCAGGAAATTGTAGTATTTTTATAGTTTTTAAATTGTCGTAGTTTTTTCGTTTTTATTTTTTTTTTAAATTTGACTTGCATACAATCCTAGCTTTATGTTTTGTAATGCCAAGAAAATTTAGAAATAAAGTAGAAAATTAAATATGTTGCTATAATACAGCACGAGCTGGACCCCTAAATCAGTCCAACAAATCAGCGGACGGTAGAGCCTTAAGTTTTAAACATCAAATCAGTAGGAATTTAAATCAGAAATTATTTCCGAATTGTAATATAACTATAATTAATCGTTCAAAACATCAATAATGTGTTGAAAATATTTTGGTTTTTTTACTCGTATTCTGTTAACAATGATAAAGGACCACGCACTTTTCTTATGGAAACGGGAGCACCGTCAAACAGTCTGAATTTTTAATATGTTGTAGTATTTGATGTCCTGATCAAAAGTCTCCATGGGCCCAATTCCGTCCTATGGCTAGTTTTCGATATACATGGCGTTGAAGTTCAATATCCCAAATTTTTACTTTCCCGACCCACCTCCTAGAAGGGAAAGTATTGTGAACGAGCTAAAAAAAAATTCGAGATAAAAACAGAAATATACATTTTCGGGTCCCCTGAGGCGATTAAGACCATTTCCAGATGGAAGTCTGTCTGTCGGTCTGTGTGTGGGGTTTAGGTTACCCGTCGGAAGAACCCATTAGTTTTTGTACGACATCTGTCAAACGGAAGTACCACTATCAAAAAATGGCAGATGCAATATGTCACGGAATTGGACATACTATATGTCATTTGAATGCCCTAGAACAACTCTATTCAGAACAGTTAAAATTATTTCTCCAACTGTCACCTGTCAAAAATAAAAAAATGTCAAAATTTGAAATTTCAGCATTAAATATCTGAAGAAGTAAATTTGATATATGAGATCTGTCAAACGGAAGTATCACTATCAAAAAATGACATATGCAGAAGCCCTTGAAAAACTCTATTCAGAACAGTCAAAATTATTTTTCCAACTGTCACCTGTCAAAAATTAAAAAATATCAAAAGTTGAAACTTTAACATTAAATATCTGACAAAGTATTCGTGGATACTCGGGCAAGTTTTGGGGCGACACAACCGATTTTTTTAAAATGCATACCAAAAAGTCCCTTTTGAATATTTTTGAAATTTTTTGACTGATATATGGAGCCAAAATACATACTTAATGATCACAATAAAAATATTGATAGTTACAGGGTAATTCAAGCTATCACAGACCTCTTTTGGATAAAATGTGTATTTTTAATTACAAATATAGAGCAAAATAACATTAAAAAAAATCTCCGTCAAAGTTTCCGAATATTTGATATAGGATACATCTTGATCTTCTCTTTCGAAATTCCTAATGGTAAAATTATATTCTACGGCTACTTTTCGAAATATTAGACGTTTAGTCTATAATATATCAATTTTTAATGGTAACAAAAAATAAATACGAAGTAAGGGGAATCTTCAAATAAGAAGAACCTTTTTGTATCAATTTTTTTTATATATAAGAATTTGATTTGATTTGATGTACAATCCTGTAGATTGATTTGAAATCAATTTTTTTCAAACTGTTTGAAATAGTTTGAAATACGAAGTATTGCCTTTTACGTTTCTAATGAGCTTTCGAAACTCATTGATCAGTTTGATAATAAAAATAAACATTTTGTATGTTTTGCGCATATTGTGTTATTTTGCCCTATATTTGTAATGTAAAAATACATATTTTATCCAAAAGAGGTCTGTGACTTCTTGAATCACCCTGTAACTATCAATATTGTTATTTTGATCATTAAGTATGTATTTTGGCTCCATATATCAGTCAAAAAATTTCAAAAATATTCAAAAGGGACTTTTTGCTACGCATTTTAAAGAATTTGGGATATTGAACTTCAACGACCTGTATATCGAAAACTAGTCATAGGACGGAATTGGGCCCATGGAGACTTTTGATCAGGACATCAAGTACTACAACATATTAAAAATTCAGACTATTTGAGGGTGCTCCCGTTTCCATAAGAAAAGTGCGTGGTCCTTTATTACCGCTAGTTACTTAATTACTAGTACAGTATAGAAAATTAATTATATTTAGAAAAATTACTTTTTAACTTATTTATAAGATATAAATAGTCAAACTTTCTTGTCATTGATTTTAACTAATATTTTTTCCAATCACTGCGGTTTTTAGAATCTGCGAGTAATCAGCATATTCTAGGTTTCCACTAAATAATCCAATTAAATTTAAGCTGAATAGAATCCCAGTGGATATTGAGAAGCCATGTCATTCAATCAAAGCCGACTAGTTATGTTCTCGCTTCTCCAGAGATTTAACCGAATCCTTGTTCAAAATATACAGAATGGACTCTTTACAGAATTTTAGATTAATGACATGTTAAAGGCAAAGTAAATTTCCAAGTTTATTGCTCTAAAAGAACTAAAATATAAATCAGAAAAACCACGTAAAAAGCTTTAATGGAGAAATATATAGTTTTGTATATGTCAATTTCCAATCAATAAAAAAAAATCTAAAACTAACGTACTTAATATACCTTAACCGATTTTTTGGATGTTCTTCATGTATCTCCCTTTGATATCTTCCGAATCAATTCTTCTTAGTTGACACTTTTCTACACTTTTTTGACACCTTAGCTACACTTTTCTCACATACTCTGACATTTTATTTTTGGGGTTTTTTTCTTTGCCATGTTTTTGAGATACTAATGTCATTACTAATTCTTTAAGCTTTCCTTTGTTTGTCACATGTCAAAGATATTTCTTTGCAACCTCTTTGGTAACCGGATTTTTTTTAAAGGCAATATTATCTTTAGCAAAAATATTAAATTCTGAACATTCCTCGTATACTGTTAATTAATTTCGTCAATATTTTTCGGTGTTTGTTTCGTTCGCAACATAATTTTTTTTTTGTTTACTCAAGGTTACCAAACCACATACAATGACCCGAGTGTATCTGACATGTCTTTGGCACAGGAAACACGCTGTATAACCCTGCACACAATACACTGGATGTCCAGTATACTATATTTTACCATATACGAAGAGTATTAGTCATTTGTTTTTGGTAGTTCGACCCAGAGGGTACACAAATAGAAGGTTATTAAAATCTCTAAAGTGGGATTTTTAATTGTGTATTGGTGCCTTTAGAGGCAGAATTTGGAGTGTTATTTTTTAATTTTTTTGTGGTGTTGTTTTTACCTGAGCTTGATTGGTTTTAATTATGACAAAGTTTTTAAAGGTAAGATTTTTTTGATAAAGAAATAATAGAATTATTATAAAAATAATTGAATTTGGTTTAATGAAGTTTACTGAAAATTACATATTAGCAAAATTTTTGGTGCATGAAAAAATTCCCGGCCAATAAGATTTAAAAGTTTAAAATCAAATATCAAAATATACAGGATAATGTCAAAAATACGTAATTAATAATTATGCTGTAATATTATTTTGACAAAAAAATTTACTTTTGATAAAAGTTCCTAAATCTAATAAGTCTTATAAAATAAGGAGACAACTGTCAAAAATATACAGGATAACGCCAATGTGGTACCATTTAGTATTCTTATATAAAAAATAGTCAATGTAAAATGTAGTTAGCGGTTTGCATAGCTAATTAAATTTTTTTTTTCGTTAAAAGTACAAATTTTATTGAACTCCAAAATAATTGTTTTCTCCAAAAATATAAAAATAGTAAACTGTAAAATATATTTTGTTACCGATTAAATTTGCTCACTCTGTATTATTATTTTGTCACAAAATTTTATTCTTCAAAATCCAATAATCTTAACTTAACTGCGACCAAAATATACAGGATGATTTCAATAATACGATTTTAAAATAATTTATTTTAAAAGGGTGATATTTTTTTTATTTTAAGTGACTGCCGACTATTTTTTTGTGAATTTATTCTGTGAATTTTAACGCGATTATAAAGAACAATTTGGTGAAAGGATTTCTTGTAAACCATGAAAACTTATGATAATAACGAGATGTAAAGAAAACACAATTAACTTTAACTTTAGAGAACTTGCTTGGCATTACACAAACATTAGCTTTACAAAAACACAAGAAAATCTAACATAAGTTATTACTAAAATGACATTATTTTAAATGAGAAAAAAATAGTATAGGGACTTAAATAAATGATTATTATTAATATTCTGTCTAACTGAAGTGATAATAATTAATTAAAAGATTATTTAAATGTAAAAATGGGAATAAAATTAGTGTCACAAGTGAATTAAATACAATATAATAGGTATAAAAATATATTTGGAAAACTCGTAACTGAAGCTAAAAAAACATTTTACCAAAAAGAATTAGATATAAATAAAAATGATTCATCTAAATTTTGAAAATCAATTAATAATATAACTAATAAAAATTCAAACGACCGCGCCATAAAAGAAAACAGAGTAATGGTTACAGCCCAAAGATTATAGCTAACTTTTTTATCACTTTTTTATAAATAAGTGAATGGAATGCTAAAACGAAAAACAATTAAACCTACCCCCCAAAAAAAAACTAATACACTCCTTTTGTTTAAAAGAAATCATAGAAGTTAGGGCTTAACATGAGAACGATACTTTTCTCGTCTCGTCTCGTAAAACCGAGACTAGACGAGAACTTTTTTACAATAAAGAAAAATCTGCATAGGTTACGATAAATTTACGAAATCTAAAATCTGGTAACCATCTGTGAAATATTTTATTTTACATAAAATCACACTCTCTATGTGTTTTGAATTTTTTAGGACTTCCAAACATTTTGAGGGTAATAAAATTTTATGACTCAGTTAAGTCTTAGGTTTTTACTGATAAGGGGCCAGAATTCTGCTTGCACAATTACTTTTGTAATTAATAAAAAAAAGCAAATATATTAACTGAATTTAGTAATCAAAATATGTAGAAATACGAAAATATATCAAAAATTTCAAAAAAATATTTTAATAATTTCAAAAAAAAAAATGTCAAAAAATTATTATTAGAAAGTTTATAAAATTGCAAAAATTTGTAAAAATTTCAAAAATTGTAAAATTTGGAATAATTTGTAAAATTTGTATAAATTTGTCTAAAAATATGCAGAAATGTCGAAAACATATCAAAAATTTCAAAAAAATATTTAAATATTTCAAAAAAAATTTTAAAAGATTATTATTGGAAAGTTTCTAAAATTGCAAGAATTTCAAAAAATCCGAAAATTACAAAAATTTGTAAAAATTAAAAAAATTGTTAAATTTGGAATAATTTGTAAAATTTGTCTAAAAATATGTAGAAATTTCGAAAATGTATCAAAATTTTCAAAAAAATATTTTAATAATTTCAAAAAAAAATTATTATTAGAAACTTTCTAAAATTGCAAGAATTTCAAAAATCCGAAAATTAAAAAAATTTCAAAAATTTGGAAGAATTTCAAAAATTGTAAAATTTGGAAGAATTTGTAAAATATGTATAAATTTGTCTCAAAATATGCAGAAAGGTCGAAAATATATCAAAAATTTCAAAAAACTATTTTAATAATTCCAAAAAAAATGTTAAAAACTCATTATTAGATAGTTTCTAAAATTGCAAGAATTTCAAAAAATCCGAAAATTAAAAAAAAATCAAAAATTTGTAAAAATTTCAAAAATTGTAAAATTTGGAAGAATTTGTAAAATCTGTATAAATTTGTCTAAAAATATGTAGAAATGTCGAAAATATATCAAAAATTTCAAAAAAATATTTTAATAATTTAAATAAAATGTTAAAAAATTATTATTAGAAAGTTTCTTAACTGCAAGAATTTTAAAAAATCCGAAAATTAAAAAAATTTCAAAAATTTGTGAAAATTTCAAAAATTGTTAAATTTGGAACAATTTGTAAAATTTGTATAAATTTGTCTAAAAATATGTAGAAATGTCGAAAATATATCAAAAATTTCAAAAAAAAACATTTAAATTAAAAAAAAAAATGTTAAAAAATCATTATTAGAAAGTTTCTAAAATTGCAAGAATTTCAAAAAATCCGAAAATTAAAAAAAAATCAAAAATTTGTAAAAATTTCAAAAATTGTAAAATTTGGAAGAATTTGTAAAATTTGTATAAATTTGTCTAAGAATATGTAGAAATGTCGAAAATATATCAAAAATTTCAAAAAAAATTTTTAATAATTTAAAAAAAAATGTTAAAAAACTATTATTAGAAAGTTTCTTAACTGCAAGAATTTTAAAAAATCCGAAAATTAAAAAAATTTCAAAAATTTGTGAAAATTTCAAAAATTGTTAAATTTGGAATAATTTGTAAAATTTGTATAAATTTGTCTAAGAATATGTAGAAATGTCGAAAATATATCAAAAATTTCAAAAAAACATTTAAATAATTTAAAAAAAAATGTTAACAAATTATTATTAGAAAGTTTCTAAAACTGCAAGAATTTCAAAAAATCCGAAAATTAAAAAAATTACAAAAATTTGTAAAAATTTCAAAAATTGTAAAATTTGGAACAATTTGTAAAATTTGTATAAAGTCTAAAAATATATAGAAATGTCGAAAATATATCAAAAATTTCAAAAAACTATTTTAATAATTCCAAAAAAAATGTTAAAAACTCATTATTAGATAGTTTCTAAAATTGCAAGAATTTCAAAAAATCCGAAAATTAAAAAAAAATCAAAAATTTGTAAAAATTTCAAAAATTGTAAAATTTGGAAGAATTTGTAAAATTTGTATAAATTTGTTTAAAAATATATAGAAATGTGGAAAATATATCAAAAATTTCAAAAAAACTTTAAATTAAAAAAAAAAATGTTAAAAAATCATTATTAGAAAGTTTCTAAAATTGCAAGAATTTCAAAAAATCCGAAAATTAAAAAAAATTTCAAAAATTTTTTAAAAATTTCAAAAAGTATAAAATTTGGAAGAATTTGTTAAAATTTGTAGAATATGTAAAAATTAGTAAAATATATAAAAATATGTAGAAATTTCGAAAATAAATGAAAAAATTCAAAAATTTGTAAAAATTTCAAAAAGTGTAAAATTTGGAAGAATTTGTAAAAATATAAAAAAATTATTATTAGAAATTTTCTAAAATTGCAAGATTTTCAAAAAATTCAAAAATTTTTAAAAATTGTAAAATTTGGAAGAATTTGTAAATTTAATTTTAAAAAAAAAACTTTGGTGTGGCACTTTTTTACATTAGTGGATCTTTTAATTTTTTATCTGTGGATTTAATAACATTTAACTAAAACTTGTTGATAAAGATTAAAAATTATTTTGCATTATTATTTAATGAATTGAATAAAAATTAAAACTTTGGTAAATTTTAAATCAGTTTTTTGGAAATTTTTGTTTTATGTCACTTCAAATCACCATATTTCGCTTAAAATTGACTCTAAAAAACATAATTAAAGATTATATCACAAAATGCAATAATAATTTAAAAACCAACAAAAACTTTTTTTCAGACTCTCCACCTCATTACCCTTATCACACTTTTCCTAAATCTGCACCAAACGACTTCAACCAAATTAACAGAAATACTACTTCCGGAGCTCATTCCCCTAGTACGCTTACCTAGAGACGCACGTGATACAAAATATTCCCGGTACGCCACTGAGAATACCGATCAAAATTTAAAGCCTGAAGATACAGAAGGAAGTGGGGGTGGTACTACACCGCTTGGTAAACGATGCATTAGCTGTGTTTCGTCTGTTTTAAATAGGGAACCATCATCTTATGACAAAAACTACCCTTCTTATGATAGGTACCCTTCCAATGATAGGTACCCTACTAATGACAGAAATAGATACTATGATGATTATAGGAGGGATTATGACAGATATGATGATAGGGATAGGTACCAAGATAGAGATCGATACTATGATAGGTAAGAGATGTTGTATTTTCTAAATTTCCTAGTTTGATAGTATATTCGGTAACTAAAAGTAAAAAGTAATTTTTTTGTTTTTAGGTACGACCGTTATTCCGACCGAGACCGGGGTTACCGCGGCCGTGATCGGTACAACGACCCTTATGACTACGAGAGAGGTTACGAACCCTACGAACGGTACGATCGGTACGGGTCACGTGATAGAGATCGTTATGATGCTTACGATCGTAACGATCGGAACCACGATCGCGGAATCGGGTACGATAATCGAGGATATGATTATAAGGGTTACGATAATAGGTACGATACTTATCCTTATAGGAGTAATGATGATGCATACAGGAGTTCATCGTCACCAGGATATGCAAGTAGGTGGAATTATGGAAATAGCGGTGGAGGAAGAGATGATTATTATGATAGGGATCGGTAAGTGTTACCTAATTTAATTAACTTATTGCATTCTCCTCGTAACTAAATTTTTTTATATAAAGTTCAAGTAATGAAGTAATTTTAAAATAATATACGATGGTCGACGGATGGTCCTTCTAATAATGAGCGTCGGGAAGAGAATGGCTTAAAGAGAAATTACAAATTTCGTTGAGGATGAGAAGAAACAAACTTCTAATTAAAAATTGTAAAAGCATCCCATGCAACGTTGTTTTAAGTTCAAGGGCTGAAAAAATTTCGTTTTATGTACAATGTATTTAATTACACTTGCTGATAAAAAAGTTAACAAGATTTTTTTATTAAAAAAACTTTTGTTTAGATTAAGTATAAATAACTATTATTATTAAGAGGATTGTATCAAAAAAATCGGCTATGTCACCCCAGAACTTTCCCGGCTCGGCTGTGGC
Source organism: Neocrepidodera transversa (assembly GCA_963243735.1). Classification (NCBI taxonomy): domain Eukaryota; kingdom Metazoa; phylum Arthropoda; class Insecta; order Coleoptera; family Chrysomelidae; genus Neocrepidodera; species Neocrepidodera transversa. Next base: position 18,569,956 of record OY725337.1, on the reverse strand, counting down.
GGATATGATTATTTTAATAACCAAATACAAAATTCCTGAATGGGAAAATAATATAAAATTGAAGTAAATTGCTGGAAAATAAAAATAGGTAAACAGTGCAAAAATAATCAAAAATTAATTAAAATAAGAAACAACAAAATTTACTAAAAATGGCAACAAATTATTATAAATAGTAACAAGTTAACGAATTATTTCAAAAAAGGCAAAAAAATTGTTAAAAATGATAAAGAATTGCTAAATTTCGCCAAAAAATAAAACTATAATAAAAAAAGAGCGAAAATAGGCAACAATCAAAAATAGCATAAAAATCTTACTACAATTTGTAAAAATTGGCAAAGGGACAAAAAATGCAAAAAAAAGCAAAAAAGGTAACAAAAGGAAAAATAAAGAAAGAAAAAAGGCTCAATAAAAGAAAAAATGGGCAAACAAAGGAAAAAAGTGTAAAAATATCAAAAAAAGTAAAAAAAAAGGCAAGTAAAGGGAAAATAAGCAAAAAACGACAAAAAAGTATTAAAAAAATTAAAAAACCCAAAATAGAATCAAAACAAAGGCAAGAAAAGGCAAAAAAAAGTTAAAAAATGGCGAAAAAACTAAAAAAAAAATAAGAAGTTTAAGAAAAAGACAAAATAGAGGTAAAAAATGGCAAAAAATGCCAAAAAAGTAATAAAATAAATTTAAAAACTTTTAAAAATTTTAAAAAAGACAAAATAGAGGCAAAATAAAGCAACAAAGGCAAAAAGGTTCTAAAAAGACAAAAAAAGTAAAAAAAAATTTTTAAAAGTTTTCAAAAGAGTCAAATAAATACAAAATAAAGGCAAAAGAGTTCAAAAAAGGCTAAAAATGTCAATTTTTTTTTAAGCAAAAAAAGGGCCAAAAAGTGGTAAAATGGCCAAAAAGGGTATAAAAAGCTAAAAAAAAAGACAAAATCGAGGCAAATAAATGCAAAAATGGCCAAAAAAGGCAAAAAAATAAAAAGGATAACAAAGCTAAAAAAAGAAAAAGGTAAAAAAAGCAAGAAAAAAACAAAGAAAGGGTAAAATAAAGGCAAAAACATGGCAAACAAAAACAAAATTATAAAAGAAGGCATAACAAAGGCAAAAACAAATAGCTTTATTAAAGCCAAAAAAAATGGGCAATAAAGGAAAAAGAATAAAAAAACAAAAGAAGACCAAAAAAGCAAAAAAAAGATAAAATAAATAAGCCAAAATAATGCCAAAAAAGTAAAAAAAAAAGACGGTTGTGTCGCCCCAAAACTTTCCTGACGAATATCCACGAATATTTTTTCAGATATTTAATGTTAAAGTTTTAAATTTTGACATTTTTTTATTATTGACAGCTGACAGAGAAATAATTTCGACTGCTCTGAATAGAGTTTTTCAAGAGCTTTCAAATGACATATCGCAAGTCAAATTCCGTGAAAAATTGGATCTGTTATTTTTTGATAGTGATACTTCCGTTTGACAGATGTCGTACAAAATGGGTTCTTCCGACGGGTAACCCAAACCCCTATACCAAATTTCAGCTCAATCGGATTAAACGTGGGGCTTCTAACGTGAAAGAATACACACACACATACACACACACAGAGAGACAGACAGACAGACTTGCATCTGGAAATGGTCTTAATCGTCTCAGGCGACCCGAAAATGGATACAAAAATAATTAAAATGAATTGAATTTTAAGACAATCTGTAAAAACAAATTAAAAAACAGGTTCTCTTTTTGTATGAGACACACAGATAATTTATAATGTTATACATGATAAGATATGAACTTTTAAGTAAATAAAAAAAATATACCGGCATTAATAGAATTCAAAATAAAAGTTAAAAGCGTCGAAATAATTAATAATCATATCAAAGAATTTTAGTGAACATATAATATAATAAAAACTTACCCTACAAGATGAGGGGGAGAAAAAAAATCTTCAGTAAGCAACACGAACGATATAAAGTCAGTCATTTTGACTGAGTAGGCAAAGAGAAGAACATTATTAACATGGGAAAGACATTTTATACGAATACCAAGAGATGAGAGGGACATGACGAGAAAAAATAAGAAGGGGATATCAAGCGAGTATGAAACTAAAATATATCGAGTAGAGGAATAATGAAAATACAGAGTGGCACAAAAAAAACGTAACATGGAGATCTTTAAAATGCCCGCGCATCACGTGACTTGCGTGGTTGCCGTTTAGAGAATTAATTTTAAGTAATCCTACCCTCTAGCCTAATTTTTTCTGCGCACAAAACAGAGGGCATATGTGCTACTTTTTTCAAAAGCTAGGGAAAATAGTTGATAGTCGTATAACTTTTCAAAAATGGCATAAAAGTGCTATCAATAATTAAATACAGAATCGTTTGGTGAACACCGCAGCTTCCTATCTTTAATAGTAAGGGAGGATATTGTGATTGTGATATTTTCCCCTTCAGTCAAGTTTTAGGGTTAAATATAAACAATTAAAAGATTCCGTAAAAGATCAATTACTACGATGTAAAAGGGGATAAAATATCCCTCAGTATTTCCAAATAAAGATTTAAGGTCAGCTATAAAAAGGGTAAAACCGAAGCCATGAGGGTTAAAGAGTTGTATTTATCTGTAACTACCCGTCTTTGAATTTACCATAATAAATTTATAATAAAATAACCCACTACAATACAAGACTTGACTCAATATGTAAAAATTTGTTTAGGTTAAAACTTTTTCGTTTGAAAATATTTTTTGCTTGTAACTTTGACACTGATTAATGTTTCTTTGGTAAACTTTTAGTAATTAAGAACGCAGATAATTATAATAAAAAAACAAACAATTTATACTCTCCATAGGCGTACGGCAGACGAAGCAATATTATTTCTCAAATACTATGGTAATTGCTAAATCTTTCTTACCCCGTAAAAATTTTCATACTAAAACCTCCGAATATGTCCTAATATGAGAAAAAAGTCTTTCCACAATTTCCACGATTTAAATAAAACCACCGTTTGGCTAATAAAGAAATTACTTATATATTTTAAATAAAATTTACTGCCGGAAATAAAATAGTTGGGAAGATAATCCGCAAATTGCTTAAAAATGCAAACTAGCCAATATTTTCTAGAGAAGCAGACTTTTTCTATTAAAAATCGACTTTAAATTCGCGGCTAAGAGAAAAACGAATGTGTTACGACATTCCTGGCTCTAAATTAACGGGACTAAAATAAAACTATGTTGTTGGATGAGACGCCACGAGCGTAGAAATTTAAAAGGAGCTGTTTCGTTTAATTGAAATAATTTTATTCTTCTAATTTGGTTAACAGATGATTACAAGAGAGTCTCATATAATTTAGTTTTGTAGTTATATACATTTTTGTATTTACACACAAAGGTGGGCTCAGTCAATCCAAAATTAACTTTACCAACACATTTATTTAGCTCTAAGATAGATAATAATAAAGTAGTATAAATAAAAGGCTATTTTTTATCATAATTTTGCATTAGGTGCATGTTACCTTTCATAAAAATTATCCGTAAAATATATTTGCTCGTAGCAAAAAAGACGTTCTACTACAGCACTAGACGAGACAGGCAGTGTTATATTTAATAAAAAAATTATTAAAAATTGTTCACATAGAAAAGCAGCATCTGTAAAATAATTTTTTGATTTGAGTCTAGCCAAGTTTTCCCTAAATTCTGTTTTACAGAGATTTGTGGCCTCTTAACGTATCCTCTTCAGATTTAGTAACAGTGCTGAAAAAATCATTCCCTTCTTTTTAATTATTTTAATACTACCATTATCATTTTCGTTTGCTTCCTTTTCTGCAATCAGAGCGTCTTCAACTTTTGCCATTACTTTCTTGACATTTGAAAACATGCTGCTATCATAATTTGGAGGCCACACAAATAGAAAATTTGGATAGAAACAGCAGCCAGCTGGCATTTTTTACCCACCATAAACCGTTAAAATCATTTTTATACCAGATAATAAGGCATTGACCAAAGGCTTACAACAATGCACCAGGTGGCTAAGATCTTCGGGTTTGAATACTGTTGTCGTAATGGTTGGTAGTAGAGTTTCAAGATATGCACACGGCACCCACTGAGCAAAGTAAGTAGGTAATCAACAGCGCTACGGCGCACCAGTGTTGTCTGCTCAGGTACAGTGATGCCGTTTTTACTGTAGATCTACCGTTTTCACATTCTATCTACCGTTCTACCATTAGGGCCTGATTGCACCATTTTACCAATAAGCTTAGAATAGTTAAGGTTACTTAAAATTAAAACCAGCCTTTACTTGTATTCGGGTTGCACCATTTCAGGCTTTATAAAGTGATAAATGAAACTGGCAACAACGCATTTTAAGTCAAGATTCTAGAATTTTTCGTTTTTTGGATTGGACAGCCTGACATTTCGTCAAAAATTAACATAACCCTAGTTTGGCATAGTTCTAGACTCTAGTCTGTTTTCAGTTTTATTAACAGGTTTTTCGGTATTTAGTTTTTCGTTATAATAGAAAGGTTAGACCTGTTAATTATACTGCCCGTGAAAAGGAGACATTGTTTGCTATTGTAGCAAAAGTTAAAAAATAAACGGACTTATTGGCCATCGGTAGCGGAAAAAATTAAAAGTTAGAAAAACATAAAACTCGAATTCAGTTCCAACTGCTCAAATCATACCTACAGAAATTGGGAAACTTTCAGCTCTTTCTCCAAGGTTTCCACAAGGCTTAACACTGTTGGCTTTGTAAGGCGAAACCTCTGGAAAAAAGTTTTATTATCCAGTTCCTGATAATAATTTTTTCTTATATTATGCCGCCTAGAAATCCCATATTCTAAAAAATCTAGAATTTCCAGATGGTCTTCCATCTCAAGAAGTAATTTCCGTGTAAAAACATAAATTACATTAAAAAATTGAGGTTATGTTAAGTTAAAAAATCAACAAAGCTGAGATATCTCTGGACTTAGGTAAAGCCAAGTTTAGATCTGCAGTTGATGCTGGTGCAATCGAATTGTTGATTTAAGCTCAGTTTTACCTTTAGTAAACTTAAAATTTGATTGGTGCAATCAACCCTGGGATTATTATACAACGAATAATAAAACTCCAAGTCATACCACAATTATTTATGTGAAGTTAAAAATTAAGCCGCAACATATTTCGGCCAAACAATGGTCATCATCAGGCCTATAATACAAATACACAAAGTTAAAATTACAAGAAAACAATGATTAAATGATTGCTTACAGAAAGCAGTTAGTCAAGTACGATAAATTACAAGAAAATTGAATGGTATGAAAATTCACATTATGAACAAGTGATAAAACGTAGGAAAACTTTAATCAGTTTACAAATTAAATATTTAAAAAAAATTTAAAAGGCGCTAAGCCAAAACTCCATATTGGAGGAAATAGTATTGTTTTTAAATAAATTATAAAATTTATAATTCACTGCGTAGTAAACCTCATGCGGTAAGTGAAAAAGTGACAAATATATTTGACAATTAACAGTTGACAACAAGTACCTGACAGACCGGGTTAGGGACCCCAGGAGCGAAATAAAGGACCACTAAATGAACGTATGAAAAAGAAGAAGAAGAAAAAGAAAAAGAAGAAGAACAAAATGATTTCCAAGACTTAAGCCAAAAATGCTAAATTAATGAACGCGTGAGGGGGTGAGAGATGAAATAATGCATGTGAAACAATGCGTGCGGGTGCCCATTGAAGCGTATGCAATTTTACAGGTCCGAGAGTAGATTTATTTTAAAGTTATTATTCGTCCAACTCTGGTATACGAAATGGCCATGAATTATAAGCCCGGTACATGAATTCTTATAATCAAAATTGTCCCAGGAAGTAAATCGAGAAAACTCGTCTGAATCACTTCCTCGGCTCCGGTATGGGCTTAACGGTAGTTGTAAATCGAGAAAACTCGCCTGAAATACTACCTAACGCTAGCCCCCGGTATAGTAATAAAATTTCCCCTGAAGATAAATTAATTTAACTAACAATTTTAAAATAAAATAATAACACTTTAGAAGTTTAATGTATACAATTTTCTCACCGGTAATCCTCGTCTAGTATGGCACTGGCACGGCTGGGCACTGGTACGACTGGCTATGGCACTGGTGTCGGTTGCTTCTTATCCTCGTATGCAGGAAGGTTGTTGATTGTTCGAATCTCTAATCGCACTGCCAAATGAATCGCAAGCCGTGCTATACCATGAGATTGGTTGGTTGCTACTTATCCCCGTATGCAGGAAAGTTGTTGGTTGTTCGAATCTCTAATCGCACGGCGAAATGAATCGCAAGCCGTGCTATACCATGTGATTGGTAGGGTATATGTCGCTAGGCGAAGTCCGTCCGTAACGGCTCCATCTCCCGGGTAGAATGTTAACTTTGTACAACGGATCACATTGGCCCATATGTTCAACAAAAGGTCGCGGTGTTTATTTTCATTTTTCGTTTTCACGGTGCATTTTGATTTTAGCTATTTACGATCTATTGCCGGTCGCACTAATTATGACAAGTATTAGGGAGAAACTAATTATAATAATTATTTTTAGATGTAAGGAAGAATTATTATTAATAAGTAAAAATAATAAGAACAGAGATTAGACCATTAAAAATATTGATAAATTCGTAACTTCGTTACAAGTGTTAACATTTTTTGAAGTTAACTTAAAAGATAATCAGTTAAGCAGTTTCTTAACTTTGTTAACTTCGTTAATTAACGATTAACGGATTAACGAGTTAATGCCCATCTTTGTTTATAACTTATTTTTTACTTTCTCCTTATAACACTTTACTGTTTTTGGTAACTGTTGCATCAATCAAGCTAAAAATTTTCCGAATTGTTTAGAAATAAACCAACTCACAATTTTAAATTTTGTATTAAATGATCATAAGAATGAATCAGTCTGACCAACCAGTACATACCACTCGAGCAATATGTTTTTTTTATAAAAATTTTTTATTTATAATTGCACAGTAATTTTTTCGAAAATCGGTTAATTTAAAGGTACACGTTTAATCATTAAGTCCTAAACTTTTACTTCATAAATTATACAAAAACTTAAATAAAAGAGGCCTTATGTATGTTCCTTGAGGCACCTCCATGTTATAGACTAAATATTATTAAAATAAATGTAGCTTCAGTAAATAAATTAGTTATATCAACAATATCCATAAAGTTTTGCATTTGGAATTTTATGGTTAAATGCTTTGGAAATATCATCAGAAATATAGTGAACCTATATATTATTTTCAGACTGTTGTTCATTATTGTAAATAAGATTTGTATTATACAACCAAAAACAGGCCGTTGGCGTGTTAGTTTGTCTTTATAATCAAAACTTATAAAAGTTACCAAGCAATCAAGCAATTAAGATTGTACATAGATTGCCCAATAGTTTTCGACATTTTCTTTAAATCCTGATTTATTACCAGAGTTCAAAAAATGGATAAGAAATATACACGAATCAATTGAGAGATTAAACAAAACATTTAGAGGTTTGCCAGGACAAACATGGATTTAAAAAAAAATGTGATTTAGTCTGACCCATTTTCAAGGAATTATAATTTAATCAAGAATATCTTTGAGGTAGTAAAATTCGAAATCCTGTACCACAATTTAATTGAAAGTAATAAGTTGATTACATGAAATAGATTTAAGGGTGGCGACTAGTTTCGGCGAAACGCCATCATCAGGCCTATCATACATGGTAAGTGGCTGGGATCATTACAATTTAAAAACTTACTAATTAAATTATATTAGGGAGTGAGAAAGATAAATATTACAAATTAAAAACTACATTTATAAAAATTGCGCTAAGGTACAATATTAAGGAGGGTGCACAAAGGGATTTAGTGGTACTAGGATAATAAATTCATAAAATTCAAAAAAGGAAAGTTGGAAAATGAATAAAAATTGGGTGAGTGGATAAAGGTTTTAACACCAAGAAGTAGCTTAGGGTGGTTGGAGACAGTAGGAAATATCCATGGCAGGACATCATGTAGCAGGACATGTGGCACTTGTCTTGAACGGGCGCGAAACAAATTTATGATATAGGGAGACCACTCAAAAGGTGGCCAACCTCGAATTAGGCCCAAAATTATGAGTGTTACGTAAAACCACATAAGCGGGCGCAAATTAACAAAATTGACAAAATTGAATATTAAATTGGCAAACTTTACCATTAATTATAAGACACTTTGTGGCGTCAAGCAATATTTTGGCATCTTAGCCCAGGTTTCGGATTGCATCAGGCTCCAGCTTCCGTTTATAATGTGAAGGCCACTGCACGGGCAGCGTCAGTGGAGAAGCAATACTCCAGCGGTCGTTATGGTATTGACCAAAATCACTGGCGGCCAGAAGGACGGCCTTTACTTGCCCTACTGGGTTGAGTACCTCGGTATTTGCTGCAGGTATCGAAGTGTCACAATAAAAATCATAAATTAAAAAAAATAACTGTCTATATATTAAATACAAATTCAAATCCGGCGAAGAAGAGTGTGTAATAGGCTTTATCAGGTGACGAATCGGAATGTGCGTGGACTGGATTCCGGTACAATTTATCTTGGCTTCATCTCAGCTTGACTTGTATCTAAAGGTCGCTAGCTGGGTCTTGGCTAGTTCTCAGCTGGAAACCGAAATACCACTGAAACTTAAACTTTGACTGCAGCTAGTACTAGGATTTTAGGCTGCCACTGCAGCTAACTCGATTGGTTGGGTATGCGTAACAAGTCCGCGAGTGACTCCATCTTTCGGTGGTGGTTACATCTGGTACGAATGGCCACTCACATAATTTTAACGTAATTCTAAACCCAGTGGCGTGAGTGATTTAACATAAATATTGTAATTATCACGGAAAGTAACTTCGGTATAGAATAATACTGAATATTTTGGTTTTTAAATTTCATTGCTTCATTCAATCAGTTCTATTTTATTACGTGGTAAATGAAATTAAATTTTTTGAATACCTTAGTAACTTTAAATCCAAATATAGGGTAATCTGACATAATAACATACATTTCCGACAACCTTACTAAATAATTATGCCTAAATCGCCATCTTAACCTCAAAGTATACATTTAATTCCACAATATTCCACTTTTACGACGTTTATTCTATATATTAATTCAAAACTGATCGAATACAAAAGGTATACATCTCAAAGTATCTTCATTCTCTCTTTCTCCCTTTCCCTTTCCCTTTCCCTTTCCCTTTCCCTTTCCCTTTCCCTTTCCCTTTCCCTTTCCCTTTCCCTTTCCCTTTCCCTTTCCCTTTCCCTTTTCCTTTCCCTTTCCCTTTCCCTTTCCCTCTCCCTCTCCCTATCCCTCTCTAACTCCAACTCCATCTCCATCTCCATCTACATCTCCATTTTCACCTCCATCTCCATCTCGATCTCCATCTCCATCTCCATCTCCATCTCCATCTCCCTCTCCCTCTCCCTCTCCCTCTCCTTCTCCCTCTCCTTAAACACAATAAGATAGAAAAGTATCGTGCTTTAATTACTAATCTCAAGTCAGTTTAGGTCTAATTGTTTTGTCAGTAAATTTCACTGATCGTGTTTCTTATTATAGAAAATATCAATAAATTGCTTTGTTTTTTAACAATGGGATGCTCTCTCATGTTTACGGCCCTGGCTTTCTGCTAGCTGCTGCTTAACTTAATCGCTATCTTCAGTTCATGGAAACAGTTCAACCGGTGGAAAGAAGGAGCTTCGTTTTAGAGAATCTTTCTGATTAAATAAAATTCATATATTAAATAATCTAAGAGTAATAACCAATATTTAACATTAGATAAAAAATTGTTAGGAAATCAGATATAATCGCGCTTATCTAACATATATTTAAATTTGCAGTTCTTTATAAATTAAATTACTTAGAAAAATCTTACAATTATGTTAAAATCTATGTCTTAGCAGTCTATTGTTTTTTATCTAAGAAGCTAATAGCGAGGAAGTTTGAGTGTGAAGTCCACTTGCTCCTGGCAGCGTCAGTGGAGATAAAATACTCCAGGACCCCTATTCTGTAACTCGAGAGAGTGCTCGTGCACGACTAGTCATCGGTAGGAGTACTCTCTCACTTACCGTTCACATAAACATAACCACACTCTGTATCACAGAAGACAACGTGCGCAAGTCCATTCTCTCAAAATCCAGCAATTCTCATGGTTTTACCTAGTAGAGTACTCGCATAGGAGTACGTGCATTCTCTTACCATGCGCAGTAAAGCTAAATTTTGAGAGAGAATTCCTACACGACCACTCACACAAGTTAGTGAATAGGGGCCCAGGGGTTGTTATTAATCTCTTGTTGGTCGGTAGGGCGTACCCTAGTACCTTCTGATAGGATCTTCGTATCGGTTATCTCGTATTTGGCTCTCTTACGAATCAGGTTTGGCTCGTCTATTGCTCGACCTCAGCCCTCTTCAGACATTGGGTCTACTTATGATCGGCTAGCTGGATTTCCGAGAGTCGGTCAGGCCGAAATATAATGTAATATTTGTTGCGTGGGCTTATACCATACGCGACTGTCTCCATCTTTCGAGCGGAGGTTTACTCGTACAACTAATCGTGTTTGACCTTATATTCGAAGGTTTTATTTTTATGTCATGGTGTAGACTTTGATTTATCACGAACCAAGGTGATAATTTTAGAAAAAATAAAGACTTTTTATAGTAGTACCCTTAAAGATCACTTTGTAAACATTTAACTTTATTAGCCAAGGATAATTAAGATTTTTTTACTAATTAGTCATTACAGGTTAAATATTTTTACACGTCATTTTCTCTTTATAAAAATGTTTATTACCAGTTTAATCTTCGAAGTACTTTATGCAATCGGACTGGAATAATTTATGTCTATTTGGTGTTAAATTTGAAGATGATTTCTTCCTTAAAGTGACGTACTAGGGTTATGTGGTTCATGGGCATTTAGTCCCCACAGTTTTAGCAATTCCTGTTTGTCACCAAAATGGAATACGCATATTGATCTATGTTTTGCCAGTCCAGTACTGGAAAGTTGTTATAAACGTGTTTGGTGTAGTTGGTAAGTCAGCAGTAAAAATTTGGAAAGTAGGAGAATAAGGGTTATACTTTAATAAATCGGATAGATCCCAGTAATTTTATCTTTATAATTTACTGCAGAAGTATCTATTTATCAAATATGACAAAAATATCTAATAATGATATATTGATAATTTTCCTTGGACCTGTTTGAGTGTTGTATGTCTTTCATGAAACCGGAATCGATCTTTATTTTATAATAATTTTTTCCTACAATATTACTTAATAAGATTTTCTTTAGTTGGCATACATATTTATGTCTTTCTTTTCTACAATACACCCCCAATTTTTTCCTCTATCGCGCATCATTACGAGACCTAGTTGTTGTTTGTAAAATTAAGAGCACCCCGCCCATGATGAGATTAAACCAGACCTGTGTAAGGGCTTTTGTAGTGATATATTGTTTTGCGGTGCAATTTCTAGAGCCGATGGCTTATTTATAATTTAGAAGGGCTGGCCACCTTTGTGTCAAGCCAACAAGCCTTTATTCAAAGGACAAAGGACTCGGTTTTACGAAAAATCTCAGCATTGCATCGCGGTGAATGGTGGCTGACTCATTGATTGATTGGCAAGAAAAACAAAACACGTATTTTTTTAAATGTAAGGTAAAAGTAAGTCTAAAATTTAAAAAAATGCTTTTAAGATCCTTCTTGTCCTGAGGCAGTTTATCGTTATTTATTAGACATGAACTTTTTAAAATATGGACAAATCACTCCAATTTTCAAAAATACAACAAAATGTATTCTGAAAGTTGTAGATAGAACATGGCGTCTAAAAATATTAAAAACAACAAATTTTGATTTTGCTCTACTATTTATGTATAATTACTACGGCCCGCCAATACTTCACCTTTTGTGAAGTTTGGCAAACTGTAATTAGTATTGAAATCGTGCAAATTGCTCCAAATGACTTAAAATATCATGAAACGTGGAAAAAATTGATTTTCCGCGAAAAAAGGTCTGTCTGTGTGGATGTCTGGATGTCTGTGCGCACGATAACTAGAGAACGGTACGGCCGATCCGGAAAATTCTTTTGGCCATCGGTTTTTATTCAAAAAAGAAAGGCTCTATCAGAAGATGAGCAATTTCTGGTCCAAGGATACTGATTTCTATTAAGGTGTTGTGTAAGTCAAGATGCGTTAATTGATATCCATATCGCAACCGGCTGGTTGAAAAAAAAATTGAAACAAAAAATTATTGGAAAAATTCAGATTTTTTCCTTTTACTAGTTTTATTTTCCTTTAATAAATATTCATTATATTTTAGTTTAAACTCTATATCTAAAATTATTTATATAAAACCTAACAAATCTCTAGTGTCATTTTTAAATAATGTTCTCGACCGCAACCCGGTATTTTGAACGTACCCTTGTGACGGTGCGTTTTTGGACTACGACACATTAAGCCATCACCTCAAATTAGTCACCAGGATTCAAGCTGACGTTGAGTTTATCCGAAGACTTAACCCAAATACATGAGTGGGTCACCGGCGATAATAAAACTAGATTAAAAAGGGAAAACTCAAAAAATCAGTATTGTACGTTACGTAGTTAAGTGATATGACAAGAAAAAATAATTGAATATTATTAATAAGCATTAAAAACAACAAAATACACAACATATACAGAGTGTGTCCCTTGAACTCAAATCCGCAGAAACCTAGTGTAACGAAGTTACCGTAATAAATAAAGTATTGAAATAAAAACGCGCACGGTCCTTAAGTAGAATTAACTTAAAATTATGGAAATGCGAGAAGCTTCGAGTATAAGACCAGCCGTATCAGCTGAACCTCCGCACAACAGACGGAGACACTCTCGTCCGTGCTTCTTAGATAGTTCTTATCGAGTAGGAAAATTCTATTCATTGTCGGGGCAGCCCGAAGTCTGAGTTGCTGTGGCCGTCCCAATAGGAGTAGCAGTGGCAGTCTCTCGACCTTTAGAGATAGGTCAAGCTAAAGGGAGCGAAGCCAAATTCCATTGTACCTGTACTTGTACCTGTACCGTAACCGGACCGGAACCGTCAATCCGACCACGCTAACTTAGAAGACGTACCAGTACCATCCGACGTATCAACGATTAAAGAACCATGTTACATACCCATCTTTCCTTGTCGGATCTTTATATAAATAAATGGTATTGTTGGGATTTTATTTTTGTTTTTACTTTATCCACGCAGCAAAAATACCCAGGAGGGGTAAGGAAAGTCCGCTCTCCTGGCGACTCTCAGGCGGTCCCTTTGATATTTCTAGGCACAGAAATTTAATCTTGATGCCATTTTGCCCGTACTATTTTCCAGGGTTGTGAAATGTAGCATAATTGTGCCAAAAGTGGCAATAGTTTACGTGCTATTGAAAAATAGACAAAACGAGCACTATTTAGTTCTATAACGTTTTGTTTTGTTATTAAATATATTTTTTGATTTAAGGAAGTCTAGAAAATAATTTATTTAAAACAAAAACTTTCAAATTTGTAAAATTAAGCGCGACTGAAGTTACTGCAGTCAAATGGAATTTGCTATTTTTTGACGTCATAAACGACGCCTCTTTTATTCTGTGAATAAATAGAAATAAAGTAGTAAGTTCAACAAATTATAAATAAATAATCATTGGGTATAGCAATGGCGAAAATAAAATAATTATAAACTATAACATATCTTATTATATATTTGAAACTAACACAAATACACAAGAGCTGACTGTCAAGTGTCAACTAAAATCATGTGACTGTGGTCGGTCACATTAATGGAGATAACATGATTAGTACAGAGAATATGGCGACGATGCCTGCGCGTAGAAAAAACGCGAACTTTAGCGCCAACAGAGAGTCGCCTTAGTAGGTTGTACTATGACTGGAGTATCTTTTTCTCAACTGAAGCTGCCCGTGCAAGTAGCCTTCACAATATAAACGGAAGGCGGCGCCCGATTCAATCTGAAACCTGGACAAAGGCGCCAAAAAACCGCTTAACGAATTAAAGAGCGTTACACTAGAAGTAGAAAACTTCTTGTAAGGAAAAAATGAATACTTTGATAATAAAAATTCAATCTTTAGTAAAAATTAATTAATCTATAATAACTTGTTAAGATATCGTTTTGATACATTATTTTTCCTTCAAAGAATACAACTAAGTATAACGAATATAACAATACTTCTCATTAAATTAAATTTAAACAGATGGGGTCTTTAAAATCCTCTGCGTCACCAAAAGCATCCTTAAATTTATTTAAAAACAAATATAATCACTTTGGTTCTCAATGCCTGCTACAAAAAACTAGAGCCACATTTTTTCCTTAGTAATTGACATGTGTACAAATATTTACACAATGTAAATTTGGAGTTGCAACAAGCTTATGAGAATTATTTTTTTTTAATTCGCCTTATTAAACGAATAATAATTTTTTTTGAAAAAATCAAATACGCCACTGAATTAGAGTTTATCCAAAATGTGAGTTTTTACGTTTGAGTTTTTTTTGAAGAATCAGTGATATATTTAAATCGATCAGTCGACATTCAAGCAGTGTGAAGTACAATTTTATTGTCTCTTAAAATGTTTCTTAATACTGAATTAACTGATATGGTTCTTGCGTAAACTGGCTGGTGAAAACGGTTTTTTTAAGCTTAATCGGGCGTGGGAGGTACTACCCGCACCGACGCTCTAGGCCTATTGTTCCCCGCCAGTTTTTACATCAGACCAGTACTCTTGACAAAGTCAAGGACAGTTCTGATATTAGATTTTGCTATCTCTTTGGGTTCAGGATACTGTACTACTCAAATATATGAAGAGGAGTTTCGTTCTATTCCTCACATTTTCCACTTAGGGAATTTTTCGATACCCTTATGAGGTTTAGATGTCTTCTAAGCCCGCAGTGTCCTATTACTGTACCTAGTGCATATTTAAGAACCCGCCTGTTTAGGTATAACAGCGTTATCTCTGCTCTTGGGTGGACCTTCTATAAGTGCCTTGGACTGTCTTAGTCCCGGTAGTTCCATCCCGTATTTTCTGTGTTTGTCCCTTAATTGTATCTTCAGCATACCCTTTACATTTCGTAGGAAATACACAATTAAAGGTTTTTCTGCTCCTTTCTTTACCAGCCAGGCAGTCTGCCTCTTCATTTACGGATATTCCCAGGTACCCATTTAAGACTTATTTTGTTATGTTCTGCTAGAGCATGTAGGTTTTTAATAATAGTTTGGACTGTATTTCTTCCCTTTTCATTGCTTTAAGGGATGATTGGCTATCTGTGAGTATACATGATGAGTTGATTTTGGTCCGTGTTTCTGAATCTGACAATCTTAATGCCAATTAGATCATTTTATTATAGTTAATATCTGTTTTTACGCTACAAATGCTTATCAACATTTTGTTAGACAATATAAAAAAAGATTTGAACACAAGATTATGGAAAGATAGTTACAATAGTGTCATTAATTATATTATTTTTATAATTCTTTTTGAACCATTATACTTGTGATTATCTATATATTACTTCATTGAATATGCATTGCATTACCACAACAATTCAACTCCTCCAGCAGATTCGTTGTGTTTCTAGGTAATGGCGTTTCATGTATAACAATACTGTTAGCGATAATCCCAGATGTCTCGTATTATATTTGACAATTCGCTTCAATCAGATATTCAGAAAATTAGCGAATGTAGCGAATTATGGATGCATCCATTAAACATATTGTAATGCATATGAGACAAAATCAACGTCAATAATCCAATCTGGCTAATGTTGTTCTACCGACAATGGAAATTCTATTTATTCATAAGTGAAAAAATAGTAGTAAAAATTTAGTAGTGTATTGTATACTTCGTGAATACTTTCAGTTCGTCTCTTTGTCAAAGGCGTCACTTATATAAATTCTACAGGGTGTTTTTATTTAGATATCTAAAATTGAATATTTGTCATAACTCTTCTCTAAACTTACCAGCACAGTTAAATATGTAATACATATTAGTTAAGAATTTATTAACTAACATTTACCAGGTAATACAGCAACAGTATGGCACTTCTTAACTTTTAGTATTTGTTTGTTTAAATTGTAATGCAGTTACTTAATTACCGCGACTATTCCACTCATCATAAAATTCTTAATTAATGTGACCAATCATGAATCAAAGACAACTTGTATTATCGCAGGTTATATCCCGAGAACTGCAAATTTAACCGGATAAACTGCGGCTAGCTTTTTTTGAAAAAGTTTGCTTAGAAAATGTTTGAGACTGAATAATCCACCATTAAAAGCCCGAGACCGATGGTCGAGGGCTTTTTAGGTGGATTATTCAGTCGAAAACATTTGCTTCAAAGCAAAATTTTGAAAAAAATTGACTAGCCGCAGTTTATGGGTTTAAATTTACTAGCCGCAGTTTATGGGTTTAAATTTACAGATCGAGGGGTATATGTTAAGATTATTTCCCAAATTGGGAATGTCGTATTTACATTTTATCTTTATATTGTTTATTACCATGCATATTTGTCAAAGCTAGGTGACGTTTAATCAAAGCTAGACGTCGTTTAATCGCGATTAAACGACCTGTAGCAATATAATCACTTATCAATACAAGTCACGTGGTGCAATTTGGAGGTCTCTTATTGGTTTTATTTGTTACGAGGGAAATAATTGCGGTTATTTCACTCACCTGCCAAACCATGCATTTCCGAGAATCTGATTGGATAAAATCGACTATTGCCCTGCTTGGAAATAGTCACTGCTCATAACTTCAGGACAGTCTCTACTTTCAAAAAATATGAAAAAAAAGTATGAATTCAAAATGAACCGGTTCGGGAGTATTGCGTTAGATATAATTGACAACGAGCTAGTTAGGATAAAATAAAGATGGATCGTGAAATAATCTTTCAAATAAAATAGCGGCTATTGTTTAAATTTTCCTCGTGTGCTTAACGATTTGACTCAACCAAATTTTACAATTTATAATCAAAGATACAATCCCTCGTACTTCCGCACTCTGGATTCTATCAGATTATTAAATGTAAACTTAATCTCGCTAAATTTACAAATCGCACACTCGAAAAATTCGCAATAATAAATATTCAGTTCTTGTGGTATTACCTTTAATTACAATAGCTGTCTTTGAACTGTGATTGGAGAGTCAGCTTTGGTGTTTTCATCGATTTAACCATAATTTTGGAAAATTCACATAAACTTTTTTGTGCTTAAAAACACCTTTATTTTGTTATATATAAAAGTCCTGTAGCATCAAAACTAAGCTAGACAACGTGTTAACGCTGCCTAATTTTCGAAGGACCAACCTTCATACAGACTATAAGGATTTAGTATATTACCACAAATAAATCAAATCATTTAAGGCCTATATACTAACACGTTTATTAGCAAACTAAAATTTTTAATCTTACATTTTTTTTACAAGTAATTCTTATTACTATTAGAGCAACTGCTCTCATTTATAAAGAACATATTTACAATTTATGTACATTTTTAGAATAGTTATAATTATTAGGGTATGGTCAACCGCTTTTTATGAAGCCGAGACTTATTATGTCAACTGAACTCTGATAGATTTGATGAGACAATTAATTGTTCTGAAGCTTTTTCCCAGTGCCAAGAAATTTATAAGTTGGGAGTTGTAACGGTTTTCTTCTTTCTAGTATTAAAATCGACCTGTCCGTTAATCAGGTACATCGGCGCTTGTCGCTCTTATTAGCATTATAAGGCTTAGATAGAGATGGGTATGGAGTGAATTATTTTGTACAAAATATTTTTTTGCGCACGGCTCAAACCCAGTGATGCATGGAATAAATAATTAATCTATTTTTAGATTGTGGAACGGTAAAATATACAGTATGGGCCAAAAGTATAAATTAAAAATGAATCTTATTAAATTTAAAGGAAATATAAGTTTGTTTTGTGGATTCTGGATAATATTCCAGTGAAATTTATCCAATACCCTTTCCTATTTATAGAAAAAAATTAATCAAAATTTGTAGATAATTCTAGTACCCACCAGTAAAAAAACTCGACACAGAAATTTATTTGTACTTTGCAAACATAAAAGGGAAATTTTAAAAAATAGCATTTTATATGTAGGTTTAAAACTTTACAATAAAAACAAAAAACTAAATATCGTTTTTTTTTTAAATTATGATAAAAAACTTTAAACAAATGTCTCTATACTCTCCAGGAATATATCTTAGATAAATATTTTCAATAAAATTTTAAGCCTACCATTTTTTGATACTAACACACGTTTGTATCTATTTGAATATAAAGTGTTGTGCTGTGCTCCCCACTCCATATCTCGAGATACAGAGTTTTCTCAGACATGTGTGATACCACATTTATTTTTAGGGGCCCAAATTTGTGGCAAATTTGAAAAACATCTCATTATGGAGGAAGTTGAAATGTACAAAGAGACAAACAGAGAGACAGACAGACAAACAGAGAGACACACAGACAAACAGCCAGAGAGACAAACAGACAGACGTACAAACTAAAATAAGAATATGTATTTATATATATATATATATATATATGTGTGACTTGTCCTATACATTTATAAATATCTAAAAGAATCAATAATCATTATTTTTACCAGTATCTTAATGACATTTTCATTGTCGATGTGGTCTCCTTCAAGGTTAATTCGCTGTATAAAAATTATACACAGTTTATTAGAAGATTAAATAAATACATTTATAAATTCATTTTCGTCTATAGAAACCCAATCGCGGCGATCTTGTCATTTTCTCTTTTATTTAAATTCTTATCAAATCGATTTATCAAATATATACAATGTATACGAAACATCGGTAATTTAGCAAGAGTATGAGCAAAATGTGGATGACAAATCGAACGAACGCGAGTATGCGAATATCGGTTAAACCGCATACAGACCGAGGCGAGGCTCCAAAGCAAACCAAGGCATTTGTGGTTGGAAATTCGAAACTGTTATCATTGATGTGTATAGAATGATCCAAACAATTTCCAAGCCACAAAACAGATACAGAATGAAACGCATCTGCTTGAAAGAAAAAAGGTACAACATAACTATAGCCATTTTAATCAATAACAGGAACTTATGGGTAAAGTAACAAAATTAATTATATATTTAAAAATGTAGATTTTTCTCTAATACTCTCAACAAACTTACAGCAAACTTAATAATCAGCATTGACAGTGTCCTTGGCGGGAAAAGTTTGCGCATATCTTGGCGTTGATGAGTCCGCCATTTTGGAATGTGACAGACTTTCTCATTGTGCTTTTCGTTTTGTTGACGATAAGAAGCATATTTTGTGCTCTGTGTTGTTTATATTTATTTAAAGTTGTATCGTATCGTGGATTTTGAAATAATTCAAAAAATGAGAAGTGGTGGAGACCTGTTTGCCAAACATTCATTTATTTAGAACATATTGTATATGAGTGCCAAACTTGTACCATGACATTTGCGGAATAACATTTATACATGGTGTTCACTGCAACCTTACCAAAACATAGTGTTCATTAATAATCACGGTTCAAATTTTTTTTTTGCCGTTTTTTGTAAGTACACTAACACTATTTGATACAATTTTTTATATATATGTTTGATTTTAAGGAAATATTGGCCTTTTTTGTGGGTATGTTGGACCTAACGCATCCCTTATTGTAAAATAAACACACGCGTCATCTCCAGGGTTAAGGAAAAACTTGATTTGATTTATTTTTGTTTTTGATAATTAAGTGGGCACTCAATTTATTCTTTTTATTAGAGGCGTTGCTTCCAAGCGGTTTCTTGTGAAGATATGAACTTCATTTGACAATTCCTCGGTTTTCATGAACTATTTATTAAATAATAACTGCACTGTTTCTATTCCTTTTCATTACGATACATTTTTGAAATAACATGAAATTTTAATTGGAAACTTGAGAATCTGCATTATGTCGTCTTGAGACTATTTCAATGATTGTACTTGTCCTCAAACTAAACTTTTATACCAACTTAGGAAAACTCAAGGAAAGGCCATGCGAACAAAATCGTGAATGGTAGCTAATTTTCTCTAATTGGGGAAAATTGTTTGCTGAATACTAACTCAATTTACGATGAATGAAGTTCAGAAAATGTTTGTATGTGAAATTTAGTAGAACTGGCATATGTCTGAACCCAAAGAGAAATTAAATTAGTTTAAATGTTTTCTTTCTTTTCAATTTATCCACCAAATAATATATTACGTCGTAAAAAATAAAACAGAGGTAGTGGATGTTTTTTTTTAGTAGAAAATATGAGAATGTCAAAAAAATTTGGTTTCTTCGTTACACTTTGCTTTATTTTTATCAAAACACAATTTTTTATAGTGCCTTTTATTGCTTTTATCGTATTCAATAAGTAAACAGTCAATCATATATTATCAGTGGCGGAGTTAAATTTATTAAACAGTGATAAATTACTTAGAATATTTGAGCATTAAAGTGATGTTACGGATCAAGAAAGCTGAAAATAACTTTGCTTAAATATATGTTAAGCAAAGCATTTTAATCGAATTTGTAACCCTTGTTGTATCATGACATAAAAATTTTATTATTCATAATATTTTATCTAACCGAATTATGAATATTAGTATTCATGACTGTTGGAAGAATACTAGGCGGCAAACGTGTTAACATCAATCCAGAATTTCGAAGGACCAAACTTCTTGGGTAGAAGTTAAACCAATATGAATGTTTAAATAAAAATAGTATTTGAAATTGTACTGTCATATTTTATTACATTTTTTCTAAGTATGAAACATGAACAACAAAATAATAAAGCTCGCATAATGTTTAATTATAAAACCGAAACTTGAATATTTAAATTGTACTCAATCCCTTCACTATCACTATAAAAAAAACTGTTTATATTTTTTAGTATGAAAACTTTTTGGGTGCGGTTTAACCACCATTTTTTTATATTGAGAAACTTTTTTGGTAAATGCATTACTGATTCGATTCACTGTCTGGTTGTGAGAGAGCGTGTGTGTTTACTGTACTCTGATTTTTAAGAGAGTAGGGTGGGACATTATAAATTTCTACGAACATTTCGGCAATAAAATTTTATCGCCTTTATCTAGGAAGATACCTTGTATTAAATGTACTTCAAAACTTCATTTTTTTTAGTACTCTCTGTATTGAACTTTTTAATTCTTCTTTAACACACCTTACTGAGATATATGGATTTACTTAGAGATAAGCCGAAATATTCACTAATTTCGATTTTTACCGGTAGGGAAAAAACCAGTTCTTATTTTTCGTTCTACTTGTAGTTATTTTATTATGAAAGCGATTTCTGTATAAATCTACAGCATTAGTTTTTTTCCACATTCTCCATAAATAATCATTATGTAAATAGTGAAGATGTATTGACTACCAACTGTTATAATATTTTCACAAGTTTGGTATTATTAAATTTGCTTTCTAGAGATCTATTCAAAAATGTGATAATATACAGGGTGTACAATAAAAATTCTGAAATTTGTGTCACGTTACCAAAAATGAAAGTAAACCAAAATTTTTTCGCGATTGCCAAATTTCATATTTGTCATTTAAACAGGTTTAGAAATATTTGAGGGACACTATGTCTAATAAATGAAGGACCCACGTCTATCAACTTAGCAAGACAACTTCGGAAAATTACAACGGTGTCTTATTAGTAATTTGCCGCTTTTTTGCCGTTAATTAGTTGTGGATAAATAAATTTTGCCGCTCTTTTTTTTATTAAAAATTAAACATCTCGCTAAATTGATATCAAGTTAGCAAGACAACGGTATAAATAATGACAATCTCAAAAAACTAAAAAGAAATTCAATTCAAATTCAAAAGTCTAGTACCACAAATATTTAATAAAAGTTGGAATTGCCAACTAGTTTCGGCATACTTATGCAATCATCAGGCCTACAATACAAATGTTTAATATAAGTAACAAAAGAGGGATAACAATAGAGTTGAGACTTACCAAAGAACATTTGTATTATAGGCCTGATGATGGCATTAGTATGCCGAAACTAGTTGCCAATTCCAACTTTTATTAAATATTTGTATCACTAGACTTTGAATTTTATTTCTTCATCGGTCGACCACATTTGAGATTATGGATAACCAATTAGATTTAATAAACCAAAAGCTGGAGAATTTGCCGCTAAATAATTCTGGAAACCAAAAATTTGTCGCCTGTTTTTTATTTTCAGGTTTTTTATAAAGCAACTTAAAATTTTACAAAAAAAAAACATTTTACTTAAATGAGTTATTGTTTTTAATCGGAATATATCTTTGAATTTTTGTACAACTCTTGTCTCAGATAAAAGTTTTTCACCAATTTGTATAGATTTTTTTATCAATTTGTGCTATTATACGTCAGAGGCATGTGAACATTCAAATTTTGATCAAAAATTTTTAGACACTTCCACAATTTGTTTTTTATTATACAATTCCATGTAGTGCCTCATTTTTATGAGTTTAAAATTTTTTAAACTAGAAAA
Organism: Neocrepidodera transversa; assembly: GCA_963243735.1. Lineage (NCBI taxonomy): Eukaryota > Metazoa > Arthropoda > Insecta > Coleoptera > Chrysomelidae > Neocrepidodera > Neocrepidodera transversa. The sequence continues at coordinate 18,547,450 of OY725337.1, read as the reverse complement.
TCGTTAACAATACAATTCAGAAAGAAATATTGTTTTAACTATAATTTTTCAAATTAAAAAGGAACAATTTTAATAATTTTAAGAAATTTTTGGAACCTGATACATTGGAAATTTCATAGTAAGTTTGAAATGAAATGAATCTGAAATATTGATTCAAAAGACTCATTGATAGAAACCGAATTGGAAGAAAAAAATTAAAAAAGCCAGCAATTTTTTTTCACAACTAATTAGCGACAAAAAAGCGGCAAATACTCCTGCTTTCAATTTTTTGATATCGTCATTATTTACGCAGTTGTCTTGCTAACTTGATAATCTTGTTATCAAGTTAGCAAGATGTATAATTTTTAATAAAAAAAAGCTGCAAAATTTATTTTTCCACAACTAATTAACGGCAAAAAAGCGGCAAATTCTCCAGCTTTTAGTTTTTTGATATTTCCAATATTTGCGCAGTTGTCTTGCTATCTTTATATCAAGTTAGCAAAATGTTTAATTTTTAATAAAAAAAAAGAGCGGCAAAATTTATTTTTCCACAACTAATTAACGGCAAAAAAGCGGCAAATTACTAATGAGATACGGTTGTAATTTTCCGAAGTTGCCTTGCTAAGTTGATAGACGTAGGTCCACCTGTGTCATTGTATAAGGTACCCCGGGAGCGTTGCCATATTGCAGTTCCATGCTCTATTTGACCTCCCAATCCTCATTGGGAAAGCTGCAGAAATTTTAAATTAAATTTTAAATTTTAAATAAATGACCTCCTCTTACTACAATATCAAGTAATTTTCCCGATTTAGCATGTCTTACTTCAAGACAGTTAATACACTCAAATGATAATATTTCTATCAATAGATTGTCAATTTAGAAAAAAATTAATGTAACGGTTTTTTTTCTCGAGTCAGTTCTAACCGTTATTTTATATTATTTTAATTTGCTGCTTCGAACCTCTATACTCCAATAACTTCGTTATCGCAATTTGAATGTGTATAAGTTCTTGGTATACAACGATTTGGTCTCTTTCCGATGCTGTTTTAAGGTCAATATTTTTTTTTGCTAAAGTAAAAAATAATTCGAAAAGTTTTAAAAGTGGAAAACTTTATTAAAGAATATGTCATTACGATAAAAATATTTTAAGACACTAAGAATATTCCTTACAAACATTATAATAAAAACAAAATATCAAAAAAGTACTAAATTATTAAATAATAATGATATCACTGTCTTGTATAATAGACTGATTATGAAGCGAGTAATTTTCAATATTCGCTTCACTACCTGGCACCAATTTACCTTCTAAACTATCACCAATCAAAAACTGAGCACTCTCTCTATCACTAGTACTGGTAGAGGTCCTTGGTACTTGCTCTGAAGTACTACAAGTACCACTATTTATTTTGCTACTTCTTCCGGGTGTACCGACATCTGTAGAAGTTCTCGTATTACCTTGATGTACCTTAAGATCCAAAACTTTATCCCTTTTTGATTTACAACTATCTCCGTGACTACAATGAGGTTGGGAACGTTCGTAAGGGCATCTTCTGTAACTTCTTTGGTTTTGGTTGTAAAGAGCTTTGCATTTTCTGGCGTAGAGTAACTTGTCTACTGCGTAGAAGAAGTTATTGTTGCACAGGCAGAGGACCGTATGTAGAGTAGCTGGATGGGTCTCTAAAAAATTAAAGTATTCATAACTAATTGAACTGAAATTATTAATTTCATTAAATATTTAAGTCAGCAACCGAAACTAATTTTTTTTAAATAAAAAGTATATTTTTTTTCTTAAAGAAAGTAGAAATGACCCTCTATAGAATAGATAAAAAAATTGAAAATAAAGTAAAAATGATGTCTCAAGTGATATTTGATAGTCGATTTATATCTATAATTCAATACAAATATGTAGAAATATCAAAAACAGAAGATTATCGATTCTCAAATTTGGTAAATAAATTATATTGTATTGTATCATCAGGCCTACAATACAAATTATAAAATATGTTAAAATAATAATATGAGATCACAAAAAATTTAAGTTACTTTCAAAAATTATGCTCGTTCAAATCGAATTACAAAATGGTATGATTATTAAATGAACATATCAAAAAAGTCTGGTATTCTCGAACATTTTTTAAAAACATTAAAATTTAAAAAAAATTAAAAACATTTGATGTCTGCATTCAAATTTGAACCAGTATTACGATGCAATTAAAGATGACAAATTAAATTGCGTCTTAAAGCACCATGCGGCAACTAAATTTAAATGACAGATTTGACAAATGACAGCCCAAAGACAAATGAATTCGACGTGACAGACAATGGCATAATTTGTATTGTAGGCCTGATGATGGCCATTGTTTAGCCGAAACATGTCGCCCATGCCCACTTTTTCAAATAATTTACAATATATTTTATGTAGTAAGACTTTGAGTTTATTATTATTCTATGTAGAAATACGTTGGGTCTTCAATTTGAACTTCCAATTTTCATATCATTTCCGGTAAAACCGGATGTCGACCATATTTGAATTGTATTTTAAATAGTCCAAAAATGGCTTTATTAGAATTTACAAAAAATTTAAATAAATCCAATAACCCATTGTATGTTTTCCCAATTTAATATAAAATACTTCTACGTCCCATTCAATTTATGTCTTCCAAATAGCAGGATTTTACCTTGACCTAATAAAAAGTTAACAAAAGAATAGAATCAATGATGATGGTTAGGTTTTTAGGATTTTCCTAAACCTATAATCAAATGGCGCCATCATTCATCAGTAAGTCGCCCGGGAGCGCCTCGCAAAATAAAAATAATAGCCGTCCCTTCACCGCAAAACCCTTTGCCTCTTAAGGGGGTGAAATGTTGATAAAGTATTATTATTATTATTTTTATTAATGATTGTTAATTTCCTGTGTGTATCTTTATAAAGTTCTGTCAGTAAACTGTTGTATTGGTAATGTTGTATTGATTTGTCATCATATCGTTTATTTTCATTTTTGTCTCTTTGTCTTCTCCTTTAACTCATTGCACAGACTCTCCATAAAACACATAGTTAAGAAAGTTTTATTTTACTTTTAAGTTATCCTCAAAACTGAATTTAACTGCACCATTTTGTTATTCCGTATTTATTGTGAAGTTATAATATAAAATGAATAAAGAGAAAAAAAGAAAAATAAGAAGACTAAACTGTACTACCGAAAAAAATAATCTTCATTGTTGAATAAAATCAACAAATATAAAGATTTAATCGAATCTTTAGAAACAAATTAGGTCACATAGAGAGAGTAGGAAGAATCGTGGAGAAAAGTAGGAGCTATGTTTAACGCCAATACCAGAAGTGCCTTCTTTGAAAAAATTCTTTGTTAATATAAAAAAATATAATAGGGATGAAAATGTTGATCTTGCTCTAAGCATAATGATCGATAAAACCGTTTTCAGATGGGAAATTGTTTTCTTTCGAAAATTTAGATGTGGACGAAGAACATTACAATTATAATAAATAAGAAAACGTTGGGGACATAGTTTTAGAATTGGAGGTATGAATTATAACTTTATATCTCAGTTGTTGAATCAATCGTGTATCTATTTGCAAGAGTCAAATAATGGATCCACTAAAAATGTGTGTATAACAAAAGAACATATTCTATAAGTTGCTGCAATGAACCCATCTACTTCGACAAATTTTACTTTCCCGACCCACCTCCTAGAAGGGAAAGTATTGTGAACGAGCTAAAAAAGAAATTCGAGATAAAAAGGGAAATATCCATTTTCGGGTCCCCTGAGACGATTAAGACCATTTTCAGATGGAAGTCTGTCTGTCGGTCTGTGTGTGTGTCTGTGTGTGTGTGTGTGTGTGTGTATTCTTCCACGATAGAGGCCACACGTTTAATCTGATTGAGCTGAAATTTGGTATAGGGGTTTGGCTTACCCGTCGGAAGAACCTTTTATTTTTTGTACGACATCTGTCAAACGGAAGTACCACTATCAAATAATGACAGCTGCAATATGTCACGGAATTGGACATGCAGTATGTCATTTGAAAGCCCTAGAAAAACTCTATTCAGAGCAGTCAAAATTATTTCTTCAACTGTCACCAGTCAAAAATAAAAAATTGTCACAAGTTGAAACTTTAACATTAAATATCTGAAAAAGTATTCGTGGATACTCGTCGGGAAAGTTTTGTGGCGACACAACCGATTTTTTTCAGTGCAAGCCAAAAAAAAAACAAAATACACCAGAGGCATCGTGGATTGTCGGAATAGACCTGTAATTTCTGATTTGTCCGCAAAATATTCCAAGTTAACTGATTTAAAAATAGAACTAGATATTAAAATAAAGGAGGACTATTTATGTAAAATAAAATTTTCAACAAATATGCCAAATCTATTCTCCTGCCTAATATAATACAGGGTGATCCAGTATAAAAGGTACATACGTTACAGGGGGTTAGAGGACACCAAAGCGAATCTAAAAACCCCACTGAAGGTTTTTCCAATGTCAGTTTTTACCGAGATTAATGAATTTTGGCCAAAACTTCTTACGCCTATGATTCTAAAACCACCTTGTATATTTTATTTATATTTGGCACATATGTTTTGCAAATGTTATTTGAAACAACAAACATATAATCTATAAATTAATTCCAGGTCCGTACTAAAAAAAATCATTGTATTTTATTTGGGTCAAACAACATCTTGTATATCAAAATTTTTAAAAACGATTAACAGAATCGAAAATCTCATGAAAACGTTCCCCCAAATCAAGAATGCCCAACTTACCGTGTGCTTACAGCACCATGTTGATTTTTACAATTCATTGAGTTTTTTGCAAATTCCGTTGAGAGAGATATTGTTCGTAAAATGATATCCTTAAATTATCAAAACTATCGTTTTAATCAACTATTCACATTAAAAAGAGCAATTCCAGACCCGTATTCAAAAAAAATATTATTTTATTTAAATTTACCAATATTAATGCCCTCTATATTAAATTTTCACAGTAAGAAGCGCTTGAAAAAGTCTGAATAATTATACTAGTTTTTACGTTTTACAGATTCTTATAAGCAGTATTACAAATAAAAATAACTTATTTAATTATTCAGACTTTTTCAAGTGCTTTTTACTCTAAAAATTTAATATACAGGGCGTTAATAATTCCTTTATTTAATGTGAATGGTGGATTAAAAACGAAAGTTTTGATAAATTAAAGATATCGTTTTAAGAACAATATTAAAATTTTACAGATCTCTCAATGGAATTATGATTTTGGATTAATTTTTCAAAAAAAAATTATACAGGGTTTTTCATTGGGAAACGGAAATACTTAAAACGCGAATAGAGGTCACCAAGGCGGTTCTAGATATACCACATTTATTGGCTCTAGCGGCCTCTGTAACCGAGATACAGGGTGTTTTATCTATTATGTTAATTTCTTCTTGAGGCCATAACTGTCGAATCACCCCATACATTTCTTTGATATTTGATACACATGTTTCTTATTCAAGGACCAAATGAGCCAGATTAACAAAAAAATAGAAAGCAATTGTGACCTTGAAACAACACCCTGTATATTGAAATTTTCAAAATCTATTTACATATTTGAAAAGAGCGCAATGAAACTAAATTAAAAAGTGCGCTTTAAATTTTTGCGCAGATAATTTAACTACTCAAATTTTGAACCTAAAGTGAAGTTTTTAAGAACTTAGAGACTAAAAAGTGGTTATTATTAACTTTTAATAATAAATTATTAAAACTATTGAATCCATACTCAATTTAAAATTACTAAATAATTATTAACTACGTTGATTTCCCTTTTTATAGCTGTAGGTCAATCCATTTTGTATTTTCCAGGCCCCTACGTGTCATTTTTGAACAGTTATTTAAACGCCCTGTATGCTTATATTAAAAATTGGTATTGTGTTATGTTTTTTTAATGTTTTAGTAAAAGAATTGACAAAAATTAAGTCGATTTCATTCCAGCTAAAATAATTTCATTGATTTAAAATACAGTAATTTAACAAAACTATACATACTAAATTACAAACTATAACAATTGCTCAAAATGTACTTCATTTTGGTCTATAGAAGAAGCATGCGGGAAATATAGAGAAAAAATCCAAATTTAACCCGAAATATTTTAATTTATTATCTTGGTTTCGTTAAATTTCGATTTAATTCTTCTCAATTTTTAATTTGTGCATACAGGGCGTTTAAAAAACTGTTAAAAAATGACAGGTAGGGACCTGGAAAATACAAACTGTATTGATCTACAGCTATAAAAAAGGAAACCAACGTAGTTAATAATTATTTAGTAATTTTAAAATGAGTATGGATTCAACAGTTTTAATAATTTATTATTAAAAGTTAATAATAACCACTTTTTAGTCTCTAAGTTCTTAAAAACATCACTTTAAGTTCAAAATTTAAGTAGTTAAATTGTCTGCGTAAAAAAATTAAGCGCACTTTTTAAGTTAGTTTTTTGCGCTCTTTTCAAATATGCAAATAGATTTTGAAAATTTCAATATACAGGGTGTTGTTTCAAGGTCACAATTGCTTTCTATTTTTTTGTTAATCCGGACCTGGATTTTTCTTGTGATTAGTAACTGGCTCATTTTGTCCCTGAATAAGAAACATGTGTACCAAATATCAAAGAAATGTAAGGAGTGATTCGACAGTTATGGCCCCAGGAAGAAATTAGCAAAATCGATAAAACACCCTGTATCTCGGTTACAAAGGCCGCCAGAGCCAATAAATGTGCTATATCTAGAACCGCCTCGGTGACCTCTATTTGCGTTTTAAGTATTTCCGTTTCCCAATGAAACACCCTGTATAACTCAATGAATTGTGAAAATCAAAATTATGCTGTAAGAACACGGTTAGTGTGACATTCTTGAAAATTTGGAAGAAGAATCAGTTTTTCATGAGCTTTGCGATTTTTTTAATTGTTTTTAAAAATTTTGATAGTTTAACCCAAATAAAATGGAATGAGTTTTTTGAGTACGAACCTGGAATTAATTAATTGATTATATGTTTGTTGTTTTAAGTAACATTTGTAAAACGTAAGGGCCAAATATGAATAACATATACAAGGTGCTTTCAGAAAAATGGCGAAAGAAGTTTTGGCCAAAAATTCATTAAACACCCTGTATTTGGGTTAAAGTGGAGTTTTTAGATTCGCTTTGGTGCCCCTTATCTACCTGTAAAGTATGTACATTTTATGTTAGAACATCCTGTATATACTTTTTTTTTGTTTGATTCTTAAACCATGTGTATTTATTTATTTCTTCTTGTTTGTAGGTTTGTAATGACGAGAAATACATTTTTTTGTCAACGTTTCGCTACCTTTATTAGGTACATTATCAAGATTTCTTTAAGTTAGTATAGTACATTAATAATGAAGACAAAGTGTGCTTAAAAATTTATGTCAATACTAACTTGAAAAATCTTGATTATGAACCGAATAAAGGTAGCGAAAAAAAGTAATTATCGTCATTACAAATATATAGCCAAGAAAGAAGGAATAAAAACATATAAAATATTTTTTATACATTTTGTATTATTTTATAGTTGTAGTTTTTATATCTGTATTTTTCTAAATAAAATATTAAACATTATTATATATAATATTTACAAGTTGTCAAAAAGCAATGCTTTTAACTCGACAATTTTCTGCTTAAACGAATTTTTATTATTATCCTGTGTAAAAGATTTTCGTAGGATGTAATATTTATCATTTGCTAATATACTGGCTGAATAGCACATGCGCGATCGGAAGTTGTAAACGGATTTTATTTCTTGTTTCACCTCTTTTTTATAATCTCCCAAATTCATACCTTTTCATCAGTATAACTTGAAAAAACGTTTTTAATTTGTTATAAGGTTTTACTTTTTTGTTTTTCTTACGTAACAAAATAGAATTATTAATCTTTCGGAAAAATTTCCAGGAATGACTTATCCTAGTATGGTTCTATTTACAGAAATACTATTTCACGGATAAATTAAATTTTTTCTATATGCTGTGATAGAAATAATTTTAATAATTGAGATGATAAAGACATATTCGTATTACGAAAATATTCTGCTTTGCCTATTGTATAATAAATTTGGCACAACCTCATATGTCAAAATATATAAATCACACAGTTAAACGTCTTTCAAATACGTTTATTTCATTTTTTAATCGAATTTTCTTGAAAAAAGATACCTAATAATGTCATTTCTATGAACAAAATTAATTTATCAATTTTTCTTAGTATACGTACAGAATATTACAAAATATATATTAAGTTATAAGAATTTTGTTGTATCGATTATTACGATATATCAAGACTTACAAAGGATCGTCTGACATATTTAACATTCTTAGTATCAGATCTGTTCGAGTAATATTTTGTAGGAAATTAGAAATTAAAATAAAACCGATAAGAAAATTTTCATAAAAAATTGTTATTTTTTTATTATAAATAATTATCGTCTATTTTTTTATCATACTATATATCAATATTTGGTTTTTATAATTCTTACTAGGATTATTTTACTCTATCAAAAAATTTTGTATGTATTATTAGAAATTTTTTTTAGAAATATATTTTTTTTTTGATATAAATTCAGCCATACAGCGTGAAAAAGCTATAGAAAATAAAAATTGTTACAGTTCGCAATTATGCTTAAGGGGTCTCTTTTTAATAATAATGGATAATATAACTGATTTACCTGGAAAAAGTTGCATCAATCTCAAAAAGTAAAAAAACTGACTAGATGATTGCTGGATGGATGGACAAGATTTTTCAGTTGATTTTCCAGCAGGTTCTTGTTTATTAGTTGAAGATGGATACGGCTGAACCGTGGACCATGGACAAGAAATTGGTTGTTTATAAAAAGATTTTTGACATTTTTCTGTCGTCGATTTATTATCCGCAGGTTCCATTCGATCTATCAATATTTATTTATATTTGTCGCTGTGTTTTGCTGACACACGCAACAATTTTTTATTTGTTCTGACAGCAACCTGACAAAGGGTAGTTACCTGGTCTTAAGTCAACAGTGCAAGAGAAAAGCTAAATTTGATCGTATTAAAAGGTTGGTTTAGATTGATCTAAGTCGAGTACACTCTAAACAGTTTTTCTACTTGCCTATTTTTTATTGCTGTTAACTCGATACTTTTATTAGATTTGGATTTATAAGAAAAATATATGTTGTCCTTAATGATGTTCGTGATTTAATCGATACGGAAAAATAGTGGGTATATGAAAAAAATCCAACTAGGTTTAAATTTTTATTTTTATCTATGGGTTTAAACAATTGGTATTTTTCTAAATGGCACCCTGTATATAGCTTTAATTTTTTTATATTTGTAAGGAAAGTGGAAATCTGTTATTTAAAAAAATTATATTATAGTTTTTATTGTATACATAAATGTGGTCGAAGAAAGTAAAATATAAAATCATAAAAGACATGATTTTAATAAAATTTTAGTAGTTTTTTTCTTTTTTATTTAATATTAAGAGGACTAATATTACTTCTTTAGTTTTTGCCTTATGCCTACCCATTTCTTACATTATTTTTAATTTTTTTAACGTTTCAGTACTATTTTTCTTATTTTTTTCTATTTCCTCCCTTCTTCCATCTTCTTACTAGGGCCGCTTATCCTTATCCTTAATTGCTTTTTCAATTTCGCTACCTATTTCGTTGTCACTTTTTCTAAGTAGTTTTATTTATTGGAAAGTATATTTGATTTAATTTTCTTAATCCTGTAGTTAGTTCTTGGGGTACATGATAATTCGGCCCTGGAAAAGTCGGCGCTGGACAAGACGGCACTTCCAAGTCGGCGCCAGAGTAAGTCGGCGCCTGGACAAGTCTGCGTCGGATAAATCAAATTAAAATAACTTGATTCAAAATCTGAGGAAACATCTGAAAGAGGTGCATCTCCTTGGTCGCCATAAGAATGGTGCCGAGTTCGCACTTCAAGTGCGATTGATAAACTCAGTAGCATTTGTACTTACCATTTTGGAAGATCTGCCTGCAGAAATAGAGCAAGTTATTGGTTGGTTTTCCAATAATTCTGTCGGCAGGCAAAGGATTAATGGCACAAGAGCGCCACCATTTTTATCATATGAACTTTAGTATTTGTACCAATGAACAGTTGAAGGTTCTGATAGAACGAACAATAACAATGGCACAGCATGGCACATCCAAATTAAGAAAAATACAAAAACTCCGATTATGAGCGTTACGTTAATCTGTGTAAGTCCACCATAATTTCTATTTGAATATGAAATTTTGCTAAACAATAAAAGATAATTTAATCACCTAGAGATCATTATTCTTCATACCAACTCGGAGAATATCTTCCAAATAGATGACCACAGACTAATTCTTAAATATGAAAAACCAAGCAGTTTCGGTAACGTAGTAAATAATTATAATCTGAGATTACAATATAATAAGTGAACAATAGTATACTATAGTCCAATTAATAAACCGACACCTACAGCGTCCCCACCAAAATTTCTCCCTTCTGGTTTCTACAGTCGGTTATCGCTGAACAGTGAATAGTGTCGGCGTCAACTTTGAACTGCTTCCTGTATTGTTTGCGTTGGCAGCAATTTTAAAATACGTTTAAAGATAGGAGATATTTTAAAAAAGGGAAAACTATAATTTAGGGAATTTTGATCATTTTAGCAAATGTTTTTAAATGTCTTAGTTATCCCAGGAGGAGAAAGTGTGGGACGATTACATGGTATTAATTTCTTCTGCCTCTTTAACAATTTTTTGAAAAGTGTTCTTTTTAGTTCCCGTTGCCGCTAATACTCTTAACCTGTGACGTTGTAAAGGAATTTGAATGCCATTTTTTGCCTGATTTTTCATAAACTTAATAACGTTGGATATTATTTGTTGTATGTGCGCAGAACCTACTTACTCTATATTATCTTCAACTCCTGATGATGCTAATATAGTTAGCGAAACGCACGTAGAGTGTTTAAAAAGTGTAGTTTTGGTTAGTTCCTAATTCTACTTTATGTCAATAACAGCTTTAGGCACGACACTGCCAGTTTGCCATGTACTTTGCGTTTGCCCATGCGCAACCCATTTCCGACATCCTTGAGGGTCGTTACCGACTTTTCTAATTTTTGACATAACGGTCGCTTTAGTAGTTGGACAATCTATACACCAAATTATAGAAAAATACTGAGACAACTAGTTTAAAGTTTCGAGGTTAAGGTAAGGGATTTAATGCTTTCCTAACCATGCTATATATACTATTTTTTCCACTATGGGCTATCAATTCATATGACCCCAATAAATCTCTATATTGATAATATTCAACCTTTCCTGCTCCAGCAGGGCATAGAAATCCTGACACCACTCCTTCTAAAAATATTTTGGCTAAGTCTAACAGCAGGTTACATCCTTAAAAATTGGAGAAAGTCAAAAATTACATTCTGAAATCAGAAAAAACCAACTATAAATGAGCTAAGGAAATCAATTTGAAAAATTTTAGATACACATATACGTGCAAAGACTCTAATAGAATATCCGCTGTAGCGAAATCAACATTCCTACCAAAATGGTACATCAGCTAATTAAAAGAATTGAAGAATCCCTTGTTATCCAATAAACCAACATTCCTTGATATTCTAGAAGCTTTCAATAACACCTCATTCAAGTTATTGATATCAGACCAAGGAACCAAACCCTCTATTACCCGATAGGTAAAAAACACGCTATGAAGCTATCGAGATGTCTATCAGAAAAGGTTGCCAACAACAAAGAATTCTATCCCCCTTCTATGGAATCTTGTGGTAAAGAATATCCTCAGACGTCTCAATGAAGCTGGCATGTATGCGCAAGGCTACTTTGACAATATTGTAGTACTAGTCAGAGGGAAGCATATTATTACATATGTAGAAATTATACAATACGATCTGAGTATGATTTATAGGAAATCCTTGAGGTTAGCCCCCAAAAAACTGTTGGTCCCTTTCACAAAAAAGAGGAAAATTGTAACATCTAAGGTACCCAAACTATTTGATATTGGATCACTGGACTCTAAACTAACTTGGAATGCTCATTTAATCAGGACGATTAAAAGAGCGAAATCCATCCTCATCATAGCGAGACAATCATTGGGCTACACTTGGGAGTTGAAACCCAAAATTACCAACTGGCAGTTCGCCCCATTGTTACATATGGAGCTGTGGTGTGGTTGCTAAAAATTGAACAATCAACAGCGAACTCTCATTTGGCAAGTCCATAATAACTGGTATGTTTGGGAATACTGGAAGCACTAAACAGTACATATACAGCGGATAAGGAAACAATCTTAAATTTTCTTTCCTTCGACCTAGGGCGCGTTCGGCTTCGTGACTCGGAGTTAGAGTTGAAGGAGTATGGTACGATAGTCACATGATCACTTGGTAAATGGAGCTAATGAGCAATACACGAACGCATGACAGTTGACAGATGTTTACACATTTTTAACCTTAGTTTTTTGGTATATTTTTTGCTTAGACAAGGTAAGATTTTTTGCTTGTCTAAAGATTTTTTGATTTGCGAAGTGTTGGAAAAATGAATAATAATATATTAATACCCATAATTCATACTGCCAGAGCAATTATGTTTGAAGTAAAATGTTGTTTTCTTGAATTATTGCCCTGCCGGTATTTCGGTATTTTACACAATACAGCTTAAGAATACTCACAACTTCGAGGCTGGTGCAAGTAGAGTTAACTCCATTTACCCGTCTTTGTCATTCCCGAATGGTAAGGGGTCTACCATTTTAACTCCAAAAAGCTATACCCGAACGATAAAGGTGCACATTGAGTACAAAGAACTAAAATATCTCTTAAGCCGAACGCACCCATACTCATTAATGGAGGAAGCGAGATTGGCAACATACTGTCTTAAATGTTCTGGAAACTAGGGAAATTGTTAACTGATAGAATGACTCCAAAGTACCATTTTCTGTCGGCTTGAGTAATAGACAGGAATGGGAGAAAGGAGTGCCCTTGCATATACAAGGAAGCATTAAGTGGTGCACTGATGGTTCGAAAACCAAAAGAGGTAAGAAAGACATCAGTCTAAATCTTGAACAACATACAACAGTATTCCAAGCTAAAATTCAAGCTATTTAAATCTGCGTAGCCAAAAATATTGACAGGGAATACAAAGATGAATCCATCTATATTGCCTCGTGAAAAGCAGAAGAGATATAACAAAAAATTCACTACTGCCAACTTAAATTATTTGGTAATTTTCTTAATAACACAGTATACCGTTGTTTTATTAATATCACTTAACCCAATCTTAAATATTACAAATTCTACATTACGAAGAGTCACCTTTTATATTGGTAAAGTATTGTCCAATTTCCAACATATGTGTTAAATTATCATTAGTGTCACTTAAATAACGAATAGTTTACTCTAGCAACAAGTCACAATCAAGTGGAATATTTCATTGATTTCATCCAAAGTGCCATAAATATTTCAATGTCCCTTCCGCTAGTAATTTCCTTTCGTTGAAAATGTTCAGTCCATTTCCGAATTGATCCTAGCGACCGCGATTCGTCCATTTAATATATAATCAACTCGACTGTACGAAATCACTGCTTCCCGAACTTTTGACCTATGCTGAATTTCTCATTCATTTCACAAAATGGCTAAAAATAATATGACAGTGAAATACGATTCTATGGATAGCGCGACGTTGCCAGATCGTTGGGTAAGAAAATAATTATTTTTAAAAATTTAAAAAACATACAAAAAACTGTAATAAGTTTACTATTACTAACATTATTAGTCAGAAAATAAAACTCCAAGTCATATAGTACATACAAATTTAGGCAAAAATAAGAAGATTACTTGTTAGCCGAAATTAGTTGCCTTGGTTAAAATATATATTGTCAAATAACTAAATTTTCCTTTTGTTAAAAATGTTATAATTAACATAATAAATTAGCTTTGTGTTTTCAACCCTGGATTTGTTTTATATTCAAGTCCCATTACACTGCCTCTCTCCATATTCTTTTTGGTCTGCCCCTTTTTTTCCGGCGATTTGAATGCAATCCTAGCCATGGTAATTTTCTTGTTTGTACAGAGTTACTTATTATTTAAATAATTGGTATGTCTCAGCTTTTTGTTCTTTTCTCCCATACTAATTCTGTTTGTCGATCACCAAAAATTATTCTAAAGATTTTTTTCACACGTTCAAAACCTTCGTTGTGTACTTTTGTTGATCATTACTCACGTCTCACATGCATAAGTCAGAGTATTCCTTATCTTGGACTTACCTTCTTACCTCCTCTTTGTACATGTTATCCAATATCCAAAGTGTATCTGGAAATTGGATTTAGTTCCACCACACTTGTTCTTTATTTCCATGCTTTTGGTTTTACCGGAATTTATTTCTAACCTTATCTGCTTCAGCATTGTTATCAGTCGGATTAACTCCTTTAATTCATTCTGTTTCTTGCATATACCAAAACCTCATGACTTCGATTTAGTAAAATGCCCTTTCTGTTTTTTTCACTTTGCCTAATTTCATATTGTAGGGTCAGATAAAAAGTATTGTTAAATTGGCAAGAATTGTCGCTGGAAAGGATTGTCACTGGGGAGAATTGTCACCTGAAAGAATTATGACTAGGAAGAACTGTTATGGGGCAGAATTGTCACTAAGAAGAATTATCATGCGAAGAATTGTCATGAGGAAGAATTGTTGCTGGGAAGAATTGTCACTGGGAAGAATTGTCATGGGAAATAATTATGACTCGAAAGAACAGTTATGGGAAAGAATTGTTTCTAGGAAGAATTGTCACTGAGAAGAATTATCATGGGAAAAAATGTCATGGGGCAGAGTTATAACTGAAAAGAATTATCATGGGAAGAATTGTCATGAGGAAGAATTGTTGCTGGGAAGAATTGTCATAGGAAAGAATTATGGCTGGGAAGTACTGTTATGAGGAAGCATTGTTTCTAGAAAAAAATTGTCATGTGGCACAATTGTCCCTGAGAAGAATTAACATGGGAAAGAATTATCGCTGGGAAAAATTTTCGCTGGATAGAATTGTCACTGGGAAGAATTGTCATGGGAAAGAATTATGACTGGGAAGAACTATTATGGGGAAGAATTGTTTCTAGGAAGAATTGTTTATAGAAAGAATTGTGGTCACTGAGAAGAATTACCATGAGAAGAAGTGTCATGAGGAAGAACTGTTGCGGGGAAGAATTGTTATGGGGAAGAACTGTCGCTGAAAAGAATTGTCACCGGGAGGAATTGTCATGGGAAAGAATTATGGCTGGCAAGAACCGTTATGGGACTGAATTGTTGCTAGGAAGAATTGCCATGGGGCAAAATTGTCTCTGAGAAGACTTATCATGGGAAAGAATTATCGCTGGGAAGAATTGTCGCTGGAAAGAATTGCCACTGGGAAGAATTGTCATGGGAAACAATTATAACTGGGAAGAACTGTTATGGGGAAGAATTGTTTCTAGGAAGAATTGTCATGCTGGGAAGAATTGTTATGGGGAAGAACTGTCGTTGGGAAGAATTGTCATGAGAAAGAATTATGGCTTTTAAATTTGTCGAAGTTTGGAACCATTTAGGTTGATTCTGTAATCGGTTAAGGTATTCAGCATATTAGCGTTTCCAAAACATCTGTTGAATTTCAGGTATTTTCTGCTCAATGGAGAGTTCTCAGTGACTTTAGACAAATCTCTTTCAGGGTGAGCTGTAATTGTAGTCTATTAGGAAATGACCTGGCGTTAAGCACTGAAGATCATTGGAGTCGTTTGACAAACCACAAATTGTCTTGAATTTAGAAGAGATTCGATTTGGGTCAACATAGTTTAAAAAAGTTCAAACGTAAGGGAGGATTTACCGATTAATCTAAATAGATGAAATTTTGTACTTTGTAAATTTTGACATAAAAACATCTTTTAACTGATTTCTTGAACCTATAAAAATCGTACCGTTATCACTATAAATAACGGTGGGATTTCCTCTTCGAGAAATAAATTTTTTTAAGGTCAGCCTTGTTTCAGATCTTAACGTACCTTAAAGCTTTTACCGGTTCTTCATTTATTTACCATTTAAAATAGTAATTAGAGTTCGTCTATATCTTCCAACATTTTGTAAAATTAAGGATCGCAAGATTCTATTTAAAAACTCAGTTCTGTGACCCTTTACAAATGTAACGGAAATAATGTAATTAAAAAAAAAACAGAATAAACGACATTATTCATAAAACAAATTAATAAACGAAACATTCTGGGGTCAAAAGAAAATTATTAATAAAAAAATCATAAATATCAAAAGGACGAACAATGCGTTAATCAGCACGTGAAATGTATTGTTTCCGTCAAAAAAAAACGACCGGAAAATGTCAGAAATTCGATACACACGATAAATTAAAAAATCACACGCGAATTTCACTTTCGTTTATTCATTTGCATTTGAGATTTTTAGGCCAATCTCATTATAAAATTGCAAAATGTTGTTGCAAAAAATATTAATTTTAATATAAATTAAATACAAATATTAGAATTTTAAGGATAGGTTTATAAAGAACTTGTTTAATCGGGATAAAATATATATTCGATTCAGGATGGTTTTTATTTTTATTGACATATTTTTTTTCCAGGTACTCTGGTTACAGACCCGTTAGCAAAGATCCGCTGAGAGACCCTATAAGAGATCCAGTGCGAGATACTGTAAGGGATCCAGTACGTGACTCCGCAAGAGATCCATATAATGATACTTACAGACCTACAAGCTACCTATATGGGAGACCTACCACAACAACTCTTAAACCACCCAGTTCTGAAGATTCTAATACTCAAGCTCCAAGTTCTGGATAAATATTGATCGTTTAATAGGTTTAAGATTTTTATAGGCTAGCCGAAAATAAATATTTCGAATGAAGTGTTTAAAATAATCGTATAGATTAATTTCAAAGATTTGGCAACGTGTCACAGAAATCCCACCTTTTCTACATTGAGCAATAATGCGAGATATTGCCAAATATTGTTTTGAATCATTATTTTTTTGCCGTCGAAATTTTGGGTAAAATTAAATAGTCTTTATACAGAGTGTATCAATATTTAACTACCAAACTATCTACAATAAAAAGATTTTGAAAAGAATATATAAAAGTAATAATTTAATTTTTTTATCAAACCTTATTTAAATATTTGGTGGTTGATTTTAATACATAAGGGACTTTACGCCAAGTATAAGTCACACAATTATTATTTCCTTTATAGTTTTGAGTGCTTTTATTTATTTTTTGTCTTCTTTATTTTTTTATTTCTATCTGTTTTGCAACACATTTGTAAATATTAGATAATTTTAAAATATTTTGTGCAATTTATATTTTAGTTGACCAACTATTCACTGCCAATGATTTTAAATAATTATGTAAAATAATATTTAAAGTCCTACATGGTAAAATATTTAAAAACTATTATTCAATAACATTTTAAATCCGGAATGTAACAGATTTTGTAATAAAAATAATAAATAAATAAACATAAAAGTTTTATTATATTCAATTTTTTTTCAATTAATTTAAATGATGTTTAAAATCACTATTTTATTTACATTTTTAAGTCATAAACTATATTTAAATTCCTTTTTCTTATTGGGGAAGGAAGTATTAAAGAAACTCGAAAAATACATAGAGAACTTGTTCTTCGATGATAAAGGAGTTGTTCCATCCTTATCGACAGAAACTGGACCAAAAATATCGTTGAGAGAAGGAAAAGCTGCAGGACCGGACGGGATAAAGGCAAAAATTCTTTAAGATTTTAAATGACGAATCAATAAAAATGCTCTACAAAATATTTAACAATATATTATCGGAGAATTCAGAACCATCAGCATAATGAGTCATTTTCTCAAACTTTTTTTAAATAATAATAATAATATACAATTTATGCAAAGAAAAGTGTAGCATACACTCAATTTGGCTTGATGAAGTCAAAGGGAACAAGAGATGCACTATCTAGACCACCAAAAGGCGTGTGACAAAATCCAACACCAGAAGATGATACAAATACTAAAAGGTATAGTTCGTACAGAAATATATTAAAACGACTTTACAATCTATGGTTGATAAAACCCAGTAACCAAACTACGTTCTATTGTTAGGGGATTATTCGTAAATGGTCAATTCAGAACCGGCTCGCATTTTCTAATCTGTCGTAAACAGCGTATTGCAATTTTCTTAGAATGCAGTTAAGTAATAGTAATTATTTTCTTTAAACTGAAATAATTTAGGTATTTCAAAGAATTAGTTGTTGATTTTTTATTCGCTATCCATCAGATACCTATACCTGAATAGTTAAATCAGTATACTCAAATCTTTTGCGATATATACTTAAAGGATACGGAAAATACAAGTGTCTTAGTTTTATATTTTCTGTGAATGTGATACGGTGATTAAGATTTTTTAATTTGTGGCGACCTTGGGATGAAACAAATGCTGAATTCTGTTTGAATGAAACTGATGGCGATGAGATAATCGTGGATGAACGTAATGTACGTAATGTACACAAAAGGACACATCTTTCTGCAGACGCAAAACAAATTATAACAAATGTTTTCTTGACACTCAGTAAAATAAATAATGGGAAAAAAAGCAGTGTTACTGAAGAAACTTCCATTTTAACAAAAACTCTCTACTGTCCACAAAATTGTAAACAATACTATATCTGCTAGAAAAGTTAGACGAGACAATGCTACATCTAGAAAATTAGATGCCTTTGAAAAGGATATAATTCGACGTACAATTTATAAAATGTACGAGAAACAAATGGTGCCTACATTAAATCAAATACTTAAAAAACTACAAGATGAGACCGAAATTAAGTGTGGTAGAACCAGTTTATGGAATTTTTTAAATCGCATCAGTTTTAAATTCAAGACAAGTTATTATGGAATCTAGACGTCTTCAGATGTTACGTTTGGAGTATCTGATAAAAATAAAATAATATAGAGCAGAGAATACCGGAATGGAAGATGAAGATCTGAGAATTATACAAAACTTGTACTGGAACCAGACAGCCAATATAAATATCAAAGCTAGGAAGCAATTAAAATTCTGCGGGGCATACGACCAGGGTGTATCACATCTCCTCTGTTTTTTAATTTGTATTCAGAAAAGATATCTACAGAAGCTCTAAAAAATAATAAAAATTGAATTATTTTCCGCTAAGCAGATGATAGCGTCATGTTTGCAAATTATATAGAGGATCTGCGATAGCTAATAGATAAAGTGAAAGAAGTAAATGAACGATATGAGCTAGAAATGAACATAAAGAAAACAAAATTCATGGTCATAATTTAAAAAAAAGAAAAAACTACTAACTTCTTTGTAACGAAGTTACTTTTTCCGAAATAATTCAAATATATACCTGGAGTTATATATACTGGAGTAGAATTACCTTAAAATTATAGGAAAAGCAACGTTAATTCGAATATATGGTCAATCGTAGACCTCGCTGAAAGATGGAGTCACTCACGTACTCGTTTCGCATAAGCAGCCGACCTTATGGTATATCACAGCCTGCAACGATCGGAGCAATTGCTATGGTCGTCATAATTGGAGTAGCAGTAGTAATCTGAGTTCCAGTGGCAGTCCCTCGACCTTTCAAATTGCACCGGAGTCCAGATCCGTCATCCAACCACCATTCCCGCCCGGAATACGTGTTTGTACCGTCCCATAAAGAACCTTTTCTTCTATACCGTCGCCAAATCTTGGTATAAATAAAAGTTATTATTTATTGGAATCATATTTTGTTTTATGGTTTTCATAGAAAAAACTCTTACAAAACTATTTTGTTCGTCCGTCCGTTAGCCTGATGCAACTCCAGAACGGAGAGAGACACAGTCAAACGGTCAACGGCAATTGATTCATCATCCTCAAAAATCTCTAAAATGATATTAATCTTTGACCTATTTTTACTTTCTTGCTACTTATACCATATATAAGGTATATACCTATAGAGAAATAATTTATTTTCATAACTTTAAATTTTCGAAGGGTCTTGTCGATGTCATACAACTCCTGGAGTATTTTGGCTTTACTGACGCTGCCCGTGCAATTGGCCTTCACACTAAAAACGGAAGGTGGCGCCCGAGGCAATCCAAAACCTTGACTAAGGCGCCAAAAGACCGCTTGACGTCGCACTGTAACGTTCTTTGCGCCGTATTTCTCATTTTTTTGTGTACCATAAACCCTGTTCCTAGCATTCTGTTAATTCCACCACTTTTGAAAAATGTTACTTCGTCGACTTCTGTACTTTCTGTTCGCAACAGTTTAGTTTCTTATATGTTATAATGAAGAAAGACATTTACTAGATTTTTAAGGCTTCCTGGCGAAAAAGTCCCTCTTACATTCCAGCTTCCTATAAGTAGATCTTTGCTCTTTTTTTTAGGTTTTGTGTTTCTTTCTGTCGTTTTAATTATCTTTTGTTGATTACCATGGCGAACTCCGTCTCCATCGTTGTTTTCTAAATATTGTCTTTATTTATTCGTTTTTTGTATTATTTCGTGTTATTTTTCACACTTGCTCCTCGAATCTGTTGTTTTTCGGTGATTTTTCGTTTATTGTCCTTTTTTGCTGGTTCCTTCTCTTCCATTGTTTTTCTTCTTCCACATATTGATCATTGTCTTTTGTTTTGTACAAGTACTTATTTATTATTAACTTGTTGTATCTTAATTGCGCTTTATGATCCTTATTCGTTGCTTTCTTCATTTTTATTATCAGCTTTCTACTTTCCTCTTACACCTTCATTGGGTAATCTTCATGAATCCATTTATCTGTGCATTCAGGCTTCCGGTGTTTTGCAAAATCATTGTTCTTGTCATTTCTCTTTATTGATATTTTTATTTATGTGTTGTATTTTACAGTTTTTCGTACTAGGTCTATTTTATCTGTTAATGTGATTTTTGCTCCAATCTCTTATATTACTATGGGTATTTTATCTTTTGTTTGCTTCCCATTTTCTTATTCTTCATATACTATCCTTTGATGATATATTCTTTTTCCTTATTTCCCACTCTAGGTTGCTTATTCTTTGCTCTTGATATGTCACTTTTTCTTTTAGTTTGCTGTTTTCTTCTCGCAGCTCAATATCTAATTTTCCATTACTCTCCTTCAGATTTCCTTCTATCTGTTAAAACAGCTTTTCTATTTTACTTATATCATTCATCTTAATCGAAACCAGGAGATTATCCATAGTCAAATTTGGTGAAATTATTCAAAAAATAATGAAACTCAAAGTCATAACACAATAATGTAATTTAAGATCTTAAATATTGGAGTGCTGAGTTTTATAATTTTCACCTTTTCATTCAAAATGTACTATTGTTTATTGTAAAATTTATATGCTGTGCTTGCTTAACTGCAATTCTACCTGATGATGTTCATCGAATGGCCGAAACATGTCGCCCATTGTTGAAAAAATAAGATCTTAAATTGCATTATTGTGGTATGACTTTGAGTTTCATTATTCTTTGGATTCGTCCTAATGTCTGCTTTTTAATCTAACGCAGGTTCGATTTTAGCGACTAACTTTTGGTTTGTATTTGACCTTTGAAAAAACTTACATTTTTGTTTATATTGCAGTTTTATCACTATTTCTATGTTTTTATAGCCCAATTTTTTTACTCCATATTAGGTTAACACTTTAACTGCACATTTCCGGTAATAGTTCAAGTTCAAGTATGATAAGTCAATATTTAACTAAAAAAATTTCGAACCATCTTTACATACAAACTATTTTATAAAATATTTTTTTCCGCGTACACATCAAATAGACTGAAAATTAATTTTCTAAATGCAGAACAAATAGAAAATTAACACGAAATGTTGATGCATAATTTAAATATATAAATATTAATTGTATTTACAATTATCGATTATGTCAATTAACATCTAAATCAAAAATAATCCAGTGTTATATTTATGAAAATTCAGGCCTTCAAAATAAACTATAAAGATGCTTTTTTGAAACCAATATAATGTTTGAATGTTCCTCAATCAAAATATAGACTTACCTCTTTTTTGCAGACCCTCGGTAAAACTAAATGCAATAATTCTAGCCATCCAAATTATACCTTAGAGAATCCTTTGTGATAAATCTAACACTAAACAAGTATTATTACCCCGTCTAACTTCTAACAAGAAAAATAAAAAAAAATCCGACTTAAGTGAGAATAAATTATAAGATTATTGATTAAACAATTTTCCGCTTTCCAAGAATTTCTAATTTTTTAATTAATTTTTGGTATTATATAATAACAAACAATAAACCCTTCAAAAGCTGATGGCGTAGCATATTTTAAGATATTATGTAGTTAGGGAGGAATAAGAAACTGTATTAAATTTGTTAAATTTTAGCTTGTTGTTTTTTCGGTTTTTCCATCTCTGCTATTCTACAAGACTCAAATTAATTATAAATTTAAATAGATGCGGCGTTGTTAGATCGAAATTTGAGATTAGTCGTTTATTAAACCACTATATGCCTTTATAACTAATTAACATTCAAAGTTTTACAAACTTTCCCAAACTGAAATTTCTAAACAACCTAGTTTCCAATAACCTCAAAGTTTATCCATTACTGTAACTCAAATTTTTCTTAAGATCACAAAAAAAAACATCTCCAAAATTACATGAATTATTCATGAAGAAACGGAGAAAGGTGGGTGCACATTTCTCGATGAATATTCTCAGTGAAACTGAGACATCACTTATTTAAACTAATCCTTTTTACCCTTTTGAAATTTTAATAGGGACTCAGGAGAGGATTTTTCCTAGTTGATGCTTCAATCAAAGCTACGAGGGTTAACCTAACTTTTCTTGTTAACTTTGAAAATATTTCAGGACTATTAAAATATGACCACATATTTATTTGCACTAGTTTAATTTATGGTAAAAATAAATATACAAGGTGATTCTTTTAAGTCACTAACAACGGGACCCAGTAAACGATGAGATGGAACCAGGATTAAATTTTGTGATAATTTTATTAAGCAGGATGATTATTTATTTTTACATTGCTTTTTAGATTGAGAATTAAATTTTAGTTTAAAAGTTTTTTTATATTATTTCTACCCTGAATTAACCCTCCACCGGTGACCTACGGTCAAGTCTATAACCTTCAGAAATATTCGAAATTTTTCAAAATTTTGATTTAAAAAATATATTGTAGAGGGGTTAGTTTAGGGGGCGCATATTCCAAAAAAAATCATGTATTCTTCTCTAATTCTTTAAGTTTCAGAGGTGTTTAAAAAATGGTGCAGGAACCATTTCTTGATTATTCGACAAAAAATGTTAAAAAAACAAAGCAGAAAGAAACCCACAGTATTCTTAATTAGAATTACACTTTTCTATATATATATTATTCAAATTTAAATTAAATCGGAGTAAAAAAATATCTGACCAGAAAAAAAGTTGAAGGTTAAATCTTAAAAATTTTTCAAAATTTAGATTTTAGAAATTATTAGAACAGGGGTAGTTGAGGCGTAGATTCCAAAAAAATGATCTATTCTGCTCTAGCTCTCTTGGATTCTAAGAAAATTTTTAAATTGTTATCTTGCTTCAAAAAAATCACTCGTAAAACAATACACTATTTTTATTGTATACTATTTAGTGAGCGCAACTTCTATTTAATTCGATAAAAAATGGAAAAAAAAGAAAATTTGAAGGAAACCAATAGCAATTCTGAATCCGAATCATCTTGGTTCATCTTTTAAAAAAAAATTCATTTCAATCGGATTAAAAAAATTTCTGACCCGAAAAAAAGGGCAAGGTTTATAAGCCTTCAAAAATCTTCAATTTTTTTCAAAATTTAGAATTGAAAACAAAATTGTCCAGGGGTGGTTTCAGGGTCGTAGATTCCAAAAAAAGTATCCATTCTGCTCTGGCTCTTTCAGTTTCTGAGATAATTGAATTTTAATAGGAAAAAAAGGTGTGAGCGCAACTTCTATTTAATTCGATAAAAAATGGAAAAAAAAAGAAAATTTGAAGGAAACCAATAGCAATTCTGAGTCCGAATCATCTTTGTGCATCTTTTAAAAAAAAAATTCATTCCAATCGGTTTAAAAAAATTTCTGACCCGAAAAAAAAGGGCAGCCTTCAAAAATCTTCAATTTTTTTCAAAATTTGGAATTGAAAAAAAATTGTCCAGGGGTGGTTAAAGGGTCGCAAATTCCAAAAAAAGTATCCATTCTGCTCTGGCTCTTTCAGTTTCTGAGATAATTGAATTTTAATAGGAAAAAAAGGTGTGAGCGCAACTTCTATTTAATTCGATAAAAAATGGAAAAAAAAGAAAATTTGAAGGAAACCCATAGCAATTCTGAGTCCGAATCATCTTTCTGCATCTTTTAAAAAAAAATCATTTCAATCGGATTAAAAAAAATTCTGACACGAAAAAAAGGGCAAGCCTTCAAAAATCTTCCACTTTTTTCAAAATTTAGAATTGAAAAAAAAATTGTCTAGGGGTGGTTTCAGGGTCGTAGATTCCAAAAAAAGTATCCATTCTGCTCTAGCTCTTTCAGTTTCTGAGATAATTGAATTTTAATAGGAAAAAAAGGTGTGAGCGCAATTTCTATTTAATTCTATAAAAAGTGGAAAAAAAAGAAAATTTGAAGGAAACCAATAGCAATTCTGAATCCGAATCATCTTGGTTCATCTTTTAAAAAAAAATTCATTTCAATCGGATTAAAAAAATTTCTGACCCGAAAAAAAGGGCAAGGTTTATAAGCCTTCAAAAATCTTCAATTTTTTTCAAAATTTAGAATTGAAAACAAAATTGTCCAGGGGTGGTTTCAGGGTCGTAGATTCCAAAAAAAGTATCCATTCTACTCTGGCTCTTTCAGTTTCTGAGATAATTGAATTTTAATAGGAAAAAAAGGTGTGAGCTCAATTTCTATTTAATTAGATAAAAAATGGAAAAAAAAGAAAATTTGAAGGAAACCAATAGCAATTCTGAGTCCCAATCATCTTTGTGCATGTTTTAAAAAAAAAATCATTTCAATTGGATTAAAAAAATTTCTGACCCGAAAAAAAGGGCAAGGTTATAGCTTTCAAAAATCTTCAATTTTTTTCAAAATTTAGAATTGAAAAAAAAATTGTCTAGGGGTGGTTAAAGGGTCGTAAATTCCAAAAAAAGTATCCATTCTGCTCTGGCTTTTTCAATTTCTGAGATAATTAAATTTTAATAGGAAAAAAAGGTGTGAGCGCAACTTCTATTTAATTCGATAAAAAATGGAAAAAAAAAGAAAATTTGAAGGAAACCAATAGCAATTCTGAGTCCGAATCATCTTTGTGCATCTTTTAAAAAAAAAATTCATTCCAATCGGTTTAAAAAAATTTCTGACCCGAAAAAAAAGGGCAGCCTTCAAAAATCTTCAATTTTTTTCAAAATTTGGAATTGAAAAAAAATTGTCCAGGGGTGGTTAAAGGGTCGCAAATTCCAAAAAAAGTATCCATTCTGCTCTGGCTCTTTCAGTTTCTGAGATAATTGAATTTTAATAGGAAAAAAAGGTGTGAGCGCAACTTCTATTTAATTCGATAAAAAATGGAAAAAAAAGAAAATTTGAAGGAAACCCATAGCAATTCTGAGTCCGAATCATCTTTCTGCATCTTTTAAAAAAAAATCATTTCAATCGGATTAAAAAAAATTCTGACACGAAAAAAAGGGCAAGCCTTCAAAAATCTTCCACTTTTTTCAAAATTTAGAATTGAAAAAAAAATTGTCTAGGGGTGGTTTCAGGGTCGTAGATTCCAAAAAAAGTATCCATTCTGCTCTAGCTCTTTCAGTTTCTGAGATAATTAAATTTTAATAGGAAAAAAAGGTGTGAGCGCAATTTCTATTTAATTCTATAAAAAGTGGAAAAAAAAGAAAATTTGAAGGAAACCAATAGCAATTCTGAATCCGAATCATCTTGGTTCATCTTTTAAAAAAAAATTCATTTCAATCGGATTAAAAAAATTTCTGACCCGAAAAAAAGGGCAAGGTTTATAAGCCTTCAAAAATCTTCAATTTTTTTCAAAATTTAGAATTGAAAACAAAATTGTCCAGGGGTGGTTTCAGGGTCGTAGATTCCAAAAAAAGTATCCATTCTACTCTGGCTCTTTCAGTTTCTGAGATAATTGAATTTTAATAGGAAAAAAAGGTGTGAGCTCAATTTCTATTTAATTAGATAAAAAATGGAAAAAAAAGAAAATTTGAAGGAAACCAATAGCAATTCTGAGTCCCAATCATCTTTGTGCATGTTTTAAAAAAAAAATCATTTCAATTGGATTAAAAAAATTTCTGACCCGAAAAAAAGGGCAAGGTTATAGCTTTCAAAAATCTTCAATTTTTTTCAAAATTTAGAATTGAAAAAAAAATTGTCTAGGGGTGGTTAAAGGGTCGTAAATTCCAAAAAAAGTATCCATTCTGCTCTGGCTTTTTCAATTTCTGAGATAATTAAATTTTAATAGGAAAAAAAGGTGTGAGCGCAACTTCTATTTAATTCGATAAAAAATGGAAAAAAAAAGAAAATTTGAAGGAAACCAATAGCAATTCTGAGTCCGAATCATCTTTGTGCATCTTTTAAAAAAAAAATTCATTCCAATCGGTTTAAAAAAATTTCTGACCCGAAAAAAAAGGGCAGCCTTCAAAAATCTTCAATTTTTTTCAAAATTTGGAATTGAAAAAAAATTGTCCAGGGGTGGTTAAAGGGTCGCAAATTCCAAAAAAAGTATCCATTCTGCTCTGGCTCTTTCAGTTTCTGAGATAATTGAATTTTAATAGGAAAAAAAGGTGTGAGCGCAACTTCTATTTAATTCGATAAAAAATGGAAAAAAAAGAAAATTTGAAGGAAACCCATAGCAATTCTGAGTCCGAATCATCTTTCTGCATCTTTTAAAAAAAAATCATTTCAATCGGATTAAAAAAAATTCTGACACGAAAAAAAGGGCAAGCCTTCAAAAATCTTCCACTTTTTTCAAAATTTAGAATTGAAAAAAAAATTGTCTAGGGGTGGTTTCAGGGTCGTAGATTCCAAAAAAAGTATCCATTCTGCTCTAGCTCTTTCAGTTTCTGAGATAATTGAATTTTAATAGGAAAAAAAGGTGTGAGCGCAATTTCTATTTAATTCTATAAAAAGTGGAAAAAAAAGAAAATTTGAAGGAAACCAATAGCAATTCTGAGTCCGAATCATCTTTGTGCATCTTTTAAAAAGCAATTCATTTCAATCGGATTAAAAAATTTCTGACCCGAAAAAAAGGGCAAGGTTATAGCCTTCAAAATCTTCAATTTTTTTCAAAATTTAGAATTGAAAAAAAAATTGTCCAGTGGTGGTTTAAGGGTTGTGGATTCCAAAAAAAAGTATCTGTTCTGCTCTGGCTCTTTTAGTTTCTGAGATAATTAAATTTAAAAAAAAAGGTGTGAGCGCAACTTCTACGTAATTTGTTAACAAAAATGTTAAAAAATGATTTGGAAGGAAATGAACAGCAATTCTTGATTCGAATTATCTTTCTCTATCTATGATTAAAATTTCAATTAAATCGGAGTGAAAAAGTATCTGACCCGAAAAAAATCTTCAAAATTTTTCAAAATTTAGATTTTAAAAATAAATGGTACAGGGGTGGTTTAAGAGGCGTGGATTCCAAAAAATGATCTATTCTGCTCTAGCTCTCTTAGTTTCTAAGAAAATTGGTAAATTGTTATCTTGCTCGTAAAACAATACACTATTTTTATTGTGTACTGTTTACGAGAAAACCATTACACATATAATAAATAAAATTCACTCTATAAAATTCCAGTACTGTAATATTTCTACTACTACGTTTTTGGTATAATAAAATATTATCACCTGCACATTTGTCACTTCTATTTAGTTTAGAATGTGTTCTAACTTTTACTTCGTTTTCGTAATCTTCCGCAACATTTTCCTTTGAGATTTACTTGCATTTTTTTCCGGTAAGAATAAGATCATTTACACTAATGGCTTTAGAAACGTCAGAATCCTTAGGGATTAACTTACTTGGATTCGTTTAAAAGTTTTCTGTAGATGCTTTAAAAAAATTTAATTGCACCGGAATATTTGATTTTTAATCCAGAATATTAATTAATATTATTACAATAAGTGAAATTTTTTGCATGAAGTTTGTGGATTAATTTATAAACGAAACTCAGCTGCTGGGAAATACCACCAGTCGGCAAGATCAGTACGAAATTCTAGGTTTTACAACTCTTGTTATGTAATATACAATACTAATGTCTTATATCTTATATATTATGCATAAAATCCCAAGAGGCTGCCATGCTGCAGGGAAAAAATGACCAAAAATCGCTCTCGATACTTATTGTTGTTTACTTGTTGTATACTTACCACCACCAGAAATTTCTAGATATATTAAATTAGTTAAGTAAAAAAGTAAGTAAAACAACGGTATTTTTTACTAATTTATTTAAAAAATCGGTTTACATTATCTAGTTATTTTTTTTATTAGATATTTCTCACTTTCATCACACACTTTCAGTTCATTTTTTATGCATACATTCAAAATGAAAATAATTATTTTTCGTATTTAAAATTGGTAAATAATGAAATTATATTGATTAATTTTATTCAAAACACAAAAAGAAAATTTTTAATAAACTAATAGTTTTTTTTTAAATATTATTTATCCAAATAAACAATAATTAATAACAATATTATTTTGGGAAATATTCTCAATTTTTGTTTATTTTTCCATATTCTTAAGTACTAAAAAAATCTAAAATTTTAAATATGAAAAATATATTTACATGTTTCTATAATTTTTACAAGCATTTCTCTAAAATCCATTAAAAAAATCGTTACAAAAACACTAAATTATCTAGAATTCGATGTTAGTTGGTTAAAACCAGGGTCGTACCTAGAGGGAGGATTAAAAATACTCAATTAAAATTTTATATAAAATTGTAGAATGATAAATATGGCATATAATCTAGAAGTATCTCCTATGATAATAAATTTAAATATTGGTAGGGGTGAGGGGGCAAGACAAGCTAGTAAGGTAGCCCATGTATTTTCACAAAAATTATTAATCCTAAATACCCAAGACTACAAGTTTATACACCATCTCTATCTAACCTTTCAGTCGCGAGAATGATGAGGTGCAAGACAGACATAGGCCAATCTTGCTCCCAACTATTTCGCATTTGGATTTTTTTGTTTTTTCTTTTTCAGATAATGGTACAAAGATATAAGCGTACTAATGATAGAGGGCAATGGAACGAGAAAAGTATAAAAACGCAAAAAAAGAAAATATAATGGGCACACCATGCGCATGATCCAGCACAAAAACATTTGGAGGTTCAAGGTCAACATTTCAGAGAAAGGTGAAACTTGCTTAAAAATTTCCACTTACCACAACAAAAATAAACAGTATTTTTTGTTGACGAAGAGAAAGAAAATCGCACGCACAACGATTTTTTCCGAGATTTAGGGAAATTTATAGAGTAGATCTGGCAACAGCGCACTATTTATAAAGTTACTTATCAGACGACGCAGAAGGAGCAGACAGAGCAGAACCTTAAGACCCGATCCAACGTACTTCAGACCCTTCTGCCCTGTCAGATACATCTGGTCTGGTCTGGTCTTCAGCTCTATCGAATACGTCTGCTCTAGTCCTTATTTTCTCGCGCATCAATTCTATCAGAGGATGATGACTGGGCAGAAGAATCTGAAGTATGTTGGATCGGGTCTTCAGGTCTGTCAGTTACGTCAGTAGTAGAAGGAAAGCCACTTTATCTCACGCACCCCGATTTTTCTAGAAATTTGGGGAAATTTATAGATTTAGCAACAGCGCACTAATTATGAACGTACCCTTCTGCCCTATCAGATACGTCTGGTCTGGTCTTCAGCTCTATCAGATACGTCTGCCCTAGTATTTGTTTTCTCGCACATCAATTCTATCAGAGGATGATGACAGGGCAGAAGGGTCTGAAGTATGTTAGATCGGGTCTTCAGGTCTGTCAGGTACGTCAGTAGTAGAAGGAAAGCCAGTTTATCTCACGCACCCCGATTTTTCCCGAAATTTGGGGAAATTTATTGATTTGGCAACAGGCACTATTTAGAAGGAGCAGACAGAGCAGAAAACTAGAGCTGACATATCTGACAGACCTAAAGACTCGATTCAACGTACTTCAGACCCACATCAATACCATCAGAGAATGTTGACAGGGCAGAAGGGTCTGAAAGACGTTGGATTGGGTCTTCAGGTCTGTCAGATACGTCACCTCTAGTGTTCTGCTCTGACTACTTTTTCTGCGACGTCTAATTAGTGGCTTTATAAATGTTACGCTGTTGCCAGATCTATTCTATAAATTTCCCCAAATCTCGGGAAAAATCGGGGTACTTGGTATAAAGTGGCCTTCCTTCTTCTAAAGAACTTGCATCATATATTGTGAATATGGAGTGCAGATTATTTGGCCGTTCAATCAAAGACATAAAAGTTTTAGCTTACCAATTAACTATTTATTTCAAAAGAGAAATAAATATGGCAGGCAGACATTGGTCAGGTGGATTTTTAAGATGCATTCCTCAATTTTTCATTAGAAAAACTGAAAATAAGTCAGTAAGATTTAATACCGCCAGCGTGATAGAATTTTAAATAAGGAAATAAACCGCAAAGTCGAGTAGATTAATAATTTAATAACAAAAGGACTATCACTGACCATCATCAAGCCTGTATATACAAACGTAGGAAGGTTCGACATTCGTTTTTAACTGAAATTGAGAAATTTTGTTATTTAAAGACTTTTAAAAAAAGAATATTTACGTCCACTGAAAGCATTTTAAAATCAAGGATCGGCGAGAGGCTGGAAAACGTACATGTGCGCTAGACTAGACCGTGTGACGTCAGTAGTCATAAACGCTTCGCCCCTGGCCCGCTGCTGCTCTGTATTCACGATACACACATCATAAGAAAAAGAAAGAAATTGAAGATGGTAACGAAAAATCTCATTAGCGTATTTTAATTTCTTCCAACCAAGGGGGGAAACAGAAATGGGGACCTTAAGCCTGTAACGTATAATGAGAAAAACTTCCTCATCTCCTAATCCTTTCTGTAACATCAAAGACTCTTGAACACCGCGAGAGCACGAACTACCCTTTCCCCTGAGGAGTCCAGAGAGTTCTGCACGGGAGCGCGTCCATCTTAGTTAGTAGTGGACATTCTATTCTTTCTCCTTTCTCCACAATCCATTAACAAATCTTTTTCCAACAATACATAATATTTATTTACAATCAAAAAATGCAACCGATAGAGTAAAACCTAATGACTCAGTGTTGCCAGAGTGGTACTATAGTACCACATGTGGTACTCTTGAATCAGTGATAATTGTGATACCTAAATTGATTTCTGGGTACAACGAAAGATATCAACTTTTTTATCGATTTTTTCAATCAAGAAATGAAAATATCCATCGCAGGTGATTATGAAAAGAGAGAAGCATGCTTCCAAAAATTTGTACCAGAAATGTCACTCTCCGGTTAGATTCTGTTGTAAGTTGCGTAATCACTCGCGACGGCAACAACTGAACTTTTTTTTTTTTTTTTTTTTTTTTTTTTTTTTTTTTTTTTTTTTTTTTTTTTTTTTTTTTTTTTTTTTAATAAATAAAACACGAAGTCAGTACCACATAGTATAATTAAGTAGGTTGTTAAAAGGCAACTAGTTTCGGCTAAAAAGCCATCTTCAGGCCTACAATATTAGAACAATGATTATGACAATATAAAAAATTTTTTTACAAAACAACTTACCGAACATTAGTATCGTAGAATTAAAAATTGAAAAACATTAATTTAGTCACAACCGCGCGGTTGTTATGTCAACATAAAAAATTTATAAGGTGGTACATTAAAACTAACAACTAATCAAAGGTAATAAACAATTAAAAACTTAAAAAATTAAAAAATTTGGGGGGTCCGCATTAAGGACCACAGGGCAACGAATGAATGTTAACCCGAAGCCACATAGTGCCGCGATTGCCAGCCAACCCTTCCAGAAAGGACAGAGAAGCAAAGACGCGTAGTAGTAGACGTGGTATCTCAGACCACATATTAATCTAAAATAATTGAATGTTAAAGTAACCGAATGAACACCATGCGGTAGTACGACCATGACAAGATGGGAGTCACAAATGACATTGACAATTGACATGACAGTGGCTAAGGACACTGACAATTGACAATGACATTAAGTGTATGACCATTAGCAAACATGGAGATAAAACGACTAACACTTAAAAATTTTTAACAGTGAAATACGCAAAAAATTTGGAATGTGTATAAAATAATTGTGTATAAAATAATTGAGATATGAACACTAGTATGAGACTGGGTAAAAGACACAAATGAGTCTTAAAAACAAACAGTATGAGATTGGAAAAAGAAGAAAGATAAGAACTAAGGAAAAGAAGAAAAAGTGAGGTTGGAAAAAAGAAGTGGAAAAATACTTAAAAATTACTTGGACCACATTTGAGATATGGATAACCTCATCGATTTAACTTAACTTTTGTTTTAAGAAGTATTTAATATTATAAAATCATATGACCACCGACCAAGTGCCAGTGGCGGGGAATAGGCTATACTTTTAATATAGGTCGCTGGTTCATATCCGGCTCGAAGGACCAATATTGTAACTTGTACAGTTCACATCACCATGTTTGATTTTATAATAATAAATACTTCTTAAAACAAAAGTTGAGTTATTACAGTCGGGAGTGTTTAAGCAACTCGCAACAGATTCTCTATGTCGTATATAGTGTCTACGAAGTAAATCAAGCGTCACGCGTGATCTTGAAACTGAATGAACTGAAAAGTATCTGTCTCTCTTAAGTTATTTAAATTATATGTTTTTTCTTTCATATGGAATGGAATTGTCTTCTTGCGACTGGATGGTATGATCCAGGGGTTCGTGGTTACTCAGAGACTCATGAGTTAGCCAAGGGCTGATGATCGCACTCACCAGTCATCTCGAGAGTAACATATATTCTATATTTAAAGAAAATAATAAAATAAAACATATTCTTGTTAACTAAAAATAGGTAATGCTGCGTCTCTTAGTCAATAATGAAGTGGCCACAAAAGCTGCATGCAGTATTTTTCAGCCACCGTTCGACACCGAAAATTCCTCCCTGTGACGTCACGACAAGATATTAAAAAGTGGTACACTGAGACAAAATTTAGTATATTTTCATCGATTTTGTGGTACTCAAAATTTTTCCCACCTGGCAACACTGATAATAATATGTAATAAACTAAACACATCTTCTCTCAGCACATTTTCTGTCATCCGTCATCGCTTAACCTGTTATCTAGACCTTGACCGGTTAAGCTATAGCCAATAGCAAATTTGTATTTGACTTAAGGGGATCCGCAAAATATCCCGCTAAAGTCTCTAATAATATGACTTATATACGATCAATCCTTAAGTAGCTTATCTTGCCCGTCTTTCCTCTACCTAAAATCTTGATCAAACATTAACAATAATTCAATTAATTACGTCCCTGAAAGTGCTTTGCAATCATTTTTCTTCCTACGCTAATAAAAATTTTTGGATACGACCCAGAGTAATATCAACTTTTTTTCATTGTAATAATTAATTAAGTAACAATAAATAAAACTGTTAATTAAAATAACAAAACATAACAATAATCACATTTGTTTTCTTTTTTTGGAATTTCGGCATCACACACGGTTAAGTATTGTAGGTAACTACTAGGTACACAGGCAGGTTGTTTTTTATTTAGAAACAATAGTGAATTTTCGTGATACAAATTGAGCTGGTTGTCTTTATATAGATAAATAAATTTTAATCAGATCCGAAAATTCACTATATTTTCTGAAATGCTAACACTCAAATATGAACAAGCACCTGTTATGTATAAAATCAAAAATTTCTTTAATATTATTTTTTACTTAAGTTTCTTCGGCGAAGATCTGAGATTCTTCAGTTGATGTGGATTGTATTTTGGAGGACTACTATTAGCGGCGATGTCGTCTCTAAATGCCAGGAAGCCCAGTTGAGCATGCGACGCCTCGTTAAGTGCTCTGGATCTTATGCACGCTCTGTATTGGTCAGCTGATAATTTTTGGCCTCCTGGAGTACCAGAACAAACCTATAAAAAAAATAACAATTATATTTAAGTATACTGTAAAATAAATTTAGACTCAAAAATTCAAAAACTGTTTTTTTTATCACCAGTTGATTTTTTAATGTAAATTTTTTACTTTTTATTTTCCTGGCCTATTTTTACTTCAATTTATTAGGAAGTTTTTCGTATAAGACCCTTGTTTTTATCCTTTCTTCGGCTATTTGTTAGAAAACAACAAGCGAGAATCGAAATTGGAGGATATATATGGATTGTTTTGGGTTCAACTTGAAGCATTGGGGCTTCGTAGTCGAGATATTAAATTGTATCTATCATAACTTGAAGGGATATTAAAGTGTCAGAAAATCGGATTGGAGAAGGGAACACTAGAAAACGAGCTGGATCAAAATTGACGAGGATCGTCAATTATAAAATATTTATGGTTGCGAATAGAACATAAATGAAATCGACCGCTGATTTATTTTTAATACGAAAAAAAAAAATATTACAAGAAGAAACTTATTTTTCGACAGAATTATTACTAGAAATTTTTTTTTTATTTAAGGGGTCTACATGGTTGGATAAAAGAAAAAAATAGATGAAAATGACTGTTTAAACACGAAACGTTAATTTTAAAAAAGTAAATACGCCTTAAGCTGGACTTGATATTTTAATTTTGCGTTACTCTGTATCATTATTATATAATATCGATATTATTACATATTTTTAACTTACCTTTGGATGCCAAATATGGAAGATACCGGGGTCAGTAGCTCTTATAACTTTCATATTACTTCTTACATATTTCCTGTAAAGCATAACGTCTTCTCCCCCCCATCCGACGATGTCTTCATCAAAGCCTCGTACTTTCAGAAAGTCTGACCTGAAAAAAACAAAAAAAAAATTGTATAGTTTTGGTCAAAAATTTTTGTATTTCCAATACATTTATATAAATAAAAATTCATTTTAATTCAATTTTGAAAAAGAATATACTCTAATGAAATAGCCTATATGAGTTTGTTTTCGAAGATTTAAAATAATTTTGGAAATGTAAATGAAAATTTTAGTTATATAAGTAAACGATAATAGAGACAAAAGTAATTCACATTTTTTAATAAATATCAAGTAAAAATAGCTATTTGTGTATTCAGAGCGGAAAGTGATACTTTGCCGCTTGAGGCAGAGAGTTGCCCGCGCGACGCGTAGCGGAGCGCGGGCAATCTGACGAAAGCGGCAAAGCACTTTCTGCTCGAATTGCACACAAGATTTTTTCTACGATCACATTATTTTTAGACAAATAATTAAAAAAAAACATGAAAAAGACACTTTTCATAAACTATTAATAAAATAATGACGTTTCATTAATTTCATAGTCTACTATTTGCACAAAATAGTAAGTAGGTATTAAATATGCAATCACTATTGCATATAGGTGTACCTAGGTGTATCTAGGTGTACCTTCTGACTGTTATATTTTTACTAGATAAATTTTATAAAATAAAGTTTAATTTCGTTCGAAATATCTTCAAATATTAATATTTCAACTAAAATATTCAGACTGCCCTACATTTTGTTTTAATATACCTATTATTTACTACCTTTATTTAGTTTATTGTAAATGAAAACAGGCGAGCGAAAAAGTACGCGCTAGAGCGACAATAATGTCAAATTATTACAGATCACGGAAAACATCAACTTTGCGGTTAGATTTAAGTGTTCAAAAGCCTACTTTGGGTAGTGATCGTAGGAAAAAACATTTTTTTAACATATCAAATAAGAAATTTTAATTGAGAAATGTATTGAGAATAAAATTTGTTAATGCAAATGTAAAAATACAAATAAAAAACAATAAAAACAGCACCGGGTGAAGATTTTATTTTACCAAAATTAAAAAAATAGAACGAGAGGCCGGCAGGAATTGGAAGAGACTAGAAGCAAAACAATAGCTATTTGTGTATTAAGAGCGGAAAGTGATACTTTGCCGCTTGAGGCAGAGAGTTGCCCGCGCGATGCGTAGCGGAGCGCGGGCAATCTGCCGAAAGCGGCAAAGCACTTTCTGCTCGAATTGCACACAAGATTTTTTCTACGATCACATTATTTTTAGACAAATAATTAAAAAAAAAAACATGAAAAATACACTTTTTCATATTTATCTCTGGATTTAGTCGGCAGAAGATTCAGAGAAATATTTTTAGCAAAATCTGCTACATCTGGAGGTGTGCTTGAAAATTCACAATCACTCTCACTCTCCATTTTTCGAATAGATTTTTCATAAACTAAAAATGAAATAATGACGTTTCATTAATTTCATAGTCTACTATTTGCACAAAATAGTAAGTAGGCACTTAAATTTGCAATCACTATTGCATATAGGTGTACCTAGGAGTATCTAGGTGTACCTTCTGACTGTTTAATTTTTACTAGATAAATTTTATAAAATAAAGTTTAATTTCGTTCGAAATATCTTCAAATATTAATATTTCAACTAAAATATTCAGACTGCCCTACATTTTGTTTTAATATACCTATTATTTACTACCTTTCTTTAGTTTATTGTAAATGAAAACAGGCGAGCGGAAAAGTACGCGCTAGAGCGACAATAATGTCAAATTATTACAGATCACGGAAAACGTCAACTTTGCGGTTAGATTTGAGTGTGCAAAAGCCTACTTTGGGTAGTGATCGTAGGAAAAAGACATTATAAAAAGTATGACAAGACAGGAGCGTAGCAGAAACACAGTGTAACACAGTAATAGAGAAGAGAAAGTTGTGCAAGGAAAATTGAATACAGGACAATACAAAATTTTTTGTATAAGCATTTGTATGTTTATTTTTTTTTACGTTTCCAGAACACAACAGAAAATACGAGATACAGTATATCATTACAAATGGCTTCACAAAATTTATACACCACATTCCATTACAATACTTCTTAAAAACCCTTTTCTTTCTCCTTCCAAATTACTTTTCCAAAAACTTATCATCAAATTAATTATCAAAAAACAAAAAAAAAATCGGCTGTGTCACCCCAGAACTTTCCCGGCTCGACCGTAGAGAATATGTAATTTATTATTATTATTTTAATTACAAAATACTAAGTGTCAGTAGATAGAACGTTCTTTAACTTTAACGGTTCTATAACTAATGACAATGACGTTTAGATTGTGACAATTATACAAGAAATCAACTTGTAAAGTTTTATTCTAAACGTCATTGCCTTTACTTATTGAGTCTTTAAAGTTAAAGGACGTTCTATCTACTGACAGTAAGCATTACATTAATTTTTGGAACACATTAAAAATAGCGAGCCGATGGTGAATACGTCTACCAAATTGATATTTCAATGTTGATAATGACAAAAGCTGCGCATGCGCACGTTGTATATCACACTGCTAAAATCATTTGCGAAAACTATTGGGAATTCTGGAAAAAATTCCATACAATAGATGTATTGAATTTAATTCTTTACAACTTTACACCCAAACATTTTGCACTAAAGAGCATAATTTACCTCCAATTTAAAAAAAAATGGAAAATCATAAATGTGTATTTTTCTCGCCATCTAGCGGCGAAACTATGAGGAATTCTATAAAAAGTTAAACGTAAAAGTTAAAGAAAATTTGATACTTTACAACTTTGCACAAAAAAATTGACACTAAAGTGCATTGTTTGTCCTCAAAATCAAGAAAAACTAGAAAAAACCTACATGCACATTTTTTACGCGCCCTCTAGTGGTGTAACTATGGGAAATTCTAGAAAAAGTTTTAGACAAGAGTTGTAGGGAATTTTATGCTCTAAAACTTTGTACTACAACATTTTGCACTAAAGTGTATTATTTGTCCTCAAAATCAAGAAAAACTAGAGAAAACATACATGCACATTTTTACGCGCCCTCAAGTGGCGCATTTATTGGAAATCCTGGAAAGAGCTTAAGAAAAAAATCTGATGTGGCCAACACATGACCTCTCGCCATTTTTGAATCAAAAATTTACAGGTTGACACAAAAAAGTATGAAAAAAAATTATATTTTTGTAAATCTGGCAACAATGGCAAAAGTTTAGAAAATTTTAATGAGATGAAAATAAACTGTAGGGTATACAAAATATATGTGTAAAACTTTATTGCCGTTTTCTATAATAATGGCGTCATCACCCATAGCAACTGCCACTTCCGGTTGTGCGATTGGCACCAAAATCTAATCAGATCTAATCTAGGGTATCAGAATCCTGTATGCAAAATTTCAAATTTTTTTATTCAGTAGTTTTTGAGTTATCGTTACTACAACATCCATCCAAACACACACACACACACACACTAACACACTAACACACACTAACACACACACACACACAGACATCATCGCGAAAATATTAAAATCGTATTCTAGGGACCCCAAAACGTGTTTATCCATTGAAAACTCACTACCCAATTTTTAGCATGATTCCTATACCTCTCTTATCTGAAGGGCGAGAGGTAAAAAGTTGTAGGGAATTTTATGCCCTTAAACTTTGTACTACAAGATTTTGCACTAAAGTGTATTATTTGTCCTCAAAATCAAGAAAAACTAGAGAAAACATACATGCACATTTTTACGCGCCCTCAAGTGGCGCATTTATTGGAAATCCTGGAAAGAGCTTAAGAAAAAAAGTTGTAGGGAATTTTATGCCCTTAAACTTTGTACTACAAGATTTTGCACTAAAGTGTATTGTTTGTCGTCAAAATCAAGAAAAACTAGAGAAAATATACATGCACATTTTTACGCGCCCTCAAGTGGCGCATTTATTGGAAATCCTGGAAAGAGCTTAAGAAAAAAAGTTGTAGGGAATTTTATGCCCTAAAACTTTGTACTACAACATTTTGTACTAAAGTGTATTGTTTGTGCTTAAAATTTAAAATAAGTAAAAAATTGTTACATTTGTATTTAATCAATGTCGGTCTTGAGGACCTTCTACTGTACCAATTTAAACCAGGCACACACCAACCCTCCATACCAAATTTCAGCTTGATTGGTCAAACGCTTCGGCAGTTATCGTGGAAGATTACACACAGACACACAGACACACAAACACACAGACACACAGACAGACCATGCGCTGGAAATGGTTTCAATCTTCTTGGGGGACCTCAAAATGGATATTTCCATCGACATCTCGATTTTTTTTTTGCTCGTTCACCTTACTTTCCCTTTGATGGGACCGGGAAAGTAATATTAACAACCAACTCTTGTTTACAAAAAAAAAATAAGACCAACAAGCTAACAGTATCTCAGTAACTCATCTACTTTGTTCAGTACAATGATATATCATGCCTGAAAATAAAGCTTCAAAATTTGAAACCGTTCTCGTGTTATCGCTGTGACAGACGGACAGACAGACAGATAGACGGACGGATATTGTAAAGTTAATAAGTAAGGTAACCAGCTATCGATTGCTGAGAACAGTGTTCCAAAATTCGATCAAAACCGTTCTAGAGTTATCACTGTGAAAGTTGGACAGACAGACAGACAGAGAAACAAACAGATAGATAGAGAGATAGACAGACAGACAGATAGACAGGCGGTCGGACGGATATTGTAAAGTCAATAAGTACCTTCACTTTGCATCGCTACTTAATAAACTATACTTAAACAAGATGCATCCAACGTTTCTCCTAACATAACATCATTTTCACAAATATGTCATAAATATATTGTAATATAGTTTTTTATTTAATTTTAGAAATATAATATAATTGTTAAAAGAAAGTTTGTTGTCATAATTCTTTTTATATGTTATGATAAAGTTAGATGTTATATTAAAATAAAGAATTTAGTGATAGTATGATAAATCAACAATTGTGGAATATATAGAAATCTTATCTCGTTGTTATTATAATTTAATTTTAGAAATTTCTAAATAAATTTGGTTATAGTATATAAGTAAATGATAAAAGATAGAAAAAAGTGATTTTTATATTAATCAAGTAAGAGAAAATTTTTATTTTAGGGAAGGAAATAATTCAAAAAAATCTGATGTGGCCAGCACATGACCTCTCGCCATTTTTGAATCAAAAATTTACAGGTTGACACAAAAAAGTATGAAAAAAAATTATTTTTTTGTAAATCTGGCAACAATGGCAAAAGTTTCGAAAATTTTAATGAGATGAAAATAAACTATAGGGTATACAAAATATATGTGTAAAACTTTATTGCCGTTTTGTATAATAATGGCGTCATCACCCATAGCAAGTGCCACTTCCGGTTGTGCGATTGGCACCAAAATCTAATCAGATCTAATCTAGGGTATCAGAATGCTGTGTGCAAAATTTGAAATTTTTTTATTCAGTAGTTTTTGAGTTATCGTTACTACAACATGCATCCAAACACACACACACTAACACACACACACACTAACACACACACAGACATCATCGCGAAAATATTAAAATCGTATTCTAGGGACCCTAAAACGTGTTTATTCATTGAAAACTCACTACCCAATTTTTAGCATGATACCTATACCTCTCTTATCTGAAGGGCGAGAGGTAAAAACAATAATAAAGATACGTCATAAAAATTATTATTAGATAAATGTCAATTACATAAGATTTTATAGAAAATCGTTTATGTGAAGAAATAATGTGTATAGATATGAAGGATTAAATTATATACCAATATAAAAAATCTGATGTGGCCAGCACATGACCTCTCGCCATTTTTGAATCAAAAATTTACAGGTTGACACAAAAAAGTATGAAAAAAAAAATATTTTTTTGTAAATCTGGCAACAATGGCAAAAGTTTCGAAAATTTTAATGAGATGAAAATAAACCATATGGTATACAAAATATATGTGTAAAACTTTATTGCCGTTTTGTATAATAATGGCGTCATCACCCATAGCAACTGCCACTTCCGGTTGTGCGATTGGCACCAAAATCTAATCAGATCTAATCTAGGGTATCAGAATCCTGTATGCAAAATTTCAAATTTTTTTATTCAGTAGTTTTTGAGTTATCGTTACTACAACATCCATCCAAACACACACACACACACACTAACACACACACACACACACACACTAACACACACACACACACTAACACACACACACACACAGACATCATCTCGAAAATATTAAAATCGTATTCTAGGGACCCCAAAACGTGTTTATCAATTGAAAACTCACTACCCAATTTTTAGCATGATTCCTATACCTCTCTTACCTGAAGGGCGAGAGGTAAAAATATGAATCAAGGAATTTTCAATATA
Organism: Neocrepidodera transversa; assembly: GCA_963243735.1. Classification (NCBI taxonomy): domain Eukaryota; kingdom Metazoa; phylum Arthropoda; class Insecta; order Coleoptera; family Chrysomelidae; genus Neocrepidodera; species Neocrepidodera transversa. Next base: position 18,506,082 of record OY725337.1, on the reverse strand, counting down.
CCGGGTGTAACAATTTTTTTTGCCCGCAGCTGATATCTAGGTTATTTGATGTTATAGAATTCTGAAAAAAAAATGAATGCCTCGAAGCCTTTAATGGTGTACTAGTAAAAACCACCCTTTTATCATTTTATCTCTTAGAAACGACCCTTAACTCTTTTATTAATGAGGTAGTAAAACTCAAAATCCTGTACCACAAAATATTTAATATGTCTTTGATGAATTGAGGGGGGGAGAGGCTTTAAATTACAAAAGGGGGGCGGCGACTAGTTTCGGCATTAAGCCATCATCAGGCCTATAATACATAGTTAAGAAACAAGAATGCTACAAAAATTAGAAGACTTACCAAACTAAATACAATCAAAATTAGTATATTATACATTTTACGAATTCTGCGCACAAGCAGGAAATAAAATAAAATAAAATGGGGGTAACAAAGGGATAGTGGTACTAGGGAAAAAGGAATTATTGGGTTTAAATAAGTGGCAGTTGCCATGGGTGACGACGCCATTATTATACAAAACGGCAATAAAGTTTTACACATATATTTTGTATACCCTACAGTTTATTTTCATCTCATTAAAATTTTCGAAACTTTTGCCATTGTTGCCAGATTTAAAAAAAAATAATTTTTTTTCATACTTTTTTGTGTCAACCTGTAAATTTTTGATTCAAAAATGGCGAGAGGTCATGTGCTGGCCACATCAGATTATTTAATTGCAGTTTCGGTAGGTTTCTTATCAGAGCCGTTGTGGCTTTCAGCAACAGCTGGAAAAGAATTTTAGAAAAGGATTTGCCTTAAATCAAATTGAACAACAAACAGTAATAAATCTTTTAACAAACGCCGAATTGGCAAATGTGCTAGATAGGATTTTCCACGGGGTTATTAGAAAACAAACGTGTCTATAATGTTTTTTATTAATTTTTGGCATTTTATAATTATTGTTAGTATTAAAAATGATACTTAACTTTATTACCAGCAGATAATATATACCGGAAAAAAACTCAAAATAATGTTAACAACGTGGTTAAAAAAATTAAAAAGGCGCCGAACAACCCAACCTAAAATAGTTAACAACTGCGAAGTTGTAACTAGAACTTCTTCTTTCCCAAAAACAAATCTTTCGTGGCCTTTTACTTTATATCTGGTCAACAAAGTAATGAAGACAAAGTATTTTAATAAAATTGTAGTTTGATAATATAATTATAATTATTTATTATAAGACGAACATATTTTAATAATATAGGTACTTATCAATGCTAGAACATTCCCTCATTTGGGACGGTTTTTAGACTTCCACTGAACTACCTGAATCTGTGTATCCAATGGATAACGGAAAGGGGATGTTTAGTGGTCGTCCATTTAAAGTCCATAGACATCCAGGACATTGTTTGGACAAAATATGGACGTCCAATGGACGTCGTGTGCTGTCTAGGAACTTCCCCTGTAATTAGAAGACATGCTACTGCCCTGTTCGCTTTATACCATTATATTATAGACTCAGAGTATATTGGTTTAATATAAGTTAATAATTAATTAACTTAGATTATTATGTATATCTCTTGTACTATACCCATTAGCGTAATTAGATATAAAAAGTATTTTTGTCCGTTTCATATGTTTATAAAAGCACTTCATTATACTCCTTCACATAAATATCAAATCCACGTTAAAGCTCTGTTTATTCTTTTATATATATTCTGAATAAATGGCCGGCGGAACTAAAACCAAAAACACGAATGTAAATGAAATTTTAACCACAATCCGCAAACATAACATATATTGAAACGCAACTTTTATTTCTCTCGACATAGGTAAATGCTGTATACATAAAATCAAACTTTATGCTCTGTCGACCTATTGCATATCCGGTATATCGAAAATATTTTATAACAATTTTGTTATTGTCAAAATATACGAGTAGAATCATAAAAATAATAAGCATAAATAATCGTGTTCAGCTCAAATTAAATTATACCATTTGAAGTACTTTTTTACAAATCGAAATTATCAGTTTTCTTTTGACATATTTATTGATGTAATTAAAATTATTCATAGTTTTTACTATGCATAAATAATATAGTTAAGGAGACGTTGTTCTGTTCTTTAAAACATGGTAGTCAACAATTTAATAAAAGTGGTTTCTTAACAGTAATATTTGGTCAGTAACTCTCAAATCGAGCTATTTTATTCTCTATTCTAGCTGAATCTGGCGTATGAGATGGCATTTATACTAAGGCTCTAGGCCTATTGTTCCTCTCCAGTTTTCTTGAACAAGTCCAGAATAGTTCTGATGTTAGCTTTCGCAATCTCTTCGATACCCCAAAGTACCATTCCTTTCCCCTGTTCAGGTGCCGGCAATAGCATAACATCTCTCCAATTTGAATGAAAATTTGTGAAAAGGTAGTATAAAGTACGTGGATTTAGAAAAAACACAGTAGTTCTTCTCTAAAAAATTTATTAAGGGATTTATCGATTTTTAAATAATGCATTATGGCGCTTTCGCCATTTTTCTAAATTGTTAATATCTCCTTAACCATGAGGAATTAACAAACGAAAATCAACACGTTTATAATACCCGAACTACACTAGACATAATACAGGGAGAAGATTATGCTGCTTTCGAAAAACAAGGTAGTTTTTTTCTAAAAAATTTATTAAGAGAGTTATCGATTTTTTAATAAAGCATCAGCGCGCTCACGCCATTTTTTAAATAAATATATAATAACTCCTAAACCATGAAGAATTGAAAAACGAAGACGTTTATAATATGCGAACTACACTAGAAGATGCGTAACACAGGGAAAAGGTTAAACCAATAAATAACTAGAAAATTCAAAATATTTTCAAAAAAAAAAGATAAAAAGAAACAGGTACTGTTCTGAAATTCCAATTGCCATTCTCTATACATTCCTCTAGTTTCATCAAGATCAGAGATAAAAAAAAATTGGTTTGAAAAAACGGAAGGTTAACCCCTTAAAATTCTTTGAAAAATACGATCTCTCCGATTTGAATGAAAATTTGCACAAAAGTGGTATAAAGTACGTGAATTTTGAAAAACAAGTTAGTTTTTCTAAAAAAAAATGTTAAGTGAGTTATCGATTATTTAAAAATGCCTAATGGCGCTCTCGCCATTTTTTAAATGGGTAATAAGTCCTAAACTATGGGGAATTAACAAACGAAACTCTATACGTTTATAATATCCGAAATACACTAGAATACGCGCATAACACAGGGAGAAGATTAAACCAATGAATAACTAGAAAACTCAAAGTATTTTACAAAATAAATAAATAAAAAGAAACAGATAACTTAGCCAAATTCTAATTGTCATTCTTTATACATTCCTCTAGTTTCGTCAAAATCAGCGATAAACAAAAATTGGCTCGAAAAAACGGACCCTTTGAATTTTTTGAAAAATACGATCTCTTCGATTTGATTGAAAATTTGTACAAATGTAGCATAAAGTGCGTGGATTTCTAAAAACAAAGTAGTTTTTTTCTAAAAAATGTATTAAGGAAGTTATCGATTTTTAAATAATGCATGATGGCGCTCTCGCCATTTTTCTAAATTGTTTATATCTCCTTAACCATGAGGAATTAACAAACGAAACTCAACACGTTTATAATATCCGAACTAGACCAGAATTTGCATAATACAGGGATAACATTTTGAAAAACGAGGTAGTTTTTCTCAAAAAAAAATTATTAAGTTATCGATTTTTAAATTATGCAAGAAGGCGCTCTTGCCATTTTTCTAAATTGTTAATATCTCCTTAACCATGAAATTAACAAACGAAACTCAACACGTTTATAATATCCGAACTAGACCAGAATTTGCATAATACAGAGAGAAGATTTCGAAAAACAAGGTGGTTTTTCTCAAAAAAAATTATTAAGGGAGTTAACGATTTTTAAATAATGCATGAAGGCGCTCTCGCCATTTTTCTAAATTGTATATCTTTTTAACCATGAGGAATTAACAAACGAAACTGAACACATTTATAATATCCAAACTAGACAAGAATTTGCATAATACAGAGAAAACATTTCGAAAAACAAGGTGGTTTTTCTCAAAAAAAATTATTGGTTGTTCGCCTCCTTTGTCAGGCTTCAAGAGGAACCCAGTTAATTGCCTAGGTCTTACTTTTAACCGGAAATTGTACTGGACCTATAGGTCAGTTTACATATAAAAAAAGAAGGTTCATTCAATACAGGATTGCCTCTAAAATATTGTGCGAAAAAATTGAACCCATACATAAACAATTGGAAAAATACGAAAACAATAAAAATTAAAAAAATGGCTGTGAAATGGGAAAAAATTCACAAATAAAAAAATCACAGCTTTTCGAACTCTATTTTAATTAAGTCCAAAAGGTTATCCATATTCTCAAAATCAAGATATATTTGTTATTAATGTTGAAAGGAGAAATGGGAAAAATAGGGGAATTAGAGAAAAATATTAAAAAATAGCAGGCAAAAATAGGGAAAAATCTGGTGTGACCAACACATGACCTTTCTCCATTTTTAAACTAAAAATTAATACGTTAACATAAAAAAGTATGAAAAAAAAAATTGTGCGGACGGGGTACCCCGTATGGAACAAACTTCCTTACGCTATTTTTTCACAATCAAAAGAAATAGAAAAATTACAAAATACTAAGCATTACATTAATTTATGGAACAGATAAAAAATAGCGAGCCGATGGTGAATACGTCTACCAAATTGATATTTCAATGTTGATAATGACAAAAGCTGCGCACGCGCACGTTGTATATCACACTGCTACAATTATGATCTCCTAAAATCAAGTGTGAAAACTATTGGGAATTCGGGAAAAATTTTCATACAATAGTTGTAGGGAATTTTATGCTTTATAACTTTTCACTGAAACATTTTGCACTAAAGAGCATAATTTACCTCCTATTTTAAAAAAATGGAAAATCCTAAATGTGTATTTTTCTCGCCATCTAGGCGGCGATACTATGAGGAATTTGATGCTTTACAACTTTGCACAAAAAAATTTGACACTAAAATGCATTGTTTGTCCTCAAAATCAAGAAAAACTAGAGAAAAATACATGCACATTTTTACGCGCCCTCTAGTGGCGCAACTATTGGAAATCATGGAAAGAGCTTTAGACAAAATTTGTAGGGAATTTTATGCCCTAAAACTTTGTGCTACAAGATTTTGCACTAAAGTATATTGTTTGTCCTCAAAATCAAGAAAAACTAGAGAAAACCTACATGCACATTTTTTACGGGTCCTCTGGTGGCGCAACTATTATAAATTCTGGAAAAAGCTTGAGACAAAATGTGTAGGGAATTTTATGCTCTAAAACTTTGTACTACAACATTTTGCACTAAAGTGTATTGTTTGTCCTCAAAATCAAGAAAAACTAGAGAAAACCTACATGCACATTTTTTACGCGCCCTCTAGTGGCGTAACAATTGGAATTTCCAGAAAAAGTTTAAGACAAGAGTTGTAGGGAATTTTATGCTCTAAAACTTTGTACTACAACATTTTGCACTAAAGTGTATTATTTATCCTCAAAATCAAGAAAAACTAGAGAAAACATACAAGCACATTTTTACGCGCCCTCTAGTGGCGCAACTGTGGGAAATCCTGGAAAAGACTTAAAAGAAAAGTTATAGGGAATTTAATTCTCTAAAACTTTGTATTACAACATTTTGTACCAAAGTGTATTGTTTGTGCTTAAAATTTAAAAGAATTAAAAAATTGTTACATTTGTATTTAATCAATGTCGGTCTTGAGGACCTTCTACTGTACCAATTTAAACCAAAATCTAATGGTCGCATTCCAGGCACACACCGACCCTCCGTACCAAATTTCAGCTTGATTGGTCTAACGGTTCGGCAGTTATCGTGGAAGATTATACACAGACACACAGACACACAGACAGACCATACGCTGGAAATGGTTTCAATCTTCTTGGGGGACCTCAAAATGGATATTTCCATCGATATCTCGATTTTTTTTTTGCTCGTTCACCTTACTTTCCCTTTGATGGGTCCGGGAAAGTAAAAAAATCGAAAGAAAAAGTGGGAAATGACAAACTACAAAAATCAGCAAAAATCGAAAAAAACAGAAGAAAAAAAAAATAAGTTGGAAAAAACCTAGAATAATTCGAACAAATCAAAAATCAACAGAAAAATGAGTAAAACAATCGAAAAATCCGAAAAGTCGAAAAAAATTAGATTGATAAAAACCGAAATAATTAGAAAAAAAATTTTTTGAAAAAACCTAGAACAAATCGAAAAAATCAAAAAACGACACAAAAATGAGAAAAAAAAATCGAAAAATCCGAAGAATCGAAAAAAACTGAAAATATTAGAATGAAAATTAAAATTGGAAAACATGGAGAAAACCAGGAAATCAATAAAATTGTAAATTAACGAAAAAACCGGCAAAACCGTTAAAAATTGTAAAAAATCACAAAAAATAGCAAAAAAATCGCAAAAAATTGTAAAACAATGCAATAAATAAAAGAACAACCAAAAAACCGGCTACACATATATTTGAAATTTTTAAAAAGTGAAAAAATTCGATTGAATTGAAATAAATCTTAAAAATTGTAAAAAAATCAAACAAAAATTAAAAAAAAATTACAGAAAATTTCAAAAATCGCAAAAGAAATGGAAAAATACATAAGTGAGAAAATAATTGCAAAAAATCTGCAAAAAAATTGCAAAGAAATCGTAAAAAATAAAATTCCAAAAAAATCGCACAAAATTTTAAACAACTAAAAACCGGAAACAACTGTAGACATAATAGTTCAGAGGAATTAGCAAAAAAGAGAAAACAACCGGAAAACAAAAGAAAGAAATAGAAAAAAAGGAAAAATTGGAAAAAAAATCAATAAAAAAAGCTGCCAGCACATAAAAATTTTAATGACTTAAAAATAAACTAGAGTGTATACAAAATATATCTGTAAAACTTTATTGCCATTTTGTTTCGTAATGACGTCATCGCTCATAGCAACTACCACTTCCGGTTGTCCAATGGATACCAAAATCTAATCTAGGGTATCAGAATCTTGTACTCAAAATTTTAAATTTTTTAATGAAATAGTTTTTGAGTTATCGTTACTACAACATCCTTCCTAACACACTAAAACTCACTACCCAATTTTTAACATGGTTACTATACCTCTCTTATCTGAAGAGAGAGAGGTAAAAATATGGTAAACTAGAGACAAATAGAAAAAAATTGGGAAAAATAGGACAAAATAAGAAATGGTAAAAAATAGGGAAAAATAAATAAAATAGGAAAAAATAATATAAACACGAAAAACATGAATAAATACAAAAAACATTAAAAATTTAGAAAAGTAGGGAAAATAGGGAAAAATAAGTCAAAATAGGAACATATAGAAAAAGATAAGGAAAAATAAAGAAAATAGGATAAATAATAAAAAGCAGGAACAAATAGAACAGAAAAAGGAAAATTCAAAAAATGGGGAAAGTAGCGAAAAATAGAGAAAATAATGAAAGATATGGGAAAAATAGTGAAAAAGTAGGAAAAAGTGAAAAAAACTTCTTAAATAGGGAAAAATATAGAATTTTGGGAAAATAGGGAAATATAGGAAAAAAAGTGAAAACTTGTAAAAAATTTAACAAAATACATACAAATATGGACAAATAGGAAAAAACAAAAAAAATAAAGAAAAACAGGAAAAATATTAAGAAATAGGAAAAAACAAGCAAAGCTCGCTCGCTCGGGTACTAATGAGACTCAGTAGCAAATAACTAACTAAATATCAAAAACTGACTTCTTGGACAATAAAACTTTTTGAACTGTTTTTATCAATTCTAAATAAATCATTGGTCCCAAATTTCAAAATTATTTGAAAACGTTTATGACTTCCAACTGAAGAAAATTTTCAAGCTTACTTGATTATGAAAATGGCCTGGTAAATCAAGCCGATATTAGATTATGTGAAAGTAGAAGTTGTACTCTTACCTGTACTGACAAGTCATTCCATATCCGAAATCTCTCCAAAATCCAGTATCCCTAGAAATAACCAGTTGATCATTTTCCGGTGGAACTTCCTTTCCTTGAAGCGTATATACAACATGCGGATTGTACAAACTAAATACTACCGGATAGTAGACTTTTTTCCCGGGTTCAGTATTCCACCTACACCTGTCTAAAAACCTAGCACTAAACACCACATCTACGTCGCACATAAACAGAAGCGCGTCCTTGGAGGAATCTTTAGAAGAATCTAAGTCCCACGTTCCTTCAGCACCAACGCGAAGTCCTTTACCTCTTGAAAAAGTCTCATTGAGGGCTAAAAGACGAAGATTGTTTGGGTTTCCTCCACTATTCTTAGTTACTAATACTCTTGACATAATTGCTCTTGCTTCCGATAGACCTTCTTCTCCAAAATACACCACTGTTAAATGCACTCTTCTATCGTTTTTTAATCCGATTTTAACAAACTTATCCATAAAGCTTTGGAATGTAGCAGTCCTGCCGCTTAAAGGAAGAATTATGTGTATCAATTCTTTATCTTTAGGATCTGATAAACCAACAGTTTTGATTTGTTGAAGAGGAGCAAATGGTCGCATCACTACCACTTTACTAAAACCCGCCATTTTAGTCCTAAAATATAACTCGTACTGTGTACCAGTAGTTGGTTCTATCCTATATAAACCTTCCAAAAAATCATCTAAAGTAAACCTTGATAATTTTTCTGTTACATTCTTATTTAAAACTTCTAATCCTTTCATTAAAGCTTCTAAAATATCTTTTCGTTTATAACCAATGGGTTTTTCTACTACTCTTTTACCCAGTCCTAAATCTATGGGGTACACTCGACTATAGGTAAAATGATTGAATGGTATTAACTCATATTCGTTGTTTAATGAAGTACCATGGAAAATTTCTGCTTGCATGATTTGTTTGCGGATGTAGTTAGAGCATTCTGAATTGGTGATTGTTGGATTTGTGGAAGAATTAAAGATTGTGGATGAACTTTGATGGCGTGGAGCTTGGAGACTGTTGGTTCCGCCTGAAAAAAAAAACAATTTGTAGAAACTCTTTATTTTTACATATAAATACATAAAAACTGTGACATTCGATTAATACCTCTATCAACCTCAAGAACATTTTTCCCGCCACTCACAAATATCGAGTGTCACAGGACTCTACCAACTTAAATTATGGCGGTAAATTTGAACGTTGGAGATTATTTCTACAAATTATGTTATTTTATGAAAATTAAATTTGAATTTTGCTTAACTTTCTCCTAGGTATTTTTTTTCTTCCCGTCTGAGGTTGTTATAGCTACACACGGTTTAAAATATGAGTCTCAATTCGATAGCCAAGATATTGGTTTTGTACTGTGTGATAAATTACCGACTGCGGAAACTTTCTTTATGGCATGCAATAAAATCTCACACAGCGCCATATTTAGCCTGCGAGGAGAAAAGAGAGGCAAGCTTTTTTTTATGATTTATTACGTTCCCGCACGGATTTCTGCAAAACGTGAAAAGTATCAATATATTAGATATTAAAAAGTTATGTACATGGACAATTTTAGTTCGTTAAGATATATTTCTTTAAAATAACGATATTTAGAGGGTTGAAAAAAAATTGTATATTTATTTATAAGAAAATTAACTAACTGTTTTTTTTCTAGTCTGATAAGAATTGGTTAGACAGCTCGTGATTGATAACTACTTTGTACTAAAGATTTTTAAGATACAATATAAATGAGTTGGTTTTAAGCAAATAAAGACACTGAAAAAAATATTTATAACAATTATTATTCATTTTAAAGGTTATTAATTAGTTGTACTTTGTATTTTATGGATGAAAATCAGTTTTGTCAACAAGTGCTTTTAGGGTCAAACTTTTTTCTTTGACTACGAAAAATATGAACGAGGTGTCGGAATGGCGTGCAGATGATTTTTGAAAAAATTCAAGAGCCGCCAGCAAAAATTGTAAAAGTTATTTATTTTTTTAACTGAAAAATAAAAATGTTGTTTGATTTTTTGCTAATATCTCAATAACTATTTGACATTTTTAGAAAAAAGATTCAAAAAGAGAAGGAAATTTACAAAAAAAAACTATACCTTCAAAAACTGTTGGACCAATATTTATATTTTTCCCAGAGGGTTGAAAATAGGACCGAAAACGGGGACTCCGGTTTACGTAAGCCCTGCCCACTTTGAATAAATATGATTTAAACTTATTAAATATAAAAATTAAAAATTGAAAAAATTCAGGCATCTACTGGATGGATTATTGAACAATAATCTGCTGTCAAAAAATTTTTATCGCGAATTTTCTATTAATTATGCATTAGTTAATAAAAAATTTTTTCTTACTTGAACATCAACATTGTAAGTGTGATAATTGTTAAATAACAAGTCTGATTTTTTATTCCTTTTTTAGACATATTTTTGAGAGGTCTCAGAAGAGATTCCCATTAGAAAAAATAAAAAACTGTTATTTTTCACTTTGTTGTTAACAATTTACTTACGTTAAGCTTGATTAATCATAAAAAAAATTTTCTTTTCATATTATTATTGATTCGTTTTTTTATGATCAGAAGTCACTTGAAAATTTCTTATTGTTTACAAAAATTGTTATAAACAAATGCGTTGTATATAAGATAATTTAAAATATTTTTTTGGAATCATAACCTTTGATGCAAAAATTACAATTAAAAAAAATCGTTACCTAAAATTTTTTTTATTACTTTAAAACGAATTTATTAATTACCAAATTTTTTCTACCATATAAATAATTTTTCTCAAAAAATAACACATGGTTGTTTCTGTTTCATTATGTATAAAATGAAAAAAAAAATATATAGAAAAAAATTTAATTGTTTATTAAATAAATAATAAAAATTTAAACAAAAATATTTTTTTTTAGTTATCAAAGAACAAGATAAATTACGATTTAAAAAAAATGGTTCCTTAATATTACAGGTAATAAAAAAAATTGTTAATTAACAAATACGTTTTTAAGCAATAAAAAAAAATTTTATGGAACGATTTTTTTTTAAATCATAATTTGCATCAAAGATTATGTTTATAAAAAAGAAATTTTAAATTATCTTATAAACAACGCTTTTGTTTATAACAATTTTATTAACAACAAGAAATAAAAAAATTTAAAAATCATTTTCATGTGACTTCTGATCATAAAAAAAAACAAATCAATATGAAAAAAAAATTGTCAATGATTACTCAAACTTTTTAATTTTAACGTAAGTACGTTAATAACAAAGTGAAAAATAACAATTTCTTAATTTTTCCAACGGAAATCTCTTCTGAGACCTTTCAAAAATAGGTCCAAAAAAGGAAAAAAAATCAGATTTGTTATTTCAGAATTATCGCACTTACAATATTCATGTTCAAGTAGGAAAAAATTGTTAATTAACTAATGCATAATTTATAGAAAAATTGCGATAAAATTTTTTTGACCGAGTATTATTGTTTATAAATCTATTCAGTAGCTGCTTGAATTTTTTCAATTTTTAATTTTTGTATTTAATAGTTTTAAATAATATTTATTCATTAAAGTTCCAAAGTGGGCAGCGCTTACGCAAGCCGGAGTCCCCGTTTTCGGTCGTATTTTTAATACTCTGGGAAAATTATAAATATTGGTCCTACAGTTCCGGGAGGTACAAATTTTTTTTAATATTTTTTCAAATTTGAAAAATGTCACATAGTTATTGAGGTATTTGCAGGAAACCAAACCCCATTTTTATTTTTTGCAATTTTTGCAATGACACCTCGTTCCTATTTTTTGGGGGCGGAGAAAAGTTTGACCCAAAAAGCACTTGTTAACTAGACTATATGTATTAATTTAATGTTCAACTAAAAATTATTTGTAGAAAAATTAATTAGCTGCATGTGGAATATTGATAAAATATTTTAACAAAGTGGAGTAAGGATATCTCAAACGGAATCGCCAGTGACCAAATTAATATTTCATCTCTTAGAATGTGTTTTTGACACTATTTATTCAAATATTTGTAGGTTATTTTTTAATTTTTTAAATAATTGTTAATGTTTACTTGGATTCTTATATATATTTAATGTGTTTTTATTACCTTTAAAGTTAAGGTTGTTGGTGAAATTATATGGCAATTTCGTAGTCATTACAAATATTTTTTCTGTGTTTTTTTTTTATCAAATATTACTCACAATTTTCTTCAAATAGTACTGAATAAGGTATTTATTTTTATTCTTAATCATACAGTAATATATTTTTATGGTTTCCCTTTTTTTATTATTTTATTTTATAATGTGCATATGAAAAACTAGTAAAAGGAATAATCTCTGCGCGATTTGTCAAGACTGCTGTCAGCATAAGAAAGTCCGATTCGAAAAAATCGGAATTTTTCCAATTTTTTTTTTTAAATTTTTCAATTTTTTTTTCAATGAGCCCTATACGATATGGATATCAATCGACGCGTCTTAACTTGCCCAACACCTTTAAAGAAATCAGAGGTCGAAGTCTATAACACTACCGAATTTTTTCGTTAACGAGTTATTCATTTGTCATTTTCCATCAGTGACGTATATTTCATAATCTGTAACACACGCAGATATAAAGGTAGCGCGTTCGGCACAAAATTAAGAAATTTATTTCGATCCAAAATATATGAATGTTAAGAGAAATTAACCTTTCCTCAACAGAAGATTAACTCTTTCTGCACTGCAAGAAACTTTTAAGCAGTTACTCCTTCATACACGAGTTGGTATGGTTTTAGAGTTTTCGAAGAAAAGAAACACTTATAATACGGTTTTTGTCCGTCCGGCTGTCCGTTCGTCTGTCTGTTAGCCTGTTTCAACTCGAAAATTGTGGGAGATAGAGGCAAACGAACAATTTAGAAAAAAGGGGGGTAATTTTTTTGAAAAAAAGGGGTAATTTTTTTTTATTGAAAAATGTAGAAAATTTAGAAAAAACATGGGCAATTTTTTGAAAGAAGAGCAACGTTGTAATAATAAAAGTTATTTTTAAGAAAAATGCAAAATTGACAAAAAAATTGACGTTTGAGTTAAAAAAGAAAAAACAACGAAAATTTGTGGTGGTAATTTTTCTTTGGAAAAAGTGAGGGTAATAAGTGTGAAAAGTGAATAAAATGAAGAATTAGAAGGAGGGGGAGCATTTTCTATTGAAAATAGGAAAGAAGTACTTTAAAAGAACAAAAAAGGGATAACAATGACTGATATTGATATTAAGCTACGTTGTGTCAGTTGGTCGGGACGAGGAAGTAATTTTTGAAGTGGTAATTTATAAAGAAATTTTAAAAAAAAATGGAATTAAAAAAAATGGAATTTAAAAATAAAACTGAGAAAAAGGAGTTAATTCAGCTAGTTATTAAACAAAGAACAAAATAAAACACGTAAAAAATGTTTTTATTCAGCTAGCTACTGGAAAAAGAGAAAAAATGAAGGAAGAAATTGAAAAAAAAGGGGTATATTAAAATAGCTACTGATAAATGATCAAAAAGAAGAAGAAAATGATTAAAAAGTAAAGGAAAATGTCTTTACTGGTTAACTGTGTCGGCTTTTATTTGATGAAAATCCATTATTTATTTAAATTTACTGCCTTTAGACAAGTGTAGAGAGTAGTTGTTAGATGCTGTCTTTAGACACATTGTTGATTGCACTACTTTATTTATAGTAGAATTGTATTGATCGCTGATGGGACGGATTTCAATCAATGAAAAGGAAAATGACTGCTCCCGGTGTGGAAGCCTTTGAACTGGAGTAAGTGGAGTAATAAAAATTACAGTGAAACACACACGTAAATCTTGTTCGTAGACACGGTCAATAATAAATCGTTTAAAAAATCGACGACCCTATTGTTTATCCAATCTTGTCTGTATATAATATGTCTTTACATGTTAAAACAAACGTGGGTTTATAATCTTTTCTGCAGTCTCTTTTATATAATACATTTTAAACTGGAACTTGCGTTTGTTATTTGAATTACCCAATTATTTCTTAATTTTGTAGGTATATATTTATGCATTATTAAGAAAAACCTTTAAATTTGCCCTTATAAGCAATTATATTCTTATTAGCAAACATTTGTATCTAGTCCTATTAATTTATATATTAATTATTCAACTGCTTTTGAATAATTAATAGTATCCATTATCAAATAGCGTAAGTTATAATAACTCACTATAGTGAGTTATAAAAAGAAATGTATATTTACGAACCGAATATAAAGTTAGTGGGTTAATATAACTCTCTGGGATCCTAATATAATTCTGTATGTAAATTCTTGGAAATTTTAAAGCCGATAAATACGTTCCATTGGCGTAGAAATGTTATAAAGAATTTATAACTGGAGAGGAATGTATAATTAAAAGATTTTATCTACTCCTATTAAGTTATGTATTAATTATTCATCTGCTTTTGAGCAATTAATAGTATCCATAAACAAATAGCGTGAGTTATGACTTTTCATAACTCACTATAGTGAGTTATGGATAGGAATGTATATTTAGTATACAAAGGTATTCAGTCTTTTTTCTTAATTTTTTTCTTATAACTCTGGTTTTTTTTTTCGATTTTTGTGATTTTTTGCGCCTTTTTTTCATTTTTTTTTTGGTTTTTTCGATTTTTTCATTTTTTTCGTATTTTATAATTTGATTTTTCATTTTTTTAAATTTTCTGATTTTTCTTTCAATTTTTTATTTTCTTTTCCGATTTTTTCGATTTATTTCTCATTTTTCTGATTTTTTCCATTTTTTTTTTTAAATTGTCTCCAATTTTTTCTCGTTTTGTCCCATTTTTCTGATTTTTTGTTTTTTTCCAATTTTGCTCATTATTCTGGGTTTCTATTCCTTTCTTTTGTTTTCTGATTTTTTTCTTATTCCTCTGATTTTTTTTTTTTCAATTTTTAGGTTTTTCGATTTTGTTCGTTTTTTTGTAGTTTTTTGCTCTTTTCGAATTCTTTCACTTTTCCCCCATTTTCCTTGTTTTTACCTATTTTTCTCATTGTTTCACTATTTTTTCTTTTTTTCTCTATATTTTTTGCTATATTTTTTCTTATTTTTTACTACTTTTTCGCGTTGTAACCTATTTTTCCAATTTTACATATTTTCCCCATTTCCTTATTTTTCCCATTTCTCCCTATTTTTTCCTGTTTTCCCCGATTTTTCACTATTTCTCCTGTTTTTTTTTTTTTACCTACTTTTCCCCATTTCTCCCTATTTTTCCTATTTTCTCAATGTTTCACTATTTTTTCCTTTTTTTTCTTACTTTTCTAATTTTTTTTTATTGTTTTTTTGATATTATCTGCATCCAGAAATAAGACAAATAGATGCTACAATACATAATTTTTTACCCGAAAAATCACAAAAGAAATAAAGGTGTATATAAAAATTTTCAAGATTGGTGTAGAAGTAAGAATTTTAACTCGTTTACAGAAAATGTACTTTTGGCATATTTTAAGGAACTTAGCAATACATATAAATCATCGTCTCTATAAACTTTCTACTCCATTCTAAATAACACATTCTAATAAAGTTCTTTCTCTGTACTTGCAGCTTAGTATTTATTCTTATAGTCGTAGATAAAGTATAGTATTCAACTTGCGGTAATGGTCATAACTCGCTTGATGAATGAATTACAGCACTCGCCTGCGGCTCGTGCTGCAAACTTCATCTCCACATTACCGCTCGTTGAATAATATACTAGTAACATTATTAAATTGGCGGTCTCCAATACGTAAAAGATTCTTGAAATTTACTATACACTTTTTATGAACCGAATACTAAGATGGCTCTATAATGTCACTTAATAATTTTATGAATAAAGTTCTATACCTGCATCTGAGAATTTATTGTTATAGTCGTAGATAAAGTATAGTATTCAACGCAATTGATGATGAATTACAGCACTCGTGCTGCAAATTTCGTCTGCGTGAGTTATGACCTACATTATGGCTCGTTAAATAATATAGCAGAGTATTGGGTTTTAGAAGTAGAATGCAAAAAACGATATAAAAATGTATTCACTGTTGTTCTCGTTCGAGATTTTTCACATTTAAACTAACGGAAATTTTTAAAACTTCGACTTAACATTAAAATATTTTTAATTACTTTACGAATCTTCTTATAGTAAAACTAAGTGCATTACTCATTAAATGTTTTTCCTAATTTTATTATAGTCGTAGAATATTTCTGAGTGTATAATAATGTGTTTTCTAGAAGGTAATTTATGCAAATAGCCTAGTTTCATTTACCCTCACGCTACATTTATAATCATTACGATTTTTATCGAAAAACTCCCCTGAGGAAATTTTACACTTTGTGTAATTATTTTAAGTGGCGGAAAAAGAAGTTGTTTACTTGATATATACGCTCAACTCCAATATGAGTATTATTAAAGTGCTTATTGGTAATTTACCTATTGCAAGAAGACAATAACTATTTAAATTCTACAGGGATTAGCAATTTTACTGAATTTTTTTCTAGCAAAATCTTGAATTTTTACCGACTGTGTTTTATCAAAAATATTTTTTCAGTGATAAAGATGAAGTGAAAATAAGAAAATATGCTAAAAAATGATTTAAAGGCTTCCAATTTTTATATTAAATCTCCGATGTCATATAGTATTAAAAGTGTTAAATTTTTGGGATTTTATGCAATTCTTTATCTTCTTTATTTTGAAACATTGTGGTAACCTAATAAATTAAATCTTCCCAAATATTATCAATTTTTATAAATTTCTAGGATAAGAAAAAAATTATACAAATGCAAATATGTTTTGGAAACTTTACAAAGTTACAACATATGATTGTTGGAAATTTAGTTTTGTTTTTCTTTAGAACCAAAAGGGAATTTTTATGTCATTTTACACTGCCGGTAGCGGAAAATTGTGTAAGTATTTTCTACAGATTGAGCGGTCTGGAAAACGCTCATTAAAACCCTTTTTGTTTCGTGGTAATTACGCGTTGCGCCATAAATATAAATTGCTACAATTTTTTCCTAACGGACAAGAAATAACTAGACGAATTTACTTGGTACTCTTAAAAATAATTAAGACGTATATTTTGACATTTTTTATTTTTTTACAGGTGGCAGTTGAAGAAATAATTTTTAGTATAATACCTAGAAAACTAAGTTTCTTTTAGAATTAAAATTATGGTGACTAGATTTCAAAGTTCCAAATTTGGGACGTTATTTTTAATATTTTTTTTTTATAAAAATTAGAAGAATCGAAAAAATTTGAAAAAAAAAACCAAAAATCAGAAAAAAAAATGAAAAAAAAAAAAAAACTTCGTTTAAAATTGAGAGGGAAAGTAAATAAAGTGAAAAAAAAATTGAAAAATAAAATTGTAAAATACGGAAAAAATGAATAAAACAAAAAACCGAAAAAAAACGTCAAAAACGCCAAAAATCGCAAAAAAAACGAAAATTAAAGCCTTAAAAAACGGAAGAAATCGAAAAATTTCACAAAAAATCGCAAAACAATCACAAAAACCCGCAACAAAATCACAATAAAATGTCTAAAAAATCGCAAATTATCACAAAAAAATCAATTAAATAAAAAAAAAGAGAAAAAAATAGAAAACAAAGAAAAGAATAGAAAAACAGGACAAAGAGGGAAGATTAGAAAAAACTAAAAAAAATTAAAAAAAATAAAAAATCATAAAACTGAAGAATACAAAACAAGATAATTTAAAATAATCGAAACATTCAGAAAAAAATCAGAAAAGTACTAATAGAAAACAAAAACTTTGTAAAAAAGAAAAAAATTGATAGTTAATTTAGAAAAAATTGGGAAAAAATGAAAAATAAAATTGTAAAATATGGAAAAAACGCAAGAAATCGAAAAATATCACAAAAAATCGCAAAACAATCGCAAAAAAACCTCAACAAAAACACTAAAAAATGACAAAAAAATCGCAAATTTTCACAAAAAAAACAATGAAAAAAAATAAGCAAAAAAGAAAAAGAATAGAAAAACAGAACAATAATGAAAGATTAAAAAAAATTGAAAAAAATAAAAATAAATAAAAAATTATAAAAACGAGGAAAACAAAATGAGAAAAAATGAAAATAATCGAAATATTCTGAAAAAAATCAGAAAAATGGGAAAAAATAATTAAAAAAAAAAACAAAAATCTTAAAAAAAAGATAAAACTTGAGAGATAAATTAGAAAATGTTGCGTAAATCAAAAATAAAATTGTAAAATAAGGAAAAAAACGAAAGAATTCGAAAAATGTCATAAAAAAATCGCAAAAAAACACAACAAAATCACAAAAAAAAAACTAAAAAATCGCATATTATCACAAAAATCAATGAAATAAAAAAAATGTGCAAACAAAAAAAAAGAAAAACAGAACAATTAGAAAAGATTAGAAAAAACTGAAAACAATAAAAAATACAAAAAAACATAAAAATTAAGAATAAATAACAAGAAAAATATTAAAAGAACCCAAAAAATCTGAAAAAATCCGAAAAATCGGAAAAAACAATACAAAAAAAAACAAAAAAATTTAGTGATAAATTAGAATATGTTGTGAAAAAATGAAAAATAAAATACGGAAATAATGCAAGAAATCCAAAAAATGTCACAAATCGCAAAACAATTGAAATTAAACCGCAAGAAAATCGCAAATTATCATAAAAAATCTGATGTGGCCAGCACATGACCTCTCGCCATTTTTGAATCAAAAATCTACAGGTTAACACAAAAAAGTATGAAAAAAAATTACTTTTTTGTAAACCTGGCAACAATGGCCAAAGTTTTGAAAACTTTAATAATACGAAAATAAACTGTAGTGTATACAAAATAAATGTGTAAAACTTTATTGCCTTTTTGTATAGTAATGACGTCATCACTCATAGCAACTGCCACTTCCGGTTGTCCGATTAACACCAAAATCTAATCAGATCTAATCTAGGGTATCAGAATCCTGTATGCAAAATTTCAAATTTTTTCATTCAGTAGTTTTTGAGTTATCGTTACTACAACATCCATCCAAACACACACACACACTAACACACACACACACACTAACACACACACACAGACATCATCGCGAAAATATCAAAATCGTATTCTACTGACCCCAAAACGTGTTTATCCATTGAAAACTCACTACCCAATTTTTAGCATGATTCCTATACCTCTCTTATCTGAAGGGCGAGAGGTAAAAATCAAAGGAATAAGAAAAAATGAGAAAAAAATGAAGAAAACGACAAAAATAGAAAAAAGAACAATGAGAAAAAATGAGCAAAAATTAAAAAAAATCGAAAAAAATCAGAAAAAAAAACAGAAAAAAATCGGAAAAATAAGAAAAAAGCGAAAAAATCCAAAAACATCTCAAAAACCAAAGAACAATCAAAAAACCGGAAACAACTGTAACCATAAAAAAATGAAAAAATTCAAAAAAATTGAAATAAATTGCAAAAAAACGCAAAGAAATCCCAAAAAAGTCGCAACAAATAATTTCAAAAAAAAAAAACAGAAGAGTAAGAAAAAATGAGAAAAAACTGAAAAACCACAAAAAAATACAAAAAATTTGATGTGGCCAGCACATGACCTCTCGCCATTTTTGAATCAAAAATTTACAGGTTGACACAACAAAGTATGAAAAAAAATTATATTTTTGTAAATCTGGCAACAATGGCAAAAGTTTAGAAAATTTTAATGAGATGAAAATAAACTGTAGGGTATACAAAATATATGTGTAAAACTTTATTGCCGTTTTGTATAATAATGGCGTCATCACCCATAGCAACTGCCACTTCCGGTTGTGCGATTGGCACCAAAATCTAATCAGATCTAATCTAGGGTATCAGAATTCTGTATGCAAAATTTCAAATTTTTTTATTAAGTAGTTTTTGAGTTATCGTTACTACAACATCCATCCAAACACACACACACACACTAACACACACACACACTAACACACACACACTAACACACACACACACACACACAGACATCATCGCGAAAATATTAAAATCGTATTCTAGGGACCCTAAAACGTGTTTATCCATTGAAAAGTCACTACCCAATTTTTAGCATGATTCCTATACCTCTCTTATCTGAAGGGCGAGAGGTAAAAATGAGAAAAAATAAAAGAACCTCTCTATGAAATAATTACAAATGATATATAAAAAAAAATCTAAATAAGAAAACATTCATACTATAGAAAAAGACAGAGAGTAAGCGAAAGAGAGAGAAGGAAAAATACAGAGTGTTCCATTTAAAATAATATAACTATGGTGAAGATCTTTTTATACAGGTTGATATAAAATAATTTAAAATTGTACTTGCAGTAAAGATTTTTTACACAATATTACCGTTTTCTATATAAATACCAACGCGACGCGTTTATAATGCTCCGCCCTGTATATTTATAATTATTTATGGCGTTCTTTATTAGAATTAAAAACATTTAAAATGTATAATTGAAACTGTCTACGAAGTCCTTAATAATGCCCGTGCAGGCATTAAGTGGTTCATTACGTAATCTCACATTTAATAGAATTTTTTCTAATAGAAAAATTTGTAATTTCAGTTTCTTGAGATAATATAAAATTTTGTTTTATTAATAAATTAATAAATTGGTTTATTAATTTTAAATTTAAATATATGTTTTTTGTCGGTGATTATTTGTCTACTTATTAATATTTTAAAACATTTTATAAAATTGCATGTAAAAAATGTTCGAAACGAACTTTTCTCCCTTCTATTTTTTACCTTTTTATTAAATTTCCCGTAAAATTACCATACAAAGCGAATAAAAAGGAAGCTGCTCAAATCCCAAAAGACTAAAAACACTAAGCTAAGGGCTTCTCTTCGCTTTTAAAGACCTACATATTTTTCTAAAGTAACACTCATGGTTTGTGGTCTTTTCATGGCTAACCGAGGTCATGTGAACTTTGGCTAATGAGCCCTCTGCCAGCGAACGACCGAATCAAGCTCCTTCCGCCTTGTTGGCCACGCTTGCTAGCTTAATTGGATTTAAAAGTCCCTTTCAGCCAAACAGGAACAGTAACGTACATATAAGTTAACTTTAAGGGATAACTTGCTAAAGACAAAAAGTTAATCCATACGAGGGATAATCACCGTGTTCCGCTGCTGGTTTTGTTCTAATAAAAAATATATAACATGATAAACGTTATTAACCATAACATTGCTAATACGTACAAAAAGTAACGTAACTTGTTAATAATTCGTTTTATGGGGTATGTCATTTAAAAAACATTAACACTGTTTTATTGCTAAGAAATGGTGCACCCTGTATATTTAAAATTGATCCTTACTGATATTTATTTCCTAAAACTTTTATTTGAAACTTTTTTTGTAACATATCAAATATCTAAATATTAACAAGTTACATTTATTTTTGTACACACTGTATATACCTTCAGCTTTATATAAAATGCATTATACTATACAGGGAATTTAAAAATTTCAAAACTTCATAAATTTTAAGAATTACAAAAATATTAAAAAAAAAATCAATAATTAAAAAAAAACGTAAATTTTAAAAATTTTAAAATTTTAAAAATATATCAAAAAATTCAAATATTTAAAATGTCTAGAAATTAAAAAATTCGAAAATATATTAAAAATTTCCAAATATATTCAAAGTTTTGAAAATTGCAAAATTAAAATTTCAACTTCATAAATTTTAAGAATTTCAAAAATATTTTTAAAAAATTCAAAAATTTAAAAAAAAAACTAAATTTTAAGAAATTCAAAAATTTTAAAAAACACAAAAAAAATGTTAAAAAATTAAAAATATCAAATATATCGAAAATTTCAAAAACATCGAAAATTTGAAAAAAATCGAAAATTTAAAGATATAAAAATTTCGAAAATTTCTAAAATACTTATATAAAAAATTTCCAAATATATTAAAAATTTCAAAAGTTCTGAAAATTGCAAATTAAAAATTTCAAAACTTCATAAATTTTAAGAATTTCAAAAATATTTAAAAAAAAATCAAAAGTTAAAAAAACCTAAATTTTAAGAATTTTAAAATTTTAAAAATATATCAAAAAAATTCAAAAATTTAAAATGTCTAGAAATTAAAAAATTCGAAAATATATTAAAAATTTGGAGTTTTGAATATTGCAAAATTAAAATTTCAACTTATTCATAAATTTTAAGAATTTCAAAAATATTTTTAAAAAATTCAAAAATTTAAAAAAAAAACTGACTTTTAAGAAATTCAAAAATTTCAGAAGTACATCAAAAATTTCAAAAAGTAACAAAAAAAATGTTAAAATTTTTTCAAATATATCGAAAATTTCAAAAACATCGAAAATTTGAAAAAAATCGAAAATTTAAAATAAAAATTTCGAAAATTTCTAAAATATATTAAAAATTTCCAAATCTATTAAAAATTTCAAAAGTTCTGAAAATTGCAAATTAAAAATTTCAAAACTTCATAAATTTTAAGAATTTCAAAAATATTTAAAAAAAAATCAAAAGTTAAAAAAACCTAAATTTTAAGAATTTTAAAATTTTAAAAATATATCAAAAAATTCAAAAATTTAAAATGTCTAGAAATTAAAATATTCGAAAATATATTAAAAATTTCCAAATATATTAAAAGTTTTGAAACTTGCAAAATTAAAATTTCAACTTCATAAATTTTAAGAATTTCAAAAATATTTTTAAAAAATTCAAAAATTTAAAAAAAAAACTAAATTTTAGAAATTCAAAAATTTTAAAAAACACAAAAAAAAATTAAAAATATCAAATATATCGAAAATTTCAAAAACATCGAAAATTTGAAAAAAATCTAAAATTTAAAGAAATAAAAATTTCGAAAATTTCTAAAATATATAAAAAATTTCCAAATATATTAAAAATTTCAAAAGTTCTGAAAATTGCAAATTAAAAATTTCAGAACTTCATCAATTTTAAGAATTTCAAAAATATTTAAAAAAAAATTAAAAGTTAAAAAAACATAAATTTTAAGAATTTTAAAATTTTAAAAATATATCAAAAAATTCAAAAATTTAAAATGTCAATTTTAAGAATTACAAAAATGTTTAAAAAAAAAATTAAAAGTTAAAAAAACAAATTTTAAGAATTTTAAAATTTTAAAAATATATCAAAAAATTCAAAAATTTAAAATGTCTAGAAATTAAAATATTCGAAAATATATTAAAAATTTCGAGTTTTGAAAATTGCAAAATTAAAATTTCAACTTCATAAATTTTAAGAATTTCAAAAATATTTTTAAAAAATTCAAAAATTTAAAAAAAACTGAATTTTAAGAAATTCAAAAGTTTCAGAAGTACATCAAAAATTTCAAAAAGAAACAAAAAAAATGTTAACAAATTATCAAATATATCGAAAATTTCAAAAACATCGAAAATTTGAAAAAAATCGAAAATTTAAAGAAATAAAAATTTCGAAAATTTCTAAAATATATCAAAATTTGAAAATATATTAAAAATTTCAAGTTCTGAAAATTGCAAAAAAAAAAATTTTAAAACTTCATAAATTTTAAGATTTTCAAAAATATTTTAAAAAAAATCAAAAATCTACCATGTGATTTATTTTCCTTTTCTGTCTTTACTTTCCTGTTATTTGACTCTTCCAGTTATTTATTACTTCAGTCGGTTTTTTACAATTGTTTGAATTTTCTCGTTTTTTTCATCGTTTTTTAGAATTTTTTTTTTATTTATTATTCTCAATAATTTCTGATTTTTCCTTTAATTTTCTATATTGTTTTCCGTATTTTCTGATTTTTCCTCCATATTTTTTACTTTCTCATTGGTATATTTTTTTTGTTATTTTCTTATTCTGATTTTTTTCTGTTTCTTTTGACTTCTTTGAATTTTTTCGGGTTTTCCGATTTTTTCGGTTTTTCTGATTATTTTTTTTTTATTTCTAAAATTCTAAAAATTGAAAAAATAAACGGGGTCTACTGGCCACACATTTTTTTTAATTATGTGGCTGACTATTTGCATTTTCAATTTGTTGTGATTTTTTTTCGAGTTTTTGCTATATTCTTCGATTCTTTGCGTTTTTTTTTTCATTTCTTTTTTTGCAATTTTTTACAGTTTTTTGATTTTTTTGCGCTTTTTTCGATTTTTTTTAATTATTCACGATTTTGTTTTTCGATGGTTACAATTCTTTCCGACTTTTTGGTTGTTCTTCATTTTTTGCTATTTTGTACAATTTTTGCGTTTTTTGCGGTTTTTTGTGTTTTTTCCGGTATTTAGCATTGTGGTTTTCATTTTTTTTCTCAATATTTTCTGATTTTTCTTTCAATTTTCTACATTATTTTCCGTTATTTTTCTGATTTTTTTTAATTTTTCCTGAATTAATTGTAAAAAATTGTAAAAAGTCGTAAGAAATCGTTAAAAATCGTAAAAAATTGTAAAACTATTTTAATTAGAATTAGAGACACAAAAACTAACTAGAACATATTTCTAAATTAATGAATTTTTTTAAATATTTGTTTTGATCATTCGAATTTTTGAATCTTTTTAATTTTTTGAATATTTTGAACTTTTTGGTTTTTTTAACTTTTGTCACTTAAACCTGCCCACGTGAAATTATTATCTCATTTTATCATTTCATCTTTATTTAATCTTTGAATTTTTTTAATTTTTTAAAATAGAAATTTTTGATTTTTTAGAATA
Source organism: Neocrepidodera transversa (assembly GCA_963243735.1). Lineage (NCBI taxonomy): Eukaryota > Metazoa > Arthropoda > Insecta > Coleoptera > Chrysomelidae > Neocrepidodera > Neocrepidodera transversa. The sequence continues at coordinate 18,481,440 of OY725337.1, read as the reverse complement.
TTCGTTTTTTTTAAGCTTTTTAATTTTTGAAATTTTTCGCCTTTAACCTGACCATGTAAAAATATTTATCTTTTACCACTCAAGTTTGTCAATGAAAAAATATTTGTCCTTTTTATTATCCCTCTCAAATTAATTAAATTTGCGCCATCCTGTATATAACATTTTGGGGTTTATCGCCGTTTTTCTAATTTTCCGATAAAATTATATATTTCCGAGAAAAATGTATCATAAAGAGATTTTAGATAATTAAACTACAAATTCGCTAATTTTTACGATTTTTTACTGATTTTAAAAAATCAAGAAGGATAGGAAAATAATGAAACAAATGGTAAAATGTCATAAAAAAATTCGTAACAAATCGTAAGTAATCGTAAAAATCGTGAAAAATCAAAAAAAGTTGTAAAAAATCGTTGAAAATTCGTAAAAAAAAACGTAAGAAATCGTAAGAAATCGTAAAAATTGTAAAAAATATAAAAATTCGTATTATATTGTAAAAAATTGTAAAATAAACGAGAAAAATTGTTAAAAATCGTAAAAAAATTGTAATAAATCATAAAAAATCGTGCAAAATCAAAAAAATTGATAAAAAACTGGTAAAAAGTCGTAACATTTCGTAAATAATGCTACATGATCGTAAAACATCATAAGAAATTGTAAAAAATCGTGAAAAATCGTAAGAAGTCTTAAAAAATCGTAAAAAAACATGAAAAATCATAAAAATATGAAAATTCGTAAAAAATTGTAAATCATTGATAAGAAACTGGTAAAAATTGTAAAAAAAATGTTAAAAAGCTGGTAAAAAGTCGAAACATTTCGTAAATAATGCTAAATAACCGTAAAATTTTATAAAAAATTGTAAAAAATCGTAAAAGAAAATAAAATGAAATTAAAAAAAAAGTCGTGTTGCTTATAGTTCTTATGTTTATTGTTAAAGTGAATTTTTCATGCCGAAGTACTAAAAACATCATATATTTTTCCCCGTGTAATGTTTTTGTTATTAGTTTTGACCGTTTTACAAATGTTAATTATTATCTAGTAGTCTCTTTTCTCTTAGTGTACCCGATAAATTAAAAAAATTCAAATCATTGTTTTTAGTATTAAAATCTTATTGTTTACCAGTGCGACTAACTACTATTTTCATTCTTTCCGCTATCTGTGTCTTGGTTGTTTTTTTTAATCGTTTTTCTTTCCGGCTAATTCTTTTGTTAGCCAGCGTTCTCATACTCGTTCTAATTAAAAGTAGTGAGTTGTTTTATCTGTTTTTAGAGTTCTTTAACTTCTTTTTTGGCGTACTAGTCGATTTAAGGGTGTTTTTATTGAGAGAATTTATACGTTTACAGGGTGAAGTATAATTATTTTCTTACCAAAAACAAATTTCATCAATGTTTTTGCCAACCATTTTACTCTCAATACGTTTCTTTTAAGCTTTAAAGTGGTATTTTTACTTTCCGAACAACAGAGTTGTATAGAAGGAAAGTATTGCGATCATGATATTTTGGCCATATCCTGATTTTAATGGATGTTTACGTTTTGAGGTCACCTGAATCCATTTATACCATTTTTAGCATGATGTCTGTCTGTGTGTCTGTGTGTCTGTGTGTCTGTGCGTCTGTGTGTGTGTGTGTGTGTGAACACGATAGCGTCTAAACAGCTGAACTGATTTAGATGAAATTTTATATACATATTTAGGGTAGCAAGGAGACAACCTGTATAGATTTTGGAGTTAATCGGACAACCGAAAGTGGCAGTTGCTATAAGTGATGACGTCATTACTAAACAAGATGGCAGTAAAGTTTAACACATATATTTTTTATACGTTATGGTTTAATTTCGAATAATTAAAATTTTCAAAAACGTTTGCCATTGTTGCCAGATTTATCAAAAAGTAATTTTTTTTCATATTTCCCTTAAATAACTAAAATAATGAATTTTTATGAAAAATTACAGGATATGATAGTTGTAGAACATAAAATTTTCTACACATTTTGCCATTACCGTTTTTTTAAATTCCTCATAGTTTTGCCGCTAGATGGCGTGAAAAAAAATTTATATAGACATTTGCGACTCTTTTAAATTTTGAGACAAAATTATTGATTTTTATGAAAAATTTATTAAAATCAAAATTGTAGAACATAAAATTTTTTACAAATTTTGTCTTTACTTTTTTTTCGAGTTCCGCATAGTTTCGCCGCTAGTTTTTATTTTAAGTTTTAAACAATTTTTATCTTTATTAAATTAATATTTTACGATTTTTCACATTTTTTTTCGATTTATAACAATTTTTTACAATTATGTATGATATTTTACTATTATTTGTTTTTTTTTTTTTAGGAAATGTTACGACTTTTTACCAGTTTTTTGGGAATTTTTTACGATTTTTCATGACTTTTACGATTTTTTACATTTATATGATTTTTCACATTTTTTTTTACGATTTCTGACGATTGTTTCCAATTTGTTTGATGTTTTACGATTATTTAGCATTATTTACGACTTTTTAACAGTTTTTTAACAATTTTTTACGATTTTTTCGATTTTTTACGATTGTTTACATTTATGCGATTTTTCACAATTTTTTAATGATTTCTGACAATTTTTTACAATTTTGTATGATGTTTTACGATTATTTGGCATTATTTACGAAATGTTACGACTTTTTACCAGTTTTTTACGATTTTTTCAATTTTTTACGATTTTTTACAATTATACGATTTTTCACAATTTTTTTACGATTTCTGATGATTTTTTATAAATTGTATGATGTTTTACGATTATTTAGCATTATTTACGAAATACTACTACTTTTTACCGGTTTTTTACCAGTTTTTTACGATTTTTTCGATTTTTTACGATTTTTTCAATTTTTTACGATTTTTTACGATTTTTACAATTATACGATTTTTCACAATTTTTTTACGATTTCTGACAATTTTTTACATTCTTGTATGATGTTTTACGATTATTTGATATAAGTCACGAAATGTTACGACTTTTTACCAGTTTTTTACCAATTTTTTACGTTTTTTCATGATTTTTACGATTTTTTTAGGATTTATTAGGATATTACATTTTCTGTAAAATCGTAAAAAAATCGTAAAAAAATCGTAAAGAAATCGTAAAAAAACGTAAGAAACCGTAAAAAAACCGTAAAAAACCGTAAAAAACCGTAAAAAATGTAAAAGATCATAAAAAACGGTAAAAAATTAATTTTATAATAATTAGAACATAAGATAAAAGTTGTAGAGAGTTTAATTATCTAAAATGGAATATATAATTTTATCGGAAAATTGGAAAAACGGCGATATACCCCAAAAATTTATATACAGGGTGGCGCAAAATTAATTGAATTGAGAGGGGTAATAAAAAAGACAAATATTTTTCCATTGAGAGGCTTGAGTGCTAAAATATAAATACTTTTACATGGAAAGATTAAAGGAGAAAAATTTTAAAAAATACAAAAATTGAAAAAACGAATATTCTAAAAAATTTCAATTCTAAAATATTAAAAAAATTCAAAGACTAAATAAAGCTGAAATGATGAACAAATATTTTCACATGGGACAAAGTTTTAAAAAATTCCAAAAATTTAAAAAAAAAAAAAAATTTCTTTACCAAAAAGTTCAAAATATTCAAAAAATTAAAAAGATTCAAAAATGTGAAAGATCAGAACGTTAAAAATTTTCAAAAATTTCCAAATATTAAAAAAATTTCAATGATTTAGAAATATGTTTCAGTTAGTTTTTGTCTCTATAATTCTAATTAAAAATTATTTGAATAGTTTTATAATTTTTTACGATTTTTAACGATTTCTCACGATCTTTTACAATTAATTGAGGAAAAATAAAAAAAAATCTGAAAAATAACGGAAAATAATGTAGAAAATTGAAAGAAAAGTCAGAAAATATTGAGAAAACAATAAAAAACTCAATGCTAAATAAATAAAAAAAAACGCAAAAAATCGGAAAGAATTGTACCAATCGAAAAAAAAAACGGTACCAAAAAAAATGTGAATAATTAAAAATAAACTCAAAAAAATCGAAAAAACTGTAAAAAATTGCTAAAAAAGGAATGAAAAAATCGGAATGAATCCCAAAAAACAATCGCAAAAAATATATTAACAAAAAACGCAAAGAATCAATGAATATAGCAAAAACTCGAAAAAAAATCACAGAAAATTGAAAATGCAAATAATCAGCCACATAATTAAAAAAAAAATATGTGGCCAGAAGACCCTGTTTATTTTTTCACTTTTTAGAATTTTAAAATGAAAAAAAACAGAAAACCCGAAAAAATCGGAAAACCCGAAAAAATTCAAAGAAGTCAAAAGAAATAGAAAAAAAATCAGAATAAGAAAATAACAAAAAGAATTAGAAAAATATGTTAGTTGGTTTTTATGTCTCTAATTGTAATTAAAAATTATTTCAATATTTTTACAATTTTTTACGATTTCTTCCGATTTTTTATGATTTTTTACGATTTTTTAAGATTCTTTAAGATTTTCACATTTTTTTACGATTTGTTAATTTGTAATAAACCGTAAAAATTAGCGAAATAATTTTATAATAATTATAACATAAAAAAAAGTCTTACGACCTGTTTCGATATTTTTAAAAATGGCGGAGATATAACTTTTTTTGATATTTGATAAATTATACAAATTAATTTTATAATAATTAGGATATGAAAAAAATGTAAAGACCTGTTACAATATTTTCAATCATGGCGCATATGAATTTTTTTAAATTTCAATCCCCTCCAAAATCACCCATGAAGGTCAAATCGAAAAATAATTAGGACATGAAAAAAGTCTTATGACCTGTTTCGATATTTTTAAAAATGGCGGAGATATGAATTTTTTGAAATTTCAACCCCCTCCAGTTTCCACCCCCTTACAGGTAGAATGCCCAAAAATAATAGAGTTTCACCTAATCGTGTTGTGGGTGGCTCAAAATGCCGAAAAAAATAATTTTAAACAAAAAAAAATTTTCAAATTTTTTTTTTTATAATATTAATACTTCCTGTCTGGACTGAAGATAAATAGTCTGTAGTCCAGTATATCACGCACTCGGTATAATTAAAATTCCTACATTTGTTGTCCAACTACAGAACCGCATTGTTAAAATGTAACATTATTCAAGTTAAATAGCATTTTATAAAACTAGCAGTATATCAAAAAAAAAACGAAACCATCTGGCTAACCTCTCAGTGTCACTGGGGTCTTATATACCGACACAGAAACGTTTGCCAACGGCAGAAAAACAACGTAATGAGCCAACAAACAAACACGAAGTGAGAAATTCCCTCTTTTTCATCTAGAATTAAGTGACCGAGCTCAATTTATAACACCGTATAATGACCCCATCCTACAGTTCTACTGTCTTTATTAGTTACAGAGATATACAGTAAATTTAAAAGAATGCAGATTTTCTCCATATAACATAAGGGAAATTAGGAAAAAATATAAACATATTCTTTATGGTTTCCAAAGTTCCAAGAGTATTAGATTTAATCTGGATTCATAGAATACCCTAAATATTTTCACTTTTACTTTCCCAACCCATATCCGAGAAGGGAAAGTATTGTGAACGAGCTAAAAAAATTTTTCGAGATAAAGATGGAAATATCCATTTTGAGGTCACCTGAGATGATTAAGACCATTTCCAGATGGATGTTTATCTTTTTGTCTGTCTGTCTGTTTGTATAGATAGAGGCCACACGTTTAATCCGATTGAGCTGAAATTTGTATTCAGAACAGTCAAAATGTTCCAACTGTCACCTGTCAAAAATAAAAAATGTCAAAATTTGAAACTTTAACATTAAATATCTAAAACCAATTTTTTTGGATTTTTTTCAAGTTGTTTCGGTTTTTTCTACTATTTTCCAATTTGTTTTGGTTTTTTTATATGCGTCGATTTTATTTGATTTGTTTTGGATTTTTCAAATTGTTTTGACTTTTTTTCAGTTTCATTTCGTTTCAGTCAATTTTATTTAATTTTGTTTTTGTTGATTTTTTCCTCCTTACTTCCTTTGATTTTTTCAAATTTTTTTGGTTTTTTTTTATTTGTTTGATTTTATTGGATCATGGTCGTTTTTTTTGATTTTTAACAATTTTTGTATTTTCTTGATTTATTTTATTTTTTTAATTTGTTTCGGTTTTTTCGATTTTGTTTTTGTTGATTTTTTCCTTCTTCCTTCCTTAGGTTTTCTCACATTTTTTTGTTTTTTTTTATTTGTTTGATTTTATTGGATTATGGTCGATTTTTTTTGATTTTTAACAATTTTTGTAATTTCTTGATTTTTTTTTTTTTTTTAATTTGTTTCGATTTTTTTGATTTCATTTTTGTCGATTTATGATTTTCGGATTTTTGTCAATTTGTTTAGATTTTTTTATCGTTATTTCATTTGTTCCAATTTGTTCCGCTTTTTTTCAATTTATTTTCCATTTTTTTTTAAATGGTTCGATTTTATTTGATTTTTTTTGGTTTTTGTCGATTTGTTATGATTTTTTATTTCTTATTTAGTTTCTTTTTGTTATTTGCTTTTTTTACTTTTTCCATTTTTTTTTTAAATTTGTTTCGGTTTTTTCGATATGTTTTGGTTTTTTTCAATTTAATTTGTCAATTTTTTCGATTTTATTTTGTCGACTTTTTCGATTTTTGTTTTGTTGACTTTTCAATTATAGTTTTTTTGACTTTTTCGATTTTAGTTTTGTCGACTTTTTCGATTTTATATCGATTTCTTTCGATTTTTTCGACTTCTTTTTGTCGATTTGTTTTGATTTTTGTCGTTTTCTTAGATTTCTTTCGTTATTTTTTTGTTTTTTAAATTTTTTCAGTTTGTTACAATTTTTTTTGGATTTTTTTTATTTTCATCGATTTTTCTTCATTTGTTTGACCTCTTGTTACGTTTTTCATTTTTTTTAATTACTCGGTTTTTTCGATTTGTTTTGGTTTTTTCAATTTTATGTGATTTTTGTCAATTTTAGTTTTGTCGACTTTTTCGATTTTATGTCGATGTATTTCGATTTTTTATACTTTTTATTCAATTTATTTGTTTTGGTCTTTTTTTTCGATGTTTCGATTTAATTCAATTTCTTTTGGGTTTTGTGAATTTTCGTAGTTTTTTTTGGAATTTATTAAATTCAGTTGTCGATTTTCTTTTCGGATTTTTTTGATTTTATCGATTTATTTTTGATTTGTCGATTTTTCTTAATTGTTTTAAACTTTTTTCGACTCTTTTCTATTTTTTTCAATTTGTTACGATTTTTTCAATGTTATGTGGTTTCATTTGATTTTATTTTTGACGATTTTTTTCGATTTTTGTCGATTTTTGTCGATTTTTGTCGAATTATTTCGATTTTATTTGATTACGTTAATTTTTTTTTTTGCTTTTTACCGATTTTTGTAATTTTCTTGGTTTTTTTTCTTTTTTTATTTGTTTAGATTTTTTCATTTGTTTGGTGTTTTTCGATTTTATTTGATTTTTGTCGGTTTTTTTTGATTTATTTGATGTTATTTTTGTTGATTTTGTCGATATGTTTCGATTTTATTCGATTTGCTTCAGTTTTTGTCGATTTGTTTTGTTATCTGTCGTTTTTTTTTAGTTTTCTTTCGTTATTTTTTTGGTATTTAAAAAAAATTCAGTTTATTTCGATTTTTTGGTAGATTTTTTCGATTTTAATTTATATTTGTCGATTTTTGTAATTTTTTACCATTTTTTCAATTTTTTTCGATTTGAATTTTTTTGATTTTATTTCATTTTAGTCGATTTTTATTGATTTTATTTTTGTCGATTTTTTCGATTATTATCGATTTTCGACATTTTTTTAATTTTTTTCAATTTGTTTTGCTTTTTTCATTATGCTGTTTTTTTTCGATTTGTTTCGACTTTATTTGAAAATTGTCGATTTTTTGATTTTTCGACATTTTTTTATTTTTCTTGATTTTTTGCCTTTTTTTAATTTATTTCGGGTTTTTTGATTTGTTTTGGTGTTTTTCGATTTTATTTGATTTGTGTCGGTTTTTTATATTTCATTGATTTTATTTTTGTCGATTTGTTCAATTTTTTGATTTTTTTAATTTGTTTCATTTTTTTCATTTTTTATCGATATATTTTAATTTGTTTCAGTTTTTGTCGATTTGTTTCGCTTTTTACTTTCCCGGACCCATCAAAGGGAAAGTAAGGTGAACGAGCAAAAAAAAATCGAGATATCGATGGAAATATCCATTTTGAGGTCCCCTAAGAAGATTGAAACCATTTCCAGCGTATGGTCTGTCTGTGTGTCTGTGTGTAATCTTCCACAATAACTGCAGAACCGTTTGACCAATCAAGCTGAAATTTGGTATGAAGGGTCGATGTGTGCCTGGAATGCTACCATTAGTTTTTGGTTTAAATTGGTACAGTAGAAGGTCCTCAAGACCGACATTGATTAAATACGCATGTAACAATTTTTTACTTTTTTTAAATTTTAAGGACAAACAATACACCTTAGTGCAAAATGTTGTAGTACAAAGTTTTAGCGAATAAAATTCCCTACAACTTTTGTCTCAAGATTTTTCCAGAATTTCCAATAGTTGCGCCACTAGAGGGCGCGTAAAAATTGTGCATGTATGTTTTCTCTAGATTTTCTTGATTTTGAGGACAAATAATACACTTTAGTGCAAAATGTTGTAGTACAAAGTTTTAGCGAATAAAATTCCCTACAACTTTTGTCTCAAGCTTTTTCCAGAATTTCCTATAGTTGCGCCACTACAGGACGCGTAAAAAATAGGCATGTAGGTTTTCTCTAGTTTTTCTTGATTTTGAGGACAAACAATGCATTTAGTGCAAAATTTTCTTGTGCAAAGTTGTAAAGCATCAAATTTTGTTTAAGTTTTATGTTTAATTATTTATCGAATTCCTCATAGTTTCGCCGCTAGATGACGAGATAAATACACATTTAAAATTCCCTACTATTGTATGAAAAATTTTCCCGAATCCAAAAATTAATGTACTGCTTAGTATTTTGTAAAATTAAAATAATAATTATAAATGACATATTCTCAACGGTCGAGCCGGGAAAGTTCTGGGGTGACACAGCCGATTTTTTTCAATATGTTTTGATTATTACTTTCCCGACCAACCTCCGAGAAGGGAAATTATTGTCAACGAGCGAAAAAAATTTTAATCCGATTGAGCTGAAATTTGGTAAATGGGTTTAGATTACCCGTCGGACGAACCCACTAGTTTTTGTACGACATCTGTCAAACGAAAGTGTCACTATCAAAAAATGACAGATGCAATATGTCACGGAATTTGACTTCCAATATGTCATTTGAAAGCCCTTGAAAAATTCTATTCAGAACAGTCAAAATTATTTCCCCAACTATCACCTGTCAATTATAAAAATGTCAAAATTTGAAACTTTACCATTAAATATTTGAAAAAGTATTCGTGGATACTCGTCGGGAAAGTTTTAGGGCGACACAACCGATTTTTTTGGATTCTAGTAGTAGAATCACATAGTTTTGAAAAAAAATTGGTACATTTGTTTTTTCAGAAGCATGAGTGCATTGAACCTACGTCAACCAATCTGATGGACATGACTGATCAGTAAAAATTATTATAGTGAGGACCTAATAATGGAGTCTAGTTACATTTCATTGTTTTTTCCCTGGATGTTAACCCTGCTACCAATAGCACCTCAGTCTCTTTGATTTTTTGAGCATTCTCATGCAACCATTCCATAACTCTAATCTGTTCCTTACAGATTTGTACTTGTTTTCTTCAAGGGTTATCTTTTACAGTCTAATGTCTTTTGTCCCTTTACTGCATAATCTCTAGGAAAGTTCTCTGTTACAGATCATCATTTCAAGCATCCTCATTAGTTCGCAAGATCAATTCTAGTGCAGTGGAAATATTTTAGTTGTATATTTTCAAAAATGAAATGTATAATATAAAATCCGTCTCTGAATAAGAAAATAATTTTTAAAAGAGTATCCTGCCATCTTCATTTTACTTGGTAAGTGAAATCACAACAGCATAAGTTTCCGCTTACGTTTTAACGATAATGTTGAATGACATGCACTACCTACAGTGAAAAACACGTCGGGAATCCATTACCGAATGGAAAAATGGAAATATATAGTTAAATGGAGGTACAGTATTGGACTAGGCTCAAATGTTTTCACCCTGTATGAGGTCTTGCCTTACATTCATAATTTTTACAGGATGTTATAAACTATATTTTCTATTTCGTTGAAATGGTAATTTTTGAAATTAATTTGATTAATTTAAAATACATTTGATAATTTTGGAAATTAAAATGAATTTGAAATACAATTTTGAAATTAACTTGATAATTTGAAAATTCAAATGATGCATTTTGAAATACAATTGGCAAAATTTGAACTATACATTTGAAAAATGTGTAGTTTATAATATTCGCTCTCAACAGAGAAAGACAAATACATATCCACTATTTCTGATAGTAAAAAATGACAAACCAAATTTATTGGGATAAAGACATTTTGTCGTCTCAAAGATGACATGCTAGATATTAACCAGCCATAAGGGTAAAATAAATGCCGAGAACTTGTGTATATCTGATTGTGCCCCGTTATAGACTTCCGGGTGGTGAAAGGAGGCAAGATCTGATACCAATAAGCAATATGCGATCCTATCCACTTGGGCTCAAGTAAAGAAATGGATGGATGGTATCTGTGATTTTTGCTCTTTGATCTTTTTTTATAAATCTTTATATCGCATTTAAAACAAGTTTTTATTAGGTAATAAAAACAATAAAGAAGATTTGATCATTTCTTATTTTTCATAGAGGTCATTATGTAGACATGACATGTTTTTCAATACCCAAAACTATCTTTTGATATAGGAATCGTACAAAAAATAGCTGTCCACTTTTCTTAGTTCTTCGTTGATATAAAATTGAATATATAAAGTATAAAAATCTGTTCTATTAACCTGAGCTTCAAATTGTCTTCTCCTTGTCGCATAATAATAAGCAACAACACGTAGTCCAAAAGTTAGGTACTTTTTTTGTGCAATCTTGTACAGAACATATATTGGAACATGTTCAGGGGTGTCCCCTGAAAGTAATTTCAAGTTGGCGGAACGTTGAGGCGCGACCGTCAGTTGCCATCTTGAAAAAAACGTTTTGTGAAATATCGTACAAGAAAAATTGCAAAAATCATTTTTATTAAAAATATTTTTCTCTAGAACGCATAGGTTTTCATTTATAGTAATCCAAAGTCAGATTTGTGCAGTGAAATAACCTGTAAACCCTTTTTAAAATTTATAGATTCAGAGCTATAGCTTTTCAAAAATTGCACCTCGTAAATTATTAGTAAAAATGTGATTCGTGATAAATTTGTCTAACCATCCTCTCAAAATTATATTTTGCTTTATGCGTTGCGTACCCTTTTACATAATTTAGTATTTTTTTTTAACTTGAAACCTCCGTTTTTTTAACGGATTTGTTTCAAATTTCTAGCTTAGGGGTGTTTAAACGTCCCTAACCATGATTTTTGACTAAATTGAAAAAATGACTGATGATCGACTCGTGATTAAATGGCGAAAAAAATGTATTATACGATTGTATTTTTGGGGTGAACCCAAACGTTGTAGACTGCTAGACTGCATTTAACTTTGGTCTTTCTCATTATACGGGGAAGGCATTTTGACAATGAAATTTAATTGAACTGCCAAATAACATTTACATCGACATTCGTTAATAACGTCATAATTTCGTCTTTATTCATTTCATGAAAGAGATTAAGTTGGACAATGTATGACATAACGGCAGAGGATGGTTAAACAAACTCTACATAGAAAACATTTGATAATGCATCAAATGCATAATAATAATAATGATGATAATAATAAGGGTAATAATGAGAAGGAAAAGGTGTATAAAGGCGTAAAAGAGCTCAATTAACACAAATTAATGTAAAAAACCATATCGAACCTTTAGTAATTTAAAAAACGTGGTATGGTGCTCGTGCTTATTTTAACAAACATACAAATTAACTTCCATTTTGATTATTTATATGTTTGACACTTCACGTCATTAAGTTTGACGTCATTTTTTATGTCATTAATTTTATTTTTTGGTTATGCAATGTTTTGGTATGACAATCATGTGGTCTCTTCTTTTCGATGACAATCCTGGTGGGTTTACAAAAAAAATGAGATATAAAAAAAATTGAATTTGAAAATAAACAATTATTGTATATACTTTTTTTTGAAACATGTAAATTTTATATATTATAAAAAAACCAAATTAAGTACAACTTTATATTTATATTTTGTGGTCTAAGGTAATAAAAACCACCACACGTGGCACTTTATTTCACTGCGTCTGAGTTGCAGTGCATATTTTTATCTACAAAAATGATCTCTAGTATTTTTCTTGTATAACGCATAGTTTGAGAGAAATTTCACAAAACGTGTTTTTCAAAATGGCGGCTGAAGCTTGTCACCCCCCTGTTCCGCCCAGTTGAATTTACTGAACATATTCCAACAATAATGAACCTAATTTTTTTACTCTTTCTCCTGGAGTACCACCTTAAAGATTATAGGAGTGATGCCATCTAGATTTCTTCGAATAATAAGTTCAAGTTAATTTATTATTTATATATAGGCCAGTTACTGAACGTTTTCTTTCCGAATTCTTTAAAACTGCACCGATTGATTTGATATTTCGACAGTAGTTGCAAAATGACACAATTAACAAATTTTATATAGTACCGATAGGCGCTTCCATCCCGTGGGTGAATGCTACCCCTTCCGGGGGTGAACATTTTACAAAATTCAAGATAACACCGTAAATCGATAGATAAACTAATTTTAAGCAAAAACTGTAGGATAAAGTTTTTTGATACCCCAATATTGTGATTGAAAATGTCGAAAAAAACCATGTTTTTTTACATTTTTTTAAAAATCGTATGTTTCATGAAAAAACTCATTCTTTTTAAAAATGAAGTTTATAAAAATACAAAGAAATTGTTTTTTGTTTATATTATTTTAGACGCAATAGAAAGCGAGTTATGGCTCCTTGACAGCAAATTTTTGTTTGACTTTAATTTATTCGAAGATTTAAATGTTAAATAAAAGAAAACGAGAATTTCTTACGAGAAAACTCATAAGACCTTTTTTAAAGTACTAAAACAGACCTTTATAATGTGTCTATAGCACAAAAATTGAGATAGTTATAATGAAAATAAGGTGAGTCGCTCGAATTTATAAAGAAAAATTGAGCAGTAAAACTGACGTCATTATCAGTATAGATAATTAAAATTAATCATAACCCATGAATAATTCCCCCATTAATACGTTCCAGAAGTTTTAATGGTTTAGAAAACACAGATTTTGAAAAAATAATTTTTTTTTAAATCCGAAAAAATAACTTTCTTTTAAAATAGTTCAAAGTAAAAGTTGTTTTTTACTGAAAATTTTGCATTTTTTTGCATTTCTGTAGCATAAAAATTAATGGCTGTTTAAAAGTTTGCATTTGCGCGAAGGGTATCTTTTCCGAGATCTTTAAACTCAAAACTCTCTTAAACTAAAGGTCCAGAAAAATTGGAATACGCATGATCTTATAGCCGATGAAATTAGCTACAACATGGTTTCGTATGGATGAAATAGCTAAAAAGGAAACGGATATCGCTAAAAGAAAGGAACTTTTCAGAAATTGAGTAGGGGTTTACAGTACGTGATGAACACCTCGTAACATCTTTTTAGTTCCTTTATACATAAAACGCAGCAGTTTGTAAGGGTTGGTTATTAAGGGTGAAAGCGTTTTAATATATGATTAACATCAGTAAAGGGATTATTACTTAATATAAATACCACCATTAACCTGTTAAATTTTTTTCTCATTTTCGAAGTAAGGGATACTTTTTAAGGGTTAAAAATTTGCAATAAATAATCAAGTATATCATAAACAGTAATCTGTACTTATTTATTTTATAATAATGCCACCACTAAAGCGATTTTCCCCTATAATTTAATCATAAGGGGGCGGTTTTTAAGGGTTTAACCATTTTAACAAATAAAATGTTATATTATAAAAACTATGAGAAGATATTTCTTCTATATAAATACTACTATAAAATGGTTAAAAAAATGTTAAAAACATTTTTTGTTTTTCGTTATAGGGGTAGTTTTTAAGAATAGTAACATTGTAAAATACCATAAATCGAGTTCCATATTTAAAAAACATAATTTGATAAATTTAAACAAAATTACAGGCCATAAAACGCTCAAACTCAATTTTTTCATACAAGGGGTAGTTTTCACCCCTTAAAAACAAAAAGTGCAACACGCGGGTATATAACTTTTGAAGTGGAGGGTAAGATGAGCTTAATCGCAAATTTTCTATGAGAAGATCTTTTTTTATATAAATGGCACAATAAAAATGTTTCAAAAATATTAAATTTTTTTTGTTAATTTCGTTACAAGGGTAGTTTTTAAGAGTAGTAACATTGTAAAATACCATAAATCGAGTTCCCTAACCATAAAAAAATTTGATAGATTTAAACAAAATTACAGCCTATAATACGCTCAAATCTATTGTTTTTCAATTTTTTACACAAGGGGTAGTTTCAGCTCTTAAAAACAAAAAGCGCAAGTCGCGCTTATATTACTTTAAAAGTGGAGCGTAAGATGAGCATAATCGCATATTTTCTATGAGAAAATAGTTCTTCTTTATAGATACCAAAATAAAAATGTTTCAAAGATGTAATTTTTTTTGTTTAATTTTGGTATAAGGGTAGTTTTTAAAAGTGGTAATGTTGTAAAATACCATAAATCGATTTCCACAATCAAAAAACAAAATTTGACAAATTTAACTATAATTACAGCGTATAAATCGCTCAAATCTATTGTTTTTCAATTTTCTTATACAATGATTAATTTTCACCCCTTAAAAACAAAAAGCGCAAGTCGCGCGTATAATACTTTTGTAGTAGAGGGTAAAATGAGCTTAATCGCAAATTTTCAGAAAAATCGTTACAGTTATAAAGATTTCGGAGGTAAACCCAATATTTAATTTCAGTGACTGGAGAATAATTGTATTTATTATTATTATCATAAACAAATATGTCAGATTTGAATAAAATATAACATAAATTAAATTAAAAAACAATCGTTCAGGTGTATAATTATTCAAAAAAATGAATCGCTTTAGTGATTTCCATTTTATTTCAAACAAATTTTAATACAATTATTATATTTAATTACACTATATATTAATTTAAAATAAAAAAACTTGCAGGTAGGTAATTAATTTGGTTGTAACCGGATTTGAAAATTAATTAATTATAATTATTTTACGCATGTTAATTTATTTATAAATTTTCATACAATATTTATTGTAATAATGATTTTTATTTAATTATACATTTATTTGAAATATAGAAAATCCTATTACAAATATGTAGTCCGGTACTGCGAAATCAGGATTTATCGAAAAAGTCGGAGAGAACGATGCAAAACATAATGGGCACATGCCTTCGCATATAGCTTGTATTTCCGGAAATTCATATTTCCCGAATTCTGAATTCCTCCAAACCATTCTCGTTTATGGTATGATGTGGGAGTAACACGGTAAATTTGTTTTGCTATTATATTGCGTTTGATGCTTGTTAAATAGTGTGTTGTTTTGGAATAAATTTTATTTTTACTTTTTATAATTTTCTCTAGTAACGCCACTGACTGTTTACTTTTCGAAGTTTGCTTTTGCGCTAACATATATCAGGAATGTTTGTTCTCGAATAATTGATATTGATTTGTCGAAAAAAGTTCTACTCTATATCGGAAGTTTGCTAAGTTTGCTATGATGGAAGCTGATGGTCAATCTTGTAAATACAACTTTTTATCGAGTTAAAGTGGGATATTAATTAGTGATAATAAAAACTGCCATTATAATAATAATAATAATAAATAATATAATAAAAAGTTTTTACTTACCATTCGTATATTGTAAAAGCTGTAGTTTTAGAGCTCTAATTTCAGCAGTAAGTCTTTCAACTTCTTGTTTGGTTTCTTCTTCTCTTTGCTGTAACAGTTGTTGCAAAGAGTTATCCTGCTGAGACTGTATATTACTTATGTCCTGCTGAACATTTCCTAGTATCGTAGATCCTGAAACAAAATAATTAAAGTTACTATTTAAATCAATAATAAAAAGTAGATATTACATATTGAGATTAGTTTAATTACAAAATACAAAATTTCTGAATGGAAAAGTAAAATGTTGTAAAAATGAAATAAATTGCTGGAAAAACATTGCAAAAAATACACAAAAATTAATCAAAATGAAAATCGACAAAAATTACTTAAAATGGCACCTTGTTATTATAAATACCAACAAGATAGTGAATTATTTCAAAAAATGGCAAAAAAATTGTTAAAAATGATAAAGAATTGCTAAATTTCAGCATAAATTAAAACTATAATAAAAAATAGGAAAAAATGCAAAAAAAAACTGGACAAAAAAAGGAAAAGGGGGAAAATATAACAAAAAGTCCAAAAAAAATGTTAAATAAGACAAAGTAAAGAGAAAAATTCCTGTAGGTAGGGTCGACAGGGGAGGTAGATTTCTATTGTCTAAATTTGAGCATCCTTCCCCACTCCACGATATGGTCAGATCGAAAAAAGTTTCAAACAAATAAATTTTATAATAATTAGGACATGAAAAAAGTCTAATGACCTGTTTCAATATTTTTAAAAATAGCGGAGATATGATTTTTTTTAAATTTCAACCCCCTCCAGTTCCATCCCTGTAGGTCCGATTAAAAAAAGTATCAGACAAATTAATTTTATAATAATTAGTACATAAAAAAAGTGTTATGAACTGTTTCAATATTTTTGAAAATAGCGGAGATATAGATTTTTTGAAATTTCAACCCCCTCCAGGTCCATCCCCATATCTCAGATGAAAAAAAGTTTCAAATAAATTAATATCATAATAATCAGAGCATAAAAAAGTCTCATGGTTTTTTTTAATATTTTCAAAAATGGCGGAGATCTGAATTTTTTGAGATTTCAACCCCCTGCAATTCTCACCCCCTTAGAGGTAGAATGCCAATACGCAACGAATTACTACCCCAAAGAATTTTTGTACCAAATTTGGTGTCGATTGGACAAAAATTGCGACCTAAATCGTGCCGGAACGGAATGTCTACACATACATATATATATAGGTATATACCGATAATTTTTTTTTTTTTTACTGATTCTTATTCAGAAGGTCACAAACGGCGTAGCGCCCCTATTCCCGGTTCTGGGTCCCGTCATTGAATCGATTACAATAGGTAGATTCCATATATGGAAATCTACCAAAAAAGCAAAATACGCCAAAAAAGTTAAAAAAAAGTAAAAAAGCAAAAAAACCAAGAAAAGTTTTAAAAATGCAAAAAAAAGTGGAAAAAGGGGATAAAAGAGCAACAAAAAAGGTAAAAAAACAACAACGAAAAGGCAAAATAGAAACAAGTAAAGGCAAAAAAAGGTCAAAAAAGTTCAAAAACTAAAAGATACGCCAAAAAAAAATAGAAAAAAGCAAAATATGGGAAAAATAAAGGCAAAAATGGCAAAAAAAAGTGAAAAGGGAAAAAAAATCAACGAAAAGTCCAAAAAGGCAAAATAAGACAAAGTAAAGGGAAAAAGGAAAATAAGCCAAAAAAGAAAAAAAACATACAAAAAAGTTAAAAAAAAAGCAGAATAGAGGAAAAATAAAGGCAAAAGAAACAATAATTTTTTTTTACAAAAGTCCAAAAAATAACCAAATAAAGGAAAAAAACCAAAGCCAAAAAAGTCAAACAAAAAGAAGCAAAATAGTATGAAAATAAAGGCAAAAAGGCAAAAAGATACAAAAAAAAACGTAAAAATGCGTAAAAATGCAAAAAAAAACCGTAAACAAAAAGGCAAAAAGTGCAAAAAGTTAATCAAGAAAAATTTTAAAAAGGCAAAAAGGTCAAAAAAAAGGAAAAAGGGTAAAACAGAATCAAAAATGTCAAAGTCAAAATAGGGGTAAAATGGCAAAAAACGTCAAAATAGTAAAAAAAAAGTAAAATAATATGAAAATAAAAACCAAATGGCAAAAAAAATTCAAAAGGCAAAAAAGGGGTACAAAAGCAACAAAAAAAGGTAAAAAGAGCAACAAAAAAGGCAAAATGGACAAAAAAGGAAAAAAAAAAACTTAAAAGGCAAAAAACGAAAGTAAAAAGAAAACCAAAAAAAGACAAAATGAAGTTAAAATAAAGAGAGACAAAAAAAGCAAAAATGGTAACGAAGGCAAAAAAGTTTTAAAAAAAGCAAAAAAAAGGGAAAGGGTAAGAAAAATATGAGCGATGGCTTATTAGACGCGGATTGCAATTCTGAGAAATGTGTCATGTCGATTTTTTTCTACAATTAAAAATTGTAATTGTTATTAACAAAAAACGAAAAAAAAGAAGCCATTTTAATTTTTGATGCTAACTCAAAAACTGTACAAGATAACAGGAATTGCAAAAAAGGTCCTTAAAGAGGAGAAAATTTAAAAAAAAAAATTTTAAAAAAATTTATTATTTATTATTTGCATTATTTAAATAATATGTTAAGAAATAATTTTGTCTTTACAAATCATTATTGATGACTCATAATACAATTTAAAAAAAAAATTTTTTCATTAATAATTTCATTGTTTATTTAGTTCACAATTTGATATAAACAATATTTTCTGTATATTTTAATGGATTTTTATTTATTTTTTTTGTTTTTTATGTTCATGTTCTATGCTTTAAGTCTCTAATTTGTTAATCGGAAACTGTAAATTATATTAAAAAAATAAATAAATACATTAATTATTTCCTCCATTTTGTGTAATTTTACTGGGCTATTAAATTTATCTTCATTCTACAAATGCTTCTAATTCTCTTACTTATCCTATTTAGGTATTTTATAATTAATAATAATTTGTTACTTTTATTTTAATTATTTACATTATTAACAATGGTTTTAAATAATAGTTAATAAATAATATATAACTGTATAACTGGTTGTCTAATACAGCTAAGCACGTAGTGAATGATATTTCTAAACAATATTTCCAAGTGCGATGGTGGTGTAATGGTCAGCATAGTTGCCTTCCAAGCAGTTGATCCGGGTTCGATTCCCGGCCATCGCAACTTTTTTTTCTTTTACTTATACTTGATTTAAATTTTTTTTGCTATAATTAATAACCAAAAAATACTAATGGTGAAATCAAAGAAACGATAAAATATTTAAAAACAAAATTATTTTGGTTATAACAATTACAATTTTAAAATCGAAGATACCAAAATATATTCCGAATTTTATTCATATTTATGTTTCAAAAATTTTTGCCATTGTTTTACGAATTCTACAATTTTTTTTACAAAAATTTTGAAAAAAGTAAACATACTTTAAATTTAATAGTATTTTTTTTAATATTTTTAATATTGATATTAATTTGTTTTTTTGGATAATTTTAAAATCAATAAATAATTAATATTTCATACATTTTATTTAAAATGAGAAATAGGACTTTTTTTAGATTTTCTAGAAAGTTAGTTTAAAATATTAAAAAAAAATCAATTTTTTTCTTCTAAATTTCATGAGTAACCTTTGTTTTACAATTTTACATTTTAGGCTATAACTTTTTCAAATTTTATTTTAAAATTATGAAATAATTTGCACACATGGTACTTTTGGATCACTTTCAGATATAAAATTTACTTTATTCATTTGTTTTATACTTTTTGATTAAACGAAATTACAAATAAAAATTTAAAAAAAATCTATAATAATTACAATTCTAAATTTGAAGAAACTAAAATATATTGTAATTTAGAGTTTTATATTATATTTCGAATGGTGAAAATCAAATTTTATTATTTTTTATAAGTTATTCAATTTAGTTTAAAATCGTAATAAAATTTCAAATTTTTTGATCAATTTTTTTTTAAATTCACAATTTTTTAATAAAATTGTGAAAAAAAAATAACAATTATAGTTTTTTTATTACAAATTTAACAGAATTTTTTAACATTTTTAATATTAAAATGTATCTAAAAAAATCAATTTAATATGATAAAAATTATTTTAAAATTAAAATAAAAACTAGCGGCGAAAGTATGATGATTTCGAAAAAAACGTACTGATAAAATTTGTACCAAATTTTTTGTTCTACACTTTTAATATCTTGTAATTTTTTATAAAAATCCATAATTTTGGCTCAAAAACTAAAAAAAGGAACAAAAGTCTGTATATATTTCTTTCACGCCCTGTAGCGACAAAACTATGCGGAATTCGAAAAAACTGTGTAGAAAATTTTATGTTTTACAACTTTGATATCCAGTAATTTTTCATAAAAAAGCATAATTTTGGCAATAAATAAAAAATATAAAAAAATTAACTTTTTGACAAATCTGGCAACAATGGCAAAATTTTTTGAAATTTTTAATAGTCCAAAATTAAACTAAAAAATGTACTAAATATATGTGTAATGTTTTATTGCTATCTTGTTTAGTAATTACGTCATCACTTGTAGCAACTGTCACTTCCGGTCCGATTAACATCAAAATTTATACAGGTGGTCTCCTTGCTACCCTAAATATGTATATACAATTTCATCTAAATCGGGTTAGCCGTTTATAGACACTCCCGTGTTCACACACACATACACCCACACACACACACACACAGACAGATAACATCCGTTAAAATATGGGTATGGCCAAAACAGTATGATCGCAATATTTTCCTTCTAGGTATACAAATTTGTTGGGTTCGGGAAGTAAAAATCGGTTGTGTCGCCCCAAAACTTTTCCGAGGAGTATCCAGGGACGAATACTTTTTCAGGTATGTTAAATTTTCAAACTGACATTTTTTTATTTTTTACAGGTGATAGTTGTAGCTTAATCGGATTAAGTGTGTGGCTTCTATCGTCGAAGAATACAGGTAGACGAGCAGACAGACAGACATACTTCTATCTGGAAATGGTCTTCCCTTCTCGGATGGTGGATCCGGAAAGTAAATGTATACCGTTTTGGGTCAAAAGTAAAGTACGTATTGTATAAATCACTTACTGCTGCACGCTTTACTTTATTGTTTAATTGATTCAGTACCGATTCAAATATGGGATCATCACAAATAGCTTCTTTTAGCTCCATAATTATGCTTACTATCTCTATACGCAAAATGGAAATATGACGTAGCCAACTATTGCACATACATATGCAGTTTGGCATTAGGATCCCAAATCTAGGCTCAACTACATTTTAGCAACAATATTATATAGACCACTATTGCTCCAGGGTCCTCATTTATGAACTTTCTTTATAAATTAATTAAACTGATACTTAGAACCAAATTTAGTGTACAATATTGAAGTAGAAAAAAAATAGTACGCCTATGCAAGCGCAATAGGTTTTTATATTTTGTAAAGTTCAATTCGAATTAGACAAAATATACTTACTAGATATTAGTAATGACGTTTGACCATTTTATTGGTATAAATTTGACTTATAGGGGTATTTTTTTACCCCTTATCATTTACCACCCTTAATTTATTCTTCTTTGTTAGTCCTATAACATAATGAACCCTTTAAAAGCTCCACCTTTTCAGAGTCATTACCCTGATAAAATCTTAATCCTTTTAAGGACAATTGCCTTGTTTATTGGGCTCTATGTCAAGACATATGTCAAGTGTTATCTGGAGTTGCCGAGACCCAGCATCCTCCGCTTTATTGTCCGTATCTACACCTTCGTAATTCACTTTCTTATCGCTTTTTTAGCCATGGAATTTTAAATTTTTATAAATGAAACAGACCCCAGTGGAAGTTTATTCAGAGTTGGGTTAATTTAAAAATCACGAAAAAATTCTGTATTATTCCAACACGCTTCTGAAGGCTTCTATGTGAAAATTGAAATATTTGGCTACATCATAAAGGTCTCAACTTCTACTGTAAAATTGCTTATTATTTTTTTTTACCTATATTTTACAATATATTACGATTTAGTTTGTTATTTTTTTGTTTGGTGAACAATTTTACAAACAAAAAAATGTAATTCGCTCGAGTAGGTTTGTAATTTAGAAAATATTATAATCGAATATACAAAATTTGATACATTATTGACAGTTGATTTATTGAAATTTAAAAAAAATAGCTTTAATATTATTAGCAACATTTATCGATAAAAATTTGTCTTGGCAATACTAGATTGCGCATTACCCAAAAAAATGGAGATCTGAGCAGTTATCTTGTCATAGATTTATTTTTCGCAGTTTTATTTTCATAACATGCCACAAAACACCCTGTTTTTCTTCACCTCCTTCGATTAGCTCAGTGATAGCATAAATAATATGATACTTTGATTTGCTTAATAAATATAAGTCCTCAGACTCTCCATTTTTTGGGTAATAGAGAGTTAAGTTAAAAATTAAACCAGTTGGAAATGCGCAAGTTAGTATTGCCAAGACACACTTTTTATAGATAAATGTTGCTAATTATATTAAAGCTATTTTTTTTAATTGCAAATAATTTTAAAATGTAGACCTCTTATAATAACTTCTTAGTAGGCACAAACTTTTCGTAAAATAATTTTTGTTTACTTTTTACCTGAAAAGAATTTTAAATTTTACACCAATAGAAAAAAATATATTACACGGGGTAAAAACATATGATGTTTTTAGTACTTTTCGATCTTCTCCAATATTACCCCTTTTTCTATTTGTTCCAGATTTTTCCAGTTTTTCTCGGTTTTTTACGGTTTATTACGAATTTTCACGATTTTTTTTACAATTTTTTATGAAGTTTTACGATTATTTAGCATTGTTTAGGAAATATAACGACTTTTTAGCAGTTTTTACCGATTTTTTACATTTCTACGATTTTTCACGATTTTTTACCATTTCTTACGATTTGTTTACGATTATCATTATTTTTTACAATTTTTTATCCTTTACGGTTATTTAGCATTATTTACGAAATGTTACGACTTTTTACCAGTTTTTTACCTATTTTTTTGATTTTCACGATTTTTTACGATTTATTATGATTTTTTTCGGTTTTTTACGATTTTTCAGGATTTTTTACAATTTTTATCATTTTTTTCTCTTTCCATTTGTTCCAGATTTTTTCAGTTTTTCTCGGTTTTTTTACGGTTTATTACGGGTTTTTTACGATTTTCACGTTTTTTTTTACAATTTTTTATGATTATTTAGCATTGTTTACCAAATATTATGATTTTTTACCAGTTTTTACCAATTTTTTACGATATTTTACAATTTTTTATGATGTTTTACGATTATTTAGCATTATTTACGAAATCTTACGACTTTTAACCAGTTTTTACCAATTTTTTTTTACGGTTTTTTACGATTTTTTATGTTTTTTTTACAATTTTTCACGATTTTTTCAGATTTTTTCCATTTTTTCCCATCTTGCTTAATTTTTTAAAAATCCTTAAAAAATCGAAAAAATTTTAAAAATTGGCGAATTAATTTTATAATAATTAGAACATAAAACAAAAGTTGTAGTGAGTTTAATTATCTAAAATCGCCCAATGTTACCTTTTTCTCTGAAATATATAATTTTATCGGAAAATTAGAAAAACGGCGATAAATCCCTATATGTTGTATACAGGGTGGCGCAAATTTAATTGAATTGACAGGATAATAAAAAAAACAACAAGTGGTAAAAGATAAAAAATTTTACATGGACAGGTTAAAGGCGAAAAATTTCAAATATAACAAAAATAAAAAAAAAAACGACTATTCTAAAAAAATCAAAAATTTCAATTTAAAAAAATTCAAATATTAAAAAATTAAGCTGAAATGGTAAAATGAACAAAAGTTTAAAAAAATTTCAAAACCAAAAAGTTCAAAACATTAAAAAGATCCAAAAATTTGAATGATCAAATGTTTAAAAAATTTCAATAATTAATTTTTCACGATTTTTTACGATTTCTTACGATTTTTTAAGATTATTTACGATTTTTCACGATTTGTTACGATTTTTTTCCTTTTTTTTCCTATCATTCTTAATTTTTTAAAAATCGTAAAAATCGTAAAACTTAACGATAAAAGACCTGTTACAATATTTTCAACAATGGCGAATATGAATTTTTTGAAATTTCAACCCTCGCTCAAGTTTCACCCATGAAGGTCAAATCGAAAAAAGTTTTAAGCGAATTAATTTTATAATAATTAGAACATAAAAAAGTATTATGAACTGTTTCGATATTTTTACAAATGGCGGAGATATAACTTTTTTTAAATTTCAACTCCCTCCAGTTTCCACTCCCTTACTGCTAGATACGAGAAATCGATTGGCGAAAGAATTTTTTGAATTTGGATTGCTGGTACTTTAGTTATTATCTCCACATACATCCATTAATCCATCCATCCATCTATCTAAACCGACGGACATGAAATTTTTTTTACCTAAACGTGTTGTGGGTGGCTCAAAACGACGAGAAAAGTCATTTTAAGCAAAAAAAATTTTATGATTTTAATACTTCCGGTTCGGACCGAAGTAATTATAAATTTTAAAATTGCAAAACCCTGTATAATTCTTTTGTCTTAATATGCAAAAACTGTTCTAATGAACTTTAAACAACGTAGAGCCAAAGCGGGCAAAATATAAAAAACATAATTAGTAAAAAATTGTGAATTATGATCAGAAAGTATTTATCCAGAAAAATTGCAACAAGGCATATCCCCAAACCCGAAAAAGATAGTAAAGTTCCATACCCCTTATTAAAATATTTGTTACACCTATGGATCAGCAATGTTTTATGGCTTTAATACTGTCTCATGCATAACCATGTATTTTTTAAACCTTATAGCAGTCGTTTTAGAAAAAGTTTATAACAAAATTTCATAAAATAGTAGATCATATATATTCATGATATTTTTTGTAATTTTTGATTTTTTCTAACTTAAATCTTAAATTATGCTTTTATATTTATTTTTGGGGTTCAATGGAAACATTACATACTTAAATGGCTCGTATCTATAAATCTGTAAATCATAATCTAAATTATTTACCATTATTTAATTAAAGATCACTTTTAGTAGCATGCGTCATCTACAGATTAGATTATGAGCTACAGTAACAGATTTTTTTTTGTTTTATCATATTGTAATTTAAAAAAAGCATATAAGTATTAATTAATATTGGATTTAACTAAAGGCATGTGCTTAGATTAATTGATAAGTGCGTTAAACACATATTAATAAATTATGCATATAAAGGTAACTGACTAAAGTTCAACTGAAAAATAATGTTTGGATTAATATTTTGCCTCTTAGAATAATAGTAATAAATGCAGTATTTGTTACCAATATAGAAATAGTTATTTGTTTAACTAGGCAGATAAGTAACAGCTTTACTTTCATATCCGAGGCAAAGCCGAGGCAACGAAACTAGCCAAGGCAGTAAATCTGATTCTCTGCCGTGTGAAACATATAATTTTTTCTCCGGTTGTTTGTACAGTGTGATTAAAAAAAATTAAATTAAAATGAAATTTTTTTTTAACGGATACAACTGACATTTTTTAATATTTTTTCTAATCGTATGTTATAGGTAATAATTAAATCGTATTTTCTAATTATTATTGTCCATTAGACCTTAAATTATATACATAATAATATCTACCGAAAAATAAGCTACCACTGCTACATTCAATTTGACTCAATTTTCTTTATCAATTGATTGTCCATGAGATAGAGGTTAGTGGATTCCATGTGCCTGCTTAAGTTGAAAATCGCCATTTTTTATCCGTTTATCTTAAGATTAAGTTGTTTGGAGAAGAGATTAATCTGTATTTAGAGATATAAAATTATTTTTTTAATGCCTAGGCATTAAAAATCATTTTTACTGCCTAGGCAGTAAAAGTGGTACTTCTATGATCGATAAATGTCACTAAAACTGACGTTTAATGTCAAATCGGAGAACAAATGTATTTTTTGACAATATTTTTAAAATAATCCAATTATTGACTTCTTTATTACATACCACTATTTTTGTATTACCTATGAATAGGTTCCTTAAAAATACAAAAAAGAAAAATAAAAGATAGAAGATAGCTACCCAAATATGTACAGTCACTTCTACAGATTATAACAGACAATTTTTCTTTATGATACACTCAAACTGAGCACTTAGGATTAAGAGTTCACCCAGTAGCATCTCTCCTGTCTTTTGTGGTATTTTAAGCAGGAACTGCACCGCAGTTAATTTTCATATAGTATTCTTGTTTTCTATTCAGTCACTAACTAATATGTTTTGTCCTTTTGAGTCTTCTCATCAGATGTTGGTTATCCAAGAGCTGCAGGGCTTTAGTGTTAACGTGGTCATGCAGTCTTTTTTCGTGTTTTGCAGTAATTCTTTTAATTTCTTCTTCGACTATTGGCATGCCCAAGTCTTTATGGAGGTTGACATTCCTCACGTCATGATACATCTACAATGACATGCAATATTTTATTCTGAAATTGGTTTTACTGGCACATCCACATATCTATGCCTTACCTTAAGTCCAAACTGGTTAGGATTTGTTTGTAAATTGATAATTTATTTTCTATTGATAGTTTTGATATTCTATTCATTAGAAAGTACATATTTCTATATTCTATGCCTTAATATCTAGATTCATGCCTTGGTATTTTGCTTTATTTGGATGATATATTATGTTGTTAATACTACCAGTCGATATTCTACTGCTTTCTGTTTGTAAAGTTTACTTGTACTGTTTTGGTTTCGTTGAGTTTAATGCGCCAGTTTTTTGTTCATTCACAGATCTTATTTGGTGCTTCTTGTAATTTTCTAGTCGATTCTTCCATATTGTTTCCAACAGCTAGAATAGCTGTATTATTGGAAAACGTTGCTACTTTAAGGTTTTCTGGTATGTCAGATATAAATATGAGATACAGTACGGGTCCAAGAACACTTCCTTGAGGTACACCTGCTTTTGTTTCTTTGAGTGTGGAGTACACGTCTTCATGTTTCACTCTAAAAATTCTGTCACTTATGTAGGACTTGAGAATTTCACAATATTGTTTTGGCAAGAGCCTTGTTGTATTCCAAACCTTTCAATCATACCTTGTCAAAGACTTGTGCTCCATCTAGAAAGAGTGTCCTTCTAATATTTTTTCTATTTCGTTTATTATTCTGTGAACTTGATCTATAGTGGAATGCTTATTCCTAAACCCAAATTGATATTCAAGATTTAGGTTTTTGCTTTCTATTATGGGTTTTAGTCTTTTTAAGAGAAGTTTTTCAAATATATTACTGGTAACAAAGATATTGGTCTGTAGGATTTTGCTTCATTAAATTATTTACCAGGTTTTAATACCATTATTACTTCAGGTATTTTCCATATACTTGGTATATATTTTAGTCTAAAAGCTGCATTTATTATCTGAGTTAGTGTAACGATTGCTTTTCTTGGTAATTGTTTTAAGATCTTACCTGTGATTAAATCGTATCCTGCTTGTTTAAGATCAATATTTTGTTTCATTTTTTTCTTTAATTCCTTCGGTGTTACTTTCGGTGTATCTTTTACCCTAACAACACAGGGATATCCTAGGTATGTCCTTTTTATGTACCGCGGTACAAGGACATGATTGGGACATCCAGTGGATGTCGCGCAGAGGTTGTCCAGAGGACATTCCATCTGGTATATCCATAGGTTGTTCCTTTCATGTCCCTGATATTACTGATATACTTTCACATAAGAAATATCGAAACTCATTAAAATATTAATTCAAGATTTAAAGTTCATATTTTTGATTAAAAATCTTGTTTTCTTCTTATCAAGAAATTGAAAAAAATTGTTCAAGAATTTCTGGGATGTCACTGTTTCGAATTAGCAAATATTGTAATGCATAATACCTTAAATCTAAATCTCCAAGGCTGATACAAATTATACACAAATCTCAATAAAATTTCGTTTCATTTTCGTTTCCGTTTTTTATCCGGTTTCTGGCTTTGGCAACATTGTTTGGTCTGGCAACAACGTTAACCTCACTTTCCCTAATGTGCACGTCTCATTTCTAACTCTTTTTGTTTTATGTACAAAGGTAGTAAAAAGATTTGTTGTAATGACGATTTTTGTTTTATTTTGTTGATTAGTTAATGTTGTGTATTTTATAGTTGTAAAATTGAAATAATAAGTTGAGTTTAAGGTTGGTATAACAATAATCATGGTACCGAATGTACTCTTTTCTCTTTTGAATCAAAGACTTGATTGTTCCAATGATACTATGGATTATTCGATTCTGAATATTTTCTTTATGCGAGGTTTAGGTATATATGGTATATTTATCAATTTATTAGGTACATATTAATACAATGGATAGTATAAGGAAGGTATCCTCAAGGCTTGAAAGGAAAAGTAGACTAAAACCAGTGATTTCATATTTGCAGTAAAGTTGTTTTGTATTGAAAATCTTTGGATTTAGTTTTTTTCCACATTTTCCAAGAAATATTTCATATTAAATTAATATTGGAAAAAAAAACAGAACATTCGAGGAAGTCCTCATATATCCCAATGATGTCCCTGGAACATCCCTAGAGTGTCCATTTGATGTCCTTTGTTTTAACTTGGTACATCCCTCGGACGTACCAGAAGGACATCGCATATATGTCCTTTTTGTCGGAAAGTAGATGTCCCTGGGACGTCAATAGTACGTACTATGTCCCAATGAAGGATATCCCAGGGGTGTCCCAGTAGCAAATGAAGGACGTCCCTGGGATGTACAGGGGATGTACTTGTGTTGTTAGGGTAGTATTAAGTTTTAAAATCGTGACTGATTATTCAAATCCTTGCTCTATGTTTGGTAGAAAGATTTTTTGTAGATAACCAGCGAAAGTATCTGCCTCTTTTTTTGTTTGAGCATGCCCAGTTACCATTCTCTAGTTGTATCGGTGGCATATGGATAATTGGCCGTTTCAATTGTGTCTTTTTTACTTGTTATTTATTTAGTTAGATATGTTTCAACTGATTCATTTTTGACTTTGTTTATTTCTGATTTAAATTGTTGTGTTAGTCGATTTAAGAGCTGTTTTGTCCTCACGTTAACGGGACGTTTGCCACGTTTTCTGGCTTTCCTTTTTTTTCGGCATGAGTTGTGTTATATCGTGAGGATATACGTTAACAACTATTTTTCTTTTGAGTTTTTTATTATTCCAGGTTGCTTGTTATTTGTCAACCACAAATTTTTCTATCCCAAGAGCAAAAAAATTGATGATCCAATAGTTTATTTAAAAAATTAATTAGTAAATGGGTTAAATTTTTTTGAAAATTTTAACTTATTTTTTTTTCTTTTTATGGTTTCGCACAACAAAGGGTCCAAACGGAGCCCAATTGCTCTCACTCACGTGTCAGTTCGTCCGTCTGTCGTACCGGTCCAGCAGCTAAACCGTGGTAGCTACACTCTTCAAATTTTTACAGTATATGTGTCTTATTGTCTCAAAGCTACATACATTGTAAAATATATTTTTAAATGTTATCAAGCGGGCTCCCATATAGCTAAAGTGGGTCGAAGGAAAAAAATTGACCTACCCCATTAACTCATCAGGTATCGTTGTTGAGAGCTCTTCAAGTAGATAAAAGCTATATTTTTTATTTTAAAAAATATTGCAACAAAAGCTACCAAAGTCAGCATTTAAAAAAAATCGGCTATGTCACCCCAGGACTTTCCCGGCTCGACCGTAGAGAATATGTTATTTATTATTATTATTTTAATTACAAAATAATAAGCATTACATTGATTTATGGAACACATTAAAAATAGCGAGCTGATGGTGAATTAATATTTCAATGTTGGTAATGACATAAACTGCGCATGCGTACGTTATATATCATACTGCTACAATTAGGATCTCCTAAAATCATGTGTGAAAACTATTGGGAATTCGGGAAAAATTTTCATACAATAGTTGTAGGGAATTTTAAATGTGTATTTTTCTCGCCATCTAGCGGCGAAACTATGAGGAATTCGATAAAAGTTAAACATAAAAGTTAAAGAAAATTTGATGCTTTACAACTTTGCACAAGAAAATTTTGCACTAAATACATTGTTTGTCCTCAAAATCAAGAAAAATTAGAGAAAACATACATGCATATTTTTTACGCGCCCTCTAGTGGCGCAACTATTGGAGATTTTAGAAAAAATTTGAGACAAAAGTTATAGAGAATTTTATGCTCTAAAACTTTGTACTACAAAATTTTGCACTAAAGTATATTGTTTGTCCTCAAAATCAAGAAAAACTAGAGAAAACCTACATGCACTTTTTTACGCGCCCTCTAGTGGCGAAACTATTGGAAATTCTGGAAAAAGTTTAAAACAAAAGTTATAGAGAATTTCATTCTCTAAAACTTTGTACTATTACATTTTGCTCTAAAATGTATTTTTGGTCCTCAAAATCAATAAAAACTATAGAAAACATACATGCACATTTTTTACGCGCCGTCTAGTGGCGCAACTATTGGAAATTTTGGAAAAGGCTTCAGACAAAAATTGTAGGTAATTTTATGTTCTAAAACTTTGTACTACAATATTTTACACTAAAATCTATTGTTTGTCCTTAAAATTTAAATAAAGCAAAAAATTGTTACATGTATATTTAACCAATGTCGGTCTTGAGGACCCTCCACTGTACCAATTTAAACCAAAAACTAATGGTCGCATTCTAGGCACACACCGACCCTCCATACCAAATTTCAGATTGATTGGTCAAACGGTTCGGCAGTTATCGTGGAAGATTACACACAGACACACAGACACACAGACACACAGACAGACAGGCTGGAAATGGTCTCAATCTTCTTGGGGACCTCAAAATGGATATTTCCATCGATACTTCAAATTTTTTTTTGTTCGTTCACCTTACTTTCCCTTTGATGGGTCCGGGAAAGTAAAAAATTGTTCAAAAGTATTTTTAACTGTCCATTGACCTGTTAACTTGAAATTTGGTGATAATGTTTATTGTTAAGTATATTTTACCAACAAATACAAATATATTAATAAATATGATTTTTTCATTAACAATCCTCTTTTTAGGGTTCCGTACAACCAAGAAAGCGAACACACTTTAGACGGACCTTTATTCACTCTCTTTTTTAAAACACCCAATATAAGATTTTACGGAAAACAACTTTATATAAAAAGAAATTGTTTAACGAAAACCGCATCTCCCTATCGTTTCGAGATTTTTGCTTTTAATATGGGTCAGAAACTTTTGAGACACCCAGTATATATTTATAAGTGCTACGAACGCTCTTATTTATGTTTTTCGAATATTATTTACAAGTGCGATGGTGGTGTAATGGTCAGCATAGTTGCCTTCCAAGCAGTTGATCCGGGTTCGATTCCCGGCCATCGCAACTTTTTTATTTCTTTTTGTTTAAATAATTTTCTTTTAATTTTTCAACATTAATAATTTTTTAATTCTCCAAAATTTATTGTTTTTTTTAATCCTACAAGTAATGTTTACAAAAATACTTACTGATAATTGTTAATCAAATAAATAATATTTTTTTAAATCAGATTTTTATCTGAAAAATTAAAATAAAAAGTTTATTTTTGTACAAATAGATTTGAATAAATGGATTTTGAACATCTGTACTTCGTACTATGCACTTAAAAATTTATATTGAGTAGAATATAAGTTATTAAAACTGCAAGTCCTTAAAATGATATGAATTTTTTTAGAAATTATGAAAATGTATTTAAAATTGTAGAGCATAAAATTCCCTTTTGTAATCATTTTTTTTTCGAATTCCCCATAGATTCGCCGCTAGAGGGGTAGAGGGTGAAAAAAACTACTTATTGTATGATGCTAATTTCTTCCGCGCCCTCTGGCGACGAAACTACGGGGAATTCTAAAAAAAGTTTAATACAACATTTGTAGGGAATTTAATGCTCTACAACTTATTACTACAACATTTTGCACTAAAGTGTGTTGTTTGTCCTCAAAATCTTAAAAAATTTTGGAAAACCTATATACACATTTTATCGCGGTGAAACTATTGGGAATTCTGGAAAAAGTTTTATACAAACGTTATAGGGAATTTTATGCTGTTAAACTTTACTTCATAACATTTGCTTCGAAATGAATTATTTGTATTGGAATTCTACAAAAACGTCCGAATAACCTTTTCGTGCCCTCTATCGGCTAAACTGTGCGTAATTAGAAAAAGTTTCATACCAAAGTTGTAAAAAATTTGATGATCTAAAATCTCCCTGTGTTACGTTTTTCTTGGAACTGCATAGTTTTTCCGGAAAATTGGAACAACGCAAATGGGTCGAAAACTCCAAAAATGACCAAAAATCTAAAACTCGTCCAATATCACGTGATAATTAGGTACAGAAAAAAGGTGAAAAAAATTACTTTTCAAAATTGAGGTGTTTTTGGGGTTAAAATTTAAATAAAATAAAATTCTAAAACTAAATTCGTATAGAATTTCATGGCAAAAATACTGAGGAATTTTTTTTTAATTAACGTCGCTTGGACTACTGGATTCA
Source organism: Neocrepidodera transversa (assembly GCA_963243735.1). Lineage (NCBI taxonomy): Eukaryota > Metazoa > Arthropoda > Insecta > Coleoptera > Chrysomelidae > Neocrepidodera > Neocrepidodera transversa. The sequence goes on along the minus strand of OY725337.1, from coordinate 18,448,910 downwards.
ATAGCGACGTAGTCTATGGATAGATATTATTTAATAATAAATGGTTTATATTAATGTCCTTTAAAGACTCGATTAATTAAATTATCCGTGTTTATGTTTTCTCCAAAAATGGATTCCACGTAGGGCTTCCCACGAGACGAGATAAGGCGAGAATTTCAAAATTCTCGTCTCGGTCTCGTTACTTGAGAAACATATAAGCCTCGTTTCAATCTCGGTCTCGTCTCGTAACCGTTTGTTTCGTCTCGTCTCGTACAATCTGGTTATTGCTATAACTTATTTCTAAGAAAGCACAAAACGAGTTAATTATTAATTCTATTCTAATTTATAAATACGTGATTATTTATTTATTTTTGTTTTTTATTTGGACGTTACTAAATCATTATCTATAGAAATTATAATTATAAATATATTGTTATATAATAAAATATAACTTTTTTTCATTCGTACACGTTACAATATTTTCGCCAACATACATTTTACATTTCGTTAATGATAAATGTTAATTAGTTTAAAACTATTATTTAATTATAAAATATTTTTTATATGGGAGATAACTGAATGTCTAACGAGACACCGTTTAAATGAAAATATAAAAATTTTATTTAAAATGTTTTATTCTGCACACATACCTTCACCAACAAATGCAGTTTCTAGGTACCCTTTGGGTACCTAAGACTTAACTGGCTCATACAATTTTATTACCCTCAAACTGTTTGGAAGTGCAAAAAAATTCGAAACACATTGAGTGTGTCATTTTATATAAAAAAAAATTTCACAGATGGTTAAAAGATTTTAGATTTCGTAAATTTATCGTAACCTATGCAGACCTTTTTTTTATTCTAAAAAAATTAAATGGTTATACTGCTTGCTATTTTATTTTTCTTAGAAATTCAGAAACAAATTCTGATGAAATATAAACGAAACTCTCGGGACTCGCCGTATGTGGTCTCGGTATCGCCTAAATAATTTTCAAAAAGGTCTCGTCTCGGTTTTACGAGACGAGACGAGAAAGCCCTAATTCCACGATATCGGGGATCTTATAATTTTTGTTTTGGGTGGTGTATTTGTTATTAAATGTATATGCGTTATGTTTGTGTGACCGAGACGCAAACGAGCGTTTTTCACTTGCTGAGTTCTCTTAGTGTTTGGCTGGACGGTTTGTTTTATGGATTTTGGTTTAAATTATGATTGATTCCACGCACTTTACCTCGCTCTTATCACTGTACGTTTTGTAACGAAGTTATTTTTTACCCTGTATAATAAGTACAATTTTAATTTTTTTTTCAACTATAAACACCCTCTCTTATTTTATTTTTTTTTAACTCAGTTAAATTACTTTATTCAATTTAGTCTTATTCCTGTTAATCGCTACTCCTTTGGAAATTACTGTATTTAATTTATTCTTACTCCTGCTAGTTGCTACTCCTTTGTAATTCTGTAAATTAATTTTTAACACAAATCAGTTTCGTCTTTTGCCGCGCATATTTTTATTTTAGTGGGGTTTTGCTAAGTGGGGTTTGAAAAATTTGATAAAAGGCAGGAGCCACGAAAATTCTGGGCTTTTTCTCTCTTTCCGCGTAGATCTTTTCAACTACCGAAACCGAATCTGAATCTGTGTTACCGCGAACCGGCACTAAATTTTGATAAAACCCGGCGAAACTGATTAGTGTGTGTCTACACTAGGTAAGAGAAAAACACTGTATTGTAAATTTGTTTAATTCGCTTTTGTCTGCAATCATATTTAACGGTTGCCAAGTTTCGAAGATTGTATCATTTTATTTAATAAACGTTCCATTTGCTTCTATTAATTTTTCTGTTATGATTGCGCTTTGTAGGGATAAGAGGGACAAGGGGACTATCGGGAATTAGAATATCTTCGGGTTTAGATTCCAGGTCTTTTGGAAGGGCAACCCTTGCGTTCTCCGCTAAGCGGGTTCTCATACGCCGGTCATTCCAGACTACCTTATAGTTCACTTTTCTGGCTTTGGCTCAAGGATTTGGGAGCATCGCCCTAGTGGTCTCTGCTAAGCAGGACCATAGGGGGCCTTTACTCAGAGAATCCGGAATTAAAAAAAGGAAAAGTCAATAATCTGAAGGTTCCGGAGATGTTTTATTTCTTTTGATATTTTCTTTTCTCCTCGTTAATAATTATTCTGATCAAGTCATGCTTTCCTGGTAGATATCATTTTTCCGATAAACCGGCTTATTTTATACCCGGCATTATTGTAGATTTATACGCTGCTTCATACTGCTTTTAAATTGACTTATTATTGCATTTTCTTCAATCATAGTAAAAAAAACGCATTTAACCGTAAATAACTTGTGGTGTTTGGTTTTACTACTTAGAAGTAATACACGTTTTTTTTGTTTTTAAAAAAAACAGCTTTCCGTAGTTAGTGTAACGTAGCTTATAGCAAGAATTAATAATTATAAAAGAAATATAGATATTTGCAATTTTTTTTAAATATTACAATACAAGCAACCGGTAAATTCAGGTTTGGCACTGTGAAACAATTAAAGCCTGTTTTACATCGTGCACCGCTAAACAGTCTACGACAACAGACCCCTGGAATTACCGTAACCTCCATCTGTTGCTACCCAGGAACTCTTGAGACCGTAGATCAAGAGGCGGTGGAGAAAACCACCCCAAAAATCTGGCGCCCGAGGCAATCTAGTAGAATACCGAAGCCGTGGGTGTCATAGTGACGTCAAGTATCTTTTGTAGAAAGAAAGCACGTCACAGTTTTATATACTGTTTAAAGTCACTTTGAGTTGTTTTTAACACAGGTATTGCTCTGTCGCAGGTTGAAGCTTAGTTGGCTATCATTTATCAGTTCCTTTGATACTTGTGTGGGAGGGTTCCCACATAAATTTTACGATTGAGTTCGTTTGATGTAGCTGGTATAGTTCTTATTTAATAAGAAGTGCTATTGGATTTTTTGGGTACAGATGTTTAATTGTTTGAAGGGAGCTGAGTGAGTCAGTGATGATTAGGGAGAGTACTTTGTTTGTTGGTCTGATATGGATGATTGCCTGTAATATTGCGTAAAGTTCGTTACAGGCGTTAATTCGATAGTTATTGACTTTTTTCAAATAGGGTATTTTTATTTGTATAGAACTGAATCTAACACTTAAAGTAAAAACAGTGGAAAAATTGCTTTGATAAAATTAAGGGTTAAAAACTTTAACATTAAGTAAATTTTTGAGGCAGAATTAACGCAACGATATTTAAAAAAATTCTTAAAGAAATATGATTATTTTAAGAGGATTGGATTCGAAATCATTCAGTCAAATTACTAAACATTGATTTTGTATACAGTTTATTGGCGAAAACAAGGCCACAACATTATCACCCTCATTCTAATAATAATAATACTTTCCCTACATTTCTCGGATGAAGAAGTTTGTCTTTCTCATGATGTTTGTATGGCTAAAGATACACTTGGCTCTTTAGATATTGAGTCAGTTTCTGGTTCATTCATTAAAGCCAAAACTTCTGAGGATATAGATAAACTTTTCCTAGGGGTAGTTGACGTAAAGATATCGACATGAATTTATATTTCCACAGCCTCAAAAATCTCCCTCTATACAATTTAAAATTGTTAAATATTTACAAATGCAGAATTAGCATATATTAAAAGTTTCAGAATTATTGAACAATATTTATTTTTCGATACATTAAAAAGTAAATATACCTACCTATATTGATGGTAAAAACACTAGTATTTAAAAAAAAGCGCAGGAATGCGCAAAACTTTTTTTAAGAAAGGCTCAGTACTTTTAGAATATTTTTCTTTTACTCGTGTTGAATTTTTTGTCCACGTGAAGTCGGCTAAGCGCACAAATGAAGAATTTGTTTCATTTTCATAATATGCAATTAATTTGGCAATACATAGATATTAAACTAAGCTCCTCCTGGCATAAAAGTTACACTGCTCTAGCAAGTGGAAATTTCTTTCAAGGTCATTAAAATACTTGCAAAAGATGCACTGATAATCCCTCTGAGTATCTACCGAATTGTTGGGGTCTTCGGCCCACTGTCCAACGCCGTCCAAGTCGTTGATTAACTCTTCATCTGCTGGTTCTTGAAGTTCCTCTGCTGTGATGACTTTTAGCCTCCTCTTCATACCTAGCATCCCTGAGGCCCCGTTTGATTCTTTCCTTTAGTGTTTGGCTTTCCTCTTCTTCTGGATCGACTTCGTGGTCTTGATCGTCCTCCAGGATACATAGAAGTGGAAACTGGTCGTCTCCATTGGTCTCGCTTTCGATTTGGAGCCAGGTCATATGATCTATGTCTTGCTCTGGGTCCTTAGATGTCTCAGGAGTGTAGGTGGCTTTCAGGCCTGGAATGTGGTGGAATTTGAAATTGAACTCCTGCAGGAGTAAAGCCCATCTGGTAAACTTGGTCTTCTTTGAACCTATACAGCTAAACCAGGGCTCGATTGCCTGTATAGATAGTGAATTTTTGATCCTAAAGGTAGTGACGGTATCGCTTAAGGGTCCAGAGTATAGATAATATCGGTAACTTTCATCTGATTTGGCTACTACTTATGAAGAGTGATTGTATGTGTTTCTGTTTAGTAATTTCTTTTCCAAAATTTATACACATTAATATACTCTCCTCTCCATGTTTAATTATAATCCGTTGGAAATTTCACCTATTTACAGGAATCAATTATCGAAATGGACGAGATACAACAAAATTGGTTTAAATACCATAACCATCCACTTCAATCCAGCTGCCGCAATTTAGTAATTGAAGCACAGGAACAACAACTTATTAAACTCACAGTTCATGGAAATTCAAATCAAATAAACCTATACTTGCAAATGGATATCTGAACAAGTTTAATTAAATTACCAGTAAATTAATATATTTAAAATGGCAACATTTGAAACAGAATTTTTTTCTATATCTATATAATACAAAAGCGCAGACAAACAAAAATATCGTTTAAGTACTCTTCCTCGTCGCCAAGTGTCAACTATCGTTGTAACGAAGGTAAAAGTAATCAGAGCCAGTCAGCATTAATATTTTTTTTAAAATAATTGTAATTTATACAAGTTACATATCAGTGTTGGGCATCAATCAATTAAAAATTCAATCAATTGATTAATTGATTAAAAAATTAATTGCAATTAATTTAATCACAATTAATTGTTAATTGTACTTTGCAATTAATTTATTTAGATTAAGCTATATTAATTGCAACTTTCAATTAAATCAATCACAATTAAATTAATCACAATTAACTTTTTTAATCATTATATAAAAAATCTGATGTGGCCAGCACATGACCTCTCGCCATTTTTGAATCAAAAATTTACAGGTTGACACAAAAAAGTATGAAAAAAAATTATATTTTTGTAAATCTGGCAACAATGGCAAAAGTTTCGAAAATTTTAATGAGATGAAAATAAACTATAGGGTATACAAAATATATGTGTAAAACTTTATTGCCGTTTTGTATAATAATGGCGTCATCACCCATAGCAACTGCCACTTCTGGTTGTGCGATTGGAACCAAAATCTAATCAGATCTAATCTAGGGTATCAGAATCCTGTATGCAAAATTTAAAATTTTTTTATTCAGTAGTTTTTGAGTTATCGTTACTACAACATCCATCCAAACACACACACTAACACACACACACACACACTAACACACACACACACACTAACACACACACACACTAACACACACACACACAGACATCATCGCGAAAATATTAAAATCGTATTCTAGGGACCCCAAAACGTGTTTATCAATTGAAAACTCACTACCCAATTTTTAGCATGATTCCTATACCTCTCTTATCTGAAGGGCGAGAGGTAAAAAACATTTAAAACTAACAATTAACCGGTCCGTTGTAAATTTTATGAAACTGCGTGTTGCCATAAAAATTATTTAGAAATGTTTCTAAACACTATGGGGACGTATTATGTAATTTTTTTAAATTAGTACTTAAAAGTCTGTCATCAAATATGTCTACAAAAAATATTTATAATTTTTTTAAATCTCTATTATATTAAAAAAAAATAAATTAAAAATATCTACATTAATTGACTGTTAAGAGATGGCAGTATATACGAACTGAATTTCTTATTAATAGAGGCCAGATGTAAACATAAGAAAAGAAGAAAATTTTCGCCGTGACTAGCAGTACATGTGACGTACTCGTTTATACCATACATCGGAAAATAAAATAAAGCATCTAATTTTTACATCTCGAACTTTGAAAAAAAATTAAAAAAAGACACTTTACTATATAAATCAAACTGGTTACCAGTCACTATTTTTATGTGGTTTCAAGAAGCTAAAAAAATTATCAAAACATAAAAGTTGGCCATACTGGGAATTAAACTCTGTCCGTTTTACACCGAAACCATATACCGGGTTATTCATTCAACCTGGAATTTTGTATATAATATTTCGAAAAATACGCATGGTACAAAAAAATGTGCCCAATCGAAACTTTAATATCCCAGGAGGGGAGCATCCGGTAGTACTAAATTACGCCCACCTCCACATCTTCTATGGGCGGGGAGGGTGACAAATTAGAAATCTTAAATAGGAACTCTCTATTTTTATCCCAGATTCGGAGTCTACGTCGAAAGCTACGTACTACTTCTCTGAAAAAATTGTTTCGATTCGCGATAGATGGCGCTATTTTTAGCCGACACATTCAATGATGTCACGCCCCCCCCCCCCCTCCACGGCATGTGGGTGGAGTGGTTGGTTAATAAACTGCTTTTTAAGTAAAAGAGCAGCAAGGCTTCTGCCCCATTCCCCATGTTAAATCCCATAAGAAATCGCCATGGCCCAGTCTGGCAAAATTTGTTCATATCAAGGTCATTCGACATCGTTGAGAGGTAACGCTGGCTTGCGGTTTAGGTTTTGTGTTTTTGTCCTTTTTCGACGTTTTCGTCGTTTTTTCGATTTAGGTCTGCGAGGGGTAAAGTAAAAAACGTTGAAAAACGTCGTAAAAGGACGAAAAAGGTAGAAAATGGCGTTATCTCTCAGCGATGTCGAATGACCTTGATATGGACAAATTTTACCAGACTAGACCTTTGCGATTTATTATACGATTTAACATGGGGAATGGGGCAAAATCCTCGCTGCTCCTTTACTTTTTTATTCGTGAATCGAAATAATTTGTTCCGAGAAATCGTACGTAGGTTTATACGGAGAATCCGAATCTGCGATAAAAATAGGATTAAGATTTATAATTTGCCGCCCACCCCGCCCTTATAGGATGTGTAATTTAGTACTACAGGGTGTCCCCCTCTGAGATAATAAAGTTTCGATTTGGAACATTTTTCTGCGCGATGCATTTTTTCGAGATATTACAAAATTCCAGGTTAAATGAATCACCCGGTACTATACGCATTACGAAAAAAACAAAGTGACAGAAATATTATCAAACTTATCAAGCAGATCCGCCAACATATTTTCATACGTTATAAACAAAACGTAGCGAACGGCCCATGTACAAAATAAATGGGTACGTCCGATGTACTGCTAGTCACAGCGTTTTATGTATAACATAACCTATTATTTTAATAAATATGTATCGCCTATGTGTTTTACTTTTTTCTTCTTTTTTTAAAATAGTGAAAGTCGCTAAGGCTATTTGGTTTAGTAGTACTCGACAGATAACTGTAAATTATACCTTGTCATGCCATCTACATTGGAAATTTTGAAAATTTATTTCTTAGTAATCGTAATGTTTCAAAGTTAACCAAGCCTATTTTTATGAATAATTTTAAGTAGATTTTCATTTACTACAAATGAATTAGCTGTAGCTACCGCATCACACGTCCCCATTGTACACAAAAAACACCCAAAATTGTTTTTGGTCATAACTTCTCCAAGATGGCGGACGAGAAGTGTAATTGAAGTTCGATTCTATTACAAATTGGTATGTGGTGTTTTTTTTTGTCTAAGGTTCAATTTCTTGTCAAAATTAATAAATCCAAGATGGCGGACGAGATTTGGTATGTGGATGTTTTTGGGGTCGGAAAATATGAATTTTTTGTCAAATTAATAAATTTAAGATTCACGGTAGAATTGATAGAATACTAAAAGTAAAAAATCGGTTGTGTCGCCCCAAAACTTTCGAGACGAATACTTTTTCAGACGTTTAATGCTAAAGTTTCAAATTTTGACATTTTTTTAATTTTTGACAGGTGACAGTTGGAGAAAAAATTTTGACTGTTCTGAATTGTTTTACAGGGGCTTTCAAATGACATATTACAAGTAAAATTTCGTGACAGCTATCAAACAAAAATGTGACTGTCGAAAAACGACAGAAGGAATATTTCTGTCATTTTTTGACAGTCATATTTTTGTTCGACAGATGTCGGGCAAAAACTAACTGGTTCTGTCAACGATTATCCGAAACCCATTTTATCGAAATTCAGGAAGTACCTACTTTTTCAGATATTAAATGTTAACATTTCAAAATTTGACATTTTTTTTTGACAGGTGACAGTTGAAGAAATAATTTTAGCTGTGCTATCAAATGACATACTGCATGTTAAATTCCGTGAGATATTGGATCTGTCATTTTTTGACAGTGACACTTCGGTTTCACAGATGATGTACAAAAACTAATGGGTTCTTCCGACGAATATCCCAAACCCATATACCAAATTTCAGCTCAATCGGTTTAAACGTGTGGTCTCTATCGTGGAAGAATACAGACAGCCAGATAGACACACAGACAGACAGATTCGGTTTAGACGATACTCTAAATACTCACAATCTACTTCTAAAGTAGAGTTTTCACAATGGCGGACTGCGGATTAATCATTTTGAATTTATTTATTTTGACAAAAAAATAATCTCAGATCACAAAAACCACCACATACCAATTTTCAATAGAATCGGACCATAATCACAAATCTCGTCCGCCATCTTGTAGCCGCCATTTTATTGTATTCTCTAATAAAAATTTCATCTGATTTACATATGTGTGAAAATTTGACCCAAACATACAAACATGTCAAGCTAAATAAAAGCTTGTAAAAATTAATTAATTGTTAATTGCGACTACTACAATTAATTGAGAGGTAGTAAAACTCAATTATACGTTTTTGATGTATTAACTATTTGAAGTTTTAACGTTCTGGTTTTTTAGTATTTTGATATTTTATTAATTTGATAAAATATCTATTCTTTATTATTTGTTTTAATACGATTTGATTTTTTACGGTTTTGATAAAATATCATTTTGCTGTTATAGATGTTTGATGTTTTACTAATTTGATATAATAACGTTTTGAAAAAGTATCTGTTTGATCTTTTAAATTTTGTTAAATTGTGCCCTCCCAAACTCAAAATCCTGTACCAACAAATTGTTAATATCTCTTTGATGAATTGAGGGGGTGGGGGAGAGGCTTCAAATTACAAAATTTGAGATTATGGAAAACATTCTGGACTTAATTAATTAATTGTTAATTCTAGTGCTCACAACTAACAATTAATTAATTGTGAATTGGATTACTCACAATTAACAATTAATTAATTGTTAATCTTTAATTGTACGAACAATTTAATTGTGCCCAACACTGTCACATACGTTTGTAATTGGTTATATTTATACAGGAGGCAAATAATAAATTTTACATATTACGTTTTTTTTCTTCTTAAATGTTGAAAATTTAACATATCAACAAAAACGTAATAATTTCGTAATAAACAGCTGCTGTTAACAAGGACTAGCTGGAGGGCAAATATTAATTTAATTTCCTAGAAATTCATGTAACAACCGCTGACTTGAAAAGAAAATCTGAAAATCATCTAATTTTCAATTATTCAGGCTTTTTGTTGAGTGCTAAAACTATCTCTAGCTATGTAAATATGGTCAGTAATTTCTGTACCGAAAACAACGAAAACAACTTAACATATACACATATTGGTACACCACTAAATTACAGGATTAAAAATTTATAGAACGTTTAATTATAAATGAAAGTTAATTAAAGTTATACAATAAACTAATAATAAAACTAAACTACGTGCATGTATTGTTTAAACAGTCAGAATAATTTAATAAGTAAAGACAATACAAGATCAACGAATAATAAAACTCAAAATCATATCATATACATTTATTATACCAGGTTAAACTGGGTGCGACATGTTTCGGCCACAACGATGGTCATCATCAGGCCTATAATAAAGTGTACTTACAGAAAAAACGAAGAATTTATGCATTATAAGAAATAACAAGGCACATTATAAATTATTATTAATTAAAAAAAAAATAAAAGAATTACTAGTTGAAAACTTTAATACATTTAGATAACTCAAACCTGGAGGATCATATTAATATGCACATTTAAGTGCATTCTACGATGCACTAATAAAAAAATCTGATGTGGCCAACACATGACCTCTCGCCATTTTTGAATCAAAAATCTACAGGTTAACACAAAAAAGTATGAAAAAAAATACTTTTTTGTAAATCTGGCAACAATGGCCAAAGTTTTGAAAACTTTAATAATACGAAAATAAACTGTAGTGTATACAAAATAAATGTGTAAAACTTTATTGCCTTTTTGTATAGTAATGACGTCAACACTCATAGCAACTGCCACTTCCGGTTGTCCGATTGGCACCAAAATCTAATCAGATCTAATCTAGGGTATCAGAATCCTGTATGCAAAATTTCAAATTTTTTCATTCAGTAGTTTTTGAGTTATCGTTACTACAACATCCATCCAAACACACACACTAACACACACACACACACACACACACACACACTAACACACTAACACACACTAACACACACACACACACAGACATCATCGCGAAAATATCAAAATCGTATTCTAGGGACCCCAAAACGTGGTTATCCATTGAAAACTCACTACCCAATTTTTAGCATGATTAATATACCTCTCTTATCTGAAGGGCGAGAGGTAAAAATTATTAGATTCATTTATTTAAATTTTTCGAAAAAGTAACATGCGACAGTTAAAAGTAAAGGGCGATTGACAAATGACAAATTGAATTTGAGGTAAAGGACAGAAATAAAAGGGGAAAAAGTAAGAGACCACAAGTTGAAAACCAAAACAATAAGAGGCCAGAATTATTTTTTTGTTTAAATTATAATTTTATAAAAAACATTATTTATTCATTAGATTGGTTGAACGCAAAACTAAAAATCTGATGTGGCCAGCACATGACCTCTCGCCATTTTTGATTCAAAAATTTACAGGTTGACACAAAAAAGTAAAAAAAAAAATTATTTTTTTGTAAATCTGGCAACAATGGAAAAAGTTTCGAAAATTTTAATGAGATGAAAATAAACTATAGGGTATACAAAATATATGTGTAAAACTTTATTGCCGTTTTGTATAATAATGGCGTCATCACCCATAGCAACTGCCACTTCCGGTTGTGCGATTGTTAGCAAAATCTAATCAGATCTAATCTAGGGTATCAGAATTATGTATGCAAAATTTCAAATTTTTTTATTCAGTAGTTTTTGAGTTATCGTTACTACAACATCCATCCAAACACACACACACACACACTAACACACACACACACACACAGACATCATCGCGAAAATATTAAAATCGTATTCTAGGGACCCCAAAACGTGTTTATCCATTGAAAACTCACTACCCAATTTTTAGCACGATTCCTATACCTCTCTTATCTGAAGGGCGAGAGGTAAAAATGTTTCTGAAAAATCAAATGTACCAATTTTTTTTTTCAAAACTATGTGATCCTACTCAAAATCGTTAACAGAATCAAAAAAATAAAAAATATACATGGTGTTATATTTGAAATTTCCACGTTAAGATCTTTTCCGGCGAAACCGGAAGTGGTGGGAGAATTTCAAATATTGAACAATTTTCCAATTCTTTAATCTAAAATTCCTGAAAATTTTGAATCCAATAACCTTGGAAATCTGAAAACCATGACTTGTCCTAAGAATACGTTGACACTCTGTATATGGTACTAGCTGAATACCCGTGCTTTGATAAGGAGTCTCTTTAGTACCAGGACGACCGAGCTTTACTGGCTTTTTTCTTATTTCTTCCTATTTTTCCTGATTTTATTATTTTTTCCTGGTTTTTCCTGTTTGTTAATATTATTATATATCTTTTCCCTATTTTTACCATTTCTCATTATATTTCCCTATTTTCCCATATATTTCCCAGTTTTTTTATTAATTTTTTTTATTTATCTCTAATTTTCCTATTTTATCAATTTTTTAATTTTTTTCCTATTTTTCCCTATTTTGCCTGATTTTATTATTTTTTCCTGGTTTTTTATATTTGTTAGTATTATTATATATCTTTTCCTTATTTTTACCATTTCTCATTATATTTCCCCTTTTTCCCATATATTTCCCAGTTTTTTTATTAATTTTTTTTTATTTATCTCTAATTTCTATATTTTATCCATTTTTTAATTTTTTTCCTATTTTTCCCAATTTTTTCCCATTTTTATATATTTTTTACTATTTTTTATATTTGGAACATTTTCCTATTTTTCCACTATTTTCTCTATTTTTCTACATCTTGATATTTCTTTCCATTTTTCCTGTTTTCAATTTTTTTTTTATTTGTACTTATTTTTCCATATTTTCCCCATTTTTCTGTATTTTTCCCCAATTTTCCTTATTTTCCCCCATATTTCTCCATCTTACACTTTTTTCCATCTGTTTTCCAATTTATTTTCTAATAACCCTGTGTTTTCATACTTTTTACCTATTTTTTCTTATTTTTCCCAAATTTCCCTATTTTCTCTACTTTGCCCTATATTTCCCAATTTTTTTTAAGTTTTCCCTATTTTTCTTTATTTTTCCCTATTCCGCAATTTCGCTATTTTCCCTATTTTTCCCCATTTATTCTAATTTTTCCCTATTTTCCTCGATTTCCCTATTTATGAGTATTTTTTCCAAAATTTGCCCTAACCTATTTGTTCCTGGTTTTGGATATTTTTCGCTGTATTTCCCAATTTTTTACTTTATTTCCCTATTTTTCTCTATTTTTTTCTATATTTTCCCCTATATTTTTTTTTAATATTTTTTCTATTCTTCCTATTTTTTCCTATATTTTTCTATCTTTTGTCCTGTTTTCCATTAGTTTTTTCTATTTTTTTTTCATTTTTTTTTATCCCATTTTTTCAATTTTTTCCATATTTTCTTCTATTTTTCACTATTTTCTTTAGTTTTCATATTTTTTCTCTATCCTTCTATTTTTCCTGTTTTCCATTAGTTTTTCTTTTTTCTTTATTTTCCTTATTTTTCTCCATTTGCTCTTATTTGTACTTATTTTGTCCTATTTTCCTCATTTTTTTTCCTGTTTTTGCATTGATTTTTTTGTGTTTTTTCATTATTTTTTTCTGTTGTCCCTTCTTTGTCTGTATTTGTCTCTATTATTCTCTATTTACTTTTATTTCCATATCTTTCTTATTTTTCCATATTTTTTCCTATTTCCACTATGTTCCCGTATTTCCTCGTTTTCCCCCATTTTTCTCGTATTTTCACTGTTTCCTTCATTTCTCCTATTTTTTCTAACTTTTCACTATTTTTATTATTAATTTCCCTAATTTCTCCATTTTCCCCATTTTTCTATATTATTCTCTGTTTTTTTACTATTTTTCTATTCCTTTTTATTTTTTCTTGTTTTTCTTATATTATTAATATTCCCTATAATTGCCTATTTTGCCCTATTTTCCCCATATTTCCTATTTTTCACAATCGCTATTTTTTTCGTATTTTTCCTTAATTTTCCTCTATTTTGCCCTATTTTTTATGAGTTTCCTATTTTCCTTAGTTTTCTCTATTTTCCATACTTTCTTCTATATTTGTCCCTATTTGTAGATTTTTTTTATTTTTCTATATTATTTAATATTTTTTATAGCTTTCCCTTTTATTCTCTACTTTTCCTATTTTCCTTGTTTTTCTCTATTTTTCTCCATTTTCTATATTTTTTGAAATTTTTTTTCTATTTTAATGTCGAAACGCGAAGAGCGTTTCTACTTATTTTTTAAACACTCTGTACCTATAAAGAACTGATAATCTTATGAGCTAATCCCAGGAAGAAATGGAATAATACAAGAAAACATTTATCCTAATTACTTAAACATTGACAAGCTTAATTGTTAATAAAGATAAAGTGCAATTGTTGGTACTTTTTGCTTTGAACGTTTATGATTGTTTGTGTTTGAAAATCATAATTCAATAAAACAACATTGCCAAAAAAGAAATTGCAATCGTCTTTTTATGTATCTATAAATGAAATGATATGATAAATCAACATAATATAAGCAAATATGTGATGTTATAATTTGATCAATTTTGGTATATAAAGAATAAAGTTTTATGTAGCTGATCAGTAACAGAATCAAAGATACAAACTTAAACATGAAGTTATTTTTAGCAGTGTATGGTATAGTTATTTCTCAGGTAAGAAGTGACAAATTTTTAAGCTGTTAGATTTGGACCAAATAATTATTCGGACAATTGAAATTTTGCATACTAGATTCTGATACCCTGGATAAGTAAAATATGTAATTGTGAAATAAAAATTGTGAAATGTTTATCAAATTCAATAAAATATCACAGCATCATCTATACTAGAAAAACATACAAACTTTAAAATGAATATTAAGGTTTAAGTTGCCCCCGGAAAAATTAAATAAATTCAAAAATTACAAAAAAAAATCATAAATGTATATTGCTTATATCTATTTTCCTAAATTTTCACTAGTAGCTTGAATTATTACCCTAGAGCTTGAATTATTACCGGTCTAGTTAGTTATGAGTGTTTGTTGGTATGTTAAAAGTTAAGTAGTAATTGTTTAATTTTGATTTGCACAAAAAGTAAACAAAAAGTCTTATATGAATCAAGCCCATTACAAGTGTCATTATTTTGACATAAAAATTTCCACTTATTAATTTCGTCCAGGGTACCCTGGAGGATGAAAATTTCCGGAAATTTTTTGGGTTACCATGGTAACCAAACAAAAAAATAGACTCTGATTGGCTTAAAAATGGCGGTGTGAATTTTTCAGCAAAATCGCTAATAAGAATTTTGAAAAAATCAAGAAAAAGTCTTTTTTCCAAGTGTAAAGCTAAGGCACTATTTTTTCGATATTAATATTTTTTGTGAAATAATTTATTTTCCTGAAATTTTTGAATTTGTCCGAAAAAAAAAGTTTAAAATAATTTATTTCTTTATATGTATCTTTAGTCCAGGATGTAGGGAAATTTCATGACGTAAATTTGCTACAGGTTGAAAAGTATACTAAGTTGTAGACAGAGATAAAACTAGCATGCCTATATACTTTTACACACGAAAAAAACTTGCATAAACAAATTAGGAAGGTCCAAAGTTAGTGAAAACATGTTTTTCGCTTCTACAAGCAACAATACTGATTTTAGCGAAATAAGTATTCAGTACTTTTTTTTCGGCAGTAATAATACCTTTAATTTGATCCATTCTGCAATTTATTTCGTCAATTAGTTTATTAAAAAATAGCGAAAAACCGTCAAAAATGTCGTTTTTTTGCAATGATAATAATTATTACAAAAAAAGTTTTTTTCATATTATTATTACTTTAAAAGCAAGGTTTTTTGATTCTGAATCAAACAAGCCATTGCAAGACTGAATTGGTTACTTTGTTGCTGAGATATTTGATATTGTTTGTCCCAACACCATAAATGTTTATTGCTCTAACTTTTTTTTCTATAAACATTTTAACTTCTATAAGGGCTCATTCTCTTCATTGAGACTTATATTTTTAAGATTTTTTTGAACCAAATAAAAAAAGTAACATTTAACCCTTTGTTTATTGCTTTAAAAAGAGGGTACTTTTTTTATTATAAACAATTAGAGCTGGTGCGCGCCCTGTACATCGTATCATTTTTTAACTTACCAAAAGCTGATTTCAAAACGAAAAATTTGAAAACAAAAAGAATACCCCACGACCAATAGGAACCGAGTTAACAATTTTTTAAAAAAAAATCATAGTTACACTGTTTATGACTATTAAGAAATAAATTTTACTGCATTCGATTGTCAAGTACTTATATATTTGGAAGTGTATATTTAAAATTTAAAAAAATTGTTTTTAATTACTAAAAACATTGTGTAAATTCGTCGATTTTCTCGCGCGGTAGTCAAAAACTGATCCGAGAATTTAAATTGGCGAAGTGCGGAGAAAATAACTATATCTCGGAACCTTTATATCGGATTTCGGTCTTTTTTTCCATCTGGGGTAACAGGGAAAGTTATGTTTGTAAATGATAATAAAAAAAAATTATAAAAAAATTATTAAGTGCGAATTTTACAATTTTTTATCTCAGTAAATAAGGATTTTAAGGGAAATTCGCAGGAGTACAAAAAGTTCTATTTTTTATCGAAAAATAACTGATTTTTTCAAATCGATCGAAAGAATTTTTTTTTATAAAATACTATTTTATAATTTTATATGCATTTTTAAACTGCAGGTCATCCAATATTATCCGTTGCGATTTTTTTCCTGTCGAATTAGTGCACTTGCAGCTTGACCAAAAATAACTCAGTTTTTAAAATCTGTCGGAGGCAATTTTTTTCATTTTTTGGCCAGTTTTTGTCTCTCTGCAGTTTTACTCAATGAACAATAACAAAATAAATCTTCGACGTACCTTTGAAGAGCGGTAAAAGGGCACAAAAAGATTTTAGGCAAGCGCACTAATCGGATAGTGAAAAAAATCGCAAAGGAGAATATTGGATAACTTTCAATTTCAAAATGCATATAAAATTAAAAGATATTATTTTATCAAAAAACAAATCGGTTCTGTCGCCCCAAAACTATCCCGACGAGTATCCAGAGACGAATACTTTTTCATATATTTAATGTTAATGATTTAAATTTTGCTATTTTTTATTTTTGACAGGTGACAGTTGAAGAAAAAATTTTGACTGTTCTGAATAAAGTTTTTCAAAGGCTTTCGAATGACATATTGCAAGTTAAATTCCGTGACATATTGCTTCTGTCATTTTTTGCCAGTGACACTTCCGTTTGACAGATGTCGTATAAAAACTAATGGGTTCTTCACACAGACAGACAGACAGGCAGATAGACAGGCAGACTTCTGGAAATGGTCTTAATCGTCTCAGGGGACCTGAAAATGGAAATTTCCATTTTCATCTAGAAATTTTTTTTTGCACGTTCACTTTTCCCTACTCGGAGGTGGGTCGGGAATGTAAAATGAAAAAAATTTCTTCCGATCGATTTGAAAAAATTCATAGTTATTTTTCGACCACTCTTGTCAATTTCCATTAAAATGCTTATTTATTGAGATAAAAAATAGTAAATTTCAAACTTAATAATTTTTTATATTTTTTATTATCATTAAAAAAAATAATGCCATTGTCGATAACTTTCCGTGTTGCCCCAGATTAAAAAAAGACCAAAATCCTATATAAAAGTTCCGCACTTCGCCGATTTAAATTCTCGAGATCAGTTTTTGACTACCACCCGAGAAAATCGACGAATTTATACAATGTTTTTAGTAATTAAAAACAATTTTTTTAAATTTTAAATATACACTTCCAAAAATATAAGTACTTGACTATCGAATGCAGTAAAATTTATTTCTTAATAGTTATAAACAATGTAACTGTGATTTTTTTTAAAAAAATTGTTAACTCGGTTCCTATTGGTCGTGGGGTATTCTTTTTGTTTTCAAATTTTTCGTTTTGAAATCAGCTTTTGGTATTTGTAAGTTAAGAAATGATACGATGTACAGGGCGCGCACCAGCTCTAATTGTTTATAACAAAAAAAGTACCCTCTTTTTAAAGCAATAAACAAAGGGCTAAATGTTACTTTTTTTATTTGGTTCAAAAAAATCTTAAAAATATAAGTCTCAATGAAGAGAATGAGCCTTTATGGAAGTTAAAATGTTCATAGAAAAAAAAGTTTGAGCAATAAACATTTACGGTGTTGGGACAAACAATATCAAATATCTCAGCAAAAAATTAACCAATTCAGTCTTGCAATGGCTTGTTTGATTCAGAATCAAAAATTTTTGTAATAAAATTTTGGAAAAAATTATAATTATAAAATTAATTATTACAAATTTAAAGATATTTTTTTTAAATTTTTAATTTAAAAAATTTAACTAAAAAATAATAATTTAATAAAGATAAAAATTAAAATAAAAACAAGCGGCGAAACTATGCGCAACTTGAAAAAAAAGTTTAGACAAAATTTATAGAATGTTTTATGTTATACAATTTTGATACCATGTAATTTTTCATAAAAATCCATAATTTTGTCTCAAAATCCAAAAAAGTCACAAAAATGTCTATATAAATTTGTTTCACGCCCTCTAGCGGCGAAACTATGAGGGATTCAAAAAACCGCTAATGACAAAATGTGTAGAAAATTTTATGCTCTACAACTTTCATATCCTGTAATTTTTTATAAAAATGCATTATTTTGGTTATTTAAGAAAAATATGAAAAATATGAAAAATAAATACTTTCTGATAAATCTGGCAACAATGGCAAAAGTTTTTAAAAATTTTAATCATTCGAAATTAAACTATAACGTATAAAAAATATATGTGTAAAACTTTATTGCTATCTTGTTTAGTAATGACGTCATCACTTATAGCAACTGTCACTTCCGGTTGTCCGATTAACTCCAAAATCTATACAGGTCGTCTCCTTGCTACCCTAAATATGTATATAAAATTTCGTGTTCACACACACACACACAAAGACATATAGACACACACACACACAGACAGACATCATGCTAAAAATGGTATAAATGGATTCAGGTGACCTCAAAACGTAAAGATCCGTTAAAATCTGGGTATGGTCAAAATATCATGATCGCAATACTTTCCTTCTATACAACTCTGTTGTTCGGAAAGTAAAAACTAAGAATTTTGCTTAAAAAGGGGAGATTTTCTCTAAAAATGGGATATTTCGGCCAAAAGGGGCGATTTCAGGTAAAAAATGTGATTTCATCTAAAAAAGGGTATAGATTTTATCTAAAAAGGGAGAGATTTCGTCTAAAAATGGGGAGATTTCAGCTTAACAAGGGGATTTTGATTAAAAATAAGAGAATTTTGCTCGAAAAGGAAAAATTTAGACTAAAAAACTAAGAATTTTGATTAAAAAAGGGAGATTTTGGTTAAAAAAAAATGTGAGATTTTGGCTAAAAACGGGAGATTTCGGCTAAAAAATGGGGAGATTTCAGATTAACAAGGGGCTTTGACTAAAAATAAGAGAATTGTGTTGGAAAGGGAAAACTGAGATTCTTTGCTTAAAAAGGGCAAAATTTGGCAAAAAATACGAAATTTTGGCTAAAAGATAGGAAACATGAATCTGGTCACTTTTCGTTTTACGTCAAAGTTTTCGTATTTTTATTCATTATCCTATAAGCTGCTTAAGAAAGGTCCCGCGGCGCCCAGTTTACATGTTAGGATCAAAAATAATTTTACAACTTCAGTTTACATTCGTCCTCAGATCCAATAGACTTTCATTAAATATGTCATAATTTTTTTTTAATAATTATTATAATAAATTCTACAACACAAGCACTTTCTTTTCGATTCCTATCATTTCAAGTGAGGTTTTATGGCATAAACAAAAATAACACTATTAGGCAGTAGCGCAGAAAAAAACAATTTCAAATCATATGTAGGCATTAACGAATAATTTTCGGTTCTAGATGTTTTGTTAACAATATTCTATATGACTAAAAGCTAAACTACATCTCGTACAAAAAATATAATAAATTTAGGTTAACATAAACGTTAACATACGAGAATTTTCTCAAAATTCTAATTTTTCAGGTAATCTGTCTGAGCATTCCAACAAATACCGCAGATGGATCAATAACTTCAGGAACACTAAATGATTCTAAAGCTGTAAATGATCTAACGTCAAGTCTTGTCAACAGTCACTACAAAAGCTTATCTGGTCAAATCAGTGATCTGGATCTTCAACTCGAGGATGATGGCGGTAACTATAAATTTTTTTTCATTTTTTATATTCTTTTTTTCAACGGTAAATTAATATTTCTTCTTGTTTCTGTTTTGTCACTATCATCTTTTCTTGCATATATCCTTCTGCCTTTTTGAGAAGAAGGAATATTTATTTATTAATATTATAGTTATTTTTTATCAATTTTATAGCAATTTTATCAATGTTATGGTAATTTTTCAATTTGAGCATTTTTTTCAATTTTATAGCAATAGTTTTTTTTATTAATTTTGTAGCAATTATTCCTATTTTTTTGATCAATTTTTTAGTGATCTTTCAATTTGAAAATTATCTATCAATTTTATAGCGATTTTTCCTTATTTTTCATTAATTTTATAGCGATTTTTTAATTTTTCCATTTTTTATCAATTTTTATTAATTTTATAACAATTTTTCAATTTTTTTTTTTTAATTTTATTGCGATTTTTCAATTAATCCATTTTTTATTCAATGCTTCAGTTGTTTTTTTTTTGTTATTTTATCAATTTTATAGCGACTTTATCAAGCAATTTTTCTATTTGGGCATTTTTATGAATTTTATACATAGTAATATTATTAATTTTATAGCGATTTTATTAATTTTATAGCAATTTTATAAACGTTATGGTAATTTTTAAATTTGTGCATTTTGTTTCAATTTTATAGCAATTTTTTGGTTTTTTTTATTAATTTTGTAGCATTATTCCAATTTTTTTGTCATTTTAAATAGTGATCTATCAATTTGAATATTATCTATCAATTTTATAGCGATTTTTCCTTGTTTTTTATTAATTTTACAGCGATTTTTTAATTTGTGCATTTTTTATCAACTTTTCATCAGTTTTTCAATTTTTATTAATTTTATAACAATTTTGAATTATTTTTTTATTAATTTTATTGCGATTTTTCAATTAAACCATATTTTTAGTCAATTTTTCAGTTTTTTTTTTTGTTATTTTATAGAAACTTTATGAATCGTATAGAAATTTTTGGAATTGAGTATTTTTTAGTATACTTAGTAATTTTATTAATTTCATAGCAAATTTATTAATTTTATAACAAATTTATTAATTTTATAGCCATTTTTCAATTTTTGCATTTTTTTATTAATTTTATACCAATTTTTTAGTTTGTGCTTTTTTTACTCAATGTTATCAGTTTTATAGTACTTTTTCAATTTGTGCATTTTTTCTCAATTTTACACCGATTTTTAAGGTTTTTTTATTTTTCAATAATTTTGTTGCAATTATTTCCTTTTTTTGTCAATTTGATAGTGATTTTTCAATTTCAATATTTTATATCAATTTCATAGCGCTTTTTCCATGTTTTTTTTTTAATAATTTTATAGAAATTTCTGAATTTGTGCATTTTTGACCAATTTTTTAGCAATTTCTCAATTTTTTTTATTTTTATTAATTTTATAACAATATTTCAATATTTTTTATTGATTTTGTTGTGATTTTTTTGTTATTTTTTCAGTCTTCTAGCAACTTTACCAATCTTATAATAATTTTTCAATTTGACTATTTTTTATCAATTTTATAGCGGCTTTATTAGTTTGATAGCTATTTTTCAATTTGTGCATTTTTTACTCAATTTCATAGCAATTTTATAGTAATTTTTCAATTTGTGCAACTTTTATCAATTTTCTAGCGCCTTTTCATTTTTTTTGTTTTCCATTAATTTTGTAGCAAGTATTTCATTTTTTTTTGTCAATTTTATAGCGATTTTTGAATTTGAATAATTTCTATCAATTTTGATAATTTCCTAAGCATTTTTCAATTTGTTCATTTTTTTAAACAATTTTTCAATTTATTTATTTTCATTAATTTTATAAGAATTTTTTAATATTTTTTATTAATACTATTGCGATTTTTCAATGTATTTTTTTTTCTCAATTTTTCAGATTTTTTTTTTTTTTGTTATTGATTTTTTAATTTGAGTATATTTTATCATTTTTATAGCAATTTTTCTATTTGGGCTTTTTTTATCAATTTTATATCTACTAATTTTATTAATTTTATAGCAACTTTATAAATTTTATAGCCATTTTTTAATTTTTGCATTTTCTTATTAATGTTATACCAATTTTTTAGTTTGTGCGTTTTCAGTTATTTTTATAACTATTTTTTTTTTTTTTTTTTGTTTTTCATTAATTTTGTAGCAATTATTCAATTGTTTTTTATTAATTTTATAGGAATTTTTCAATTGGTGCGTTTTTATCAATTTTTCATTTTTTTTTATTTTTATTAATTTTATAACAATATTTTAATATTTTTTATTGATTTTATTGCGATTTTTCAATTTATCCATTTTTTTAATCACTTTTTAGTTTTTTTTTTGATATTTTTTCAATTTTATAGCAACTTTATCAATCTTATAGAAGTTTTTCAATTTAAGTATTTTATAGCACTTTTTGCTTGTTTTTTGTTAATTTTATTAGAATTTTTCAATTTTTTCATTTTTTATCAATTTTTTTACATTCTTTTAATTTTTTTATTTCCGTTAATTTTATAACAATTTTTCAATATTTTTTATTGCGATTTTTCAATTTTTTTTTTGTTATTTTAGCAACATTAAAAATCTTATATTAATTTTTCAATTTGAATATTTTTCATCAAATTTATAGGAATTTTTCAGTTTTTTTTGTTATTTTAGCAACTTTATCAATCTGATAATAATTTTTCAATTTAAGTATTTTTATCAATTTCATAGCAATTTTTCAATTTGGTGATTTTTTATCAATTTTATAGTAACTTTAATAATTTTATAGCAATTTTTTATTTGAAAATTTTCTAATAATAATTTTTTTATTAATTTTGTAGCAATTTTACAGCGAATTTATTAATTTTATCGTGATTTTCTTAATTTTATAGCAATTTTTTCATTTTTTTTTGTTTTTTATCAATTTTATTTTCGTCAAATAATTTCGTTACTTTTATATTTTTTTCTTCAGGCAATTCATCGAACACAAAACAACAAATAATACGAAAGTGTATTACCTCCAAAAAACTTATTGAGACTCTCTCAAATGAAATCAACGAACAAATAAAAAATTGCGGTGCAGTAGTAAATGCAGAATTTATGAATGTTGTCACAAGCAGTTATGACAATGCCCAAATGTTTATGACGTTTCCTTCTGTTATTTGGAATGATATTCAGACCTGTGGATTGGATAATGCATGCAGATGGCAAATAGTAAATGATGCTATTCAAGAAACAGGCACGGTAAGGAAATTGTTATTTTTTTTTTGAGATGATTATTTTTTTACCTGAGAAATTCACGATTTGGACCAATAATTGAGCAGTATTTCTATAAAAACGTTTCCTCTGTAATAAAAATGCATGGTCCCTGAGAAAAAGTTCTTTACATACAACTGTCATTTATCATTTCCTATTTTGTATTATGCATTACCAAAATTACTAGTAAGGCCGGTGACAGACTGGAGAAATAAGTTTCACGAAACTTGTAACTGAAGCAAATTACTTGAAACTTTGTGTCATGTCAACGCACACTACTAAAACTTTCTTTAACTTACTAGTTTCGCTTTATGTCGTCGGATGAAGAAGTAATTTTGTTGTGGGGGGTAAACCGCCAGAAGAAATTGAAAGCAAAGAGGAAAAGGCTATTTTGCAGTACTTGCAGTACAGTCCTAGTATTGTTGGTAGAGAACTATGGCAATATCCAGAGAAATTTAAGGAATCCTGTTTTACGAAATTTGTATACGAAATAGTTACTGCTCTTTCGTTTCAGAAACGCCAGTATATTTCGTCTAATATGAATGTGTGGGTTGTGTGATAATGAAACAAATTTCCTGTTTCCTGCAACGATTTTCCTGAAACTTGTTTGTCCAGTCTATCACCGGAATATATGTTACAAAAGGAAAGGTTATACCTAATATGATTTAAATTTGAAGAATTTATGTTGATGTAACAAAGTAAAATATAAGCCTACCTCTTTTACTTTCTCGACCCACCTCCTAGAAGGGAAAGTATTGTGAACGAGCTAAAAAAAATTCGAGATAAAAAGGAAAATATCCATTTTCGGGTCCCCTGAGACGATTAAGACCATTTCCAGATGGAAGTCTGTCTGTGTGTATATGTGTGTGTATGTGTGTGTGTATTATTCCACGATAGAGGCCAAACGTTTACTCCGATTGAGCTGAAATTTGGTATAGGGGTTTGGGTTACCCGTCGGAAGAACCCATTAGTTTTTGTACGACATCTGTCAAACGGAAGTACCACTATCAAAAAATGACAGATGCAATATGTCATGGAATTGGACATGCAGTGTGTCATTTGAAAGCCCTAGAAAAACTCTATTCAGAACAGTCAAAATTATGTCTCTAACTATCACCTGTCAAAAATAAAAAAATGTCAAAATTTGAAATTTCAGCATTAAATATCTGAACAAGTATTAATCCGATTGTGTTGAAATTTGGTATATGGGTTTGGGTTATCTGTCGGAAGAACCCGTTAGGTTTTGTACGACATCTGTCAAACGGAAGTACCACTATCAAAAAATGACAGATGCAATATGTCATGGAATTTGACTTAAAATATGTCATTTGAAAGCCCTTGTAAAACTCTATTCAGAACAGTCAAAATTATTTCTCCAACTGTCACCTGTCAAAAATAAAAAAAAATGTCAAAAGTTGAAACTTTAACATTAAATATCTGAAAAAGTGTTCGTGGAAACTCGTCAGGAAAGTTTTTTGAGATTTATTTAGTTTGTTTAAGATTTTTTTGAAGTTTATTCGAGTTTTTTTAGACTCTCTGAATCTTTTGAGATTCTTTGAGAATTTTTAGAGATTTTTAAATTTTTTTAAAGATTTTTTAAGTTTTTTTGAGGTTTTTAAAGAACTTTTGAGATTATTTGATATTTTTTGAGTTTTTTGAGATTTTTTGAGATTTCTTTATACTTTTTGAGGTTTTTTAAGATTTTTTCAGATTTTATTTTTGAACTTCTTTGAATTTTTAGAGATTTTTTGATCAAATTTTTAAGTTTTTGAGACATTTACTATTTTTTGAGATTTGACGTTTTAAATTTTTTGAGATTCTTTGTGAATTTTTAGATTTTTTAAGAACTTTTAGAGATTTTTGAGATGTTTTTGAAGCGTTCAAAAATTTTTTGAGATTTTTTGAGTTTTTACTTTCCCGACCCACCTCCGAGAACGGAAAGTATTAGTGATCGAGCTAAAAAAAAATTTCGGGATAAAGATGGAAATATCCATTTTGGGGTCCCCTCAGATGATTAAGACCATTTCCAGATGAAAGTGTATCTGTATTCTCACACGATAGAGGCCACAAACCGATTGAGCTGAAATTTGGTATATGGGTTTAGATTGCCCGTCGGAAGAACCCATTAGTTTTTGTACGATAACTGTCAAACGGAAGTGTCACTATCAAAAAATGCAATATCTTACGGAATTTAACTTGCAAATCGACATTTGAAAGCCCTGGAAAAACTCTATTCAGAACAGTCAAAATTATTTCTCCAACTGTCACCAGTCAAAAATAAAAAAATGTCAAAATGTGAAACTTTATCATTAAATATATGAAAAACTATTCGTGGATACTCGTCGGGGCGACACAACCGATTTTTTTCTGTCTATAATGTGGTTTGCACTCCCTTTTCCATCGTTTTTCCACGTTTTTCGTCGTTTTCGCCGTTTTCGTCTTTTTCGTCATTTTCGTCGTTTTTCGTCGTCTTCGGTAGATGTCTACAGATCGTCACAGAGGTCTACAGACGTCTACAGAAGACGACGAAAATGACGAAAATGTGGAAAATCGTAGAAAAACGATGGAAATGGGGCGTGGCTTACAATGTTATTGAAATAGGAAATTTTCCCACTCTCAAGTGCTCCTACTCCTACTTGCGTGACATAGTGCCCGCTAGTGGTGCAATGGGTCCGGGGATGGAATCCCACATTTTTTTAAACACAGGCTAGATTTAGATAGTAAAGACTTCTTTTAATAAAATTAATATTTTTATTAAATACACAGGCTAGATTTAGATAGTCAAGACTTCTTTTAATAAAATAATTATTTTTTTATATAAAGGTGAGCAATCTTTATCGCGGATCATTATAAAATATGTTAAAGGTCCGCTTTTTTGCCTTTATTTTGCCTTTTTTCATTTTTTTACACTTTTTTCCATTTTGTGTCCTTTTTACCACAATTTTGCCTTTTTTCTTGCTTTTTTTAATTTTTGTCTAAATTTTTTGGACTTTTTTGAGCTTTTTGCCTTTTTCGCCTTTTTGTCTGTATTTTGCTTTTTTGCTTTTCTTTCGTATTTTTGGTGTTTTTACCGCTTTTTTGCCTTTTTTTAATTTTTTACCCTTTTTTTCATTTTTTGTTCTTTTTACCACAAATTTGCCGTTTTTCTTGCTTTTTTTTTAATTTTTGTCTTTTTAATTTTTGTCTAAATTTTTTGGACTTTTTTGAGCTTTTTGCCTTTTTCGCCTTTATTTGTCTCTATATTTCCTTTTTTTGCTTTTCTTTCCCATTTTCGGTAATTTTACCACTTTTTTGCCTTTTTTTGCTTTTTTTACCCTTTTTTCATTTTTTGTTCTTTTTACCACAATTTTGCCCTTTTTTTTGCATTTTCTAATTTTTGTCTAAATTTTTTGGACTTTTTTGAGCTTTTTGCCTTTCTCTCTTTTATTTGTTTCTATTGGTGTTTTTTCCACTTTTTTGCATTTTTATGCATTTTTCAACTTTTTTTAATTTTTTTGCACTTTTTTGTCCATTTCTGACCTTTTTTGCATTTATTAGGCCTCTTTTTATTTTTTGCTGTATTTGACGTTTTTTTTTCGGTTTGTTAGTTAGGTATATTTTTTGCTCTTTGTCTTTTTCTGCATCTTTTTTCCAATTTTTACAACCTGTATTAAGATTTTTATCGTATTTTTGATTTTTGCCTATTTTCATTAATTTTTTATTACAGTTTTAGTTTTTGCTGAAATTTAGCAATTCTTTATTATTTATAATAATTCGTTGCCCTAGTAATATTTATAATAACTTCAGTAAATTTTGTCGTTTTTCATTTTAATTAATTTTTGTGCATATTTGCAATGTTTACCCAATATTTTTCAGCATTTTACGTTCCCATTCTGGTATTTTGTATTTTTTAATTAAAATAATCCTATTCTTCACAGAAGAGCCGGGAAAGTTTTGGGTTGACCCAGCCCATTTTTTTATTTAATCCCAAACCACTTAAATAATCCAAATTCTGTCTGTTTTCGTGTTTTTTCCAAATAAAAAAGTTTTCATGAAAACAAATTCATCGATAAAATTTTGAGGATCTTTGATAAAAAAAATCTGTTAAGAAATTTATAGGGTAAATTTCTATCCATGCTGTTTTAATTTTTTCATATTTTTTTTTTATCTAAAATGCCCAATTTTGTTTGAATTTGGCAAAATAATTTTGCAATAATAAAAGATTCTGTGCTGAAAAATTTTATAATGCAAACTAAATTACTAACCTCAACCTAATCTCAGTTTTACATTACTGTAATTGTTTTTGTGTATTGAAAAACAATTGGCATTTAAAAAAAATAGATTATTATTAGTTTGTTTAATTTTTATTTTTACACATCGATTTTCCTATCAATAGATTATATTATTATTGAAGTGTTTACTAAACCAATACTTATAAATTTCCATATTTATTACTTATCTTGTTTTCACACCGGCTGTACGATAATCGTTTATTTTTATAGATCAATTTTATTTCAAGAAGAAATTGAAAAAAAATAGTGCTTATATCACCGTACATTTTTCATGCAAATTTGCTTTAAATTATACAAGTTTCTCAAAAATTTAGCAATTTACTGATTTTTTATTAATATAAACAATAATTGTATAATACTATAATTTTTATCAAAATAAGTATCCAAGTTTCATATCCACCTCAATATTTCTTTGTTTATTTTTAATTCAGATGTTTTTTTTGTTAGATTATTTTGTTTTCTTTTTCTTCAAGTAATCTTCTAAGAATTCTTTTATCCAATATAATTACTTTTTTTTTGCTTTTTAATTAACAGATGTTTTGCAACTACTTGCTCTTAACATAGGTTTAGTAATCCTGAATTTCGTTATTCTTGACAAGTGTTTTCACCTGATTAATTGTTTTACTAGGGTAAAGAGAACAAATGGCGGTCACTTAAGAAAAATTTTATATAACTTTGGAAAACTTACCTTTAACGTCATTATTTTTTGTACTTAGACTGGTTACCTAATGTAGTTTATAATCCGGAGATGCAATTTGATAACAAAAAATTATATGTAAAATAAAAAAAATCACTTTGACTGTTGGTTCCAACAACTGTGGGAAACACCGGTAACCTATATCGGTAATGTCGGTCACGGACTAGACCTAAAAAAATAGATGTCTAAAGATGGTTCTACGTGTATTTTTGTTTAATTTTACAAAAGCGTGGTTTAAAAATGGAATTTGTAGTATCTGTCATAGAATGGGGGGCTTGGAGAATTCCTAAACCGCTTTAGAGGTAAGTTTTACAAATTAATCATATTACAATATTCTCTAATTATTTTTGTCTTGGATAAACAGAATTTTTATTTTAAATACGTAAATTTAAATAGAAAACATCCTTATTTGGCGTTTGTTTAGGCAAATTGGATTATTGGGACTTTAACCTCCAAGACAAAAATAATTAGAGAATATTTTATGATTTATGAGAAGTACTTCAAATTCCATTTTAAGCCAAGCTTTTGTAGCACAAAACTAATAAAACTTATTACCAGTCACCATACTTGTTTAATTACTGTTAATAATTTGTTTAATTGTGTTAAGTAAAATATTTAATGCTCCCAATAATCTGGTTACTGTTTTCTATTTGTTATTAAAGTTCTTAATTACTTTAAGTTAGCTAACCCTAATGATTACAGTTAAAGCCATTTTTTGATGTAATTAAACATTTGTTGAGTCCTAAAGTTTTTATCTAATATAATTAAATTATTAATAATGCTGAATAAACTTTTTCCTCAGTATATATCTTCATCCTCATTGTCATCAAACATGAATTCTAATTAAGAATCTGACTATCTCGATTAATAGTTACATTTTGTGCATTGGCCCTTTTTTCATTAAAATTTTCTTATCCTTTTTTTCTCTTTTTTTCCTCTTTCTTTGTTTGTTTCTCTATATTTTCTGTTCCCTATCTCGTAACGTATATATGCACAAAATATCACATTTCACGACGTTTACGACGTTTTTTAACGTTCAGTATTTGAAGTGTGAAAAACCGTTCGAAACGTCACATTTGACGACGTTTTTTAACTTTCTGTATTTTGAAGTGAGATAAAGCGTTTGAGACGTCATATTTTACGACGTTTACAACGTTTTTTAACGGTCAATATTTTACAGTGTGAAAAACCGTTCGAAACGTCACATTTTACGACGTTTTCAACGTTTTTCAGCGTTCAGTATTTTGAAACTTGAAAAAATGTTCGGAACGTTATATTTACGAAGTTTTTGATGTAAAAAAAATTTTATAAGTATAGAAAAATAAAGAAAAACATGGACAAACAGAAAAAGGGAAAATATTAAAAAACATAAATAGGAAAATTTGGAAAAAATAGTGAAAAATACTGAAAAATAGGGCAAAATAGGGATAAAAACAATAATGATAAACAGGAAAAATATGAAGAGATAAAAAGAATCGGGTAAAATAAAGAAAATTGGGGAAAAATAAGTGCAAATAGTATAAAATAATGGAAAATAGGAAAAACTACAAATGGCTAAAATAAGGAAAAAATAATGAATTATAGAGAAAATAAGAAAATTTGCAAAAAATAGGGAAAACATGGAAAATAGGAACAAAACGTGAAAAAATAGGGACAAATTGGGAATAATAGGAATCTTTATAGAAAGATAGATAAAATAGGAAAATTAGAGATAAATATAGAAAAAAAGGGAAATATATGGGTAAATAGTAAAAAATAGGGGATAATAAGGAAAAATGATAAAAATGGGAAAAAATAGATAATAATAGGGACAATTAGAGAAAAACAGGAAAACATGATGGAAAATAGAAAAAAATGAAAAAAATAGGAAAATAGAGCAATTAGAGAAATGAGAAACAGGAAAAATATGAATAAATAAAAAAATAAGGAAAAAATAGGGAAAATTAATTACAAATGGGAACAACTAGAAAAAATAAGGAAAATAGAATAAATAATGAAAAACAGGAAAAAATAGAAAGAGATAGGAAAAATGGAAAATTGGGAAAAATAGCTAAAATATGGTAAAAATATGGGAAAAACAGTTAAAAATTGGAAAAAATAAAGCAAAACAGGAAAATTTGAAAAATATTGGGAAGAATACGGAAATTTGCGAAATATAAGAAAAGATATGGAAAAATAAGGAAATTAGAGAATAAATAGGCAAACATATGGGAAATATAGGGAAAAAGGGAAAATAGAAGAAAATAGATAGTAATAGGGACAAATAGGGAAACCAGGAAAAAATAATGAAAAACAGGAAAAATAGAAAGAAATACTAAAGAGACTCCGTATCAAAGCTTGGGTATTTAGAGTAAAATATATGTACGCTGACTATGAGATAAATACAGGGTGTTGGAAATTTCAAAGCACAATATTGGGATTGCGTTAACCGTTATATATACAAGGGAAAAAAGTTGTATATTAACAAAACAAATTTACCGAATTTTAAAAAATTTTAATATCAGGTCCGGTTTCAGAGATATTTGTTTAAAACCATAATTGACGATTTTCGATTTAATTCTCACCTTTATTTTTAAAGATAGAAGAAAACTTTTTTATTTTTTTTTTGTTGAACACTAAATGCCGTTTAACATAGGGTAGTCAGTTTTTCTATACGACGTTTCGTCTTAAAAGAGCATTCCTCAATTTTTTTTTAAATACGGACCTGTACTTTTTATTTCATTTTTAAAATCTCCATTTTGTTCTCTATCCAACCATGTATCACACTTAATTTTTTTATTACATTCGAAAACATGTTCAAAAGATAAGTTATTCAAGATGGTTTAAAAATATTCTGGAATAAAATAAACAGGACAGTATTACAAAATTTCCCAAAGTACAGTTCTTGTCGAAATTTAATTAAATTAGGTGTGATAAATGGTTGGATAGAGAACAAACTGAAGATTTTAAATATAGAATAAAAGTACAGGTCCGTATTTTACAAAAAAATTGAGGTATGCTGTTTAAAGATGATACGTCGTATTGACAAAGTGGCTACGCTATATTAAACGGCAAAAAAGATTAAAAAAGTTGTCTTCCATCTTTAAAAATAAAGGTGATAATTAAATAAAATGAAAATCGTCAATTTTGGTTTTAAGCAAATATTTCAGAAACTGGACCTGATATTAAAATTTTTCAAAATCCAGTAAATTGGTCTTGATAATATGCAACTTTTTTCCCATTTAACTAAGGTTAACGGTCTGTATATTTTCAATTTTAGTTTAATACCCTATTACATTATAACTATAATAGATTTTTAGTAATATCATAATATTTCTCGGTACCAGAATTAGGTTTTCTATTGATAGCTAAAACCCAGAACAAAATTAAAATTTCGTTTTATGCTTAGGTCAAAATGCAAAAAATACGCCAATTAACTAGTGCGTTAAGTAAAAAGTTACCAATTGGATCACCAATAATAGGTGATAAAAATAAATTGTATTCAAATTGGTTAAAATTGGCGAATAGGCTCGGTAAACTCCCATCATCAGGCTTACAAAAGAAGCAGAGGAAGAAGAAAAAAAAAAGAAGAAAAGAAGAACGTATGTATTTGTAGGTCTGATGATGGCAGTTTGCTGAAACTAGTCACCAATTTTTAATACAATTTTGTGATAATTGACGTAGTGTTTCATTACCTCGAGAAAATAGATAACCTTTTGGATTTAATAATTAAATTTTTATATTATTATTATACATTTTTATTTCATTTTTCTACCTCTATAAAATACTATTTTTGTGTTTTAGATACCAACAAAAGTCTTTTCGTTGACGGCAAGATTCCAAAGTCTGATTTTTAACACGATCAATTCCATAGATGGTTGCGCCATTAATGGTTTAAAAGTTATTGCCCAAACTGGTGTCAACTTAGCCAAAGAAGTTTTTGATTGTATCTTTGATGAAGCAACATCACTAGCTTGTACACCCAATTAAATATTTAACGATTAATGATGGTTTTCCTTATTTTGTGAATATAACTGAATAAATTTTATTTCATGATAATATTTGCATTTTTATTGCACCACATTTTTATAACGTAATACATTCGCTAAATTTCAGAGAAAAGTATAAAATTTTAAAATCTTTTGGAATCTTAATTTGTTCGCTTTATCATAAATCTCACCTTATGATAACCTAAAAACATTGATGTTACGGATCTGCTTATTTCTGAAAAATTTGCGTATACAGGTATATATTTTTATAATGGGCTACATTCACAGGTAGTAATTTCAACATAATGGTATATAAAACTTATTAAAAGAAGAGCATATTTACTAATAATTATTTGAGTTACTGCCAATAACAAGCGTATTTCAAAATAATGCCTTTTTACTTTTAAAATATTTAAATTCCCGCCCTTCCCAATATCCAATCACGGAAAAGCGTGGCAGTGCCACGTTGCCAAGTCTAATCAATTAATAAGTTACGTTCATTTGACTTCTTTTAGTTTGTTAACGTCTTTAGTCGTATTTGTGTGACGTTCTGTGTTAAAATTATTTTTTTCATTTGCTAATATGTCAAAGTTATTTAAAATGAATGTAGAATTTTATAAAGCAGATTCTACTACTCTTCCACGAATTATGGAGATAATGCAATAAGTTATATGCAGTTAAAGCGAGAACATGATGTCTGCATTGTCAGAGCAAAAACAACACCACAACATAAAGTTCACAAAAAGGCATATACTGTGGAGGTAATTATTAATGAAAATGTATCTTCTTGTGTCTTCGAAAGTTCATTATCTGATGTGCTCTTTGTTATACTGATTATAACGGAGGAAGTACTAATTGGGGAACTAAAAGTTGAAGAAGATGAAGAAGCATAGTTTTACTGAAATAAAGTTTTGAAATATTAAGAGAAATAAATTTAAGTAGTAAGATAAAAAATATGCAATACAGACGCACATAATCAATAATTATAAGGCTCACAAATAAATTTTCAAAATATAAAAGTTCTTTCACAAAATTCGCTAATAAACCAGAACTCAGCTCTAACCAATTACCAGATTGAATTGGATATAAATAAGTTAGGTTACGTTAACTGTCACGTCTATCAATGTTATTGTTAGTTATGTTGTAGAAAGAGGATAAAGATGTTCAAATATTTTCTAATGGGATAGAAAAAGATAACAATATAATCTCGTGTTATAAGAGTACCACCGCAATAGACTGATAATCCTACAACATAGCAGCAGATTAAGCGATCCTATTGGTGTTACGTCACTTACCATTTTGACCACACTTTTTCAAATTTCAATTTTTTTTTTCTGCTTTATTTGGGACTTAAACAAAGTAATTTTTTTACTAAAGTGTTTATTTTATCGTATATTATAGCAATAAATTTTATCTCAGTTCATGACTGAAGCCCATTATATCAAATCAGAATTACAATTATTAATGGATGTGTACGTATGGTCAGCAAATTACTGTTGTTGTTAAAATATACAATAATTACAAATAAAAAATATAATGTTTCATCCTTATAGGAATCATCAGTGGTAATTTTCCGGAATGCATATAGTTTCAAAAACTTAATCTGTATACCCCAAGTAGTTCTATGTACTTCAAAAGTGGTAAATAGTAAATTGATGGGGCCATCTATCGACACCAAGTTGTACTTGGCCAGTTTATAAACGAGTTTTATCTTAATAAGTGGCTGTGTCCGTTGGTACCCGTTATCCATCATTTTTGAAAACAATTAATGATAAATTAATTATTATGATTCGCTATTAAAGGAAAATAGAGAAAGACAAGGAAAGATGGGAAAAACAGGTGAAAAAGGGAAAGTTATTAAAAATAGAAAATAATATAAAAAAATAAAGAAAAACATGCACCCCTATTTGTAAAAATATGGAAAAATGGGAACAAGAGTAAAATGTAGGAGAAAGGGAAAGTATGGTAAAAAAGGGAAAAATAAAGGAAAATAAAAAATAATAGAGAAAAAAATAGTGATTGTGAAAAATAGGGAAAATCAGGAAAAAATAGAACAAAATGAGAAAAAATGTGAAAAAACATAAATAGGAAAATTTGGAAAACATAGTGAAAAATATGAAACAAATGGGAAAAATACGGCAAAATAGGGAATTATACAAAAAATAGGTAAAAATAAGAAAATATAGAAAAAAGAAAAAATTAGGGGAAAATAGTGAAAAATTAGGGAAAACAGGGAAAATATGAACAAACAGGGCAAAATTGTGAAAAGTAGGGAAAAATAAATAAGTGGAAAAAATTGGGAATAATTAGGAAAAATTGAGCAAAATAAGAAAATTTGAGAAAGTAGGGAAAAATTATTAAAATTTGGGCAAAATAGGGAAATTTGAGAAAAAATATGGAAAAATATTAAATTAGAGAATAAATATAGGAACATGGGCAAATGGTGACAAATAGGGAAATATTGGGGATAATAAGGAAAAAATTGAAAATAGGAAATAATAGAGATAGAAACAATAATGAAAAACAATAATGAAGAAATAGAAAAAATAGGAAAAAATAACGAAAATTTGAAAAAAATAAGTACAAATAAGATAAATTAATGGAAAATAGGAAAAAATAGAAAGCAATAGGCAAAATGGATAAAATGAGGAAAAATAGTAAAAAATAGAGAAAATAAGAAAATGTACTAAACATTGGGTAAAATAGTGAAAATAGGAAAAATGCGTGAAAAAATAGGGACAAATTGGGAATAATTGTAAAGCACTATAAAAAGATAGATAAAATAGGAAAATTACTGTTAAATATAGAAAATAGGGAAATATTTGGGAAAATCGTGAAAAATAGGGTATAAGAAGGAAAAATAGTAAACATAGGAAAAAATAGATAATAATAGGGACAAATCGGAAAAAACAGGAAACAGTAATGAAAAACAGGAAAAATTGAAAGAAATAGGGGAAAAATAAGTACAAATAAGAACAACTAAAAAAATAAGAAAAATAGGATAAAATAATGGAAAACAGTAAAAATAGAGAGAAATACGAAAAAACAAGCAAACTAATTTCATTTGAGACAATTTTTGTAAGTATGAATAATAATTAATTTGACCTCAAAAAAATCGTCTCCGGCATTTCCCGATTTCACAAAATTATTTATTTCAACAGACAAAATGTGATTATGAAATTTTAATCTAAAATTATCAGAATCAACTTTTCCAAGTACAAGAGATTAAAGATTATTAACCTTAAATTCAGGTAGTAACAAAAAATTCCTAAAAAAAATCTTATCTATTTATAAAAAAGCATCGCATTAATTTTTTCAAGTAGGTACTTCGATAAAAAATAAAATCACCTATATAAAGATCACCAATGGTTCATAACATTAATTTATTACAATTGTACATTGTAAAAATTAATAAACAAGATGGCAGCTTTTAAATTCACTTTTTTGCTTTGCGCCGCTCTTTTGGTGTTCCAGGTATGTACAGTAATTTTTATATACAATTTACTAAAAATTAAAAAAATCGGTTGTGTCGCCCCAAAACTTTCCACATATTTATTGTTAAAGTTACAAATATTGACATTATTTATTTGATGTCGTACAAAAACTAATGGGTTCTTCCGAAGGGTAACCCAAACCCATTTACCAAATTTCAGCTCAATCGGTTTAAACGTGTGGCCTCTATCGTGTAAGAATACACACGGACAGACAGACTTTCATCTGGAAATGGTCTTAATCATCTGAGGGGACCTCAAAATGGATATTTCCATCTTTATCCCTAACTTTTTTTTTAGCTCGATCACCAACAGTTTCCGTTCTCGGAGGTAGGTCGGGAAAGTAAAAACTCAAAATATCTCAAATTTCAAAAAATCCCAAATCACAAAAAATTTCAAAAAATCTCAAAAATCAAAAATCTCAAAAAAGGTAAAATACCTCACAGCCAAAAAAAATCTCAGAAATCAAAAAAATCTCAAAACATTTCTGAACGCTTCAAAAACATCTCAAAAATCTCCAAAAGTTCTTAAAAAATCTAAAAATTCACAAAAAACTCAAAAAATTTAAAACCTCAAATCTCAAAAAATAGTAAATGTATCAAAAACTCAACAATTTGATCAAAAAATCTGTAAAAATTCAAAGAAGTCAAAAAATCTTAAAAATTTAAAAAACCTTAAAGAAGTTCAAAAATAAAATCTGAAAAAATCTTAAAAAAACCTCAAAAAATCAAAAAGTATAAAGAAATCTCAAAAAATCTCAAAAAACTCAAAAAATCTCAAAAAATGTCAAACAATCTCAAAGATTCTTTAAAAACCTCAATAAATCTCAAAAAAACCTTAAAAAAATCTTTATAAACATTTAAACATCTCATAAAATCTCTAAAAATTCTAAAAGAATCTCAAAAGGTTCAAATAGTCTAAAAAAACTCGAATAAATTTCAAAAAAAACTAAAGAAATCTTAAATAAATCTCAAAAAATCTTAAAACACTTCAAAAAATTCTCGATTAAAATTTTAAAGTCTTTTAAGAATCCTGCCTCTGCGCACAGCTGGCTTATATTCTACATTTAGTACGGAACCCTAAATGTGCGAAGTCCGATAGCACTTGAGTGATTTTTTTAGCTCATTTTGTTTTTCATTCAGGTATTTTTGTGCATTTCTTTGCATATTATGTTTGTATTTTTTTCATTTTCTTGCATTTTTTTACTTTTTTTGTATTTTTTTTACTTTCTGGCATTTTTTTGCATTTTTTTTTGCTGTCTTTGGTATTATTTTTACTTTTCTATTTTTAACGTTTTTTGGCATTGTTTTATTTTTTTTAGCATTTTTTGACTTTTTCTTTGATTTTTTGGCGTCTTTTTGCATTTTTTTTGAATTTTTTGCATTTTTTGCACTTTTAGCAGTTTTTAAAGTAATTTAATTTTTCTAAAATCTCCAAAAGTTCTTTAAAAATCTAAAAATTCACAAAAAACTCAAAAAATTTAAAACGTCAAATCTCAAAAAATAGTAAATGTCTCAAAAACTCAAAAAATTGATCAAAAAATCTGTAAAAATTCAAAGAAGTCAAAAAATGTTAAAAATTTAAAAAACCTTAAAGAAGTTCAAAAATAAAATCTGAAAAAATCTTAAAAAACCTCAAAAAATCAGAAAGTATAAAGAAATCTCAAAAAATCTCAAAAAACTCTAAAAAATCTCAAAAAATGTCAAACAATCTCAAAAATTCTTTAAAAACCTCAAAAAATCTCAAAAAAATTTAAAAAAATCTTTAAAAACATTTAAACATCTCATAAAATCTCTAAAAATTCTCAAAGAATCTCAAAAGGTTCAAATAGTCTAAAAAAACTTGAATAAATTTCAAAAAAAACCAAGGAAATCTTAAATAAATCTCAAAAAATCTTAAAACACTTCCAAAAATTCTCGATTAAAATTTTAAGTCCTTTAAGAATCCTGCTTCTGCGCACAGTTGGCTTATATTCTACATTTGGTACGGAACCCTAAATGTGCGAAGTCCGACACGCACTTGATCGATTTTTTTAGCTCATTTTGCTTTTCATTCAGGTATTTTTGTGCATTTCTTTGCATATTATGTTTGTATTTTTTTTTGCATTTTTTTCATTTTCTTGAATTTTTTTACTTTTTTTGTATTTTTTTTACTTTATGGCATTTTATTGCATTTTTTTTGCTTTCTTTGGTATTATTTTTACTTTTCTAATTTTAACGTTTTTTGGCATTGTTTTATTTTTTTTAGCATTTTTTTACTTTTTTTTTTTCGATTTTTTGGCGTCTTTTTGCCATTTTTTTTAATTTTTTTGCATTTTTTGCACTTTTAGCATTTTTTAAAGTAATTTAATTTTTCTAAAATCTCCAAAAGTTCTTAAAAAATCTAAAAATTCACAAAAAACTCAAAAAATTTAAAACGTCAAATC
Organism: Neocrepidodera transversa; assembly: GCA_963243735.1. NCBI lineage: Eukaryota > Metazoa > Arthropoda > Insecta > Coleoptera > Chrysomelidae > Neocrepidodera > Neocrepidodera transversa. Next base: position 18,410,815 of record OY725337.1, on the reverse strand, counting down.
TCAAAAAATAGTAAATGTCTCAAAAACTCAAAAATTTGATCAAAAAATCTGTAAAAATTCAAAGAAGTCAAAAAATCTTAAAAATTCAAAAAACCTTAAAGAAGTTCAAAAATAAAATCTGAAAAAATCTTAAAAAACCTTAAAAAATCAAAAAGTATAAATAAATCTCAAAAAATCTCAAAAAACTCAAAAAATGTCAAACAATCTCAAAAATTCTTTAAAAACCTCAAAAAATATCAAAAAAAACTTTAAAAAATCTTTAAAAACATTTAAACATCTCATAAAATCTCTAAAAATTCTCAAAGAATCTCAAAAGGTTCAAATAGTCTAAAAAAACTCGAATAAATTTCAAAAAAAAAACTAAAGAAATCTTAAATAAATCTCAAAAAATTTTAAAACACTTCAAAAAATTATCCATCAAAATTTGAAAGTCCTTTAAGAATCCTGCCTCTGCGCACAGCTGGCTTATATTCTACATTTGGTACGGAACCCTAAATGTGCGAAGTCCGACACGCACTTGACCGATGTTTTTAGCTCATTTTGCTTTTCATTCAGGTATTTTTGTGCATTTCTTTGCATATTATGTTTGTATTTTTTTTTGCATTTTTTTCATTTTCTTGCATTTTTTACTTTTTTTGTATTTTTTTTTTCCTTCCTGGCATTTTTTTACATTTTTTTTGCTTTCTTCGGTATTGTTTTTACTTTTCTAGATTTTTTTGCAATTTTAACGTTTTTTGGCATTATTTTATATTTTTTAGCATTTTTTGACTTTTTTTTTGATTTCTTGGCATCGTTTTGCATTCTTATTTTAAATTTTTTGGCATTTTTTGCACTTTAAAGTAATTTAATTTTTTTTTTACTTTTTTTGACTTTTTTTAGATTTTTTGTCATTTCCTTGCATTTACTTTTCATTTTTAGCATTTTTTAGCATTATTTCACTTTTTTCAGCATTTTTAAACTTTTTTTTAATTGTTTTTTGGCATTTTTTAACATTATTTACAATTTTCTTTATCACGTTTTTTAATGTTTCAGTTTTTTTAGAATTTTTAACATTTTTTAGCCCATTTTTTGCTTTTCATGTATTGTGCATTTCTCTGTATGTTTGCACTTTTTATTGGCATTTTTTCATTTTTAGTGCGTTTTTTGCATTATTTTACTTTTTTCAGCATTTTTTAACTTTTTTTTACATTTTTTAAATATTTTTTACAATTTCTTTTAACACTTTTTAAACTTTTTATTGCTTTTTTTTAGAATTTTTTAGATCATTTTTTGCTTTTCATATATTATTGTGCATTTCATTGTATATGTTTGTATTTTTTTTTGCATTTTTCCACAATTTTTGTTCGTTTTTTTGTGTTTTTTTTAATTTTTTGGGTTTTTTGCATATTTAGCGTTTTTGGCGTTATTTTACTTTTTTTCAGCATTTTTACCTTTTTTAAATTACCCGACCCACCTCCGAGAAGGGAAAGTATTGTGAAAGAGCTAAAAAAAAATTTCGAGATAAAGAGGGAAATATTCATTCACCTGAGATGATTAAGACCATTTCCAAATTGAAGTCTGTCTGTCTATCTGTCTGTCGGTCTGTTTGTCTGTCCGCCTGTGTGTATTCTTCCACGATAGAGGCCACACGCTAAATCCGATTGAGCTGAAATTTGATATATGGGTTTGGGTTACTCGTCGAAAGAACCCATTAGTTTTTATACGATATCTGTCAAACGGAAGTACCACTATCAAAAAATGGCAAATGCAATATGTCACGGAATTGAACATGCGAATATGCCATTTGAAAGTCCTAGAAAAACTCTATTCAGAATAGTCAAAATTATTTCTCCAACTGTCACCTGTCAAAAATAAAAAAATGTCAAAATTTGAAATTTCAGCAATAAATATCTGAACAAGTATTAATCCGATTGAGCTGAAATTTGGTTTATGGGTTTGGGTTATCTGTCGGAAGAACCCATTGGTTTTTGTACGAGATCTGTCAAACGGAAGTATCACTATCATAAAATGACAGACGCAGTATGTCACAGAATTTAACTTGCAATATGTCATTTGAAAGCCCTTGATAAACTTTATTCAGGACATTCAAAATTATTTCTCCAACTGTTACCTGTCAAAAGTAAAAAAATGTCAAAATTTGAAACTTTAATATTAAAAATCTAAAAAAGTATGTGGATACTCGTCGGAAAAGTTTTGGGGCGACACAATCGATTTTTTTATTATTTGTCTCCAAGTAATTTTATTAGAAATAGGAGAGAAAGTATAAATTATTTATCTTAAATCAATTTTATCAAAAACTCAAGTACATGTTTGTTTATTTATCAAAGGAAATATACATATCAATTTTTAGGCGCATATTTTTTGTATGGTTTTCTTGGACCTCTCCCCTTCATTTCTTTAGGAGCGTCTATCACCAGTTATAGTTTTCGAGATATTTAATATTCAATACAATATTCATCACAGCGTTTAAAAGTAGGGGAAGGAAACAGATATAAGAAGGAAACTTTTATTTATTCAAACATCAACGCGGACGAAGTCGCGAGCAAAAGCTAGTACTCTATAAACATATATATGGAGTTATATATTCATAGAGTAAAAATAATATTTTTATTTTTTTAATTTGTATTTTCCAGGCCCAGGCTAAACCACAGACTGATGTACAATCTGTTGGGGACTTTGACTTAATCGGACTTTTAAAAAACATCGTAGCTCTAGTAGAAAGAGTTTTGGACAATGCTATCGTATTCGCTGAATCACTTATTAATGAAGTAACTGCAGACCAGTACGATGATCTACGTTCAAAAATAGCCGCTGTCACTACTGACCTCCTTGGAAAACTTCTTGATCTAATTCTTATTGATGTAGATGAGATGGGAGAACGTAAGTACTAAAAAACAATAACAAAAAGAAGCTAAATTTGTTTTTTCTTCAGAAAGCACTCCTGCTGCCAAAAAATTAGCTGGTTGTATCAGAGCAGCTAGAGATGATATTGTTGCTGTACCTGTTACTTTTGGTGATGATGTACTGAAATGTATTAGTACTGATCTTATCGCTTTAGTAAAATCTCTGGGACCAGTCGTTAAAGATCTTGAAGGTGTTCAAGTAGATGCTAAAGCAGTTGCTGACAAAATCAACGATTGCGAAGGAAATGACATTCAAGCTCTTTTATGCGTTGCTGAAGTAAGCAAATATATCTTCTTTAAATGATTTTTTATTTTTATTTTATATCTCAAATATTAATTAATTTAATTTTTTTAGGTAGCTGGTGAACTTTTGAATATCGTATCTGAAATTCCAGATAAAGTAAAAGCCGATATTGAACCAGTTAAAAATGCCGCTAAAGCTTTAATCGATTCCTTCAGCCAATGTAATACAGCTGAGGTAAATGCATATTACAAAAATGCTGGAAAGGTCTTAGACAAAGTTGCTACCTGTGTTGCTGCCTAATTGATTTTTATAAAGTCTATTTAATAAATTTAAGATAATAATAATTTTTTTTTTCTTCCTAATTTATAAATAAAAATCGGTCTATTAAAAATCAAACTATCTAATTTTTATCATCCATCTGATTGAAATGTCTGCCGCATTTTAATTTTATGTTTATATAATTTTTTTGTAAAAGTTTCATCATATAAATTCACCAAATCTGTCTGTCGAAAATAGTAAAGATGATTATTTTAAACAAAAAATTCATATACCATTTGTCAAAAAATTAAAAATAATTTTTTAAACACTTTTAACTTCGGGCAAAATTTTTGCAAAAGATGACAAAAAATATGCTAAAACTTTTTGCCATGAGTTGAATTTTGAGTCAATTTAAATAAAACATCAATAAACGTGATTTTAAAAATTTTCAAAAAAAAACTAAATTTTAAGAAATTCAAAATTACGAAAATTTATAAATTTTCAATAATGTATGAAATAATTCGAAAATTTCAAAATTTAAAAAATAAATACATAAAAAGGTGTAGGATAATTTCAAAAATATATCGAAAATTTCGAAAATATATTAAAGATTTCAAAAGATTTCTAAAAATAAAAAAAAATGTAAAAAAAAATAAAAAACATCAAAAATATATATAAAATTTCAAAAATATATCAAAAATTTAAAAAAACTATCATCAGAAATTTTCAAAAAAGGAAAAATATCAAAAAATTTTAATATTTTCAAAAATTGTAAAATTTTTACAAATTTTCAAAAAAAAAAAACTATATTTTAAGAAGTTCAAAATTCTGAAAATTTAAAAATTTTCAATAATATATGAAATAATTCGAAAATTTCAAAATCCTGAATTTTAAGCAATAAAAAATTTTTGAAAATACATTAATGATTTAAAAGATTCAAACATTTCTAAAAAAAAAGAAAAAATGAAAAATTAAAAAACATCAAAATCTATATAAAATTTTAAAAATATATCAAAAATTTAAATAAATATTAAAAAACTATCATCAGAAATTTTCAAAATAGGAAAAATATCAAAACATTTTAAAATTTTTCGTGGAAAATTTTTAAAAATTTAAAAAAAAAACTAAAATTTAAGAAATTCAAAATTCCGAAAATTTAAAAATTTTGAATAATGTGTGAAATAATTCGAAAATTTCAAAATTTATAAAATAAATACATAAAAATGTCTAGGATAATTTCAAAAATATTTCGAAAAGTTCAGAATCCAAATTTTTCAAATTTCAGTAATTCCTCAAAAACAATAATAAAAAAAATCCTGAATTTTAAGCAATAAAATTTTTTCGAAAATACATTAAAGATTTCACAAGATTCAAACATTTCTAAAAATAAAAAAAAATGTGAAAAAATTAAAAAACATCAAAACTGTATATTTCAAAAATATATCAAAAATTTTAAAAAATATTAAAAAACTATCAGAAATTTTAAAAAAAGGAAAAATATCAAAAAATTTTAATAATTTTAAAAATTGTAAAATTTTTAAAAATTTTCCAAAAAAAAAACTAAATTTAAAGAAATTCAAAATTCCGCAATGTAAAAATTTTCAATAATGTGTGAAATAAATCGAAAATTTTAAAATTTATAAAATAAATACATAAAAATGTCTAGGATAATTTCAAAAATTTTTCGAACAGTTCAGAATCCAAATTTTGCAAATTTCAGAAATTCCTAAAAATCAATAATAAAAAAAATCCTGAATTTAGAACAATAAAAAAATTTCGAAAATACATTAAAAGATTTCAAAAGATTGAAACATCTCTAAAAAATAAAAAAAAATGTTAAAAAATTAAAAAACATCAAAAATGTATATTTCAAAAATATATCAAAAATTTTAAAAAATATTAAAAAACTATCATCAGAAATTTTAAAAAAAGGAAAAATATCAAAAATTTTTAATGTTTTTAAAAACTGTAAATTTTTTAAAAATTTTCAAAAAAAAATTAAATTTTAAGAAATTCAAAATTACGAAAATTTAAAAATTTTCAATAATGTATGAAATATTTCGAAAATTTCAAAATTTAAAAAATAAATACATAAAAACGTCTAGGAAAATTTCAAAAATATATCGAAAAGTTCTGAATCCAAATTTTTCAAATTTCAGAAAATCCTAAAATCAATAATAAAAAAAATCCTGAATTTTGAAAAATAAAAAAATTTCGAAAATACATTAAAGATTTCACAAGATTCAAACATTTCTAAAAATAAAAAAAAATGTGAAAAAATTAAAAAACATCAAAACCATATTTCAAAAATATATCAAAAATTTTAAAAAAATATTAAAAAACTAAATTTAATATTTTCAAAATTGTAAAATTTTTAAAAGCTTTCAAAAAAAAAACTAAATTTAAAGAAAATCAAAATTCCGAAAATTTAAAAATTTTTAATAATTAATGATATAATTCGGAAATTTCAAAATTTAAAAAATAAACAAATAAAAATGTCTAGGAATTAAATAAAATACGATAATTTTAAAAATATATCGAAAAGTTCAAAATCCAAATTTTTTAAATTTCAGAAATTCATAAAACAATCCTGAATATTAAAAAATGTCGAAAATACATAGAAAATTTCAAAAGTTTTAAAAATTTCTAAAATATTTCAAAAATTCAAAAAAAAAATGTGAAAAATGTATAGAAAATTTCAAAGATATATCAAAAATTTCAAAAAATATTAAAAAACTATTAGCTCAAGAATTGAAAAATATCAAAAAATCCTAGTTTTAAAATTTTCAAAAATCGTGAAACTTGTTAGAATGATTTAAAATGTCGAGAAAATTTATTTGAAGGCAAAACAAAATTTCTCATTTTTTTATGATTTTAATATGACCTGTTTCAAAAATGGCGGTAATATGATTTTTTTGAAATTTCAACCCCCTCCAGTTCCACTAAAGGTCAAATCGAAAAAAGTTTCAAGTGAATTAATTTTAAAATAATTATAACATGAAAAAAGTATAATGACTTTTTTCACTATTTTCGAAAATGATGGATATAAATTTTGATGAGATTTCAATTGGCAGAGAAAATAAAAATGTCTAGGAATTAAAAAAATTCGATAATTTCAAAAATATATGGAAAAGTTCAAAATCCAAATTTTTCAAATTTCAGAAATCCCTAAAAAGCAATAATAAAAAAAATCCTGAATTTTAAGCAATAAAAAAATTTCGAAAATACATCAAAACTTTCAAAGATTTCAATAATATCAAAAATTTCTAAAATATTTCAAAAATTCCAAAAAAAAAATATGTGGAAAAACATCAAAAATATATAGAAAATTTCAAAAAAATATTAAAAAACTATTATCCGAAATTTTTAAAAATTGAAAAATATTAAAAAATCCGAAAATTTTAAAATTTTCAAAAATTGTAAAAGAAAGAATGTGTCAAATTAGTAAGAATCTGCATTTGTCAAATTTACAAAAAATTATAAAATATGTAAAAATTTGTTTATTAACACGTTGAGTGCTATCCCCAAAATAACGCATTTATCTCAGTGGGTCAAAAAAATTTTTTTTTGTTTCTTATATTCATATACTCCAAAGTAATTAGGACGTGAAAAAAATATGACCAACTTATTCAAAAATGGCGGAGATATGCTTTTTTTTTTTTAATTTCAACCCATCCAGTTCAATCTATGAAGGTTAAATCTAAAAAAGTTTCAAGCGAATTAATTTTCTAATAATTATGACATGAAAAAAGTGTCACTACTTGTTTCACTATTTTCGAAAATGGTGGAGATAAAATTTTTTATGAGATTTCAACCCCCTCCGGTTTTGCCCCCGTAGATCGAATAAAAAAAGTTACATACAAATTAATTTTGTAATAATTGGGATATCAAAACAAATGGGATATGAAACAAATGAATTTTTTCACCTAATCGTATTGTGGGTGGCTTAAAACGTCGAGTAAAATCATTTTAAGCAAAATAAAATTTTTTGACGATTTTAATACTTCCAGTGCCGACCGACGTAATATTTAAAATTAATATTCTATTATACAAAAAACAAAATAGTTTTAGGTAATTAAAAAACTTCCTATTATTCTTATTCTTTTTATACTTTTACCCTCTTACTTACTGATATTGGGACTTTTACCTTCGTGTCCTGGACTCAATCTAATACTCTTAATTTTTCAAAAATTTTTTAGTAATTTTTCCTCAATGAACTTATATTATTACTTGTTATTTAATTTATATTTATTTTAAAATTTCACCCTTCAGGTTTTTATTTTTAAGTTTGGCTTCCCCTCATTTATATCATGACTATTTTCCGGCTGTCAGTTGTCAGTTGTCACACACAATTTTATACAGTCGGCAGACGTCGGCTCTCACATATAAATACCATACGAACAATTTTTTTCATTGATTGAGTATAAATATTTAACAAAAGTTTTTCAGGAATTTTCAAGGACTTTTCAAAAATGTTTGAAAGGATTTTTCAATGATTTTTTATGGATCCTTTTTCAAAGATTTTTCAATGATTTTTTTAGGGATTTCTCAAGTTTTTTTTCTAGATTTCTGAAGAATATTTCATTGATTTTTGTGCGGAATATTCATGTTTGTTATTACCTGTTTAAGGTAAGCCCCTCTTTTTTAATTTGTACCTATTGCTTTATTAACGAGGTTATTGTATCCCTCATGATGGCGGAAGTCGAAACTAGTTGCCAATTTCAAAACAAAATTTTTTTACAACAAATATATTTCTGTGGTATTGGACTTTGTATGTTTCATTACTAATTAAAAAATAATATTAATAAATTATCAGGTAGTAACAAACTTAGATGTGGTTATTTGCAATAAAAATCTTATCTAAATGCATAAAAATATAAAAATGATAGAAAACTACTTGATTGAAGTATTCAGATAACAAACTATATCACCTATATAAAGACTCCAAAAAACAAGTTATTATAGTTTTAATCTACAAAGATTAACAGACAAGATGGCAGCTTTTAAATTCACGTTTTTGGTTTTTGCTACCCTTTTAGTATTTCAGGTAAGTAACAAATTGTGAATATTTGTTTTGCCAATTTAGACATTCTAGAACAATAAGTAAACTTTTATTACAATATATATAATAGGATTAGATATATCTTTAATTATTTATTTATTTATTTGTATATCCTAACAGGTCCTTGGGCCTAATTACAAGGATACTTTAAATAGATAATTATCTAACTAAAAAGGGTTGAAAACAGAGTTACCTATAGATTATTAATAAAATATTATACATACATAAAATATTATTATATATTGTAATGAATTTCTATGATGATGATCTCAATTTTGGGGTGAGTTCTAAATAAATAAAAAAAAATAATAAACATTACATAATATAAAAAAAATTAAATTTTGTGTATGTCCTTTTACTATACTTTATTTCACTTCCTCTCCAGTCTCCTGCACCAATATTTTCTCTCTGTCTTCTCCCTACCTCGACTACTTCTTTTCACTACCTCCTCTTAACCCAATTCTCCGGTCTCTGTTCCTCTACTTCTATAATCTCTATACCCTTCTTACTTGTTTTTACTTGGTTTTCCTCTTTTAGTTATCTTAAAATTTTGATCGTAAATTTTAGTATTTTTTTTTCTTTAAATGAAGAACATTTTATTTTTATTGGTGTATACTTTTTATTGTTATTCTCTCCATCCTTCCATATTATATTTTACAAAACCATATTTTTTATCTGACAATAAATTTTTTTAAAAAATGTGCAAATTCCATCTGCTTATTATTTTTTTTCAACTGTCTGTCTCTACCCAAAATAATTTTTTTTTGTTAAGTACTTGATTAATGAATAATTTTTATCTGTTAATCACTTTTGACAAACTTGCCATTTAATTTTTAATTATACTGCAAAAATTTATTTTAATATTCTTTCCAAATTTTAACTTTTCGATACGATAATACAAATAAGATTTTTTTTTTACTCCACAATTGTTAATTTTAAATATTTTATATACCAATTAATCTCAATAAATGTTTTAAAATTAAACTTTTAACAATAAACTCTGTTTATAAAATTCAAAAATCACAAAATATTTATGTTATTCAAACCTCTAAACGAATAAATAATACTTAACTTATAAAAAATGACTCATACAGAGGATTTCATTACAATAGACACAGATACAGTGCTCGGAGTATGGAGCCGAAATATCTAGTTTTATTATCTATATTTATTTACTATTAAACTTGAATAATATCCAAATATTCGTTAACTATTTTTTTAAATTTCTTGCATGGGGTATTAAACCAATCTAAATCCTGAACAGACCAAATATTATTCGCTAAACGTAACATATGGACAATAGGTGGAGAGTAAGATATATTTGTATATAGTGGGATACTGAACTTTAACCTTGCTGTGTCTAGCTGTAATATGAAAGGGTATTAATGCTAAGAGTTTAGGAGAATTTATCGCATTATTGAGAATTTTATATAGGAACATCAACATTTCAAATCTACGTCTAATTTCTAATGACCTTATATTGAATTCGATTCTAAGGAAAGATGTTCTAACAGCTAAGTAGTCAGCTCTTCTATTAAATGTTTTATAATAGAGATAGCGCAAAAATTTGTTCTGAATTTTCTCTATCCCCTGTAAATAAGTTTTAAATTCCCCTTGCCATATGATAGACGCAAATTCTAATTTAGGTCTAACCAATGTGTAGTATAACATTTTAATTACATTAATATTTTTAAAATTTGATGTTTGACGGATAATAAAATCTAATGTACGATTTGCTGAGCATATGATATTGTTAATATGTTGAGCAAATGAGAGTTTACAATTGTATGTTATTTCTAGATATTTTATTTCCGAATTCCGCTTCAAAGGGAAATCTTTAAATGTATAATCAAATTCAATACTCATCACAGAATATTTTGTTAAATTGAAAGGTAACTTATTGACTTCACTCCATTTTGTTACATTATTAATATCTTTCTGTAATTTAACACAATCTCTAACGGAACAAACTGTTTTAAATAGTTTAAAATCATCTGCGAACATTAGGCATTCTGAATTTTGAAGCACCAAAAGCAAATCATTTATAAAAATAAGAAACAGTAACGGCCCTAAATTAGAACCTTGTGACACTCCCGAAGGTACTGAGAACAAATCCATGCTGCTGTTCAGCCAAGTACTTTTCAAAATAAATATAGACATTTTTACCTCTCGCCCTTCAGATAAGAGAGGTATAGGAATCATGCTAAAAATTGGGTAGTGAGTTTTCAATGGATAAACACGTTTTAGGGTCCCTAGAATACGATTTTAATATTTTCGCGATGATGTCTGTGTGTGTGTGTGTTAGTGTGTGTGTGTGTTAGTGTGTGTGTGTGTTAGTGTGTGTGTGTGTTAGTGTGTTAGTGTGTGTGTGTGTGTGTGTTTGGATGGATGTTGTAGTAACGATAACTCAAAAACTACTGAATAAAAAAATTTGAAATTTTGCATACATAATTCTGATACCCTAGATTAGATCTGATTAGATTTTGGTGCCAATCGCACAACCGGAAGTGGCAGTTGCTATGGGTGATGACGCCATTATTATACAAAACGGCAATTAAGTTTTACACATATATTTTGTATACCCTATAGTTTATTTTCATCTCATTAAAATTTTCTAAACTTTTGCCATTGTTGCCAGATTTACAAAAATATAATTTTTTTTCATACTTTTTTGTGTCAACCTGTAAATTTTTGATTCAAAAATGGCGAGAGGTCATGTGCTGGCCACATCAGATTTTTATATATAATTTGTTCAAAAATTTTGGACGGAGCACATAATATAGATATAGGCCGATAATTTTCTATTTCAACTTTTTTACCTGATTTGAAGATAGGAACACATATTGAATATTTCCAATTCTCAGGAAATGTTGAAGTATTAAGCATTAAATTAAATATATGCAACAAGGGCTTTTTACTCCAATCAAAACACGCTTTGATTAAAAAAGGTGGAATTCCATCAGATCCAGCTGCCTTTTTTGGCTTCAGTTTTTTTATGGCTTGGTCAAAATCTTGCTCTGTAATTTTAGATAGAGTAAAAATATCAAAAACATTTGTATCTTGATTAGTGAAATGGACCTTGTAATGCGAAACATCTTTACTAAAAGTTTTGTTAAAAAAATCAGCAAACGTTTCAGATATTCACTGTTTTGTTGTTATATTGAAAATTAGTGACTTTCAAGCAATTAGATTTTTTTCTGTTTACGTAATTCCAAAATTCGTTTATGTTACTGAAAGTGTTATTTTCTATTGTTTTGTGTTCAGTAGCTATGAGAGATTTAAGTTTTCTAAGATGTTCTTTGTATTTTTCTAAATTAAAATGTGATATATTTTTTAACTTCCTGTACTTCTCTTTTTGATTTATCAATTCTTTTATGGCATCATTATACCAAACTGGATATTTTTTTAAACACTTATTGGATTTAATAAGATTTCCATAAGAAAAGTGCGTGGTCCTTTTCCAGTTTCAAATAATTTTGATAATAAACTTAGTTTCGGATATTGACATTTAATCTTTTGTAGGCATAAAAATAACATTACTTCTTGTATATGTGAGTCATTAAATAATTTATTTGCTAAGATCTCAGAGTACAGAAACAGTAGTTTCTTGTGTGTCTAAAGTATTAGCAGTTTTATCACCTATTTATCATGTGGTGTTTATTTTACTTGTATTTTTTTAGGTCTAAGAGTACAGAAACAGTAGTTTCTTGTTTGTCTAAAGTATTAGCAGTTTTATCACCTTTTTATCATGTGGTGTTTATTTTACTTGTATTTTTTTAGGTCTAAGAGTACAGAAACAGTAGTTTCTTGTGTGTCTAAAGTATTAACAGTTTTATCTCCTATTTATTGTGTGGTGCTTATTTTATTTGTATTTCTTTTAGGTTCACGCGAAGCCTGAGAGTAAAATACAATCTGTTAAAGATATAGACTTAGTTGGACTTCTTAAAAAAATAGTAGAAATTGTTGAAAAAGTTTTGGACCAAGTCATCTCAACTGCTGAATCACTTATAGATAATGTAAACGAAAACACGTGGGATGATGTTCGGTCAAAAGTAGTATCCATTGCCAATGATGTCATAGGAGTAATTATTGACCGAGTACTTGTCGATGTCGATAAGATGGGACAGCGTAAGTGCTAAAATATAAAAAATCTAAAAATAAAACACGTATTTTTTTTTTTAGAAAGCACACCTGCTGGTAAAAAATTAGCTGACTGCGTTGTAGCTTCTAGAGATGACATTCTGGCTCTGCCTATAACTTTTGGCGATGATGCATTGAAATGTATTGGTGCTGATGTAATCACTCTTGTTAAGGATTTGGGCCCAATAGTTAAGGATCTTGAAGGTGTTCACCAAGATGCCAAAGCAGCCGCTGATAAAATCAACGGTTGTGAAGGAAATGATATTGAAGCTCTGCTATGCGTAGCTCAAGTAAGTACAATTCTATTTTGTCTTAATTATTCCTTTAGTTAGAATTTACTATTTGATTTATGTGTTCTAGGTGGCTAGTGATCTTTTGAATATAGTAGCTGAGATTCCCGACAAAGTTAAAGATGATGTAGCTCCAGCTTTAGATGCAGCTAAGACTTTCCTCAATACTTTGATAAAATGTAATGAAGATGAACTACCAGTTTATTTCGCTAATGCTGGAAAATTAGTGGATAAAGTTGCTACCTGCGTTGCTGCCTAATTAGATTTTGTTTTTTTAAATGTTTCTTTAATAAATATGTAATATTATTGATTTTTTTTTTAATTTTGATAAATGATTTATAATCTTATGAGCTCTACTAGCTGAATACCCATGCTTTGTTATGGAGTCTCTTTTTAATTTTCCTATTTCTTAGTATTTTTCTTGATTTTCATTATTTTTTCCTGTTTTTTTTTATTTGCCCCTTTTTACAATTTTTACTATTTTACCTTATTTTCCCCTATTTTTCAATATTTTCCCATATATGTCCCTATTTTATATATGTTTTTCAATTTTTTTCCTATTTTTCCCATTTTTCTACTATTTTTCCATCTTTTTTTCGTATTTTTTCAATTATTTTAGCCTATTTGTACTTAAGTTTCCCCATTTTCCCTATTTTTTCTGAATTTTCCTTATTTTCCCTATATTTCTCTATTTCTCAATATTTATCCATGTTTTCCCATTTATTTTCTAATTTCTCTGTTTCCATATTTTTTCCTATTTTTTCTTAGTTTTCCCAATTTTTCCGTACGTTTCCTATTTTTCACTATTTTGCCAATTTCCCTATTTTGCCTCATTTTTTCCAATTTTTTTTCCTGTCTTCCTATATTTCTCTATTTTTCACTATTCTCCAATTTCAATATTTTGCAATGTTTTTTCTGATTCTTCCCAATTTTTATCTATTTTTTCCATATTTTCCCTATTTTTCAGTATTTTTCCAAAATTTGCCATATTTGTTTCTGCTTTTTCCTATTTTTCGCTGGTTCTCCCAATTTTTTACTATTTTGCTCAATTTTCTTGCATATTTGCCCCTGTTTTCTTTATTTTCAGTATTTTTCAAACTTATTCATATTTTTCCAATATCAATCTTATTTTTCCTCTTTTAAATTAGTTTTCTTTATTGTTACTTTTTTTCCCAATTTTCTCTATTTTTTTCAGTATATTCCCCTATTTATTACTTTTTTTTTATTTTTCTTATTTTTTCTATTTTTCCTATATCTTTCTATATTTTCCAGTTTTCCATTGGTTTTTTATTTTCCTTATTTTTCCGTATCTTCCCCATTATTCTCTATTTTCTTCCATATTTTACACGTCTTTCTCTATTTTCTCTTTTTATTAATTTTTTTTCCCATTTTTCCAATATTTTTCTAATTTTTTCTCTTTTAAATTAGTTTTTTTTATTTTCTTGTTTTTACTTATTTTTTACAATTTTTGTCAATTTTTCCACTTCCTAGAAGGGAAAGTATTGTGAACGAGCTAAAAAAAATTTCGAGATAAAAACGGAAATATCCATTTTCGGATCCCCTGAGACGATTAAGACCATTTCCAGATAGAAGTCTATCTGTCTGTCTGTGTGTATGTGTGTGTATTCTTCCACGATAGAGGCTACACTTTTAATTTGATTGAGCTGAAATTTGGTATAGGGGTTTGGGTTACCCGTCGGAAGAACCCATTAGTTTTTGTACGACATCTGTAGAACGGAAGTATCGATTTCAAAAAATGACAAATACAATATGTCACGGAATTGGACATGCAATATGTCATTTGAAAGCCCTTGAAAAACTCCATACAGAACAGTCAAAATTATTTCTCCAACTATCACCTGTCAAAAATAAAAAAAATGTCAAAAGTTGAAACTTTAACATTAAATATCTGAAAAATTATTCGTGGATACTCGTCGGGAAAGTTTTGGGGGGACACAACCGATTTTTCTTTTTTCCCTATTTTTCACTAATTGCTCTCTTTTCCCATAGATATGTGAATCTTTCTATTTTTTCTGCTTCCATTAGTTTTCCATTTTTCTTTATTTTTCTCTATTTGTAATTATTTTTTTACCTAGTTTGTTCTATCTTCCTCATTTTTTCCTGATTTTTATTATTTTTTCCTGTTTTCCCATATATGTCCGTTTTTGTCTCTATTATTCTCTATTTTTTTCCTAGGTTACTTTTATTTTCCTGTTTTTTCTTATTTTTCCCTACTTTTTCACACTATTTTCTTGTAGTTTCCCCCTATTTTTCTCTAATTTCAGTAATATTTCTATTTTGCCCTTTTTCCTCCTAATCTTTCAGCTTTGCACTATTTTCCCTATTTTGGCCTAATTTCGCTATTTTCCTCTGTTATTCACTGTTTTCACTATTTTTTGTATCGTTACTGTTTTTTCCTATTTTTTCTATTTCTTTTTATTTTTTCTTGTTTTTCATTAGTTTTTGCTGTTTTCTTTATTATTCCCTAATTTTCACTGTTTGTTGATATTTTTTTCTGTTTCGTCCTATTTTCCCCATTTTGCCCTATTTTTCCTTATTTTCCTTAACTTTAGCTGTTTTTCCATTTTTTCCCCCTCATATCATTTCTGGAGTAATTGTATTACAAGCCTTACAATTTTCTGGATCAGATCTCCCAGACTGATTGGTTGAAAACCATTTCTTTTATATATTCGAAAAAAAATGTAACGGAGCCGAACCTGGCCATCTATTAGTTCCAAACCAAATAATTGTTGAGGTAACTAAATACCATACAACTGTTATGTAGAGGAACACCATTTTGTGTTCTACTAAGAAAATATTTTCCAATAAATTGAAAAGAGTATTTTGTAAGAATCCTAAGCAGAAATCAGGGAAAAAAAGTCGCCAGTAATTTTCCAAAATTTCTCAACAGTCGAAAAATGATCATCCATTAAATAATAATGTTTTGGAGAGCTTCAAGTAATATTTGTTCTTGAATTCGAAGGACCAACTCCTTATAGAATTACGTCATAGAGAAAATGATCGTTAAATTTAAAAAAAACTGGATGCATAGGAAATTGTAACAAGAACTGTTATAACTTTGGAAAATGTTGTGGAGATGGGCCTTCTGTGGGTTCCAGTTAGTACTGGCGCTTATTACATAGGTTTAATATTCTCCCCAAGTAGATGGCGTTAGTTGTCTGCCATCGTTTTATATTCTTTTTAATAATTATATAATCCAGTATAAATTTAGTTTGGCACAAAAACTGCACTGGATAAGTAATATTCAACAAAAAAAAAGAACCAAATAAAACATTATAATTTTCATTATACCAATATTTATAATTTTATTTATTTTATATTTCCTAGAACCCAAGTAAATTTGGTTTATTAATTTATTATTTTAATTATTGGTCGACAAATAGTAATTTCCGTCTGCCTTTCATTTTACTAACGCCTGTTCGGTTAATAACATTTCCCTCAATTGTTTTTGTCCTCATTCGTTCCCCGAAATTATATCATTTAAATAGTTTATGTTATGCAGCTATTAACAAAATTTCAATGAAATACTGCACGAAATGTGCGGAACGGAACAAATATATTCGGTATATAAATTTTTTTATTTGATATATTGTTAATTATAGAGAAATATAAATTAGCTGAATGGCAAATTTGAGCCGTAAATGAAGCCTGCCATATGCAAAAGTTTGTAAATGTATCTTTTTGTTATATACAAAATAAATTACAAATTGCTAGTGACTAAATGTTTGCATCCAATTTATAATAAATCAATGACTGGTTTAGGGGTCCAGCTCGTGCTTGATTATAGCAACATATTTAATTTTCTACTTTATTTCTAAATATTCTTGGCATTCCAAAACATAAAGCTGGTATTGTATGCAAGTCAAATTTAAAAAAAAATAAAAATGAATAAACTGCGACTATTTAAAAACTATAAATATACTACAATTTCCTGGTAACTTTTAAGGGTTCTGAAACATTATAATAACATTTTACATGCATACAATCCTAAAGTTAACCTTTATCTTTAATCTAAAAAAAATAAAATTGTATTTTTTTTAAAGATAACCGAGTAATCGTGCACGAGCGGAAGGTATACAAACCAAAATTTCGTATTTATTCATGTTCGTTCAGTACTGCCTCGCACGGACCGCGTGGAATATTCTTTTATATTTCTCAATGCGGCATGCAGAGCCTTAAGAGCCTTGTGAACCGCCGCAAAGTAATTTTTATTTACTGCTTTTAATTTAAAAAATAGGTAAGTTCTGAAATATTCATATATATTTTGTAAAACGAAATCTTCGGCAACATCGGATCGATTATATTGTTTTGACAGACGCCACTTGAGCTGAACAACAGAGCTGATTTTAGTGATTTTGGAGTGAAATCAGTAGAGGGAAAAATAGAAAAAAAGGCAAAATTGAGAAAAATAGGAAAACGTAAAAACATTTTGTGAAATAAAGAAAATGGGAAAAATAGGTAAAAATGGAAAAACACAGGAAAAAGGAAGCAGGGAAATATAAAATAAAAAATAGAAAAAATAATAAAAAACAGTAAATAACAAAAAAAAAATAGTATAAAGTGGGGAAAATAAGAAAAACTAGATAAACGCAAGGATAATTTTAAAAAAACAGGAATAATAGGAAACAATAGGAAAATGTGAAAACAACTATTAAAAAATTGTGAAAAATAGTATCTAGAGAAAACCAGGGAAACTGGTAAAAAACAGGAAAAAAATACGAAACAATAGGGAAAATGAGGAATAAATTAGAAAATAATTGGAAAAACTAGAAAATATGGAAAAAAAATAGGAAAATCTAGAAAAAAGTTGAAAAAAATGGGAAAAAAATTAAATAACAGGGAAAAATAGAAAAAATAGTTAAATAAAAATAGGAAAATTAGGGAAACTTAAAAAAATTAGGAGAAATAGAGAAAATGGGAAAAATGTGAAAAAATAGGCAAAATAGAAAAAAACAGGAAAAAAAAAGAAACAGGGAAATATAGAAAAAATAGGTAATTGGTAAAAAATAGAAACAAAAATAGGAAAAAATAGTAAAAAAAAATAAGGATAAATGAAACAAAATAAAAAAAAATAGGCAAAAATAAGACAACGTAAAAAATATGGAAAAATCGAGAAAAATAGGAAAAAACCAGGGAAGTATGAGGAAAAATATTTAAAATGGTTGAAGATTGAAAAGATATAAAAAAAAATAAAAAATAAATAGGAAAAACTAGGGAAAATAGGAAAATATACGCAAAATAGGAAATTGGGGGTAAATGCAAAAAACCAGTAAAAATGGAAAAAAAGCGGGAAAAAATAAAAAGATGTACAGAAAAGTTGGAAAATATATGCCAAAGTAGGAAAAAATGGGAGAAATAGAAAAAAAAATGAAAAAATAGAAAAGAATACGAAAAATGGTAAAAATAAAAAAATAATAAAAATCAGGAAAAAAGAGGAAAATAAGCAAAAAATAGGTATATACGTAAACTTTAAATTTTAATGAAATAAGGAGAAATACATACTTCGGGTTAGGTAGTTATAAATTTATTAAAAGGATTAGAATATCCCAATAGCAATAACATTGTAATTTTCAATACCCCTTCAGAATTTAAGCAGTGTTGTCATGTGTAAACAGTATGACCTGAAGTAGTAGGAAGCGGGAGGTAATTCGAAGTTGATGACGCGCTTCCCATGCCTCTTAATATATTTAGTAGTAGTTAAATACTTGTGATTTATTAAGGAGCCTCTTTGAGATTAGTATCTGGACGACCAAGCATCGCTTGTTTTTCCTATGTTTCCTTATTTTTTTCGTCATTTCATTCTTGTCCTATTTTTTCCTTTTTTCTTATTTTTTCCCTATTCTTCCTATTTATCCCGTTTTTCATTATTATTTCCTCTTTTTCGTTGTTTATCCGTATTTGTCACTATTATTATCTATTTTTGCCTACTTTTACTATATTCACTAATTTTCCCCATTTTCCAGATTTTCTCTATTTATTTCTAATTTCCCTATTTTCTCCATCTTTTTCTAATTTTTTGTATTACCCTATTTTTCCCTGCTTTTCTCTATTTTTCGCAAATTTTCCTATTTTTCCCTACTTTTTGACTATTTTTAAAATTAATTTCATATTTTTCCTATTTTTCACTATTTATCCATATTATTTTATATTTTCCCATATATTTCCATGATTTCCTCTAATTTTGCTATTTTTCCTATTAGGTAGATTTCCATATATGGAATCTACCTATTGTAATCGATTCAATGACGGGACCCAGAACCGGGAATAGGGACGCTACGCCGTTTATGACCTGGAGAATAAGAATCAGTAAAAAAAAAATTTATCGGTGTAGACATTCCGTTACGCCACGATAGAGGTCGCAATTTTTGTCCAATCAACACCAAATTTGGTACAAAAATTTTTTGGGGCAGTAATTCATTGCGTATTGAAAATGATCATTCTAGCTCCAAAGAGGTGCGAACTGGAGGGGGTTGAAATCTCAAAAAATTCAGATCACCGCCATTTTTGAAAATATGAAAAAAGGTCACGAGACTTTTTTCATGATCTAATTCTTATAAAATTAATTTGCCTGAAACTTTTTTTAATCGATCTCAATATTTTTATCTATTTAATTTATAGATGATATTTTTAATGTTTAAGTGAAATATCAATGATAGTTAATTTTATCAAACTTTTTAATCAATATGATAACAGTAAATTTAAATTATATAATCTGTAATTTAATTTTAATGACACTATAAAATTCAAAATGATTTTTCTTAAACTAACTTTTATTTTTTATGTTTTCTTTACATTTTCTGAGGTAAGATTATTAAAGTAAAGTAAAAATATGACATATTATATTTTTTAGATTGAAGCATTATCTCAAAACAACAATGTAGGCGGCGTAATTGATATTATTAACAAATTTATTAAATTCATTGAAAATTATTTAGATAAAATAATTGCTGCAGCTGAAAATTTCATTGATGGAGTCACAAATGACACATGGGATGATTTTCAAAAGAAAACAGTAGAAGTTACTACTAGAGTAGTAACAGCTATTCTTGATCATATCGTGGATAATTTAGAAAAAATGGCAAGTCGTAAGTACATTTATTATATGAAGTTTCTAAAGATTTTTTTAGAGCCTACTAGACTTAAGAATCCGAACCTATAATCTTTATTTCTGGTAATAGGTTTGTTCGTGTTTTTAGTTTTGCTTGTGCAGAACAGTTCCAAACATGCATAGAAGACTAAAAGGGTTCCTGTTTTCTGGAACCAAGTTCTGAACTATGAATCCTGTGTTTTATTTTTTTTTTCAGAACGATTCTGAACTGTTTCAAATAATTCTCTGTGATTCTAGTTAAAAGTGTGAACTGATAAAAATCGTTCTAGTCACACATGCGCATTTCAAAGCATTTTATAAAAAAGGATAATAAATAAGGTTTAAACAATAAGCTTTACTAAGATCCTTCAAATTTCCTTGCGATTCCCGTGTGTGGGTTCTCCATACTGGATATTTCAATTTTTCATTTAAATTCTAACCACCCCTTTTTATTCTCCACAAGACACTCCTTTCCTAGTACATAACCCCCCCCCCCTCTTAGCATTACACCTACTCTTTGAATCATAATGTTTTAATTTCCAAATGTTTTCAACCGTATTATGGTAAGCGTCTTTGTTGGTTTTTTACTGTTAGCCCACTTCATCTAATTCTATATCTTTCAGGACTGAAGATGCCTTGTAAGCCGAAACTAGTTGCCGTTCCATAATTTTTGTTAATTATATTTATATAAATTTATCCCCTTCTCTTAATTTTGTTTCTTAAAGAAATACGATATCTGAAGATAAGGTAGATTACACAGGTTTACAAAAAAAGGTCCTAGACTTAAGAATCCGAACCTATAATCTTTATTTCTGGTAATAGGTTTGTTCGTGTTTTTAGTTTTGCTTGTGCAGAACAGTTCCAAACATGCATAGAAGACTAAAAGGGTTCCTGTTTTCTGGAACCAAGTTCTGAACTATGAATCCTGTGTTTTATTTTTTTTTTCAGAACGATTCTGAACTGTTTCAAATAATTCTCTGTGATTCTAGTTAAAAGTGTGAACTGATAAAAATCGTTCTAGTCACACATGCGCATTTCAAAGCATTTTATAAAAAAGGATAATAAATAAGGTTTAAACAATAATTTTGACAGATGTGACTGAAACCATTTTCTTTATGAGATTGAATGTGACTACTTTAGCTCTGTAATATTAATAATTAAAATAAGAGGCGGTCAGTCCAGGACGGCATGCGAAACACTAATTTATATTTATTTTATTATGAAACGTGATTCGCTTAAATAATAAGTTTGAACACATTTATACATGGGCTCTAGCGGCAGCGTGACATAGTACTCGCTTATGATGTAGTTGGTCCGGGGTTCGAATCTCACATTGCCTTTTATTTATTTTGTTTAACATAAGCTTGATTTAGATAGTCAAGACTTCTTTTAATAATATAAATATAAATAGTTAAAAGTCATATCTGTCAAAATTATTGTTAAATATCTTTGTCACTTGCAGCGCTACAGTCGCCTACCGTCCTGGATTGACTGCCTCGTGTAAATTCTTTGTTTATCTGAGATTATACACAATTATATATTATGGAATTTTTGGAATTCGACTAAAAAAGTTTGTCTTCTTCAAACTAAACTAGTTTGACTTACCAATTTTGAAAAAGGAGAACTCAATAATTATCTTTTTTATTTTTCTAGTATTACAATTTGACAAATCATGAATGACAATTGACATTGACAGTTGATTATTAAAGTGTTCGTGTTAATTTCTTAATTCAAAACCGTTCTGAACAATTTTAAATTTTTGTCACTGAGCAACAACACAAACAAACCTCATATTTCGCCTATCTGGTTTAAGTTTAGTCTAACGTATTTGCAGTTCTTCCTGAATTTAGTCTCAATTTGTTTCTATATATGAGCCCCCTTTTTTTACAATCTATCATTTGTTCCTACACGATGATTTTTTACCTTACTCCACCCTCTTGCTCTTACTTCTATATCCCTTCTGTTTTGTTTGTTTACTTCATAATCTTTCAACACACAGCCTTTGACATGTCAAGTGTCAATTTTTATGTCACTTGTCATTTGTCATGTCATTTCCTGTCAATTTTTCTTCTTTTTGCTCGTCTTCTTTTCCTCATTAGCTGTACCTGCATCCGATCTCTAACACCTCTTATTTTTTAGTTTACAATAACAATTTACAACTTGTAAACCCTATTGATTGTTATTTTTACTTATTTCACTTTAATTTAGGTCCTAATTCCAGTTGATTAATATATTCCACAAATTGTTAACCATACTCCTCTCTTCTAACCCACAAGTCATTTCCATTTTATGTCAAACTGTCAAATGTAATTCCTCCTTTTAGCGGCGATGTTTCAGCTTTGCTAAATGTGGCTTAAGTCGGATTTTTACTTATCACACCAAATCGTTTTAGATTTCATGTCTTGGCACATGTTTGCCCTTAGTCTACGAGTCCCAAGGTGGATTTTTTCTAACTTTTGGTTCCTTCCTGATGTCTTAAAGAAGCCGGTTTTTACCGAACCTGGAGGCTTTTAGATGTCATACGGATCCTGCTTTACTAAGATCCTTCAAATTTCCTTGCGATTCCCGTGTGTGGGTTCTCCATACTGGATATTTCAATTTTTCATTTAAATTCTAACCACCCCTTTTTATTCTCCACAAGACACTCCTTTCCTAGTACATAACCCCCCCCCCCTCTTAGCATTACACCTACTCTTTGAATCATAATGTTTTAATTTCCAAATGTTTTCAACCGTATTATGGTAAGCGTCTTTGTTGGTTTTTTACTGTTAGCCCACTTCATCTAATTCTATATCTTTCAGGACTGAAGATGCCTTGTAAGCCGAAACTAGTTGCCGTTCCATAATTTTTGTTAATTATATTTATATAAATTTATCCCCTTCTCTTAATTTTGTTTCTTAAAGAAATACGATATCTGAAGATAAGGTAGATTACACAGGTTTACAAAAAAAGGTCCGGACTATTTGACCGGACTATAGTATTAGTTTTACCCCATCACGTCAAAAAAAAACCAGATTTCAAGGTCATTTAGAGGTTAAACTGGTGCTTTTTTGGAACCGGCCCCGGGACAATTTCTCAAGTGACCTGTTAAGTTGAGGGGTAACTGTGTAAGTCCCCAGATCTTGACCAGGACCAGCGCAGGGCCACCCAAGTGGATAAAATGTTGTCATGATCGTCGTATCTCGCGAATTTCAATCTAGTTGCGAATGCGTTCAATTTCGGTGAACAGTTTGCTCTGAGTTAATGACAGGGAGACACAAATGGCTCTACAACCTTGCCAGAGCATTGTAGTTATGCTCAAGTGGTTCGAGGTATTCAAGTTCGTGAATTTTGCTTCCCTTGCCAACACGTAGAAATTTGGCGATTGAGTTATGGTCACTTCTCAAAGTATTCCTAGAACATCGTTAATAAATTGGGTCGAGAATTCTACACCTTGTGTTAGCTCTGGCGGGAGAATCAGCTGATCGATTCCATGTTCTGGCAAGGTTCTATAGGTTCTCAGATCAATGCTGAGTGAACCTATTCAGCACATGTAGCACCAGACAAATACTTTGGCAAGATTCTGGGTTCTTAAGGTTAATGCTGGTTAGACGGTCATGAACTCACAGCAAATACATCGTCGCAATCGACGCTTGTCAGAGGAATAGGAAGTCACCAGATAGTAACCCTCTGAGCAATTTCTCCATCTTGGGCCAGACCTCAGCAGGACACGAAGCATAACTCCAATGTTCAGCAGGGTTCTAGGGCCATTTGGGTCAGTGCTGGATCCACTGGCATTATCTCACAACAAATGGATCGCTGAAATTGAACACCTTGGCAGGGAGATCAAAATTTGTGAGACACAACGATCATGGTAATATTTTATCGACTGGACTGTCCCTGCGCTGGTTCTGATCGAAATTCATGGCCCCTCTCTAATATTTGGAAGGTATTCACGACCTAGACAGTTACCCCTCAACTTAACAATTCGCTTGAGAAATTGTTTTGGGGCCGGTTTCAAAAAGCACCATTTTAACCTATAAATGACCTTAAAATCCGGTTTTTCTGACCTGATTAGGAAAACTGACCCCGAGATCGAATTCAGGACGTCAAAATACCATGGTCCGGTCAAACAGTCCGGATTTTTTTTGTAAACCTGTGTTATTGTCAATATAACAATGATTTAATTGGACAAAAGTACTGTTTATTGGAAAAGAGGATCATTAAAAAATAATTATATCATCAGTGTAATTTATTTGGACAATGGAAATACATTTTCATTATCAATTTAAGAACTTCAATCATTTTTCATATAAGTTTTTTTTTGGGATTTAAGAGTTTTTAGGACTAGAATTTTTGGGTTTTTAATATATTTACAATTAGCTTTTCATAGTTTATTTACTTATAAAAAAGCGTTTAATTTTTCTTTATAGAAAGTACAGGTGGTGGTCAACACATAGTAGATTGTGTTAAATCCGGGGAACCTGATTTAATATCAGTACGTGTACAATTCTACGATGACGTTAGTAAATGTTTAGGTAAAGATTTGGTCACTACTATTCAATCATTTGGGCCTCTTATTAAAGATCTTGCTGGTGTTCAAAATGAAGCTAAAGAAGTAGCTGATAAAATCAATGAATGCAGTGATGATATCAGTGGTCTTGAATGTTTGGCTGAAGTAAGACAAATTAATAAAAATTAATAGGAATATAATAATTTTTGTTTTTAATTTTAGATTGCTGTACAACTTTTAAAAATCCTTAATGAAATCCCAATTAAAGTAGCAGATGATGTTACTATGATTAGAAGTAATATTGAATCTTTAGGAAAAACTGTTGTTCGATGTGTACAAGAAGCAGCACCTGTTTATTTGAAAAATGCTGGAGATGCTTTAGATAAAATCTCAAAATGTGCTCTTTAAATAATGCAATGTATTAAAAATAAATTTTTAGAAACATATCTACTAATTAGGTCATAAATCTAAAAAGCATTCACGTGTATTAAGTGTTTTTACAAACATAAAGAAAAAAAAATACATAGATAATGCAGCACTTGAGTTTTATATATTAATATATATTATCTAGCAACTATAATTATTGAATAGTAAAAAATGGTTACTTTTAAATTTACTGTGATTTTTTGTGCTTTTCTTCTGGTGTATCAGGTAAAATACTAACAATAGATATAGTAAGAGGGAGTTTTAAAAGTGGGGCATTTTATTGAAAAAATAAATTAACACGGAAAATACACAACTGATAGTGTTTTTTTCAAGACAAATAAACTACTGATAAGCATTTTTTTTCTTAAAAAATGTACTAGTAACAAGCTTATTTTCCACGCTAGTAAAACATGAAAAAAATTGTGCGGACGGGGTAGCATGGAACGAACTTCCTTAGAATGACAAAAACCGAAAAAACCAGAAAAGAAAGAGAGAAAGTCAGAAAAAACCTAGAACAATTCGAAAAAATTAAAAAAACAACAGAAAAATGAGAAAAAAATCGAAATATACGAAAAATCTAAAAAAATCTAAAAACATTACAATAAAAATTAAAATTGGAGAATACGGAAAAACCAGAAAATCAATAAAATTGTAAATTAACGGGAAACCCAGCAAAACCGCTAAAAATTGAAAAAAATCACAAAAAAATCGCAAAAAACTCGCAAAAAATCGCAAACAAAATCGCAAAAAATTGTAAAAAATTGCAATAAATAAAAGAACAACCAAAAAACCGGACACTCATGTATTTGAAATTTTTAAAAAATGAAAAAATTCGAATGAATTGAAATAAATCTTAAAAATTGTAAAGAAATCGCAAAAAATCGAAACAAAATTATAAAAAAATTACAAAAAAATTTCAAAAATCGCAAAAAAAAAGGAAAAATACAGTAGTGAGAAAAAATTGCCAGTGAAAATAATTGCAAAAAAATCTGCAAAAAAATTGCAAAATCATAAAAAATAAAATTCCAAAAAATCGCAGAAAATTTCAAACAATCAAACACCGGAAACAACTATAGAGATAAAAAATCGAAAAATTCAGAGGAATTAGCAAAAAACAGAAGAAAATCGGAAAACAAAAGAAAGAAATACATGTAACACAAAAAAGTATGAAATAAAATGACTTTTTTGTAAATCTGGCAACAATGGCAAAAGTTTTGAAAATTTCAATGATTCAAAAATAGACTATAGTGTATACAAAATATATGTGTAAAACTTTATTGCCATTTTGTTTAGTAATGACGTCATCACTCATAACAACTGCCACTATCGGTTGTCCGATTGACACCAAAATCCAATCAGATCTAATCTAGTGTATCAGAATCTTGTATTCAAAATTTCAAATTTTTTAATTCAATATTTTTTGAGTTATCGTTACTACAACATCCATCCTAACACACACAGACATCATAGCGAAAATATCAAAATCGTATTTATCGTACCTTAAAACGTGTTTGTCCATCGAAAACTCACTACCCAATTTTTAGCATGATTACTATACCTCTCTTATCTGAAGGGCGAGAGGTAAAAAGCATGTCGTACTGTTTTTATTTTATTTATTTTAGGTACAAGCCAAAAATGAACCACAAAAAGACGAAAAAGGATTTATTGACGTGTTAAAGAAATTAGTCAAGGAAATTGAAACCTTTATAGATAAAATAATCGATGAAACTAAAAGTGTTGTTGATGCTGTAACTGATGATACATGGGACGACATTCAAAAGAAAACGGTCGATGTAACCAATAAAATAATGAACACATTTTTGGATGCAGTTTTTGATGCCATGAAACAAGTTGGTGCAAGTAAGTAAACAAACAAGAAAAAGTTAAAAATAATAATGCAAATGTAATATTTATATCTAACCAAAGATTTATTTTCCTCACATTATTTTATACTGTATTATAGAATGAAGTACGATGAATTTCGGGATCTGTGCAACCTCATCATAATTGAAAACGAATAATTTTAAATAATTCTAGAATGGAAATATAAATATAATAATTTTTTTAAAGCCTTCTAATTCATTTTAAGGTTTTCTTTATCATTTTTTTATACATATTATATTTTTAGATAGCAGTGATACTGGGAAAAAATTGGTAGGATGTATCACAGGTGCTGAAGGTGATCTCGTAGCAGCTAGAGTAGGTTTTTACGATGATGTTAGTAAATGTATGGGTAAAGAAATCGTTACTGTCTTTAAAGCATTAAGCAATTTGGTGACAGATCTTGCTAGTATACAGGAAGATGCAAAAACAGTGGCAGATAAAATTAATAATTGTGATGGAGATGATATTAATGGAATTCTTTGTATTGTTCAGGTGAGATCTAAAAATGCTTCACAAAATTATATTGAAATAATACAATATTCTGTTACATAAAATATTATGTTTTAGGTTGCTGGTGAATTGATTGAAATTTTTAAAGAAATTCCTGCAAAAATATCTGGAGATACTGCAACAATTAAAAATGACTTTGCTGCTGTAGTTGAAGCAGGACAAAAATGTATTGAAGATGAACTTCCTTTATATTATGCGAAGAATTCTAAAATTATCGATGGTATTTATGATTGTTACAAGGCGTAATTTATTAAAAATTATTTAAACACCAACAAATAAATTTTAAATAAAATATTCCTTACTTGTGTAATAAAGGTGTACCTCATGTGTATTAAAAGTGCTTTCTTTCTATATAAAGACCAATATTATTACGGCAAAATATTTCTTGATAGGCCGAGCGAACCTAGACGCGTGTGAAGTCTATTAAGTTTTACGTACCTTTTCCGTTGATAGGAGAAACATCACACTTTTTCACTAGTTATCTGCGATATATATAAAATTGTCGTATCGCTAACTGACTGACAATCAAAGCACAGCCTAAACCAGATTTGATAGAGATGTGAAATTTTCAGGGTAGTTTCATTTGGTAGTGTAGGGGAGCACTAAGAAGGAATTTTGAAAATTCGCACTCTAAGGGGTTCAAAATTGGGGTTAAACAAATATTGACCCACTCGAGTAAGTGCGTCAACCACAAACCCGCTCGAGTAAGTACGTCAACCAAAAACATACAGGGTGATTCTTTTACAGAGGAGTGGCTCTCTCCCTGAGGGAATGCAAATATTTTACTTTCCCAACCCACCTCCGAGAAGGGAAAGTATTGTGAACGAGCTAAAAAAAATTTCGAGATAAAGATGGAAATATCCATTTTGAGGTCACCTGAGATTATTAAGACCACTTCCATATGGATGTCTGTCTGTCTGTGTGTATTCTTCCACGATAGAGGCTATATATTTAATCCGACTGAGCTGAAATTTGGTGTATGGGTTTGGGTTACCGGTTGGAAGAACCCATTAGTTTTTGTATGACATCTATCAAACAAATGATAGATGCAATATCTCACGAAATGTGACATGCAATATGTCATTTGAAAGCCCTTGAAAAACTCAATTCAGAACGGTCAAAATTATTTCTCCAACTGTCACCCGTCAAAAATAAAAAAATGTCAAAATTTTAAAATTTGATATTAAATATCTGAAAAGTATTAATCCGATTGAGCTGACATTTGGTACGTAGGTTTGGTTTAGCTGTCGGAAGAACCCATTAGTATTTGTATGACATCTGTTAAATGGAAGTGTTACTATCAACAAATGACAGATACAATATGTCACGGAATTTGACTTGTAATATGTCATTTGAAAGCCCTTGAAAAACTCTATTTAGAACAATCAAAATTATTTCTCCAACTGTCACCTGTTAAAAACAAAAAAATCGGTTGTGTCGCCCCAAAACTTTCACGAATAATTTTTCAGATATTTTTTACATTTTTTACAATTTCTTTTAACACTTTTTAAACTTTTTTTGCTCTTTTTAAGAATGTTTATCATTTTTTTAGCTCATTTTGCTTGTATTTTTGTGCATTTCTTTGCATATTTTTTTCATTTTTTTTGCTTTTTTTTATATTTTTATTTTTGGGTTTTTTTGGATTTTTTTGCTTTCTTTGTATTATTTTTATTTTTTGGGATTTTTTTGCATTTTTAACGTTTTTTAGCATTAGTTTAATTTTTCAGCGTTTTTCAAATTTTTTTTTTTAAATTTTTGGGATCTTTTTGCATTGTTTTATTTTTTTTAGCTTTTTTTGCACTTTTAGCATTTTTTTACTTTTTTTAGATTTTTTGGTATTTGTTTGCACTTTTTTTTCATTTTTAGCATTTTTTAGCATTATTTTACTTTTTTTCAGCATTTTTTTAAACTTTTTTTAGATTTTTTTTGGCATTTTTTAACATTCTTTACCATTTCCTTTATCGCTTTTTTTAACTTTTCAGTTATTTTAAAGCTTTTAACATTTTTTAGCTCATTTTTTGCTTTTCATGTATTATTGTGCATTTCTTTGTATATGTTTGTATTTTTTTGCATTTTTTCCATTTTTTTTCTTCGTTTTTTTGCATTTTTTTTGGATTTTTTTGCATTTTTAGCGTTTTTAGCATAATTTTACTTTTTTTATCATTTTTTTTTTTTTTTTTAATTTTTTTGGCATTTTTTAAACATTTTTGACAATTTCTTTTCACACTTTTTAAACTTTTTTTGCTTTTTTTTTAGAATTCTTATCATTTTTTAGCTCATTTTTTGCTTTTCATATATTATTGTGCATTTCATTGTATATGTTTGTATTTTTTTTGCATTTTTTTTCATTTATTTATTCCAACATCAACGCGGACGAAGTCGCGGGCAAAAGCCAGTTAATTAAAAAAGTTGATTAGTTGTTATTATTATAATCGTAAGTTTTTTCAACAGGAATAAAGTAAATATACAATTATGTACTACGATCTCAAGAGACGACTAATTATTAACTAAAATAATGAACTTTCAATCTCTACTCTCAATCTATGTCTGGTTTTGATAAATTCCAATTTTAAGTGAATGGAAAATTTTCCAAACATTCTACAAGAAAATTTGCACGAAATTCAGTACAATTTTATCTAAGTTACTGAAAACTCCCTTATTATTATTAACGTATGATTCATAAAAAAATAAATTATATATAATATCATATAAAATAAATGAAATGTCAAATACCAAAGTTGATATCGACAAATCTGTGACAAGGGACTTACGTCACGAGATCAAATTAAATTTTGTCACAATGGCTAGGGTTAAACATTGATAAAGATAAAATAAACGAACACAAATAAAATAAATAAATGTTATCAAAATGAACACGAAATTATAAAAATAAATGATTCTTGGATAGAAACTCAAAGATGCCTGAAAACAGGTCTTTACCCAACAAAACACAAAAATTAACCAACTATTCTGGGATCTCTAACCGTAGATGGCCATTACCTGAAAAAGGTTTTGACTTATAAGTTCTTGGAAAATATTAATATTGATTAAATCTTAGCATTTATATGCGACAGGTGATATGTTTAAAACCCTTTTAAACAAGCACGACTTGGGAAAGTTGTCATATGATTTCCGGCGAGGCATCCATGTTTATGGCAGAAAACGTACCCAAAAACTACCAAGCCGCTGGGAACCATCTTGTATTGCCAATGGAACTTAAAATATATTACATATGTTTTAATAACTAAACAGATTCTTGTTTATTGTTTGAACGAGTCAATTATATTTGCTACTAATAAAAATGGTCACATTTACATAATATACTGTAATGTTTTATTTACTTACCCTCAATTGTACTGATTTTCTTTTTATATTTTTTTTAACCTTAATCTATTATAAGTAAATATCAACACTACTTTGATAATGATGTTCCCTGGTCTAATTTTAATTTATTTATATAGTTTGTATAGAAAATTTATTTAAATTTTTTTTTTAATGTTCGCCTGATAATTTAGTGAGAATAATTTATCAATATCAAGTTTTCCCTGAGCACCAATCAAACAAACATGAGTTAGCATGAGCTTTCTTATCTCAGAGTAGGGATCATAAGGAAACGGGTAAATAATTAAAAAAAATTTCCTTTAAACAACATTACATGGCTTTATTCATGACCTCTAAATTTGTTAAAACATATGCCTATTTTTAATATTAATTTTTACTTATTAATATCCTTATTTCACTATTATATATTTTTTTTAAATTCTGTATTTTTTTGTATAATACGAATGCATATAATTAATCTGATCAAATTTACTATTCCTACTGGCCAATCTAAATTTTTACACCCTAAATTACCTTAAATAAACATTTATTTCTTACCGCACTGTTTCTGTTTACCTACTACCTGTGTCCAGTCTTGTCTCACAACCCTCCTTGGTTCTATCCGACTGTTTGTAAATCCACTTTCGTCTTGCGCAGAATCCAAATTTACACCAGCCAAATTTCGTTATTTGTTTCGTCGTTTGCTTTGCAGGTTATAATTAATGTTTCTCCACCACGTTGAAATTTCCATAAAAGAATTGTTTGGTTTAAACTTATGGTGAATTATAATTTCTGGAAGGTTACCTATGAGAATAAAAGGGCCTGGAGCGTTAGTCAAGGCTTTGAAAAGATGGACGCGCTTCACTGCCGAATTCTCTGGACGGGAACGGCCACTCTTCAGTTGAAAGGGTAGTTCGTGCTCTCGCGGTGTTCGAGAGTCTTTACCTTACAGACAGTACATGGGGAGAGTTTCAGTTTCTGTTACTAAATATTTGATTCTTTGATTAATTTTAAGTCGATACTCTTTCTTTATATTTTCCCTTAAAATACCCTTGGGAAAGAAAAAATTAAAATACGCTAATGAAATGTTACTGTGTTTATTAAAAAAAAAAACAAGACTATGATAATTATAATAAGAACCCAACTTATCGCGAATATCACGATCTCCTCAGTAATAAAATATAAAAAAAAACATATACTGCAGATAGCACCAATATTTTGGGACTTAGTGACCGCGGATTCTGGCCTTACTGACTTAATAATAAAAAAAAAAGTAATTACAAATAAAGTATATACGACCCTTAGATGTCAAACATTGTCTAAGATAAATCTGACAAGAGATACAAGTAGTCCACTAACGGTAACTAAACTTAAGTAGATTTTTATCTATGAATAATAATTTATAAAAAAATCTGACTAAAAGAATTATAGCAAATAATTGTAACAAATTTGACAGCTCTCCACGAGGGAATCAAATAATAATAAAAAAAAATTACTTGGAGGGCAATGTCCCTTATTTTAAATTCTCTTTATTATATTTCGCTTAACTGTAATAAATAAGACCAGAAACCCAGACAGCTTTTCCTTATTTTTTCTGAGGCACTTTTTTATAGCAAAAAAAAACCAAAATGTTTCAATGTTTGACAGTGTTAGTAAAAGAATTAAACTTCGTTTACCACGAGCTGAGTTCTCTCGATTAATCCTTGATAGTTGTCGCACTCAAAACAAAATTTTCTTTTTATCGCTCACTATCCGTTTGCGAGTTAACAAACACAAAAAAAATGGTTGCGCCGGTGAGATTTTACGCCGCGACGGTACCTATTTAGACCGCTGCTAAGTGGTACTCGTTTCCCACTGCCCAGTTAAAATTTTTTTTTGTGACCATTTCGTGTTACACATTCGTCGAGACGCCTCGTGAAGCCTGTTTTTTTTTTATGTGTACATTCGCTGATTGGCTGGCTATCTCCATTTCCCGCGACTTTTTGACCACTTGTGGGATTCGGAGCAACCATGGTCGCGCGCTCCAGTTTTCCAATTGGCCATAGATCTGACGCAGTACCGCACGCTAAGGGCGTCAATTGTAATACATTTTGTAACTGTCTTTTCGCTGTTTCAGCGCTTTTTCTGTCTACTGGCAGTTTGTGCCTTGGCACCAAATTCAATTCGATATGTTTTACAAATTGCGACATGATGTGACTTTGTTTAAAATAAAGAAATTTGTTATATGGATTAAATATCATACCTTCGGGTTCCATGACCTGACCTTGTTAATTTAATAAGCTTTTGTCGGTACCATAGCGACCCCTGGAATATTGTATCTTAACTGACGCTATCCGGAGCGAGTGGCCTTCACACTATAAACGGAAGGTGGCGCCCGAGGTAAACCGTTACCGGAACTAAAGCGCCAAACCGATCACATACTTAGTAGGTATGATTTTGAAGCTGAAAAATAAAAGATTATTTGCTTATCTTGCAGTTAATGTCTTTTTGTGTTAACTCTTTATTAGTCAAGAATATACTGGCGTCAAAATTGAGTCTCTATTTTTGATATATCTGATACCTTTGAAGTGCCTCAAATTAAATTAGTCTAAGTTTATTTCATTAAATTTTTTAATTATTATTTAGTTAAAATAAAAGGCCATTTTAGTTGACAGTCTATTGTTTAAATATAACGCGCACTTGATTGCTTGATTAATAATTGACAAGTTAAAGCAAAACCACCGTAATTATTCTATATTGGTCGGGAATATGTTTACTTAAACTTCAGTTATTGTGTTATAATACTGCGTCAGAAGTTTGAAGTTCTATGCACGATTCTAAAATTGATCTGGGAGAACTACAACTATAACCTGTATTCTAATTTGAATAGAGTTAGGTACAGGCGACATACTGTGAATATATTAATTAGTTTGAAGATATCGCGGTAAGGTATTTAATAGATTAAATATTAAGTTTATTATTTTCAATATATCAATTTGTATAGATTATCGCTAGAAAGTTTGTACTATATGGAGAAAATTTTATTATTAATTTAAAAAAATAATCTTGATAAAATTTGATACTATTGACTACATACTAGTATTTTTTAATTTTAACTATTCGTTACTTTTTTCTTCTTAATAAATCGGTCCTGCATGATTTTTTTTTACACTACCCAATTTTTAGCATGATTACTATACCTTTCTTATCTGAAGGGCGAGAGGTAAAAAGGGTAATTTTGGAGAAAAAAACTACAAAAAACAATTTTTTTTGATAGGAAGGATGGATAATTTAGGAGAGAAAAAAAAACACTAAAAAGTGTCTTTTGAAATGGAAAAGAGGAGAAATTTTGGAGAAAAAAAAGCGATACATTTAAAATTTGAATTAATTGAATTTAAAAAAGTATGAAAAATTTGTTTTACAATAATTTATTTTATTTAAATATTTTTTGGATTTAAGTAAATATTAAATAATTAGGTCCCAAAGCAATTATTTGGTTTGGTTCATATAATTCTTAACGAATTTACTACCTTTAATATTTTTATATTTTCATTAGGTTTATCATTACTCTACAAATTCTAATTTAATTTTTTCTAAAGCGTATTACCAACGATTTTCTTTTTTAATGAAAAAATCTAAAAAAAAACCAATTTTTTTTTTATTTATTAAGGATTTAGAAAACAAATTTTAATTTCCCAGGAAAATTTTCACAGCCCTTTAAAACGAAATGAAACGATTCCCAACCCTTAACTAATTAACTCAAACCCAATACACTACCATGTTTAGTCCTAGGGCTTGTTTTCTCCACTCTTGTCCACAACTGGATAATACAAGGGTCTGGTTGAACAAAGCCACCTTGATTAATGGATTAATTCAAAACAATAACTCCGTAATATCAGGATAGGTGAGCAAAACGGGATGATTAGTGGCCATTATCATTAAGAAAAGGCGCAAAAATGGAGGAGGAATGTTCCAAATGTGATAAATGAGGGAGATAACCAGAACAACTAATGGGGTTATTGTTTTTATGGATTTAATGAAAATTTATTTCGTTCTTTGTTTGAGCTAAAATATAAAAACAAATCAAATTGCCGTCGACTTCTACGCTACATGACTTTTATGATACTATTTTCAGGCGAAAATACCCCAAATTGTTTCCAGATTCTCATTAATCTACGACCCTTATTTTTATGTTTTTTTGTTAAGAAAAATATGGTTATTGTTTTAAACTGAATTTCTTTATAAAACTAAGTAGATATTATTCTAATAGTTTATATTATAACACGTAAAATATGTTTGTGATAAATTTTAAACATCTAAAATTTTGACCCATTAAATTTAAATTAATAAAGATTAGTACATATCGCGCCACCTATTTGTAAAAGGACTAGTTTCAAATATAATGGCATAGATCATCGCGGCGTTAAATTAATTTCGATTTCTACCATTTGAAGTAAATATATAATTTTTAGCTTGTAATTAAAAACAACCCGATTTTTTCTTACTGATCAGTGGCCGTTAACTTTGTGTTTTTGGAATGGAAGATATTTTCATTACAAGATAATATATTGTAACGAAGTTACTTAATTACCGATATACTTTTCATTACTTTTAATTAATATTTGATAAAGAATAATGAAACTCAAAGTTATACCAGAAATATTTAATATAAAGGCATATAAATGTCAAGGCCACATGTTTCGGTCTACAAAAAGACCATCATCAGGGGCCTATAAATAAAACAATGTTGTTAAAAAAATTTCACTAATGAAATATATATGACTTACTAAATATATGTATAATTGGATTCAAAATAAAAAAACCGTAAATTAGTTAAATGGAGGTCACATTCTATTAGTTTGGTTCTTCATTCTTCTTTTTTATTAACCTAAATCTCTAGGGCCTCTTACTTACTGTATTTTTATTATTAATATCTTTCCCATGTTAATAATGTTCTTTTCTCTGCATATTCAGTCAAAATAATTGAGTTTTATATCGTTCGTGTCGATTACTGAAGATTTTTTTCTCTCCCCATTTTATAGGGTAAGTTATTATTATATTATATTTGCACTAAAATTCTTTGATATCATTATTAATTATTTCGACGCTTTTAACTTTTATTTACTGTTATTTTTAATTCTTTTAATGTCGGTATATATTTTTTTTTGGTATATTTACTCAAAAGTTCATATCTAATTTTTTTATAACAATATAAATTATCTGATGTCTGTGTCTCGTTTTACAAAAAGAGAATCTATTTTTTTATTTGTTTTTACAGATTGTTTTAGAATTTAATTTTTTATTTGTTTTTACAGATTGTTTTAGAATTTAATTCATTTTAATTATTTATATATTTCATATTTTAATCTAAAATTCATGCATTTCATTTTAATATTATCATTTTATATTCTTTTTCAAAAACAGAGACCACGAAATCTGGTAATTTATAAGATTTTTGCCTTATATTTACTTTATGTGCACTTTTACAGTTTTTCCTTTGGACCAAGTTTTTTTTTTCCCTTGGACGACATCTTTTTCTTTGGGACTACGTTCTTTTGGACCAAGTTTGCGTTCCTTTGACTACATATTTTCCTGGACTACGTTTTCTTGGACTACGTTTTTGGATCAAGCTATCTAGTTTAGTTTTGAGAAGGAAGATAAAAACCTTTAGAAAAGTTTTTTTTTAAAATAAAAAGAAAAAAATCTCTGGAACTTTCGTTTATCATTAAATAAAGGATGGATTTTGAAATATATCATAGTTTTTTTTTGTCAATTGTTTCTAATTTCATCAAAAAATCAATTAGACTGGCGTCCCAAAAAAAATTTTTTTTTAATATTCTACTTCTGATATATTTCAAACTCTATTCGTGGAACGAACCCATGATAAAAAGCTTAATCACATTAATTATTTATTATCAACAACATAAAGTATCGTTTTATTATACGGCTGAATTTTGTCTCTGTCCGATATCTTTTCTTCTTTATTATTTTGGTCTCTTGTCATTTTATATGATCTTCAAAACTATAAATGGTCATTCTTTCTTAATTTAGATACGGTCATTAGCGGATTGTGATTTATTTGTTAGTTCTTTAAAAAAAATTCTTTAACCTTACAGTGCATAGTTATGCACTTTGATGTAAATTGTATTAATTTAAATAACTCCAATGGAGTTATTTAGTTATATTTAATTTTTTTTTATTTTATTCAAATTTCGAATATATACAAAGATGGAAGTGGAAGTATTCCATATTTTTTAAAATATGGCTTACAAAATTGGCGTTGTGAAAAATTTACTATACATCGTAGCACTCGCTTTTGCGCAATAAAAACATTTGAAGCATCTACAGAGTTACCCCATAGACCTACTCCGTATCTAAGTCGAGAGTCAACTTGAGCAAAATACACGCTAACAAGTTGATGAGACTGCAGCACCTCTCGCAAGTTAATAAAAAGATATTTCAGCGAATTCAATTTTCCAACAAGTTTTTGACAGTGATACTTCCAATTAAGGAATTCATCAATGTGCATTCCATGAAAACGAACACTTTCGTGTGTATTATCAAGACTGGAATTACCCATATCAACACTAAAATCATCCAAAATATTCTGCCTATTATGAAATCTTATGAGATCTGTCTTATTGGTGTTAAAAAATAACTGTATACTATTAAAATATGTCACAATCTTTTCCATAATAAAAGAGCATTCATCTTTTAACGCAGACTTGTTGTTTGATGGAATTATCACAGAAAAATCGTCAGCGTATGCAACATATTTTGTCAGTAGATAGAACGTTCATTAACTTTAACGGTTCTGTAACTAATGACAATGACGTTTAGATTGTGACAATTGTATAAGAAATCAACTTTTAAAGTTTTATTCTAAACGTCATCGCCTTTACTTAGGTAGGTTCAATGTGAGTGGACCATACAATCCACACCTTCTTACGAAGTCTATGGTTGATTTAGGTGAAGTTTCCTTGAAGTCTCCAAACGTACGAAGCCTATTCATTTCCAGGGCAGGGCAGGAGCATAAAATATGCTCCGCCGTTACGTCTTCCACACTGCGGAAGCGACAGTCCGATGTTTGACTCAGACCTAGCTTCTTCAGATGGTACCGCAGACGACAGTGCCCTGTAAGCAGTCCAATTAGGATGCGTAGATCACTTCTACTCCATTCTAGGATCTACGATATTGTGCTACCTGAGGGTTTGACTATAAACGCCTTAGAGTGAGCTAACCCAGGAATATCTTTCCAGTGCTGGAGAGTGTTCCTCTCAGCCCATTTCCAGATAGGGTCTTTGGCACTGCTTTTGGCTATGCCGAAAAATGGTTCCGGTCCAATGAACTCAGATTCTGCACCTCTTTTCGCAAGGGTGTCGGCTTTCTCATTGCCCTCCACCCCTTCATGCCCAGGTACCCAGAGTAGGGTTACTCTGTTACTGGTAGCAATGCGATCCAGGGATTCGATGCAGTTCCACACCAGCTTCGAGTCCAGCCGGTTGGAGCTCAGTGCTTTTAAAGCTGCCTGGCTGTCTGATAAAATGTAAATACTTTTGTTGACAAGATGATGGTTTTCCAACTCTCTTGCACACAATTCTATAGCGAAAACCTCCGCCCGAAAGATGGTAGCATACTTGCCGAGGCTTACTGTGATGTCAACTCTCGGTTTTATGCTGTATACTCCGGCTCCAACACCACTTGGGGTCTTTGAACCATCTGTATACAGTACATAAGCCGTCCCTGGAAAGAGGATCTCCCCCTTTTCCCATTCGTCTCTTCTCGGAAGAAGGACGTTGAAGGACTTATCGCCTTTACCTACTGAGTCTTTAAAGTTAAAGGACGTTCTATCTACTGACAGATTGTCTGTTATCTCCTATTATTATAGAGTCTATACTGTTGACATATAAAATAAAAAATATTGGCCCCAAAATTGACCCTTGCGGGACTCCCATATATGTATCTAACAGAGTAGAGTTAATGTTTTCTGTTGTTTTATCTATTTTAAAATTTAAAGATATAAAAAAAACAGAAAAAAAAATAGAAAAACAAGCAAAAATAGAAAAAATAAATAGGTATGAATATAAAATTTAAAATTTAATAAATTACGGTCGAATTTCGACTGCGGCCACTAGTATGCCTAAATAGCTAAAATTTATATTTTTTATTTGTATTAATTTTTATATTTAACATGTATATCAAAGCTAAATTTATCTTTTTCCTACTGTCTAAAAACAGCCTTTTATTCCTATAAAATAAACAAGAACTTTGGAATTGAAAAATTCTCGATCTCCATTAAAATAAAAATCTGGGAAAAAGGAAAAACGCGCCATCAGTCATACTTTTTCATTTCCATTCACGTCATGAAAAACGAGGCATTCATTTTCAAAGTCTGATAAATTGAAATAACCTGCCGTCTCTCTTATATGCAGATTTTTCCATTACATTTCTCATAGTTCTTTCTTTGTGGCGGCAGAAGGCCTCTATCTGGAGGTTAAGTGTTTTTCAATGATGCCGTCGTTGTTTTCGAAATCAGATAATATAAAACTATTTTGCACAAAACGAAAAAATAATAAATCATATTAGAGCACCGACCTACTATACTGGATTTATTTCTGGATATAAATGTCAATAGTATTACAAATATTTACCATAATATGCAAAAATAAAATTTTTCTATTGGAAAAATAGATAATTTTTTTATAAAAATTAAGAAAATTCATATATGGCACAAAAATATTAATAATATAATGTTTAATCCAAATAGTACCACAAATTAAAAAAAAATAATTCTTAAATTTTTACGTCCCTGGAAGCCATTAATATCAGGGAATTAAAATATTTTGATTTGATATCAACTTTAGTTCATTGTTTACTCGACTTTGGGATGAATTTTTACCTCTCGCCCTTCAGATAAGAGAGGTATAGGAATCATGCTAAAAATTGGGTAGTGAGTTTTCAATGGATAAACACGTTTTAGGGTCCCTATAATACGATTTTGATATTTTAGCGATGATGTCTGTGTGTGTTAGGATCGATGTTGTAGTAACGATAACTCAAAAACTACTAAATAAAAAAATTTTAAATTTTGCATACAGGATTCTGATACCCTAGATTAGATCTGATTAGATTTTGGTGCCAATCGCACAACCGGAAGTGGCAGTTGCTATGGGTGATGACGCCATTATTGTACAAACCGGCAATAAAGTTTTACACATATATTTTGTATACCCTATAGTTTATTTTCATCTCATTAAAATTTTCGAAACTTTTGCCATTGTTGCCAGATTTACAAAAATATAATTTTTTTTCATACTTTTTTGTGTCAACCTGTAAATTTTTGATTCAAAAATGGCGAGAGGTCATGTGCTGGCCACATCAGATTTTTTATTTTGATTACAAAATAGTTTTACTAAACAATCCATGGATAGTCATACCACAGGTAAGTGACTTTAATTTTATTCATTAAAATATAAATAAATATTAATCGAAATTAGTAATAGTAAGAAATGCATTTTAAAATTAGGTGTCTAGAATCAGATTTTTTTACGTAAAAAAAGACGTCATTGGTCTGTGACTTATGACCCTGTATATCACGTGTTTTCCACGTCATTCATATACGTAAATAATGACCAATATTCAACGTCTTTAACACGTCACACTGCTACCTGGGTAACGGCCACTTTTCAGACGAAAGGGCAGTTCGTGCTCTCACGGTGTTAGAGAGTCTTCACCTTACAAACAGGATTAGGAGATGGAGGAAGGTTTTCTTTTATAACGTGAATATCACTTACTTATTCAAAAATATTATTTATTGATTCTTTTAGCTGGCTTCTGAGCCCTTACGTTTGCCTTTGGCTACATGTTTAACATACTTATTTTATTTTTACGATAATAATAATTTTATATTTGTTTTTGATACATTTTTACCTTTCGCGATGATGTTTGTGTGTGTGTGTGTGTGTGTGTGTGTGTGTGTGTGTGTGTGTTAGTGTGTGTGTGTGTTAGTGTGTGTGTGTGTTAGTGTGTGTGTGTGTGTGTTTGGATGGATGTTGTAGTATCGATAAGTCAAAAGCTATTGAATAAAAAAATTTGAAATTTTGCATACATAATTCTGATACCCTAGATTAGATCTGATTAGATTTTGGTGCCAATCGCACAACCGGAAGTGGCAGTTATTATTATACAAAACGGCAATAAAGTTTTACACATATATTTTGTATACCCTATAGTTTATTTTCATCTCATTAAGATTTTCGAAACTTTTGCCATTGTTGCCAGATTTACAAAAAAATAATTTTTTTTCATCCTTTTTTGTGTCAACCTGTAAATTTTTGATTTAAAAATGGCGAGAGGTTATGTGCTGGCCACATCAGATTTTTTATAATAGTTTTTTGAATATATTTGTTTACTTTACTTTTATTCATTAACTGTGTTTTTGGTATATATTTATTACACCAATTAAATTTGTTTCATTAAACATGGCGTTCAGTGAGAATCTACAGCTACGTACTGGGTAATCACTAGGTCCTGGTTTGTTTATCTACGATAAATATTTTGAAAAAAATATTGATAACTGTTATTAAAATAGTCATTGCGATGAAAAGTCTCGCGAGAAATTGTCGCAGCTATGAATTGTCGTGCGACGAATTGACGGCTACGAGTTGTCGTGCGATGAATTGTCGGCTATGAGTTGTCGTGCGATGAATTGTGGCACGATGAATTGACGGGAGGGGACGCTTATGAGGCCAAAATAGTTTATGACGTCACGACAAACTGTCAAAGTTACCACCTCCTTTCTGCCATGTCACATCGTTGTTTGGGGGCATCTGATTTATTTTGCAGAAAATTATTGGCGACACCGCTGGATTGTCTGATATACTTCGGTTGTTTTTAATAGGCAATATCTATATAGGCAAAGAGAAAACATTAGAGCGTAAAGCGCGAACGGAAGACTCTTATTTTTGAAAAAATCTCTATGCGCGTTGGACAATTTTTGAATAGGTAAAAAATAGAAAAAAAAAATAGGAAAAAATAAGAAAAGGCAGGAAAAAATGGGAAAAACCGAAAAAATAGGAACATATTAACAAAAATGAAAAAATAGAAAACAATGAGAAAAATAGGACAATAAGGAAAAAAGGGAAAATAAAAACTAAGGCTATTTTAATGCTAGTAGTCTAGTCGAGAAGTGAGTTTTCTGCGAAAAATAGTTAGAAGGGTAGGAAAAATATGAGCGATAGATCATTCGACGCGGATTGCAATTCTGAGAAATGTGTCATGTCGATTTTTTCCTGCAAAAAAAAATTGTAATTGTTAAAAAACGAAAAAGAAAAAAAGCCATTTTAGATCTTGATGATAACTTAAAAACTATACAAGATATGGGAAATTGCAAAAAAAGATCCTTGACGAGGATAAAATTTCCAAAAAAAAAACTTCTAATTCTAGCTTTAATATTAATAACTTTAATTTGTTACGCGACCGTTTCGGGATGAGTACGCCGCCTCTATAGTGACTATCACATCTAAAATATTTTTTTAAAGCACTAAATATCGATTTAAAAATTTGAAAAAAATTATGGTGTCATTTCAACGCTTGAAGAAAGAAATAACCGTTGGAAAAAAAATTTTAAATGCATTTTTCAAAATGCTAGTCTATGGTTAATTAAATATTTTTTTCATACATCTGTTTTCATTGACAGCTAGATAATTGTTTAAATAATCACCCTAAAAAAAAGATGACGCTATAAAA
Source organism: Neocrepidodera transversa (assembly GCA_963243735.1). Lineage (NCBI taxonomy): Eukaryota > Metazoa > Arthropoda > Insecta > Coleoptera > Chrysomelidae > Neocrepidodera > Neocrepidodera transversa. Next base: position 18,368,450 of record OY725337.1, on the reverse strand, counting down.
TTATTTGAAATTTGTATATATTGTTTATAACGAGTTTTCTAAGATAACAAAAAATGAAAAATCGTAAAATTGTTGTTAAAATTTTTTTTCTCATGTACTTTGGTATAGCTGTTTTTATATTAGAAATAAGGATTAAATTATTCTGGGTAAGATTTTTTAACGCTATTTGTTTATAAATTGTTTATAAATATATTGTTTACTTTAATATTTTTGAAAACATTTTTTTTACCATTCTATTGTTTAGGGTCAATGACAATTTTTTTAAAAAAACTTTTTTCTTAAAAAAATTTTCTTATTGTTTATAATCGCTTTTTTCAAATTTACATTATTTAAATAATTAGTTAAGAAATAATTTTGTCTTTAAAAATCATTATTGATGGCTCATAATTCAATTAAAAAAATTTTTTTTTTCATTAATAATTTCATTGTTTATTAAGTTAACAATTTGTTATAAACAATGTTTAACTGTCACAATAATTTTTTTTCTAATACTACTATAAATAACAAAAACAATGCAACAATGTGACGAAAAAAAAATTTTGTATTTTTTTTTGAAAATCCAATAAAAAAATTCAGAAAATTTTTTTTTTCAACTTTGTTGCATATCGTTGTTTTTGTATTTTTTAGTAGAATTAGAAATCAATTATTGTGACACTCAAATATTGTTTTTAACAAATTTTGAACTAAATAAACAATGAAATTATTAATGAAAAAAAAAATATTTTTTTAATTGTAATATGAGCCATCAATAATGGTTTTTAAAGACAAATTTATTTCTTAACTAATTATTTAAATAACGCAAATATAAAAAAACGATTATAAACAATAAGAACATTTTTTTAAAAAATATTTTTTTTTAAATCATAATTAACCCTAAACAATAGAATGGTGAAAATTTTTTTTTAAAAATATTAAAGTAAAATATTTTTTTATAAACAAATAGAGTTAAAAAATCTTACCCATAATAATTTAATCCTTATTTCTACTATAACAACAGCTATACCAAAGTACATGAGAAAAATTATTTTTTAACAACAATTTTACGATTTTTCATTTTTTGTTAACTTAGAAAACTCGTTATAAACAATACAAACAAATTTTAAATAATTTTATAGCGTCATATTATTGAGTACACTCATAGAAAATACTTAAAGAGGCGAAAATTTTTTCAGTGTGATTATTTAAACAATTATCCTGCTTACAATGAAGACAGAGGTATGAAAAAAAATAGTTAATTAACAATATGCTAGCTTTTTGAAAAATGCATTTAAATTTTTTTTTTCAACGCGACTTTCTTTTTTCAAGCGTTGAAATGACACCATAATTTTTTCAAATTTTTAAATCAATATTTAGTGCTTTAAAAAAATTATTTTAGATGTGGTAGTCACTATATACTATACTTATCCCGAAACGGTCGCGCGGAACCCTATTTTCAGCAACAAATTAAAGTTATAAATGTTAGAGCTAGAGATTCGGGAATTAGAAGTTTTTTTTTGGAAATTGCCTCCTCTTTAAGGATCTTTTGTGCAATTTCCCCTATCTTGTATAGTTTTTAAGATATCATTAAGATCTAAAATGGCTTTTTTCTTTTTCGTTTTTTGTTAATAACAATTACAATTTTTATTTGCAGGTAAAAATTGACATGACACATTTCTCAGAATTGAAATTCGCATCGAATGAGCCATCGCTCATATTTTTCGTACTCTTCTAACTCGACTAGACTATAGGAAATATTTTACTTTACAGCGTTTTATTTCTAAATATGAATTTCTCATGACATTTTTTCGAATAGAATTAAATTTTTTTTTCTACTGTATCTAGTACTTAGGAATACAATAAACGACTGTACAACTTGTAAATGATTTTGAATGATTTTATATCTAACAAGTAAAACATGATTGGTGATATGAGTATGATGTCTATATCAAAGTGCATCTCCAAGATGCAGGTTGAAATTAGAAAATTTTTTAAATAAAAAACTGATGGTGATAATCAAAGCGGAAATAAATTTTTGATTGACTGATGACAATTTGACAATTGGAATTTAACAAACTAAACAAAGATAAAAACGAATTGAGTATAGGCCAATGGCGCCGTAAAGGTTAATAAATTATGCTAACTCCGGTAAAGAAGAAAAAGAAGAAAACTAACCTATAATAGCAATCAATAATTACAATAATGTTTTTAATGATGATCGCTGAAGTGGTAATGGATTAGAGTATGGTAATAGCTTAAAATTCGATTTGCCCATAAATGTTTTTTTAGCTGTATACTCATATTATTTTTCTGCTTTTTACTTTCCGAACAACAGAGTTGTATAGATAACTGTCAGTAGATAGAACGTCCTTTAACTTTAAAGACTCAATAAGTAAAGGCAATGACGTTTAGAATAAAACTTTCTCCACGACCATTACTGAATGTATGAATTCTGAAATCATTTTTAATAATAGAATGTAAACATTCACCCTCTAGAGTCTGAATATTTATTCTATAATACTTGCCTCTTATGCATTTTGCATGTATTTTCATTCTTTATCAAGGTAAAGAATGGATTTTCTGTAATCGAAATAAACAATATGGATTGCCCTGGATTTCAAAAGTGTCACTGTCAGATATAAAATGGCGACCGTAATAATTATTTTCAAACAAGTTTTAATTTAAACAAAATAATGAGTGAAAAATCAAGTGAAGTAGATATAGAATTTAATAATATCTGAAATTGCAAATTATGAAAAAGCACCAATGCACCAGATTTTGATATCGGTAAGTGTACCACAGCACTATAAATATTAATACAATGTAATACAAATATGTCAACAAATAACTTGTGTTCAGATTTAATTTAATTTTGATTTATACTTTTTGATCGTGGAGAAAATATAGTCTGTTACTCGGTCAGAATGAAAAAATTCGACACTCGTGGTTCCTCACACTCGCTTTCGCTCGCGTTCGGAATTTTCCACTCTTGTCGAATTTTTCATTCTAACCTTGTTACAGAATCTACTATTACAAGTTGATTTATTATACAATTGTCACAATCTAAACGTCATTGTCATTAGTTATAGAACCGTTAAAGTTAAAGAACGTTGTATCTACTGACAGGAAAGTATTGCGATCATGATATTTTGACCATATCCAGATTTTAACTGATCTTTACGTTTTGAGGTCACCTGAATCCATTTATACCATTTTTAGCATGATGTCTGTCTGTGTGTCTGTGTGTCTGTGTGTGTGTGAACACGATAGCGTCTAAACGGCTGAACCGATTTAAATGAAATTTTATATACATATTTAGGGTAGCAAGGAGACAACCTGTATAGATTTTGGAATTAATCGGACAACCGGAAGTGACAGCTGCTATAAGTGATGACGTCATTATTAAACAAGATGGCAATAAAGTTTTACACATATATTTTGCTTACCCGACCCACCTCCTAGAAGGGAAAGTATTGTGAACGAGCTAAAAAAAAATTCGAGATAAAAACGGAAATATCCATTTTCGGATCCCCTGAAACGATTAAGACCATTTCCAGATGGAAGTCTGTCTGTCGGTCTGTGTGTGTATGTGTGTGTGTATTCTTCCACGATAGAGGCCACACGTTTAATCCGATTGAGCTGAAATTTGGTATAGGAGTTTGTGTTACTTGTCGGAAGAACCCATTAGTTTTCGTACGACATTTGTCAAACGGAAGTACTACTATCAAAAAATGACAGATGCAATATGTCACGGAATTGGACATGCTATATGTCATTTAAAAGCCCTAGAAAAACTCTATTCAGAACAGTTAAAATTATTTCTCCAACTGTCACCTGTCAAAGATAAAAAAATGACAAAATTTGAAACTTCAGCATTAAATATCTGAAGAAGTATTAATCCGATTGAGCTGAAATTTGGTATATGGGTTTGGGCTATCTGTCGAAAGAATCAATTAGTTTTTGTACGAGATCTGTCAAACGGAAGTATCACTATCAAAAAATGACAGATGCAATATGTCACGGAATTGGACATGTAGTATGTCGTTTGAAATCCCTTGAAAAACTCTATTCAGAACAGTAAAAAATATTTCTCCAACTGTCTCCTGTCAAAAATTAAAAAATGTCAATTCGTGGATACTCGTCGGGAAAGTTTTTGGGCGACACAACCGATTTTTTTATACGTTATAGTTTAATTTCGAATGATTAAAATTTTTATAAACTTTTGCCATTTTTGCCAGATTTATCAAAAAGTATTTATTTTTCATATTTTTCTTAAATAACCGAAATAATGCATTTTTATGAAAAATTACAGGATATGACAGTTGTAGAACATAAAATTTTCTACACATTTTATTATTACCGTTTTTTTGAATTCCTCATAGTTTCGCCGCTAGAGGGCGTGAAAAAAATTTATATAGACATTTGCGACTTTTTTTTAGATTTTTAGACAAAATTATGGATTTTTATGAAAAATTACATATAATCAAAATTGTAGAACATAAAATTTTCCACAAATTTTGTCTTTACTTTTTTTCGTGTTCCGCATAGTTTCGCCCCTAGTTTTTATTTTAATTTTTAAGCAATTTTTATCTTTATTAAATTATTATTTTTTAGTTAAATTTTAATATTAAAAATTTTAAAAAATACCTTTAAATTTGTAATAATTAATTTTATAATTGTAATTTTTTTCAAAATTTTATTATAAAAATTTTGGAATTTTTTAAAAATTGTCAAAGAAACATTTAAAATTATATTACGATTTTAAACTAAATTGAATAACTTCTAAAATATTAAAGTTATTGAAATGGGATTTTCACCATTCAAAAGATACTATAAAACTCTAAATTAAAAATGCATTTTAGTTTCTTAAAATTTAAAATTGTAATTATTATAACCGAAATAAAGAATATTTTTAAAATTTTTTGTAATTTCGTTTTATCAATAACTATAAAATCAATGATAAAAGTAAATAGCATATTCAAAAAGTATCCAAAAGTACTATGTGTGTAAATTATTTCATAATTTTCACACATAGCAGAAAATGTAAAAAGTTAAAACAATTCAATGGATACCCATGAAGTTTTGACAAAAAATTTGATTTTTTTTTAGTTTTTAAACTAACTTTATTAATGCATTTTGATCCAGAAAACCTAAAAAAAATGTCTGTTTTCCATTTTGAATAAAATTGAATGAGATATTAATTATTTATTGATTTTAAAATTATTCAAAAATAGGTTTTATTTTTTTAAGGTTAAAATTAATATTAAAAAATTTAAAAAAAATTACCCTTAAATTTGTAGTAAAAAACTCTATAATTCTGATTTTTTTAAAAAAAAATTGAATCACTTAAAAAATATTAAAGATATTAAAATGGGATTTAGACCATTCAATAGGTAATATAATTAATGTATTTTAATGCAGAAAAACTAAAATAATCGATTAAACAATTACTTTACTAGGATTGTTCGGAAAGTTGGATGGGATTACCCCCTCATTTTTTCTATTGAAAAGTTACAACAAAAATAAAGAAATTTATTTTCATTAACTGAAAACCCTACATTTCATGTTTTATTTCTAGAACAAAAAATCCGTTCATTGACCTGTGGCACTTGGGAAAATTATTTAGAAAAATTCCATTATTACTATTTTTATTATCATGTTGTTTACATAGAGGTATAATGAACTCACGCACACACAGGGAAAGTCTAGTTAGACACATAATGAAAAGTACTATTACGTGCTCCGAATAACTGACAGAGTTTCCTAATCACACTGAATGTTTTTTCAGGTTCGTTCGTGTGAGTCTTAGACCCAACTAAACTAAATTTAGGACTTTAATAGAAAAATTCATGATAATAAATAAAATTCTTTCACCCTTCACTAGCTCAAATCGATGAATTATTTTTTACTAAATGTCTTTTCTTTAGCTCAATATACAGGGTGATTCATTTGGAAATGCGCATACAGTAAGGGTAGATGAGGCACACCGAGGTGATTCAAAATAACCTATATTTAATGGACCTGTCTTTCTTAATAACCTATAGATACAGAGTGATTTAATAATTTTGTACCTTTTTTTAATTAATCATAACTTAAGAAACACCCTATATATTTTTCTAATATTTGGTACGTACATTTTTTGTCCAATGTGGTATCGATTAAAATAATAATTAAAAATCTTATTCCAGGTTCGGCCTTAAAAAAATTAATAAGTAGGTTTCGACTCCAAACAACACCCTGTATATCAATATTTTAAAATTATATTTACATATTTGGAAAGAGCAGAAAAAGTTAACTAACACTGAATGTGTTTGGTGTTTCCGCATCCAATTTTATCTTGAAATTTCGATAAACAGGTGGCACAAATTTAAAAAAAATATAAATGTTCGTTCTTAAATGATCATTTTCCAGCTTCAATCAATAATATCATCAACTATTTCATATTCTATTAATTTTTGAATCTTAACCTTAATGTAAAACTTTAGGGCAGGTCCGTATTTGGGGCAAAATATTATCAATGACTAACTTTTCAAACTTAAAAATTGTTAAAGAGCAGAAATTAAAATTGATAAAAAAAGAGTGAAAATTTGCAAAAATAGGCATAAATAGGAAAAAAGGTCAAATAAAGCAAAAAAAGAGGAATACGGCAAAAAGGGAAATGGTAAAAAAAATCAATAAAAAGTAAAAAAAAAAGTTAAAAAAAGGGCAAAAAATGTTGAAAAAAGACATTAAAAAGGTAAAAAAAACTCAAAAAAATGTTAAAAATGATAAAAGAATTGTTAATTTGAGCAAAAATTAAAACTATAAAAAAAGGAAAAATGTAAAATAAAGCAAAAAAGGGTAAAAAGTAGCAAAAAAATCAAATGTTTCAAAAAATCAAAAGGGTCCGTATTTGGGGCAAAAATATTATCAATGACTAACTTTTCAAACTTAAAAATTGTTAAAGAGCAGAAATTAAAATTGATAAAAAAAGAGTGAAAATTTGCAAAAATAGGCACAAATAGGAAAAAAGGTCAAATAATGCAAAAAAAGAGGAATAAGGCAAAAAGGGAAATGGTAAAATAAATCAATAAAAAGTAAAAAAAAAGTTAAAAAAAGGGCAAAAAATGTTAAAAAAAGAAGTTAAAAAGGTAAAAAAAAACACAAAAAAAATGGTAAAAATGATAAAAGAATTGTTAAATTGAGCAAAAATTAAAACTAATAAAAAAAGGAAAAAGGTAAAATAAAGCAAAAAAGGGTAAAAAGTAGCAAAAAAACAAAATAGAAGCATAAAAAGTTAAAAAAAAGCAATAAAAAGTTTCAAAAAATCAAAAGGGAAAAAAAATTTAAAAATGATAAAGAATTGTTAAATTTGAGCGAAAAAATACGTAAATAGCAAAAAAGGAAAAAAATGTAAAATAGAGCAAAAAAAGAAAAAGTAAAAAAAATGAACAAAGGGTAAAAAAAATCAATAGAAAGTCAAAAAAAAGCCAAATAAGACAAAGTAAAGGGAATAAAGCAAAAACGCCATAAAAAATAAAAAAGGAAAAAAAGGGTAAAAAAAGCAAAAAAGGCAAACAGTTAAAAAACATTGAAAAAGTTAAGAAAATCAAGAAAAGGAAACTCTGATAATAAAATTTGCTCATTGCGCTGCATTTAAAAAAATAATAAAATAAAAAATGAGGGGGTAATCCCACCCAACTTTCTGAACACTCATAGTAAAGTAATTGTTTAATCGATTATTTTAGTTTTTCTGCATCAAAATACATTAATGAAATTAGTTTACAAAAATTAAAAAAAACTTAAGTATTATTTTAAAATTATAAAATAATTCTCACATAAAGTACTTTTTGATTCCTTTGGGATGTACTATTTACTTTTTTCCTTTGTCTTACTATTTTTGATAAAACAAAAGGACAAAAAAATGTAATTTTTGCTTTATTTTAGTTATAATAATTACAATGTTAAATTCGAAGAGACGAAATTATTTTCTAAATTTAGAGTTTTATATTACGTATCGAATGGTATAAATTCCATTTTAATATCTTTAATATTTTTAAAGTTTTAAAACTTATATTAAATTTCAAAAAAAAAATTATGAATTTTACAATTTTTTGAATAAAATTTTGAAAAAAATCACAATTATAGAGTTTTTACTATAAAAATGGTATTTTTTTAATATTAATATTAACCTTAAAAAGAAATAAAACCTTTTTTGAATAATTTTAAAATCAATAAATAATTAATATCTCATTCAATTTTATTCAAAATTGGAAACAGACCTTTTTTTAGGGTTTCTGAATCAAAATGCATTAATAAACTTAGTTTAAGAAACTAAAAAAAAATCAAATTTTTTGTCAAAAATTCATGGGTAGATCCATTGAATTGTTTTAACTTTTTCATTTTTTGCTATAACTTCTACAAATACTTTGTTAAAATTATGAAATAATTTAAACACATAGTACTTCTGGATCCTTTTTGGATATGCTATTTACTTTTTTCATTTATTTTATACTCATTGATAAAACGAAATTACAAAAAATTTAAAAAAATTCTTTATTTTGGCTATAAAAATTACAATTCTAAATTCTAAGAATATTAAATACATTTTAAATTTAGAGTTTTATATTATCTTTAGAATGGTGCAAATCCGTGTTAAATAACTTTAATATTTTAGAAGTTATTCAATTTAGTTTAAAATCGTAATATAATTTTAAAAAAAAATCACAATTTTTGTAATAAAATTTTGAAAAAAATTGTAATTATAAAATTAATTATTTAAAATTCAAAAATTTTTTTTTAAATTTTTAATATTAAAATTTAACTAAAAAATAATAATTTAATAAGAATAAAAATTGCTTAAACATTAAAATAAAAACTAGCGGCAAAAAAAAATTAAATACAAAATTTGTAGAAATTTTTATATTCTACAATTTTGTTTTTTTGTAAATTTTCATAAAAATCCATAATTTTGTCTCAAAATCTAAAAAAAATCGCAAATGTCTATATACATTATTTTTCATGCCCCCTAGCGACGAAACTATGAGGAATTCAAAAAAACGGTAAGAACAAAATCTGTAGAAACTTTTATGTTCTACAACTTTCATATCCTGTAATTTTTCATAAAAATGCATTATTTTGGTTATTTAAGAAAAATTTGAAAAAAAAATTACTTTTTGATAAATCTGGCAACAATGGCAAAAGTTTTTGAAAATTTTAATCATTCGAAACTAAACTATAACGTATAAACAATATATGTGTAAAACTTTATTGCAATCTGTCACTTCCGGTTGTCCGATTAACACCAAAATCTATACAGGTCGTCTCCTTGCTACCCGAAATATGGATGTAAAATTTCATCTTAATCGGTTCAGCCGTTTAGACGCTATCGTGTTCACACACACACACATACAGACACACAGACACACAGACACACAGACACACAGACACACAGACACACAGACACACAGACACACAGACACACACACAGAGAGACATCAGGCTAAAAATGGTATAAATGGATTCAGGTAACCTCAAAAGATCCGTTAAAAACTGGGTATGGTCAAAATATCATGATCGCAATACTTTCCTTCTATACAACTCTGTTGTTCGGAAAGTAAAAAATGTCTATTCCGAGAAAAGCATAACTATACAGGGCGTTTGAAAGTTAGTAATTGATAATAATATTTTGTCTCAAATACGGACCTGTCCTGAAGTTTTACATTAAGGTTAAGATTCAGCAATTAAGAGAAAATGAAATAGTTGATGATTTTATTGATTAAAGTTGGAAAATTATCATTTAGGAACGAACATTAATTTTTTTTTTAAATTGTGCCACCTTTTTGTCGAAAGATCAAGATGTGACTCAAGTAACAAAATTGGATGCGGAACCACCAAACACATTCAGTTTTAGTTAACTTTTTCTGCTCTTTCCAAATAAGGTTAATACCATTTTAAAATGTTGTTTGGAGTCGAAACCTACTTATTAATTTTTTTAAGGCCGAACCTGGAATAAGATTTTTAATTATTATTTTAATCGACACGACATTGGACAAAAAGTACATACCAAATATTAGAAAAATATATAGGGTGGTTCTTAAGTTACGATTAATTATAAAAAGGGACAAAATTATTAAATCCTCTGTATCTAGGTTATAAAGAAAGACAGCTCCATTAAATATAGGTTATTTTGAATCACCCTTACAGTATGCACATTTCCCAATGAATCACCCTGTATAAAAAATTATAAACTGGAAATTTCATTATCCAAAAATATTTCGAAAATACTATTTTACCGTATTACACCACAATCGTTCATCTTTACAATATCTGTGGCTGATTGTGAAATTGACCAACATCGAAGCGATGAAATTCGTGTAACAATGGTTGTGCATTGTATCCTTTAACTACAGTTATCTGTTCAATAGAAACAGCCATTTAATGGGACGTCGCATCCCACATTTTACTCAACACGACACATACACTCTACCTCTCGATGTATTTTTTGATTGTAACATGAAAATTAATGGAGGTAGTCCAGTATTAAAAGGAAAATAAAAGTTTTATGAGTTGAAAATCCAATATAGTGGTAGAGAATTACATTGAAAGTTTCATAGAAAATTTTAAAAGCAATTAATACTGAAATAAGTGGTAAGTTACTATAAAACAAATTGCAATTTTTTTTATGAATTAAAGTGGATAAAACATACGGACAAGTCTGTGAAGAATGATGATTACAAAAGCAAAGGAAAAAGTAAATGTGCACCTTTTATGAGAACACACAAATATATTTTTATACGAACACATATCATATATTATTAGAAAGAGAAAATTTGCGTACTTTTGATCACCCTATATACATTTTGTTCTTATGCCATCAATTAGAACTCAAAAACTTAAGATAGGGACATGTAAGCCGTTTTATCCGATTTTATGTCGTTTGGCCGGAGCAATCACTTAAATTTGAAAAAATGCGATTTTCAATTGTCTATAACTTCAAAACTATTTACTTTAGAATATAAGTGTAAAAGGTTTTTGAAATTAGCTTCACGGGATGAGTCTAAAAATATAAAAAAATATAGGGTATTCCATTTAAAAAAAATGACGGTGACTTCATTACTCGTAAGTATATTAGATTATTCTTTTAAAATACGGTAAATTAAAATCAAAAATCGACGTGTTTCAGGATTATTTCTTAAAATGGCCTGTTTAGCTAAAAATGAATTTGTTCCATACTTTACGGACACACTGTATAAGACTTATTGACCTATTTAATTCATAGATTTAATTATTTTTAAATTCGTAGATAACGGTTTTTTAAAATAATGACATTTTCGGAAAAACAACCCGGTATAATTATTTTTTTCCATATTTTTCATCATTTTTTTTCATTATTTTTTTCCATATTTTTAATTATTATTTCCATATTTTTTCCTTATTTTTCTCTATATATATTCATTGTTTTTATCCATGTTTTTCATTATTTTTTACCATATTTTTCATTATTATTTCCATATTATTCATTATTTTTTTCCATATTTTTCATTATTTTTTTCCCTACTTTTTTTTCCAATTTTTCATTATTTTTTTCACTATTTTTCATTATTTTTTCCCTATTTTTCATTATTTTTTTCCCTTTTTTTTTCATTATTTTGTTACTATTTTTCATTATTTTTTTCCCTATTTTTCATTATTTCTTTCCCTATTTTTCATTATTTTTTTTCTATTTTCAAATATTTTTTCCTATTTTTCCTAATTTTTTTCCCTATTTTTCATAATTTTCCGTAATTTTTCAAGTTCTCAAAAAATTAAAGTCACGAAAACAAAATTCTGTATATATAGAATTATTTTTTGAAAACTAAAATGGAAAAAATAGAGTAAAATAGGAAAATAGGAAAATATAGGGAAAAATAGGGAAAACTAGGAAAATATAGGCATGCAAATGGTAAAATGGAGATAAATAGAAAAGAAGAAAGAATAGAAAAAAATTGAAAAAAATGGAAAAAATAGGAAAAAACAGGAAAAAATAGGAAAAAATAGATAAAAATAGAAAAACAGAAACATATGCAAAAATAGGAAATAGGAAAATATAGGCAAAAATATGAAAGAAAACGTAAAAAAAATAGTAAAAAACATGGAAAAAACAAAAAATAGGGAAACTAGAAAAAATAGAAAACTGTAGTCAAAAATAGGAAAATGGGGAAAAAAATATTAAAAAACAAAAAAAATGGAAAAATAAAGAAAATAGAGAAAAAGGTTTAGACACAAATTTAAAATTATGACATTTTCGGAAAAACAACAAGGTATAACTAACAACATTTTCATTATTTTTTTTTCATATTTTTAATAATTTTTTTCCATGTTTTTCATTATTTTTTTTCTTATTTTTCTCTATATTTTTCATTATTTTTATCCAAATTGTTCAGTATATTTTTCCCTATTTTTCATTATTTTTTTCCCTATTTTTTATTATTTTTTCCCTATTTTCAAATATTTTTTCCCTACTTTCCAATTTTTTCATTATTTTTTTTTATTTGCCAATATTTTTTCCCTATTTTTCGTTATTTTTTTCCTTATTTTTCATAAATTTTTCATTTCAAAGAATCTTATCAAGTACAGCAAAGAAGTACTCTTGATATTTTTCGATATTCCCCTCGTTTCCGAGATTTTCGGAATTTAATTTGTAAAAATTTCTTCTTATTCTATTTTATTTTTTTTCTCAACTTTCTCAACAAATTTCGGAAAAATAGTTCAAATAATACTTGATGGGCTGTTTCAGTCCAACATTCATGTGTTTTTGATTTTCGAATATCTTTCACAGTTTCAGAGATATCGACTTTTTAAAATAATGACATTTTCGAAAAAATAATTCGGGAAAACCCACAAAAAATTTTCAGATTATTTCGATTTTCAATAGGCTTCGTAACAGTACTTCAAGGTATCTTTTTACCAAATTTGAAGCTGTATGCTCAAAAATTACGACTTGCAGCGTGTTTCCTGTGAAACTAGAAAAAAGGTGAGAAAAATCCGGAAAACCCCGTTTATTCATTTTTGGATTTCACTCATTTTCGATCAAAATGTAGTACTTATGGGTCTTAAAAAATGGTGAAAATTTCAAGTCGATACACTAAATCATTCAAAAGTTATTGCATTTTTAAGCTTTGCGGACGACAACCAGACATACAGACAGACAGACAGACATACAGACCACAGAAAAAATTAAGTTGTTCAGAGTTGCTATTTTATCCTTTTTAGCCTAGATTAACCAATTTAGCACGGGTCAGAGAATATGAAATTCCATTGAAATATTAATTCAAACATTTGGAATTCTACAATTGTAGCAGGTAAATAAAATGCTTTTTGTTGGTAACGAAACATTCATTTATTTAATACTTATAAAATTGAATAATCTGCTTATTGAATACCAAATAATAAATATTTTCTCCGCATACGTGAAAAACTCCCTAAGATACAAAATTTATTAATTATAACTCTTAAATTTATTAACTAATAGTACTTTGTATTTATTCAAGTTTCAAAAATCTACTGACCCCCAAATTTAATTCCTGTTCTTGATATATTCTTCATAAACAATAATTAAAACGACAACTATATTAAAATCTGAAACTTCCTCTTAAGCTCAAAATTAAATAATTATTTACTTTTCTTTATTTATTAACAAATTGTAACAGTCGTTTTAAAAAATTTTTAGCTACTTTTCATTTAACAACGGTCAATACATAAAAAAACGCATCCACTGTAGGTATTTTTCTTCTACCGCAAATGCAAACTCTTTTGATAAAATAAAATTATTGGCAATATACTTGCAAACCTGCTTTGTGACTGGATTTTCACACCTCAAATACTACAATAAACGAGCAACTCTCCTTTATACGGGTTAGCTGGACGCCGATTTCAAACCTAAATCCCTAAACCCAAATTGAATTTCCCGAAAACATCGGGCTAATTAGAGAGCCCTCGTATAAGGGGTTATATACAATTTTTTTTGGACTTAAGCAAAGTGTCAAAAAAGTCAGAATACCGTCCAGAGGTGATTTAAATTCAATAATTACATAAAGTTGGATGTGGAAAGAAAAAATATACAAATTAAATTATTACCTTACATCCTGTTTCATCCTTAAATGAACCATCAGTAGCACTTTATAGAAATATATATTTTTAATAACCAACTCTGTGTATCCAAATTTTTGATTAGTTTGCGCATATTCGTCCACAACGCATTACGATGCAGCCATATAACTGCACTCAGTTATACTGCTCGGTTACTTTAAAGATGTTAAGCAGCGGAGGAAAATTTAAACAAAAAAAAACCGCTAATTTTTTCAATTTGAGTGGTATTTGGAAGATTATTTCATGAACCATCTTTATTTTATCCTTCGTCAATTAAATCTAATGAGATATTCCAGAACCGATTCATTTTTAATTTATATGGCAAACTTGATGTTTAATATTTTGACAGTAGAAACTGTCCTGAAGTTAGGTATAGTGACTATTTTAGGTTAATATTTTCCAGCAGGGCAATAGTCAATTTTATTCAATCTGATTGGACGTGATTGTCAGTTTGATACGTAAAATAAGCAGAATATAATAATGCTATTAATTTACCTAATTCAGCAATTATTTGCACGAAAATAGTAGATTCTGTAACAAGGTTAGAATGAAAAATTCGACAACGAGTGGAAAATTCCGAACGCGAGCGTCAGCGAGTGTGAGGAACCACGAGTGTCGAATTTTTTCATTCTAACCGAGTAACAGAATATATTTTCTCCACGATCAAAAAGTATGGATCAAAATTAAATTAAATCTGAACACAAGTTATTTGTCGACATATTTGTATTACATTGTAGTAATATTTATAGTGTTATGGTACACTTACCGAAATTAAAATGTGGTGAATTGGTGTTTTTTCATAATTTGCAATTTCAGATATTAAATTCTATATCTACTTCACTTGATTTTTCACTCATTATTTTGTTTAAATTAAAACTTGTTTGAAAATAATTATTACCGTCGCCATTTTATATCTGATACTGACACTTTTGAAGTCCAAGGCAATCCATATTGTTTGGTTCGATTACAGAAAATCCATTCTTTACCTTGATAAAGAATGAAAATACATGCAAAATGCATAAGAGGCAAGTATTATAGAATAAATATTCAGACTCTAGAGTGCGAATGTTTACATTCTATTATTAAAAATGATTTCAGAATTCATACATTCAGTAATGGTCGTGGAGAAAATAAGTTTATTCAATACAAATCGTTTCAAGAATAAACAACTGCGTTCAACTTGACAGAAGCCTGCGAGATACAATTTGCTTTGAATTTTGTATAGGTTCAGGAACCGACTAACAAATGGCTGGAAATATGTCCATTGCTTTTCTTATGAACGAACCCACACGTGGACAAAATGACTTAGGCAAAAAATAATTTGAAATAAAAAATCAAGTATCTTCTAAAAATACGATTACTAGAAATTTGATCATGTTGAAAAATTTCATGACCAGTAACCAAAACTATACTTTTTAACACTCTACCTACGTTTCGCTATAGGTTAGTTTTATCATCATCAACTAGGGTTTCCGATCTTTGTCAAAAAGATAGATTCTTAAGATCGATTAGAATCGTTGAATCAAAGATCGATCTTGGAGAAATCGAATGGAGAAAAATTGAACAAGCAAATTCTGTTTAATTTTTATTTTAATGGTTTTGTATTTTGATTGAACCTATTTTAATAATACAAACATTATTATTTATCAAGTATGTGTTATACACATGATTTCTATTTAAAAAATCTGATGTGGCCAGCACATGACCTCTCGCCATTTTTTAATCAAAAATTTACAGGTTGACACAAAAAAGTATGAAAAAAAATTATTTTTTTGTAAATCTGGCAACAATGGCAAAAGTTTCGAAAATTTTAATGAGATGAAAATAAACTATAGGATATACAAAATATATGTGTAAAACTTTATTGCCGTTTTGTATAATAATGGCGTCATCACCCATAGCAACTGCCACTTCCGGTTGTGCGATTGGCACCAAAATCTAATCAGATCTAATCTAGGGTATCAGAATTCTGTATGCAAAATTTCAAATTTTTTTATTCAGTAGTTTTTGAGTTATCGTTACTACAACATCCATCCAAACACACACACACACACACACACACACACACACACACAGACATACACGTTTTCCCATATTAGTGACTACCGTGCAGTAAACACATTTGTGGTGTCAACGCTTTTTTTGGTTAAAAATGGATGACTTTCGTAAAGGTAACTTACGAATATAATTAAAATATCTATACACTCCGTCAAAAAAAAGATATTGACATATTTCAATTGTGGTAACCTGTTCCACAATTATGCAGATTTGAGAATGTGTATTTGTGTTACCACAAATGTACTAAATCAAGGAATGTGTATTACGTATGTCACAAATATGTGATTTCATTTTTGTGCCACGAAAGAAACGTTAAACAAAACTTCAGTACTTTTTGAATATTTTACTGTTGAACAATTTACATTTTCTCTTGTAACTTTGCGAGAGGCTTCCTACCTAAACGTTTTAATCAAACTGTTTTCACATCATATACACTATTAAGCACTCGGATTTAGTCTAGTCGAGAAGTGAGTTTTCTGTGAAAAAGAGTTAGAAGGGTAGGAAAAATATGAGCGATGGCTCAGTCGACGCGGATTGAAACAATTCTGAGAAATGCGTCATGTCGATTTTTTTCTGCAAATAAAAATTGTAATTTTTATTAACAAAAAACGAAAAATAAGCCATTTTGGTTTTTGATGATAACTATACAAGATAGCGGGAATTGCAAAAAATGTCCTTAAAGAGGAGGAACTTTCCAAAAAAAAACTTCTGACTCCCGAATCTCTAGCTCTAATATTTATAACTGAAACGATACTTTAATTTGTTGATAATAAATAATTAATGTGACTAAGCTTAAATCTTTATATTATGGGTTCGTTCCACGAATAAAATTTGAAATATATCAGAAGTAGAATCTTAAATAAAAAAAAAAATTATCATAAAATAGAGTTCCAGAGATTTTTTTTCTTGTCTAAAAAAAAACTTAGTTTGTCTTGCGTTTTTTATCTTCCTTCTCCAAAGGAAACTGTGGTCCAAGATTTAATCCAAAGGCGAAACTGAAGAAGCTGTAGTTCAGAGATAAAAACTTATTTCACAGGAAAAACTTCTTGGCCCAGGAAGAAACTTCTTGGCCCAGAAAAAAAAACTCCAGAGTAAAAACTCCTATAAGATGAGGGGGAGAAAAAAGAAGAAATCTTCAGTAAGCGACACGAACGATATAAAGTCAATTATTTTGACTGAGTAGGCAAAGAGAAGAACATTTTTAGCATAGGAAAGACATTTTATAGGAATACCAAGAGAAGAGAGGGAAATGGGGCGAGAAAATAAG
Organism: Neocrepidodera transversa; assembly: GCA_963243735.1. Taxonomy (NCBI): domain Eukaryota; kingdom Metazoa; phylum Arthropoda; class Insecta; order Coleoptera; family Chrysomelidae; genus Neocrepidodera; species Neocrepidodera transversa. The sequence continues at coordinate 18,351,040 of OY725337.1, read as the reverse complement.
AAGGGGATATCAAGCGAGTATGAAACTATAATCTATTGAATAGAAGAATAATGAAAATACAGGGTGGCACAGAAAAACGTAACATAACTTTAATTTGTGTCTGAAAATGGGGTCCAGCGCAACCGTTTCGGGATGAGTATGCCGCCTCTGTAGTGATTACCGCATCTAAAATAATTTTTTAAAAATTATGGTGTCATTTCAACACTTGAAGAAACAAAGACCCGTCGGAAAAAAAATTTAAATGCATTTTTCACAAGTTAATTAACTATTTTCTTCATTGAAAGCTGGATAATTGTTTAAATAATCACCCAAAAAAATTTTTCGCCCCCGAGTATTTTCTACGAGTGTGCTCAATAAGACGTTATAAAATTATTTAAAATTTGTTTGTATTGTTTATAACAAGTTTTCTAAGTTAACAAAAAATGAAAAATCGTAAAGTTGTTGTTAAACATTTTTTTTCTCATATACTTTGGTATTTATAAATTGTTTATAAACAAATAGTAGACTTTAATATTTTTGAAAAAAAAATTTACCATTCTATTATTTATGGTCAATGATGATTTAAAAAATAATTTTTTTTCTTAAAATTTTTTATTGTTTATCATCGTTTTTTCATATTTGCATTATTTAAATAATTAGTTAAGAAATAATTCTGTATTTAAAAATCATTATTGGTGGCTCATTATACAATTTAAAAAAAAAATTTTACATTAATAATTTCATTGTTTATTTAGTTCACAATTTGTTATAAACAATAATTTTTTCTAATACTACTAAAAAATACAAAAACATCAATATGCAACAAAGTTGAGAATAAAAATTTTCTGTATTTTATATTGGATTTTCAAAAAAAATACAAAAAAAATTGTTGCATATCGTTGTTTTTGTAGTTTTTAGTAGTATTAGAAAAAAATATTGTTACAGTCAAACATTATTTATAACAAATTATTAACTAAATAAACAATGAAATTATTGATGAAAAAAAATTTTTTTTTTCGTGCAATCGTACGCGAAGTGAGTACTTCGCGTTCTCCACAGCGGCCGCGAAATTCAATCTCGCGGCCGTTGTCCATGATAACGACCGAAAAATCAAAGGTCACTTTCAAATTTCACATTTCTACAGTACGAAACTAACAATGTTATTATTTTTTATTAAACACAGTATTAATTTTTAAATTAACAAATACATACTTATATTATTCAAGATAAATATTAACTTTAATTGTACAATTTTTATTATTACTTGTATTTATTCTAGAAGTTGAAGCAACAAGATACTGAAATATTACCATCAATGTCAAACATATTTGCGATTTGTCACGAACTGTCAAATATATTTTGTATATTCAAAAAATATTTTGTATATTCAAACACTGTCATTTCCATAGCAGCTGTGATTTTGTTAATGAAATTGAACTGCTGTCTTTCGGTCCGCCAAATACTTATTTCGCGGCCTAGGCATACAATAGTTATTTGTAAGCCTAGGCCGCGAAATACCTTTTTGGCGGACCAAAAGAAAGATTATCGCCGAGGCCGCTTGCGGCCGAGGTAAGATAATCGTGAGGTCGCCAAAAAGTTTCGCGGCCGTGGTATACACACTATTTATCGAGCAATCGTTAAAATTTTGAAACTAAATCATTCCCAATAAATATATTATTGCTTTAAAATCAACAGCAGTTCAATTTCATTAACAAAATCACAGCTGCTATGGAAATGACAGTGTTTGAATATACAAAATATTTTGACAGTTCTTGACAAAACGCAAATATGTCTGACATTGATAGTGATATTTCAGTATCTTGTTTCTTCAACTTCTAGAGTAAATACAAGTAATAATATAAGTCTGTATTTGTTAATTTAAAAATTAATACTGTATTTAATTAAAAATAATAACATTGTTAGTTTCGTTTTGCAGAAATGTGAAATTTGAAAGTGACCTTTGCTTTTTCGGCCGTTACCATGGGCAACGGCTGCGAAATCGAATTTCGCGGCCGCTGTGGAGAACGCGAAGTACTCACTTCGCGTACGGTTGCACGAAAATAACTATTTAATAGTATTATGAGCCATCAATAATGATTTTTAAAGACAAAATTATTTCTTAACTAATTATTTAAATAATGCAAATATAAAAAAAAACGATTATAAACAATATGATGATTTTTTTAAGAATTTTTTATTCATCATAGGCCCCAAACAATGGAATGACAAAAAAAAATTCAAAAATATTAAATTAAACTATTTGTTTATAAATAATTTATAATCAATTTATAAACAAATAGCGTTAAAAAATCTTAGCCACAATAATTTAATCCTTATTTCAAATATAAAAACAGCTATACCATAGTATATGAGAAAAAATTTTTAACAACAATTATACGATTTTCAATTTTTTGTTAACTTAGAAAACTCGTGATAAACAATATAAACCAATTATAAATAATTTTATAGCGTCATCGTATTGAGTACACTCATAGAGAATACTCCAAGAGGCGAAACATTTTTAGGGTGTTTATTTAAAAAATTATCGAGCTTTCAAAGAGGACGGCGGTATAAAAAAAATAGTTAATTAACAACAGCTTTTTGAAAATTGCATTTAAAAATTATTTCTTTCTTCAAGTGTTGAAATGACACCATAATTTTTTTAAATTTTTAAATCAATATTTAGTGCTTTAAAAAAATTATTTTAGATGCGGTAGTCACTATAGAAGCGGCGTAGTCATCCCGAAACGGTCGCGCGAAACCCTATTTTTATAAATATTAAAGCTAGAGATTCGGGAATCAAAGTTTTTTTTGTAAATTTCCTTGTCTTTAAGGATCTTTTTTGCAATTCCCGCTATCTTGTACAGTTTTTATGTTATCATGAAAAACTAAAATGGCTTTTTTTCGTTTTTTGTTAATAACAATTACAATTTTTATTTTCAGGAAAAAATCGACATGACGTATTTCTCAAAATTGCAATCCGCGTCAAATGAGCCATCGCTAATATTTTTCTTACCCTTCTAACTATTTTTCGCAGAAAACTCACTTCTCGACTAGACTACTTAGATTGACGGAAAACTTACTTTTTTCATTATTTTATTTATATAATTTTTAATATAAAATTTCAAATCGGTCCATTTCCTATTATTAAATATAGGATACTTTTCCATGCATTCTTCAAATTGTGCCTTTTCAGGAACAGTTTCTCTCTTTATTAAAGGCCCGAAAAATTTCAGAACAGCTTCAATTTCTTCTTCCGTCCATATTTTCTTGAAACTTGCCTTATTATGTTTTTCTTTGTAGCTGCGTTTAATATGTTCGGTTTTTCATCATCATTAGATTTAGGTTTTCAAGTCGTTCGAGGATATAATATTTCATAGAGCATTATTATTTAAAATTATATACTTACTTTTTAAGTGAATAAGGATGCCAGTAATACAGGGTGATTCTTTTAGAGGGCTAATTAGAGGTTTCTTGAGAAGTAAGCGGAATTCAAATCTGAAAATTTGGAATATGATGTTTTCGGGGATGCCCAATCAATCTAAAATATTTAGAGCAACCAGCTACTTCCGGTTATACCGGAAGTGAACATCAACTTTGTTATTTTAAATAGAATAACCTATATTTTCTTACATTTTTAGATTTGTCCTGAGAAGCTGATTTCAAAGACCTATTACACTTATAATATAAACTTATAAGTTTTGAAGTTATAGACAATTGAAAATCGCATTTTTCCAACTTTAACTGATTGCTATGGCCAAACGACATAAAATCGGATAAAATGGCTTACATGTCCCTATCGTAACTTTTTAAGTTCTACTTGATGGAATAAGAACATAATGTATACAGGGTGATCAAAAGTACACAAATTTTGATCACCCTGTATACACTTTCTTCCTATGCCACCAAGTAGAACTCAAAAAGTTAAGACAGGGAAATGTTAGCCGTTTTATCCGATTTTATGTCGTTTGGCCATAGCAATCAGTTAAAGTTGGAAAAATGCGATTTTCAATTGTCTATAACTTCAAAACTAATAAGTTTATATTATAAGTGTAATAGGTTTTTGAAATCAGCTTCTCAGGACAAATCTAAAAATGTAAGAAAATATAGGGCGTTCCATTTAAAATAACAAATTTTATGTTCACTTCCCGTATAACCGGAAGTAGCTGGTTACTCTAAATATTTTAGATCGATTGGACATCCCTGAAAACCTCATATCCCAAATTTTCAGATTAGAATTCCGCTTACTTCTCCAGAAACCTCTAATTAGCTATCTAAAAGAATCACCCAGTATACACAAAAACCACCAACAAATAGTCAATTTCGTTTAACTGGGAAATTAAATAATATAAAGAACATATTTCATGATATTCTATATCGGAAGCATTCGGCACCCGAAAAAAAACGAATTGAAACTACCACTAATATTACTGTGTATAGAAATGTAGAGGGCGCTCCGACCTAGACACAGTTATGAATCCACAATTATAGGAATGCGTGATTCCTTTCAAAATATAAACTTGTGGCAACTTTTACACAAAAAATTCAGAATCAACACGATTTGACTAATTTGGGGTCGAGGAGTTCAAATATGTTGTTAAAAAATTGTGGAGTACGCGTGCATGTATACCACAATAGCGACGTATGCCACAAATACTAACAGTACACGCACAAGTGTCCACAAATATGTAAAAACGTACACAGACATCATCGCGAAAATATTAAAATCGTATTCCAGGGACCCCAAAACGTGTTTATCCATTGAAAACTCACTACCCAATTTTTAGCATGATTCCTATACCTCTCTTATCTGAAGGGCGAGAGGTAAAAATATATCCAAATTAATCATAAATATTAATATAACTAAAATCATGGAAACCGTATCCGGGAGAACAAACAGGATACGAAGTGTTTAATTCCATGAATAAAATTACTTTTTCTACAAGCGTAAGGAAAGTTGTAACTTTCCGCACGCTTGTAGAAAAAATACATTTTGCTAAATTTTTTTAATTCTAGGCGCTTGTAGAAAAAATACTTTTTGCTAAATTTTTTTTTTAATTCTAGGTGCTTGTAGAAAAAATATTCTTCCTAACACTTGCGTAAAGTATCTTTTCCCCACTTAATTGCATGCCCGAACTCCGCTTCGCATCGTTCGGGCAACTGCTATTGCGTGCGGAAAAGTATGCCCTAAATTGACATTCAATGGTCGACAGAAATAATAAGTAAAAAATACTTCAAAGGACAGGTATTACTTGATTGGTTTGAGAGTAAATTAGGTAGCTTAATAGTATATTATATACCAAGGCACTAAAGTGAATCTTTTAATCCTGAGGGTCAATCACCTGAGGGATTAAAAGACACTTTAGTTCTGTGGTATATACGCTATTTTTTACACCACGATCCCAAGGCCTCTTAAAATTCAAATAATTATTTAAATACAATTTTTTTTTAAATATAAATTTCTTTTAATATAACTTTGTTCTAAAACTTCTTTTAAAGAATTTTAGTCGGTTAAAATATGTTTTTGCACAATTTAAAAAACTTAAAATTTGATATATAAAGTACACTCTTGAGGGGAACACAAAATTGGAGAGAAACGAGGGGAAATTTTGAAGCAAGAGAGGAAATTTGAGACAAAATTAAGTAAAAAGAGGTAATCTAAAAAAGGGGTAATTTCAGAAAAAAGTGATAAAATTTGAGACAAAAGAAGGGAAATTTGACAAAAATGAAAAAGAAAGGTTTAATTTAAAAAAGGGGTATTTTTAATGAGAAAATGGTAATTTTGGGGAAAAAGAGGAAAATTCAGATTAAATATTGAAACAAGAGTAAATTTTGAAGGAAGAAGGAAAATTTAAGGCAAAAATGTGAACAAAATGAGAGAAAAAAAAGGGTAATTTTCGAAAACAGAGGTAATTTTTTAAAAAACGTGAAATTTACTCAAAAAAAGTAACAAAATTTGAGAGAAAAGAAGGGAAATTCGACAAAAATGAAAAAAAGGGGTACTTTTAATGAGAAAAAAAAGTAATTTTAGGGAAAAAAGAAAGAAAATGTGAGACAAAAAAGTGACAAAAGTTGAGAGAAGCAAAGGGATATTTTATAGGAAGAGGGAAAATTTAAAAGTGACAAAATGGGAAAAAATGGGTAATTCTAGAAAAAATAGGTAGTTTTTTTTAAAAAAACATGTGTTTCTGCAAAAAAAAGTAAGAATTTTTAAGAGAAAAGGAGGGAAATTCGACAAAAATAAGAAAAAGAGGTAATTTTATAAAAAAAGTGGTAATGTTCGAGAGAGAAAATTTCAGGACAAAAGTGACAAAATTTGAGACAAAAAACGGAAAAAACCTAGGAAAAACGAGAGGAAATTTTGGAGGGAAAATTTTAATCAAAAAAAGTGACAAAAATGAGAGAGAATGGAGTAATTTCAGTAAAAAAGTGACAAAATTTGAGAGAAAAGATATGAAATTTGACACCAAAAAGTGACAAAACTTTATAGAAACGAGGGGAAGTTTTTAAGGAAGAGAGAAAATTTAAATCGAAAAAGTAGTAAAAATGAGAAAAAAGGGTAATTTTAGAAAAATTTGATAAAAAGGATAATTTAAAAATAATTATTTACCTGTTAATTTTGTAAATATTTAAACATAACAATTAATTCTATTATTTTTAAGTTTCCTACTTCTGATTAGGTGATCATGTTTGATATTTAATTATGTATTTTTTTTATAAAATACCGGCTCTTAAAGAAGTTATAAAAAAATTGGGGTTCCCGATGGGGCTCGAACTGAGACCAATTTCGATCAGCATTCAAATCAATAATGTCAGAAGATTGCGACTTGTCACATTTAAAATATTTTAGAATAAAATCGTAAAAAATATATAATAAATCTTACGACGATCCCAAAAAATGGTATTGGAGAAAAGAAAATTAAAGACTGTACTACCAAAAATTGTTTCCTATACTCCTTTGTAGAAGTATTTGACAGTTCTGAATTAAATTAGAATAAACAAGATAGCTGGTTTCAATTGTTTTTTATTTTCGGGACTAAAAAATTTTAGTCCCAAGGGAGTAAAAGTGGCAATTTAGTCCCGTAAATGCGGGACTAAAGTACTAGTTTCACTCCCCGCGGTGTAAAAAAGTTTATTATTTTATATGGAATCGATAAGCATATAAGATTTTAGTCAAGTTGAGAAGTACCTACACAAAATAATTGATCTTCGATCTCAATTATTCTTAGGTCTATCTCACTTTAAAAAATCGATGTAATAAATCGAATCGAGTAACAAAAGATCGATTCCCGATAAGATCGAATCGAGATCGGAAACCCTATCATGATCTCCTAATGATGCTAACATAGTTAGCGAAACGTACGTAGACTGTTAAAAAAAGTATAGTTTTAATTAGTGGTGACGATATTTTTTGTTCCAAATTCGCAATTCAAGAAATATGACCATTTAAAAAAAATATGTAGATTTAGCTAAAAAATCCATTGAAAACCATTAAACACCAAATAACGCAGTTAACGTGTTAAGGCTGAGCTCCAATAACAGCTCTATACTTTCTAAAAGGGGGACGATATTTCGCTCTTTTGCTATTTTAATTAAAATTTCGGTTCTCGAAAATTTGCGAGGACATTTCCATTTAGCCGTTTTCGAATGTTTCAATTTATGCCCTTTTCTGGCCATTCCGGCATCGGCGAACGAAAAGAATGATTCAGTGCATGGAGTGCCGACCAGGTTTTTTAAAAATGTTTTTTATGAAGCGCAGTATATCTTCTCGAGTCGGACTGCGGATTTGTGATATATTTTTCCATTTTAACATCATCGTTTTAAGTTAAATCCATTTCCGCTGAAACTTTAATGAAAATTTCATTTTCTGCCTCGCTCGGTTTTCATAAAAGATCTAATTGAATGAATGGCATTTTAAATAGTTCACGGAAATATCAGAACAATATAAGTACAGAAAATTACAATTTTCTCTTAATGAGAGTAGACAAAACTAGTTATCGATTTTTAATTTAATGCTTAATTTATCCTTTTAAAATTAAAACGTTAATATCAAGGAAAACTTTCAAGATGAAATAAATAGAAAATTTCAGTATAACTAAATATTTGTACATTGATAAACCGATTACTGCCTCTTCAAGCGGCAGAAAATTGACCATAAAAAAATTGGGCGACAAGGAAAACAAAAGTTTAAAAACATTGTTTTATTTATAGAATTTGACTTAAGAGATATTTCTATATGTATAAAAATAGAAAAAAATTCTAAACTACTAGTTTACTGTTAAATGGGTGGTACCATTGCCTCTATTCGAAAAAACTAACTATGGAATTGATAAAAGCACACTTTGGTTTTTACCAAACAAATACATATTGTCTCTTTCTTATGACATCAATAGAAGTGAGGTAGTAAAACTCTAAATCTAGTAAGTACCATATTTAATATAATTCTTGTTAAAAAATGAGGGGGTAATCCCACCCAACTTTCCGAACACTCCTAGTAAAGTAATTGTTTAATCGATTATTTTAGTTTTTCTGCAATAAAATACATTAATTATATTACCTATTGAATGGTATAAATCCCATTTTAATATTTTTAAAGTTATTCAATTTCTTTTAAAATTAGGAATTCTACAATTTTTTGAATGAAATTTTGAAAAAAATCACAATTATTTTTTACTACAAAATTTAAGGGTAATTTTTTTAAAATTTTTAATAATAATTTTAACCTTAAAAAAAAAAAAACCTATTTTTGAATAATTTTAAAATCAATAAATAATTAATATCTCATTCAATTTTATTCAAAATGGGAAACAGACCTTTTTTTTAGGTTTTTGGATCAAAATACATTAATAAAGTAAGTTTAAAAAACTAAAAAAAAATCAAATTTTTTTTCAAATTATTTTAACTTTTTTCATTTTTTGCTATAACTTTTACAAATACTATGTTAAAATTATGAAATAATTTACACACATAGTACTTTTGGATCCTTTTCGGATACGCTATTTACTTTTTTCATTTATTTTATACTTATTGATAAAACGAAATTACAAAAAATTTTAAAAAATTCTTAATTTTGGCTATAATAATTACAATTCTAAATTTTAAGAAACTAAAATACATTTAAAATTTAGAGTTTTATATTATCTTTCGAATGGTGAAAATCACATTTCAATAACTTTAATATTTTAGAATTTATTCAATTTAGTTTAAAATCGTAATATAATCTTAAATTTCTTAGAAAATTTTTTAAAAATTCTAAAATTTTTGTAATAAAATTTTGAAAAAAATTATAATTATAAAATTAATTATTACAAATTTAAAGATATTTTTTTTTAAATTTTTAATATAAAAATTTAACTAAAAAATAATAATTTAATAAAGATAAAAATTAAAATAAAAACTAGCGGCGAAACTATGCGCAACTTGAAAAAACAGTTAAGACAAAATTTATAGAAAATTACAAAATTTATAGAAAATTTTATGCTCTACAATTTTGATACTATGTAATTTTTCATAAAAATCCATAATTTTGTCTCAAAATCTAAAAAAGTCACAAAAATGTCTATATAAATTTTTTTCACGCCCTCTAGCGGAGAAACTATGAGGAATTTAAAAAAACGGTAATGACAAAATGTGTAGAAAATTTTATGTTCTATAACTTTCATATCTTGCAATTTTTGATAAAAATGCATTATTTTGGTTATTTAAGAAAAATATGAAAAATAAATACTTTTTGATAAATCTGGCAACAATGGTAAAAGTTTTTAAAAATTTTAATCATTCGAAATTAAACTATAACGTATAAAAAATATATGTGTAAAACTTTATTGCCATCTTGTTCAGTAATGACGTCATCACTTATAGCAACTGTCACTTCCGGTTGTCCGATTAACTCCAAAATTTATACAGGTCGTCTCCTTACTACCCTAAATATGTATATAAAATTTCATCTAAATCGGTTCAGCCGTTTAGACGCTATCGTGTTCACACACACACACACACACACCCACACCGACACACAGACACACACACACACACACACACACACACACACACACACACACACACACACACACACACACCCACACACCCACACACACACAGACAGACATCATGCTAAAAATGGTATAAATGGATTCAGGTGACCTCAAAACGTAAAGATCCGTTAAAATCTGGGTATGGTCAAAATATCATGATCGCAATACTTTCCTTCTATACAACTCTGTTGTTCGGAAAGTAAAAAGGGGGTTCCAGTTACATTGAATGATAATGAAAGTGTGGCGACTAGTTTCGGCAGTATGCCATCATCAGGTCTATAATACATAGTGTATCTTAGTAAGAAATTTCTGTTTAACGTGCACCGGAATGACACAAACAAAAGATAAACTTGACGGCTATCAATAGGGACAAATGACAAATGACAGAGAAACAAATTCGGACTCAGAAGTCTAAGCACACAAGCCACCGAAATATTCCAGTACTAGAGAATGTACCAAAAAATTGAAAAAGGAGAAGAGTGTGAACGGAGAAGACGAATATGTCAAAAAAGCGGGAATATTTGAACCAGAAGGTGTATGGACGAGCAAATCGAAAAGTAAATTGACATGACACAAAGTGAAAACGAAGCAGAAAAATCAAAAATTAATCTACAACATATTGTAATGATATTTACAACTAATCTCAGATTTTTGGTTGGGTTCTAGTCAAAAAAAAAAATAAACATTACAAAAAAATATAAAAAAAATTAAATTTTAGATCCTGTCCACTTCCTCTTCTTTAAACTCCTTTCCTCTTCTTTAAACTCATCCGGAAAATTCGCCTTTAACTCACGTCTCATCTTCTTTCTTCAAATTTTCTCCCAGATTGCTTCCTTTTATATTATTCTATTTAAATAATCTCCACAACACTAATCAGCCCAGCTCACCTTTTCAAAAAAAAATTTTAAACGTATAAAATTCTTCTTTATTTTAAATTCTTTAAAAATCTAACACTAGTCCGGCTTTTATTGACAAATCATTCGTTTCTCTTCTATATTTTTTTTAATTAACAAATTTTTGTAAATTATTGTGACATGTTTTTCTTTTAAAGATTAATCAAAAATTGACTTGTTTATTCTACCGCACTAAGTACATATTATTATTTAAATTTTTATTATTTTATCTTCAAGATCCTATTTTCTCTTCTTTATCACTATTCTTCTTACCACCATCTTCATAATTATTTCTTACCTTTTCCCATTTTATCCTTTTTAATGCTTTTGTTCCCATACCTATGTCCATTAATAATTTGTTCTATACTTCTTAATTATTAAAGACACATTAACTCATTTAACTTTAACTCATTTTTTTTTAAACTAAACTTCTTATAACTAAATTTAAATTTATTTCTGACTTCCTATAGTCTTCATATCCATTGTCATTCTCCGGTTATCTTCAGTTAATCAATTAATTTATTTCCTTTCTAATTTTAAATTTGACTTTACGTCTTCTATATCTTTTTAGATTTCCCATTCTATTTCTTCTATTCAATTGTTGTATTCTCCGTTTTAATTTTGTTACAATTTCTTTATATCTTATTTCATTTCCATTTCTTTTTAGGTTATTTATTATTTTCCAATTATTAATAGCTTGTGTGTTTCTTTTTTCTGTTTTAATTTTTGCTTCTATACTTTGTTCTACTTTCTCTTGTTTCTCTATTATCTTTTCTTCTGATTCTCTGATCTTTTCCTCTATTATGCTATCTATCCCTGTAATATTATCCTTCCATTTATTTTCTAAAATTCCCATTATTTCTATAGTATCTTGTATTCCTACTTTTCCTCTTTCTAATTCTTCTTTTTTATGCTTGGAATCGTTTTCTTTTTCTTGCAATTTAGCAATTTTCTCATCTTGTACCTCTTCTATTTCTATAACTCTTTCAATCATTTCTATTTGTATTTAATTTTTTGTTTCTTCTATTTGCTTATTTTTGCAACTCTTCAATTCTTCTATTTTCTGTATAATTTCATTTTTATTTTGCTTTAATTCTTGTGTAATATCCTTTTTTATATCTTTTGCCATTTCTTGCATTTGTTTTCCCATATCTTGCATTTCTCTTAAGCGTTCTTCTTTATCTTCTTTTCTATTATCTTGCATTATTTTTTCAAATTTTTTACTGTTTTCATACATTTTCTGAATCATCATTTGCATCATGGTCTCTATAGTTTATCTTGTTTTTGTTCTTCCTGTCTTAAATGTTCACTTCTTTCTTGAATTTCCTCTATATTTTGTTCCTGCATATCTTCAATATCTCCTTGTCCTACTTCCAACTCTTCCTCTTCTTCCATTTGTCCAATCTTTTTTCCCCCTCTTAAATCCATTTTATTTTGATTTACACTAACACTTCACTTGTATAAAATAACTAAATTTTAGTACAATAATAAATGTCCACTCTGTATTTTTTTTTAATTACGTCACAAATGTCACTATTACGAAACTTATTATGTCAATTTTCTTTTATTTGTCAAATAATGTCAAATTATTCTATCAAAATTTATTAGTTAATTAAACTATTACTTTCTTTTTAGATTTACTATTGGCAATAAATTTATAGTAAGTAAAAGAATCTTACCAATAGTTATTCCCGATGTGATTTTTTTTAGTAATATTCCAAATGCATTCAAATTTTTTTTTAAAAGATCTCAGAAGACTCTCTGCCAGGTAAATTTAGCCCCATGATGACTTTGAGCCGCCCCACGTTGGGCGCCATTTGTTATGATTTAACAACTTATCTCACTTATTTGGGCTGGGTTCTAGTAAAAAAAAAGGAAAAAAATAATAAACATTACAAAAAATTAAAAAAAAATTTGTATATGCCCTGCTATTTCATTTCTTCTATCTCCTGTACCAATTTCACTTCTCTACTTTGACCTTATATTTTTTCTTACTGCCTGCTATTAACTTGATTTCCGGGTCTCTGCTTCTTAATTTCTGTAACTCGATACTCTTCTTTCTGTGCTCTTGTTTTTTTTGTGGTCTTCCTATCTGCTTATTACTTTTCTAATTTTCAATTTTTTTTTAATAAATTTTTTTATTTTTGCATTATCATTATATGGTTTTATTAATTTCCTTCAACATTTTTACAATTACTCTTACATAAATCGTATCTTACAAATTTCTATGAACATTGACCTCTTCCAAAAATTCTATCTCAAAAAAACCATTAATCACAATTGACTTGTTTATTATTTTTCCTTTTTTATAAAAAAATTTTTTTTTTTTACCACTAGATTTTTTTTATATATCCCAGCCTTCGTTTAGTTTATTAACCCTATATTCCCTGTTTACTATCTGACTTTGACTACTTAAATTTCATATATGACACCTCCAAAATTTCAATTTTACTATAGCGTTTTTCATTATTTTAATTTAATTTAAGATTCTTTCACTTTTAAATTTATTTCCAATTTAACTAGATATAATACTTTCGTTTTATTTTCTTTAATCACATATCAACTCTTCTATCCCATTTAATAAACATAACATTTAACTATTAATAATCTTTAAATAAATTAAATATCAGCTCAAACAAAAAAAAATTAATTTCTAAAATTCCATTTACAGGGTGAACATTTTCATAACAATATATTTTATAGATCAAATAATGAATATTGACAATATTAACAAATAATTTTTATGACGACTAATAGAAGTGGTGTACGCCAATGAAACTTATCGCTAGTATCGTTTACAACAAAACTTTAGAAAATTCCTCGGCCATATAGTAAACCCCCGAAGAGTAACTTGCAATACTGTTTGTTTACGTCTTTGTATACAAACAAACATACACATCGCAACATGCTGTGCTTAGATATTGACTTCAAGAAAAGGATGGAAAATTGATGTCTAATTGTGTTGCATTTGCCCAACGATGTCTGGATAATCGAATACGTTGATGTAGATTTTCGGCGTGTCTTATTTTACGTAAGGTTTGTGTTTTTTTATTAATACGCTTTTTCCAGGATTTGCCCTTTTTCCATTTTTTTGCCAACGTGGTTTTAAATACATTTCCAGACACAATAATGTATAAAGTAAAAATACATTCAGGTCGGAAGGATCAATAAAATAAAAAAATATTTAATGCCACCACGTCTTGTATTTATTTTATCAATATTTAAGTTTTGGTCGAACTAATCAATGAAATTTATGTTTTTATTGTAGTCAACTAAAGCTTCTAAGCAAGGCACTAAAGCCATTGGACCATGCTTACAGGGGCTGTTTTGAATGACCATAAAAATAAAACAAACAATAAATATGTATTGCTTCTAAAATAGAGACAGTTACCTCTTTTTTTAGCTTGGATAGAAGCCTGAAAGGAAGATTTAATCTTTTTAAATTTAATGCTCTACAGGAATTTATGTCCTTGCTATTATAATAGGAAGACGATAAAGAAATAAAGCAGAAAAAAAGAGAAACGTAGAAAGGATGAAGAAAACTTGAGAGGAGAAGAAAGGAAAAGAAAAAGTAGATTAAGTAACAAGTTTTTTGCAATAAAGTCGATATGTGTTGAACACTTGTGGATTTAATTTTTTCCATACTTTCCATAAAATCCTTCAAATTAAATGAATATTGAAAAAAAACAATCAAGGAAGTCCAAAGAATCTACCTCATATATCCCAGGATATTCGTTTAATGTCCTTTGTCCGCACTTGGTACCAGAATTTGGTAACAAAATGACATCCCTTATGTGTCCTTTTTAGTGGAAAGTATTTGTATCTGAGATGTCCCTAGCACGTAACTTGTCCCTATGAAGGGTATCTCAGGGATTTCCCAGTAGCCAATGAAGGACATCGCTGGGAAATACAGGGATTGTACTTATGTTGTTATGGTATGTATTAGATTGTTGATTGCCAGGAGAACAGAGTGAACTTTTCTTAATTTGCAGTTCTTCTTATTCGAAATAATAAGAAGGTCCAAATCAAGTAAAATAGTCCAAGTAATCTGTTAAGATGTGAATACCAAATTGTTAGGTGAGTACAGCACCGAGATGTGAATTCAACGTCGGAAGCACCCACATAGTTCCAAAAGAGATGAACTGCGGCCTTTGTAATGCTGATGTAGATTAAAAACTATCACGGGTAATAAGATGTGTACGATATGCCAGTTATAAGCGCATTACGCCAAGAGGCAGCACTTAACGAGGGATTTTAGCCATTAATTTTAACCAATTTTAAAAAATCATTAAGAGCTCAAATGCTATTATATTAAACATAGCTATTGATGGAATTATGCATTTGCATTATGAAATTTTGAAATTTAGAGCTTCTTGATTTTTTTCTCCGAAACTGAAAGGAATTAAAATTTTAAAATGCAAGAATCCCTAGATATTGCCTAATTTATTTTGTCAAAATTTTATTTTTTTAACAAAATTGATTTTTGAGATATCCTTATAGGAAAATTACAAAGGGTGTTATTCACCTTTATTTTAAATTTAACTTGGTTAAATTGTGTCGTTCAACTACATAAGACTACTTTACCAGGTACGCAATAATACTTGAATTTTTTGACCGAATCGCCTGAATAAAATTTTGAAAATAATTGACACTTGTGTTTAGTTTTGTTTTTATTTAAGTAAAAGTTTATAAACCAAACTTTTTTTTAGAACTATTATATCTATTGACTTTATATTGTATTAATTATTAACATGCCTAAAGTTAATTTCAAAAAAGAACAAGAACATGAAAATGGAGGGAATTTTCTTCCACTTAAAGCTGTAAAAGACGTAAATAATGACATTTATCTTTTTTAATCCCAAATTTAATTAGCAAATTTATAAAATTGCATATTGAAAAATTATGTTTAAATTGATAATTTCCGTTCTTTGACAGTCCAGAAAATTATAGAATTTCGAGTTAAAAAATCTCTGGCGGTATATAAAGGCTTGATAAGTTTGTTCTGTTATCGATATCAGCATGTAATTTTTTATAAAAATTAAATAAATTTCAATTTATATTTCGCTTAAAAAAATTTCCGCTTCTCATTATTATTTTATAAACTGGATAACAATATACCAATTGTGTAATCTTTTCTTTCTACGTATTTTTTATTGTAATCTCTTTAGGTTTCTCTGCGAAGAAAGTTTAAAGTTTTGCTCATTCCAAGCTACCGAATAGGATCATTTCTTGACGAAATCAAATTTTCGAATACGCCTGAAATGGTAAATTTGAAATGCAAAAGCACACCGAGAGATTAAAAACACAGATATAAAAGGCAATATCTACGAAAACGGATATCTCGGGCTCTTCTTCAAAATGGAACTGTAATTCTGGAATATTTGCATATTTTTTTAATTTTCCCACTGAAGCGAGTCGCCGATAACGCAGCCCTATTCGATTTTTATCTCGCAAAATACAAATATTTTATAAGAAAAGTAACGTTTAAGAAATGGAACATCTGTCTAGTAAGACCGTAATAAACGTATACGAGGATAACTCCGAAAAATTGAAAAAACTATAACAATTTTTAACTATATTTAGTTTATTATTTTAAATCAATAAATGTTTGCATTTACTAAAAGAGAAAATAGTGAATAAGTATTTGAAAATTTTGATATAATACTGGTGAAATTTTAAAAGTGTTACATAGGGTCCCTAATGACATTTATATCCAAGTATTCTGATAAAAATTGGAAAAACTGACAGCGAAGGAGAACTTTTAAAATTTCTATTTATTGGTAAGTTTCCGATAATTTTTAGGGAGTCTGCAAAGCGAGCTCCCCTTATGTGAAACCCCTGTGTATCTGTGTATGTGGTTTTTGTTGACATTTTCTTACCTCAAAGACGTCACAATATGTTATTGGTGACCCTTAAACTACTACTTGATTTTTTTACCTGACCTAAGGTCACCGCGGCGAAAAATGAGATTTTTGGTTATTTAGAAGTATATTTGATCTAATTTTATAGGTTAGGTTCAAAATGCCACTAAATAAGAGCAAGAGATCAGCGGCAAGTGCCAAAACCAATAAGAAAAATGATAGAAAAAAAGTTTGATCCTGGACAAATGGCAGAGAAATAACAGCAAAATGGAAACAGAATGACGAATGTTCAGAAGATGATGAGGAAAGATAACAGGAAAAAGAGAGAAACTCAGAAAGGATGAAGAAAACGCGAAAGGAGAAGAAAGGAAGAAAGATGTCAGAAGGAAACAGTTACAGAAGAGGATAAATGGCGTGATCGGGATCGCTTAATCATTCATGAGAGTATGAGAAGGAAACAAAATCAAAAAGGTTTTATCCTGGAATACTAGAAAAGGAAAAACAGTAAAATGCAAAGAGAATGACAATGATGAGGAAAGAAAACAGGAAAAAGAGAGAAACGCAGAGAGAATAAAGAAAACCCTGGAGGAGAAGAAAGAACAAGATAAGGATAGTGCTAGAAGGAAAAAAATAACAGAAGATGTTAAACGGCGTGACCGGGATAGCTTAATCAATTATGAGAGTATGAGAAGTTAATGGAGAAACAGTAAAATGCAAAGAGAATGAGGAATGTTCGGAAAGATTATGAAGAAAGAAAGCAGGAACAGAGTGATACGCAGAAAGGATCAATAAAGCTGCCGACAAGAAGACAGGAAGAACGAACAAAAGAAAGATAGTACCAGAAAAAAAAGTTACAGAAGATGATAAACTGCTTCACGGGGATCGCTAATAGGAGACGAGTTTAGAAGGACTACAAGTAGATACACTTGAACGAATATTTCAAAAGAAAAGTAGACTGTCAAAAAAAGGTTAGAAGGAGAGATAGAGAGAAGCAGAGAGCAGAAGTGGGATGCGGAGATAAAAAAGAATATACCAAGAGATCAAGAGAAAATAATAAAGAAAATTATTAATTTTATTATTTTTTTTTTAATATTGTATTGTTAATTTTTTTAAGCTCCTGAACCCAACCCATTGGAGAATCGTTCTATAGGTTAGGAAATGGAATTCTTAGTTCAATATATAAGGTCTTATCCTGAAAACTTTCAAAGGAAGAACAGTAAAATGCAAAGAGAATGAGGAATGTTCGGGAAGATGATGAAGAAAGAAAACAGGAAAAAGAGAATAACGCAAAAACTTGAGAGGAGAAGAACGGAAGAAAGAACAAGTGAAAGATAGTGCCAGAAGGAAAACACTTACAGAAAAGGATAAACTGCGTGATCGGGATCTCTTAATCAATCATGAGAGTATGAAAAGGAAACAAAACCGAAGGTATGATCGTGGAAAACTGGCAAGGAAAAACAGTAAAATACAAAAATAATGAGAAATGTTCGGAAATATGATAAAGAAAGAAAGAAGTAAAAGAGAGAAACTAAGAAAGGATAAATAAAACTCGAGAGGAGAAGTAAAAAAGAAAGAACAAGAGAAAGATAGTGTTACAAGCAAAAAAATTACAGAAAAGGACAAACTGCGTGACCGGGATCTCTTAATCAATCATGAGAGTATGAGAAGGAAATAAAACCAAAGGTTTGATCCTGAAAAACTGGCAAAGGAAAAACAGAAAAATGCAATGAGAATTAGGAATGTTCGGAAAGATGATGAAGAAAGAAAGCAGGAAAAAGAGAGTAACATAGAAGGGATGAATAAATTGGAGCGAGAGGAACAGAAAGGAAGAAAGAACAAGAGAAAGATAGTGCCAGAAGGAAAAAAAAACAAGAGAAAGATAGTGCCGGAAGAAAAAAAAGTGTTACAGAAGAGGTTAAACGGCGTAACCGAGATCGTTTAATCAATCATAAGAGTATATGAGAAGGAAAAGAAAGGACCCTGCACAGTTTTTATGGAAAAAGAGTCTCAGTCGAATTGGCTGAAAGTTTAGTATAATGTAGTTTATGATGCCCTGATCAAATGTCTCCATAGGTCCAACGAGATCTAATGGGCAGTTTTTGAGTTACATGCCGAGGCAGTGTTGTTCTTTACCTTCAGAAAATAAATAGTGTGGCGACTAGTTTGTTACAACAAGTTAAGATAATAATTATAATATTAATATTATCGATACCAGTTGTAATGAGACTCAGTCTACAGGGTGATTCTTTTTCCACTAGCCAGTTTTAAGATTTTTATGTAATTCTTTTAACAAACTCAGTCAAACGCAAAAGACCGTAGACTTGCAGAATAAGTATCAATATCATTAATATTTAATGATTTCAGGTTACCATTATACAAGGTCACTTAAAATTGTCTTCTTTAGTTGTATTTATTTTAATTCTTTTAGGAATATATACAGGGTATTGTGATTCACGACTGACGCCACGGATTTTTATGGCGAAATAGCATATATTCCTTAATTTTTATTGAGGTGGATTTATGTAAGTCAATAAGGACTACAATTTAAAAATATTTTGAAATCTACAGGGGCTCCAAATAAAAGTGCTATTAAAAAGGTATGTTTTTTAAATGTAGCACCATATATTTTTGTACGTTTTTAGATTCGTCCTGAAAAGCTGATGTCAAGAACCTATTATAATATGAATTGTTTTTTCAACTCTAAATGGTTGCTACGGCCAAACGAGATAAAATCGGATAAAACGGCTTACATGCCCCTGTCTTATCTCTTTGAGTTCTACTTGTGGCATTAGAGTGAAATGTATACAGGGTGATCAAAATTTGCGTATTTTGGGCGACCCTGTATAATAGAAACCTGAAATCATCCAATATTAAAATCAAATGATATTTACTTAATCTGCAAGTCTACGGTCTTTTGCGTTTGACTGAGTTTGTTCAGTGAATTACATAAAAATCTTAATATTGGCTAGTAGAAAAAGAATCACCCTGTAGACAGAGTCTCATTACAATTGATATCGATAATAATAATATTATAACTATAACCTCTAACTTGTTGTAACAAACTAATCGCCACACTATTTGATTTCTAAAGATAAAGAACAACACTGCCTCCTCATGTTTATCACCCTGTATCTCAAAAACTGTCCATTAGATATCGTTGGGCCCATGGAGACATTTGATGAGGGCATCATAAACTGCATTATACTAAATTTTCAGTCAATTCGACCGGGACACTTTTTCCATAAGAACCGTGCGGGATCCTTTATCAAATTTATGGAAGAAACAATGAAAAATTTTCCAGAAATTGTTAATAGTTTTAATATCAAGGTTCACACAGTTTTATCGTTTCCTTAATCTCAGTCAATTTTATTTCAGTCAAAAGTTTCTATATAAAATATTCTATACTAAACTGAAAAATACAGTTTAAATATATATAGGGTCATTGAAAAAATACAAAAATAATCATTAAAATAATACATTTTTCATTGCACACCCTATATTTTTAATTTTTCAAAAGATTTTATCGAAGATAAAAGTTTCATGCGGAATAGGATATTTTAAATTGAAAAAAAACATTTAAAATATATGTATTGGGTGATTGAAAAATAATAATTCATTTTTCTTTGCACACCCTATATTTTTGATTTGTCAGTAAATTTTATTTCAGATAACAGTTTCTATACTAAATTGAAAAATACAGTTTAAATATATACAGGGTGATTGAATAAATATAAAAATTATCATTTTTCTTTGTACACCCTATATTTTTGATTTGTCAGAAAATATATAATTTGAAATAAAAGTTTTAAACCTAAGAATCTATATTAAAATAAAAAACACATTTTAAATATATACAGAGTGATTAAAAAAATACAAAAATTATTAAAATAATTCATTTTTCTTTACATAGGGTGCAGGCACCGGTTATGGCCACATAAACGAAAATTTAGGAAGAAATCACTCCCACTTAAGAAAGATTTAAGGAATAGCTTTAGTAAAAATTACAGCGAATGGTTAAAGGTATTCTAGATACAATAGCTAAGGTTTCATTATTACAGTTTAAAATAGATACTTACAAAAAAATTTTTTACAAAAAACTTGAATTTTCCCATTTATGGCTACACTTTTCCACCTACAGCCATCAGATATTTATAGCTAAAAATGAAATATATAAACGTTATTTATTAACTTTTTATTTTAAACTGACTTTTAACAATTCATTACTCAAATTTGCTCTGAACTGAAACATCAACAGGACCTGGAAAATTGATCTTGAAAATTCGTCCCTCCTTATTCAATTTTGGTTCTGGTAATTTTAATTATTAAGGGTGTATCATTTTCAATGTAACGAAAACTTTGCTTACTTAGCTCTAGACTTTTTAGACACTGAATCTCAAACTCATCTTTTGGTAAAATTTTTAAAATGTTAGCAACATATTTGTAAGACCTTGAGGTCCTCTTACCAATAGATTTAAATTGTGAAAAAACGAAGTCTTTTATTTTTAATTCTACTAAAGGGAGAAGTTCTATTGTTTCAGTTTCACATTCAAAAATATCTGCATCATCAGTGCTGCTTCCACTTTCTTCCCATTCTTTTTCTTCAGAACTTGGATCTTCGATCTTCTGCTTTTTTGAATTTTTAGCAACTGTTTTTCCTTTTACATTGTCTTTTTTAATTTTTCGTTTAGAGCCCGTTTTTCTTCTCTTTCTTTTTTATGCTCTGCTTTTAGTTTTTCTTTTTCAATGTTTTGTTGTTCCTTAAGTTAGTAATACTCAACCCATCGATCAGAAGTAATGACGCTAGCCAAAATAACTGTAGTGATTCGATTTTTTTAACAGTAATTTCATCTCGTATATGCTAAATATGGTTTTTAACCCTGTTTATAACCCTGTAACGACGTCTGTGTGTACTTTTGATCGGTTTCCACGTTTGCACATTTGCGTTATGTAAACTGTTCCGGATTAACACAGGGCAGCATGTTTTGGTAATTAAGCATGATGGAGGGTGATGTAGGAATACTAGGTATTGTAGTTGTTAGTCAAATATCCCCCTTGTAATGGAAACTTCAAAATAAATGCTGAATGTAGAAAAACATAATTAATAGATAATCCGTTGCGATGTAATTAGTGGATTTCATTTGTTTTTAGAAAGTTTTCCAAATGATATTTAGTGATTGGGATGACAGGCTTCGAGAATTTTAGTATTCGAGGCAAAGTGTCGAAACCCGGCACAAAACAATTTAATTACTGTGTAGAAATGCGTGATCTGTTTTAGAAATACACACCACTGTTATCTCGAATATAACAACGGTTTTGTCTGAAATTTTTTATGTCGGTTTATACGATTGTTTCCTTCACAAATATATACGCTGGCTGTAATTAAAATGCATATAAATAAACAATTAAGATACAAAGTGGACAAATTTGTAGCGTAAATTTAATAAAAGTGCGAGTGTAACATTTAGTAATAAATAATTAATATTTATTAAAGGTATGTGAATAAATCCTACAACAACGAATAACAAAATAAATAGAGATGCAATTAGAAGAAATGTAAAGGGGATACAGGAATGGACGAAGTATAAACGATCACATTTTTATAATAAAACAAGTCATCAGAAAACTTAAGCAAACAAATTCTGAATTGTATCAGGTCTTTAAAGACATCTAGAAAGCATTTGATAGTGTACTAATGAAAACAATACGAGAAATTCTGAAAAAAAAAACAGGAGTAACAGACCGCCCGGAACCCTGTGATTTTTTCGCAGTTCTCGAGTCGTCTCGAAGAGTTCTAGAGTTCTCGAGGGGGTACAGATAGAGTTCTGCAATTTTTTTGTGGAATTTTTAAAAAACAAATTTTGGGGTGCTATAACTTCATGCCGCACCCCTTTTTATTTACTGGGTAGTTTTAGTCACTTAGGGCTGGTTTTAAATATAGCATCCCTAAGTTCTGACACGAAAAAATACCGAAAATTATGAAAATATATAGTTTTAAGGTGTGCTACAAAGTTCCGATTTTTGTCGCTAATATTTTACCAGAATGTTCAATTTTTTATTGACTGGGTAGTTTTGGTCACTTAGGACTGGTTCTAAATACAGCACTCCTGAGTTCTGACACGAAAAAATACTGTATTTAAGTGACCAAAACTGCCCAGTAAATACAAAATTGAATATTCTGGCGAAAAAATAGCCACAAAAAACGGAACTTTGTGGCATCCCTTGAAAATATCCATTTTCATAATTTTGAGTATTTTTTCGACTCAGAACTCAGGGTTGCTGTATTTAAAAGCAGCTCTAAGTGACCAAAACTACCTAGTAAATAAAAAAGGGTGAGGCATGAAGTTAGCACCACAAAATTTATTTTTTTTTAATTTCCGAAAATTCCCAGAACTCTTTTCAACACCTACCGAGAATTCTAGAACTCTTTATTTCTGAGATATCTATTCACCCAGAACTCTTTTTCTCACAAAAGGGGTGCGGCATGAAGTTAGCACCCTAAAATTTGTTTTTTTTTAATTTTCGCAAAAAAATTGCAGAACTCTATCTGCACCCCTCGAGACGAGTCCGGAACTCCCAAGAAATCAAAGGGTTCCGGCAATTGGGGTGTGAAACGATACTTGTTAAAAATAAATGTGATTAAGCTCAAAATTTTATTATGGATTCGTTGCACGAATAGAATTTGAAATATATCAGAAGTAAAATATTCAGTCAGTTGATTTTTTTGATGTGATTAGAAACAATTGACAAAAAAACTATGATATATTTCAAAACGTTATATTTGTTTATTTATTATTTACGATAATATCAGAGATTTTCTTTTTTCTTCAATAAAAAAAACTAAGCTTCTTTAAAGTAGAAGGTTTTGGTTTTGTATACGAAAGTTCTTTTGTCAGCTGTCCTCTTCTAAGTTGTCCTGTTCTGAGCTTGTCCAGAAAACAAAAAAACTTCTTGGACCCGGCACTTGACCACTGTCCAGGTAATAACAACTGATTGAAGTGGACCCAGCAATATAAACCACCAAATAAAAAGCCCTATAAATAAAGGGGAGACAAGAAAAGAATCTTCAGTAGAAAACACTGGCAATATAAAGATATACAATGTCTATTACTTGTACTCAATGGATAAAGAAAAAGAAAGTTATTAGCATGGGTATGCATTTTATAAGAATGCCATGAGAAGAGGGGAACATGACGCGAGGAAATAAGAAAGGGGACATAAAGCGAATGTGAAACTATAAAATATACGGAGTAGAGGAATAATGAAAAAAACGTAACAGGTGCCAACTTCCGAGCAGTGAGTATAGAGGAATAATGAAAAAAACGTAACAGGTGCCAACTTCCGAGCAGTGAGTAACAGATTCCCTAACAAGAGTTATAATGAGCCTACATAAAAAAATAGGTTGAATATAAGGACCGACAACATGGAATCAAAAGAATTCACAATTGATACTGAATTAAAACAAGGAGGGATATTAAGGCCGACATATTATTTATCTTGGTGATGGACGATGTTATAAAGGAAATGAAAAATCAAACGAACAAATTTTACATAGGCCATAGAGAATTAAAACAGATATCTCTACAGGAATGCCTATTTTCGCATGATCTAGTTATATATGGAAGAAGTGAGAGAGAAATGAGAAACAATTTGCTTTGGGAAGAAAAACTAAAATCCAGAAACTTAAAAATCAATGATGAGAAAACGAAAATAATGATCAAGCAGCAAAGAAGAAAAAACAGTAGATATAACAAAAAATAATCAAGAAAAAGAAAGAGCGGAGAATTTTAAAAATCTAGGAGTATAAATAAATGACTAAGGATCACCGGAAATAAAATCGCCTCAAAATTGTACCACTCCATTAAAAATAGTTTCATCAGGAGAAAAAAAATACCAAGGAAGATAAATCGTGTCCCGAGTTCGGCTTGGTTACTCTTTTCACTCATTTTACCCCGCCCTTGATCTATCCGTTCGAATATTGATAGAAATTCAGTTTAGACGTTACTCCAAATACTTACTCCTAACGTTCCCAATTCCTTAAGCCGAACTCAGCTAATTTAGATATGTTATATTAGGTATCTGTCACTTGTCACAAAAATTTTTGCCCTTACAACAGAAAAAAAATTTTGCGGATCTTCGCTTCTTGGTAAATATGTATTCTTTGTTTTTACCATGTTCTTATGTAATTCACATAAATTAGGATTAATACGTGACCATTTATGAGTATTCTACAAAAGACAGAAAAATGTAATGTTCATAATTCGAATAATTTCCAATAATTTTAGTATAACAGATTTGGAATCTGTCCACAACATTTTAGGAATTTTAAATTTATATTTCGTCCATGAGATGAACACTTTCGCTCTATAAATTATGATTAATAATCGGTCCGTACGTGTAGAGCGGCAAGTGCGCTGGAGACAAGGATACAAAAAGGATGTGGACATAAATCTTATAATGAAAATATTCTACATTCTGTTAAATTTTGAAAAACAAACAATGTTAAAATACGGTATATTAAATTCGTTGAGAATAAGCACATTGGTAAAATAACTTTTGAATTCCCTAAATTAAAAACTCCTTGTAACTTTTTTGTTATAATAGGCTTAGATTACGATCCCGATAACAAAATTTTTGCAGCACTTTTTTGTGCTGATTTTTTTTTTTTTTTTTTTTTTTGTCGTGGCCGTTCTTAACGTGGGCCTATTGCGCTACAAATGTGGGTTTTCTTTTTTAGGGAATTTTCAATTTTAAAACTTCAGAACCATGTAATAGTTTTTTGTTTACTTTTTAATGCTAAATACAAATTTTGGAAAAGAATTCTAAAATTTTACAAAAATAAGAAATTAATATAAAAACTTTAATTTTAACTTTTTTGTCTGAAGGCACAAATTTTCCTTAATTTTTTGTTTCTTTTGTTATGCTGAATCCAAATCTGAAATAAGAATTTAAAATTTTGCAAAAATAAGAAAATAATTTCCCAATTTTAAAAACTTGAGACGTGGTAAAAACGCTATTTTGTAAAAACTTTTGCCGTCTATTTTTTCTCTTTTAAGATAACATATATAGATATCATATTTTTTTGTGAATATAAGAAATTAGTTCATCTAATTCTGATTTTTTAAATATTAATTAATTAAAAAGAATATTCCACATTATTTTAGTTTTTATGAATTCAATTCCCCATATGACCTAACATTCCGTTATTGCTCAATTAAAACAAAAAAGATAAAATTCGGATTAAAAAAACGAACTGCAAAATAAATTTGATTGTTATAATATACAATAATAAAATTTTTACCATTGGTATTTAAAATCAAAAATAATTAAATTTTTCCCAAATATTTTTCCATGGTGGAATACTTTAAAGCTAAAAAGTAATCCCAAATATTCCACAAAGTAAATTTGGTAGTTAAAGTTTATCCATTATCACATGCAAAATATGGAGTAACCAATATTTAATATATACGCATTGCACTCATGCCAAATTAAGAAATAAAAAATAAGGTTTACTACCTGTATAAAAATCGGTTAATATCAAAGAAAGCGCCTGTCCATGTGGACTTGATTGACATGCGTCAAAATGCACAATATATGCTGTTGAACCAATTAAAACGGCGAATCGTAAGCTTGAACGCATTGTGTTGGTCCAGTGGCGTATCGAGGCTAAGAAACTATAAATCATCTTTTTTATATTTGAAAATCACCGATTTGCAAATATAAGTGGAGTAGGTGTGTTGAGTTGAGAGATTTTAATAAATAAATAAAAATATGGCGTTTTGGAGACCATGAATTAATGAAATTGAACCGTGAAATTGAACTAGTGAAAATAAAGACAAGTATGAATTTAACAATAAAGATTTACATATACAAACAAAATATGTTTGATTTTTTTTTAAAGGAAAATGTTCCGCAATCTGATAAATACAATCATATTAAGAATTGCTGAATTGACTAAAATAAACATTAGTTTTTTTTCTTTTTTTTAATGTAAAATTTTTTATAAAATAATTTTTCATTGTTAATTAAAGTTTAATTAGCTTTACCTAAAACAAAATGTAACGGCAGCGTTATTGTCATCACTCTCCTAGGAGAGAAAATACTACAGCCTTGAGCGTTAGCCAAGGCTGTGGAAAAATTGAAGTATTCCTCTGCAGAACGTAGCGACCATTCTTCCAACGAAAGGGCAGTTCGTGCTCTCGCGGTATTGGAGAGTCTCTACCTTAGAGACACGATTTGGAAATGGGGAAGGGTTTCATTTTCTTTTATTAAATATTTGTTGTTATTTAAATGTTTAACTTTTTCTTTACACTTTTCCCTTATAATCTTTTAAGCGGGGTTTATTAACAACAAATAGAATCTGAAAGAAAAAAAATTAACAAAATTCACTCTACAAAAATTGATGAATATTTTTGACACAAAATTGATTTACAAAATTTCTGGTAGATTCATAAAAATATGTGTATATATATAGTTTTGAAAAATAGAAAAAACTTTAACCCAAAGAGAAAACTTCACAAAATAATATGAGACTCTTACTTCTTAGAAATTGAATAACAATTGAACAATTCACTCTACAAAAATTGACGAATATTCTGACACAAAATTGATTTACAAAATTTCTGGTAGATTCATAAAAATATGTGTATATATACAGGGTGTCCAGAGATGAAACCGACAAAACTTAGGGAGTTATAGGGACTGCCAATATGATTGTAAAAAGCCATATACAAATGTCCAAAACCGCTTCGTTACTGATATACAGTGTGATTTGTGAATTTAGACAAAAAATTCAATCCGCCATATTAAATACAGGGATAACCCGATTTGATTTAAATTTGGTACATGAATTAAAATAAATGGCCTTAATAAGTAGCCCTTTGAACGAAACCAATATCAGGACCGGAATATTATTTTTGTTCCATCTTAAGTTCTTGTCAGAATAACTCACCCTGTATAATGATTATCAAAAATCTGAGGTCAGATTCGAAATCTACGAAAAAAATCCTACAGGAACTTGTTAAAAAAATTTCTGGCTCAATTTCAGTTATTCCGTAATAAATTATGATGTTAAATGTTTTAACTCGAGAAATTAATTTTCGGATAAAGTACCATCAAAAATGGGTTAATATAATAAAAAATTACGAAACCAAGACATAAATATTGTTATTTTCTTTAATTAGTTCGTAATAAAATTTTATAAAATACTCTCATAACCCAAAAAAAAGTGAATAATAAATCCGTATCAGTAGCTTACAATTTTTATTTAAATACAGTAGGCTTGTGAGTACAAAAAATTATTGTGCGTTGTGTTGTACTTTCATAAATTCAAAATTAGTAAGCAAATATAATTTGTAAAAAATTCAGTACAGTCCTTTTTGAACAAATATTCCTATCCGTTTTTTTTAGCAGATTACTATACTAGAACAGTTATTCTTACAAGAAATGACTCATTCCGGTCCTGAGACGAATTTATTTTTTCGCCTTTTCTTGGGTTATGATTTTATAAAATTTTACTACAAACTAATTAAAGAAAATAACAATATTTATGTCTTGGTTTTGTAATTTTTTATTATAATAACCCATTTTTGATGGTATTTTATCCAAAAATTAATTTCCCGAATGAAAAAATTGAAAATAATAATTTATTACGGAATAACTGAAATGTTGCCAGAAACTTTTTTAACAAGTTTCTGTACGATTTTTTTCGTAGATTTCGAATCTGAGCTCAGATTTTTGATAATCATTATACAGGGTGAGTTATTCTTACAAGAACTTAAGATGGAAGAAAAAGATTATTCCGGTCCTGATATTGGATTCGTTCAAAGGGCTACTTATTAAGGCAATTTAGTTTAATTCATGTACCAAATTTAAACCAAATCGGGTTATCCCTGTATTTAATATGGCGGATTGAATTTTTTGTCTAAATTCACAAATCACACTGTATATCAGTAACGAAGCGGTTTTGGACATTTGTATATGACTTTTTGCAATCATATAGGCAGTCTCTATAACCCCCTAAGTTTTGTCGGTTTCATCTCTGGACACCCTGTATATATAGTTTTGAAAAATAGAAAAAACTTTAACCCAAAGAGAAAACTTCACAAAATAATATTAGACTCTTACGTCTTAGAAATTGAATAATAAAAATTAACTACAATATAGTAGGTTACCAAATGGCATCAAAATTACTTTAAAGACAGTACTGACTCGTGGGATATATATTATTCTAAAAAAACAAAACAAAATGAGAACAACCAAACTTAGTTCCTCTTATTTTTCTATGATTAGGGGAGGCAATAACCAATATTTTTTCCTTTTAATAAGGACGCAAGAAACAAGACATTTCTACCTCTAAGGAAGTAAACTTACAAAAAAACAACGAAAATGTATCAACGCCTAACTGTTAGAAAAAGTAAGATTCGCTTACCCCTTGATGCTTTTACCTAATCATTTCCTGAAATGTGGAAGATTTAAACGGCGACAACAGTTTCTTTTAAAAATTTCTGTTTCGGAAGAAATAAACCGATAAAATTATTTTTATTTTTGTTTTCTCACTCAAACTTTTAAACGGAATTCTCGTTATTTATCCATGACTTATAAAACAAAATCAAAAATTTGTCACCTTCGGACTGGGGCATATATCGGAGGTCATCGTCAAAGGGGTCTAACTCCAATATGACTTACTCTTTTTTTTTCTATCACTGCGTCCCTCATGACCCCGTCGCACATTAAAAGTACGGTGGTGACGTACCGACTCGCTGATTGGAAGTGCTATTTTTTTTACTTTGATTTTGATTTTTATTAGTTAAATTCTGCCAACGATTATGGCCTTCCCGAGCCGGTGTAACATTTTTCTGTTACGGTTTTTGCATAGTATCGAAACGTCTTCAAGTGATAAAATTTAATTTGATATGTTTTTCAAATTGCGACATGTAATGACTTTTGTTTAAATTTATTTAATGAGAATTGTTTTATTTTTTTTCTTAGAAAATTAGCAAACTTTGTTTTAATAATCTTTGGCCTAAATTCTTTTAACTTTTGTATACCCAGCTATTATTTAATTAAAAAAAAATTAATTTGATTTAGTGTGCATATACATATTTCCTCCCTCTTTTATATTCTAGCCATTTTTTTTCTTTGTTTCTTTAGCCTTTATTACATTAACAATAAATTAATAAAATAAGGTAACTACGCCTATGGCAGATTAAAGAAAATTGTTGCGAAGGGCCCCGAACGAGTTTTTATGTTTTACAACTGATAATGGATTAACTTTAATATCAAAAATAATTTCTCGTAATTTTTCCATATTGGAATAATTAGACTAACAGTTTATCCTAAATATTCCACCAAGAAAAATTTGATAATTTAAAATGAAAAATAATTAAAATTTTTTTATTAATATCCGATGTTTTTTTTCTACTTTTTTATGATTATTTTAAATTTTGAAACTTTCAGAAGATTTTTTGTTTGTTGCTGAATCCAAATCTGTAATTAGAATTTTAAAATTCCATAAGCGACGGACAGAGAAATTTATAGAACTCACAAAACCATAAGATTATGACTGAAAACGATTCATTATAGTTCATGTTGATTCCTACATTGGATTTCTCCAAGAACCAAGTTCAGTTTTTTCTTTAAAATTTTCTTTGCGTTTGTGTATAACGTTAATCTAGATACTTTATTTCTATTAATCTCTATTTGGCTTTAAATTAAAAATTAATAAAAAAAATTATTATTGTATAAACTACTTGAACAAAAATCTAAATAATGAAGAAGGTGTGAAACAAAGCGTCCCCTAAAATTAAACCTGAGCTCGGGAATAAGGGGGTTGTAAGAGGGTGAGTTCCATTTCTCATTAACTCCTTCGCTTTAGCTAAAATTAAGTCTCCTTACAACTCGGTTTTAATTATACATAACTTGCTGTAAAAGACAGAATCTCGACTTGTCGACAACATGTAAGTGCTGGAAATTATTAGTTTAAAGGGCAAATTAAAGGCAGGAAGTGACTTGAGTCCCAGACAAAAGTGTTGTACAGCGTTATGGTGATGGTGTCAGCTTTAAGATGAAATTTGTTATTTACAAGAGAATGTTCGCTGGTGTAGATACATCTGGGAACATTTTTATTTTCAACCAATTTAATTAAATATGTTAAATTATGTAAGAAATTAGGAGTTATTTACGAGCCTAAACATTTATTTGATAATTATACAGACAGTAGTAAAAGTTTAAGTAAGTTAGAATATGTAAATTATTTTATTTATGAAAATCTCTCAATAATGAGTTATGCGAATTATATATCTTAGTAGCTTAGTGCTCTAATTAAAGGAATAGGTAGAAGACATTATTTAGACCAGGGTAGTTAATTTTTGGGACCAAAAAAATCTGGAACAGCATGACACTGATTGAAAAAGAAACAGCAGAAAAAATATTGTACGGGCAATTTGTGGCAGAGGGTGAACTTTCAGAGGTGGACTTTTAAGCGTGGAAAACGGTTTATCACGATTTCCAACAAAACTACAACTCATATCGAAAAAAGTTGAAGAGTAAAGTTGCAGACAATAAAAAGATCTACAACTTTTGTATTTATACTTTTTTCGCATAACTTTAAAATATCCGCGAAAAATCGAAATTAATTTTTATCTCCCATTAAAATTTTTATTCACGAAATTTGGTGGAAAATTATCTTATGTCCCAAATAGGCTATTTTCTTTTTTCCCTGTATTTTGATTTTCAACCGAAAAAGTAACTTCATTTCCAATTGAAATTACCCATGTCAAAAAAGCTGCATTTTAACAAAAATCAGCGCGCATATTGTTCGTTGAGACCTCTTTCTTATGGTGTACAAAAAATATATGTTACTATGAAAAATTTTTCCACAAAATGTAAAAACGAAAAAAATTGTGCGCAGCTGCAGAAACTTATAATAATGTAAACAAATGACATAACCTCAAAAAAACGAAATGGCTGTGCATCTGTGTGACTGTCAAATCAGTTAATCACTAGTAATTAAAAGATATATGGTCACTCATTTCAGTTGATAAAATTAGACTTTTGTTAACGAAATTGGAAAAAATAAGTTTCTACACTCACATGGATATTGTCAATTCTACGTACACTTAACAGATTGAATATGTAGGCAATATCCAATAATCAGAGTATTCAGATATTTCTTTAGCATGAGATATTAAATCTACCAATCAGAGTTCACATTTAGTGACCCAACACCTATTTTTTTTTATTTGTCAAAACAACTGCCAGAATTTTTTATACCAATAAACTTAATAAATGGTACTTCACTAGATAATATTATTACCCAAAAATCAAAAAATACATATGAATATGACCTACATAAAAATAAAAGGTGCCTATTAGTTTTATACGATTTTATAATAATTCCGTCATAGTTCGTGATAGCTCAGTTCTAACGCTTTCGCTTTGGATACGATGGTCATCGGTTATAAAATTTTTTAGTTTTTTCTTTAGTGGGTTGTAGAAAAAATGTACTGTGTGAATTATCCATATTGCACTTCGTCCGAGTGCGATATGGTCATCATATATTGCACAAAATACTATTTTATGGGAGATAAAAAGTAAAACCCAAAAATCGGTTATTTCACTTTTTTGCGGATATTTTGAGGTTATGTAAAAAGAGTTTTATAAAAAGTTATAGATATTTTTATTATCTACAACTTATATCGATAGGAGTTGTACCCCTTCCACCCCTAC
This sequence comes from Neocrepidodera transversa, assembly GCA_963243735.1. Classification (NCBI taxonomy): domain Eukaryota; kingdom Metazoa; phylum Arthropoda; class Insecta; order Coleoptera; family Chrysomelidae; genus Neocrepidodera; species Neocrepidodera transversa. Next base: position 18,318,547 of record OY725337.1, on the reverse strand, counting down.
CTCAAATCGCATGTACAATATTTTTTCTGTTATTTTTGCTACATTTTCTTCCTTTCCAATGGGTGTCATACTGTTCTAGATTTTTTTCACTTTTGCCATTTTTAAAGGATTCGCCTGCCCTAATTCCGAATAAAAAAATATTAAATAATTTAAAATAAAATGTAATCGTAAAAGAACCAGCAATTTATTACATTTCTAGAAAGTGATAAAAAATTACTCGTTATTTACATTTTGTATAGAAATTGTGATGGCTTTTCAGTTGGAGAATACCATGCAGGATTTTTTATGGTGAAACTTGTGGTAATAGTAAAAATTTCATGGTGAACGATATCCAGAACGGCAACAGGCAAATGTACTAAAAAAATTCTTAAAGTACTTTACTGTACTTTTGATGACTTCTAACTATTTATTATTTTGGGTTAAGTAACTTATTGATGTTTAGTTTTTTACCTCTTTAGGGTTTGGGAATAATCGATTAAAAATGTGAAAATAATTGTAGTTAAGGTCAAATATATTTGTTTGAAAATGTTTTTACAGTTATTTTCAATTTTATATCTAGAAAACAATTAAGTTAAGTTTAGATCAAATGAAGAAAATCAATCTTAAATTATAATAAAAAATTAAGTCAGTTAGATATTATATTTTTGGGCAACTTTGTGCAAACAATCATATATCAAAATATAATTTACCATCTTGGCGTGAACCACCTGAAATTCACACTAACAAAGTGATATATCTATGCCACAGGCGATCAGTCACTAACTTGACTTTTCACTTCACACCCTCCGACTCCAACTCTAAGGCCCAGATATACTGTCGGAAAAACAATTAACGTAGTACACCCTAAAAAAACATTCTTTTTTCTAATATATAAAAACAAATATGAAATAAATTAAAAGATCCTGATTATTAGTAGTTTTATTTCGATTCAGGTTTTCAATGATAATAAAATGAAAAAAAAATAATTTGACTTCTCAACATAAACCGACACTATGCTTAAAGTGGTTCTATGATTAAAGTAAAATATTTTCAATAAAAAAAACAAAAGAAAAATATATAAATAACGATACGATAGAATAAAAAAAATAACTTTTACTACTCTATGTAACTAGACACTAAAATATTTTATATATAGTTGACGTTAAACGCTACTTAACAGGGCACCCTTCACATTAGTAACATAAATCATTCTTAGTCAATTCTAAGCTTGCATTGAGTTATTAAAAAATAAACTAAAATTAACACTTGGAACTGTTAAGATTAGCACTCACCAGCTGTTTGTATTCTGCAAAATTACGAATGGTTTTTTGACCCTAAATTATTAACTTTATCTCCCGAAGAGATTTATCTCAAGAGAAAAAATATCTCAAAGATGAAAAGTGAATGATTGAAATTTATCCCCAGGTGAATAAATTTGCGTATAGACTGTAAAATTATACAACTCCTAGTACACGTATAGGGAAGTCAATGTGTTAGAGGGATCATGCAGAGTTTCAGTGTGCAAGAGCGAGACGCAAAGAAAAATGTCGCACCTTGTGTGCTAAAAATGGCGCTGATAGTAAAATGTTACATGCCTCAAACGTTTAAAATTCCCGCTAACAAACAAATATAATGGTGGTGATCTGCGTTATTAATGGCCAAATTTTAATCAAACGTATTATAATTGTGACGTATAATAAATACGTAAACAAAAATAATGCGCAGAATCATCGGCAAAAGAGCATTACCATTACTTTTAATGGCTAACCAGAAAGTTAATAAAATCGTAATCCGATTGACTTCATATTTGGTACACAGATGCCTCAGATCAAGACAATCTGTGTGATTTTCAGCCCCAGGCTAAAGATACAGGGTGGTGCAAATTCAATTGAACACTATTTAGATTTCTTAAATCTATGTATATACAAAGATGCATGGTTAAATAGGAAAAATTATGCGTATTTTCTATACGAGTAAAATTGTTTTTTCAACATTAAAATATAAGGACCAGTTTCTGAGATATTTAGGGAAAACCGAAATTGACGATTTTCGTTTTATTTAATTAACCCTTTTATTTTTAAAGATAGAAAAAAATTTATACGGTTTTTAATTGAATGTCAAATTAAACAATGTTTCGTTTTTGAACGGTCACCCTCAACTATACTTTCACAATAATTCAACTGCTGCTATTGATAGTTTTCGCTCAGATTCTAGTTAATAGTTGAATTTTGACAGTACTAATGCCTTATATTATAAATGGGATGTAGAATACATACGTTAAAAAAAATCATGCGCAATAGCAATAACAAATGAACATTATCGTCTAACGTCGTTATTAATTGTCGGATTTTGTTAGGACAAACGGTATTATGTACAGAAAATTATCGCTATAAGGTGAAGATTATCGCCAGATGGTAAAAATGACCATCAGATAGTACAAATCTGGTGAAATCTAATAATTTTAATAAGATTCTATTTGTAAATGTAACGGGGGTTTCGTAAAATTTAATCAACAAAATTTCTTATAACCAACGAATATTAAGAAATTAAAAATTTTGCACAGTTTTTGCAAATTTACATAGTTAGGCACTAAATGCTGAAACCACCTTGTTTCGCTTGAGTTCACCCACAAAAAGGAAGATTTTTCTTAATTATTCTTAACACGACGCTAATATGATATATTTCACCCAGATTTTTTGTAAAATGTGACCAAATAGAGATCTGCACCATAAGTTGAAATTAGGCGTTTAATATACAGGTGGCGCACAATGTAATAATCTTAATTAGTTAAAATTCAAAGTTTAAAATTGTGTTTAAATTTAGATATACCTTTATAATTAAAAAAAAAATTATAAGAATTAATAACAAACATTCCAACACTCTATCGATAACCAAAATTTAAAATAAAGTAGGTTTTATTCGTTTATTAATCCTAATATTTATGATACAGATATATAGAGAAGTACCTAAATAAGATATATTTGATTGAAACTTGATACATGAAAAAGGTTAAAAACAATCCAAAAACCACATTTAGGAAATCAATACTTTACAATACTGGCAATAAAAAGCATATTTGTGGACATAGCTTTTATAGAAACGGACACCCTAAGAAACGTGACTGGGAATTAGAAAAAAAATAAATGAAATTTATCGCGAAATATCCTTTAGGTTCGTTTTGTATCTTTTCTTTTTCTCTATTTGATTACTTTCATATATTTAACACGATTATTGATTTTAGCTGAAGTACAACAGAAAATTTAATTATTTTTTCTTATTTGAGTTATTTTAAGAATTTTAAAAACATAACTAAAGTATCAGTTTTAACACAAAATTTTTTTTAACCTTTTTCACTTTTCCATTATTTTTAGTTCTTCTAGGTATTACTCAATAGCGTCTGACTGTTACAATATGGACCTGCTACTTTTTTTTAAATTCTAATTTGTTTAAAATTATTATACAGTGTTTTTTAACTATTAAATACTTACGTTGTGAAAAAAAAACCAAGCTGCAAGCTACTGGTTAAATTTGGTGAAGTAATTTTTATACACAAATAAATAGATTCTTGAGATACATATATAACCTAAATTATTTAAAAATATTTGCAAAAACAATATTTTTATCTCACTTTAGTATTCAATATCTCGTAGTTTAACAACTTAGTATATTTGAACTGGCTTCATATATTTAATATTATTTATTTTATACGGCGAATAACGGTTTAAATTTGTTCATATAATTTAAAAACACTCTGTATGTTCCTTTTGTAAACTTATAACGTGTATGACAAAAGTCGAATAAATTTATTCTATTCGATCTATCCTAATCACCCTAGAGCTCTCCTGTATGGATGGTGCCCAAAATATAAGATGCAAGTGATAAATGAAAATCAAGAATTATAGTTGATTACAGAAAAATAATGTGATTATTCGATTGTAAATATTAGAGACAAACTTGGAAAACAAGAATACTTTACGCCCTTCAACCTTCCGGTATCCAGATTAGATCCTTAAAATTGAATTTCTATGAGAATGAAGTAAAAGTATACAATAATACTGGATGAAATCAAACCAAATAAAACTAACTGAAGCCAACCCACAAAAAAAATTAAATAAACTGTATTTTTTTTTTATTTAGCAAAATTAAGAATATTAAATCGAATATCCAGCTACAGGGTGCTCCATATCAATATACAGTAAAAAAACATATTTCGGTAATTGTGATCAAAAATAAAAAGATAATACCAATAGAAAATAGTAAATAATATCTTACCATCTAACAAAGAGGTTTGAATTTCAGACTTGACTTCCTCGGGTCCAAGTTCGCCAGCGGGATTGGGGGAGTTAGGAGTCGATCCCCCCGTGTCGAGTCCGTGAAATCCGCAACGGCTGATGAAGAGCAAACTGAGTAAGCTTAAGGAACAAACTAATAATAAAAGTCGAGTGAAAAGTCTTGTTCCTAGCAGCCGGATCATGGCGGCCGAGAAGGTACGCCTTTTTCTGAAAAAAAAATAAAAAATCTAATTTATGAAAAATAAAATGGTAAATTTGTGGAAATAAATTTGTGGAAAATGATTAAATCTAGTTTTATAGAAATTTTGATATTTTGGCCGTTACAAAAAGAATTACTATGAGTAATAAGTAACTTTATACGTTTCGCCAAAATAAAAGTATATAAAAAATTAATCTCATTTAATTTTATTTATTACCAGATTTTTAATAACTTAACAATAAAAAGTTTAAAATTTAAATATATTTAAATAACTTTTTCTTTCTGATTAGTTGGAAAATATTTATTTTTAATAAACTGGCAGAAAGTTTAAATACATTTAATTATAATTTTTGTTGTATTACTATTAAAATTAAATATTGGAAATCTAAAACAAAAATATTTGAAGATGCTCTGGTACTTTTATTGAAAGTTTAGAGATATTCAGTTGTCTATTTGAAAGTGTTTGATGTGCACACTCAACTAAGAGACAGAGAAGTCCAGAGAACACACGACAAAGAGATATCTGACCTCTCTCCTTGAAGCATTCTGGGGATGTATTGGGAGATGTAACCCCCAAATATTGATCTACACTTACAAAACATACATCCACCCTATTATCGACTATCGAACCTTCATTTTCTTCTCCCTGTTACCCAAATTCACTTGGGCTATTTCGGCAACTAAAAGAATAATTCTCAGATAACCCTACTATTTGGAGTTATATACTCGAGTTGCCTTATTTAAGAATCCATTTTAGACTTAAAGGTAACTACGTAAATAGAAGAACATTACCAAGATTCATGCTCACAAGACAGTAAGTACAAAAAGGAAAGTCGAGAGGTATAGAAGAATAAGGAACAAACCCATATAACGCTCTGTGCATCGTCAAGCGGAATTTTGAGGCCTTAGTTCAGGTTTGGGATTACCTCGGACGCCACCTTTCGTTTATAGTGTCATTTGCTCGGGCAGCTTCAGTGAAGAGAGAAATTACTCCAGGGGTCGTATGGCATCGACAAGACCCTTAGCGGCTAAAAGGGCGGTATTTACTTGCCCTAGTGGGTTGAGTACCTGAGCAAAGAATACATATATACCAAGAAGCGAATGCCGGCGAAATTTCTTTGATGTTGAAAGGGCAAAAATTTTTGTGACAGGTGACGGATAACTAATATAAAAGCTGAGTTCGGCTTCGTTACTTTTTTCATTCGTTTTATTCCACTCTTGATCTATCCGTTCGGGTACTGACAAAAATTCATTTTATAAATATGTTTAGAATACAAAGCAATATTTATAGTAAAATAATAGGCGCGTTCGGATATTACCTCGAAACATGTAAGTAGAGCAGATGGATATGTTGTCACGTGATGTTTGAGATCTTTAATAAACGAACGGATTACTGGTAAAAGTGACTAATAACATAACACATTACGTATTTTATTTTGAAGAGATGAATGAAATCAATCTAATAATTCAGTCATCAGCAATGATTTTTATTATGGGAAGAGAAATCATGTTTAATGACATCATGACAGACAAAATAAGACTACGACGCATGCACGAACCAATTTATCTGCTTGCTCGATCTGAAACCTCCGATAAGATCGAGCGGCCTCGAAGTCCTCTCATAGGTAATATTCGAACGATATAGATTTAGCTCGATATCCTCGTTTTTCAATATTCGAACGATATCGAGCACCCTGATCGATTTGATGTAATATCCGAACGCGCCTAACATAAAATAAAGCAAATGAACAGACAATCCGCACTTTATTCAAAAATATAGTACCTTTAAACAGAATTGACATTGACGTATAACTAATATAATTCGCGCATGCGCGTACAAATTTCGGTCCATGCAAATACCGTAGCCTTCGCTTCTTTATCGATAGGTATTCTTTGACCTGGGTATTAGCCGCTGGAATAAAACAAAAATAAAATTCAATAAATAAAACTTTTATTTATATCAAAATTCCGGCGAAGAAAAAAAAGCTGCTCTTTATAAATGATGTCGAACGGTACTGGTCTCCTATGCTGGCGTGGTCGGATTGAGGGTTCAGGTACGATACAATTGGCTTCACTCCCTTCAGGTTCTCCTATCTCTAAAGGTCGAGAGACTGCCACTACTACTCCAATTGGAACTGCCACAGGAACTCCGACTTCGGGCTGACAATGCAGTATATGGTTTCAGTGTAATCCCATGAAATCTTGTATTCATTTATTAATTTATTGTACTAGCAAACAAAATACCCAACAAAAACCCTCGGTAAAAGCCCTCGGGCTTAGGGACGGGGAAAACAAAGAATTAGAGGTGGCAAACATTACATTGGCCATAACAGCGGTCTACCTATCCGAGACCTCCGGCGATCTGGTAAAGGCGGATAGGGAATCAAGCCTCAAGCAATGAGATATGTAAAATAAAAAATGAAATGACGGTGTAAATAGTTTTTGACATGTAAATATCTCTAACTTTTAAATAAATAACTTTTTAATTTTGAGTTTGCTGCAAAAAGACCAGAGTTTGATTTCCAACTTTTTTATGTTTTGATAATTTTTTTATCTTCATAAAAATCACATAAGAATAGTGATTCGTAACTGGTTAGATTTGTATAGTAGAGTTTTTTTCTTCAAAATTAATAATTATTAGATTTCGCTTTATTAACTTCTTTTTTCTGAAAATTCGAGATGTAAAAATTAGGAAATTTATTTTATTTTCTGATGTACGATATAAACGAGTACGTCCGATGTACTGCTAGTCGTGGCAAAAATAAAAACAATACAACAATTTTCTTCTTTTCACATGTTTACATCTATTTAATAAGAAATAAATATTTTTTGTAGGCATATTTGATATTTGCTAGTTTAAAAATTTTACCACAGGTGAAATTTCATCTTAATCACGTGGGAGACAATCATTTCTGAAAGCTCTGTATAGATTACAATTACGAATTTATAGATAATTCACCAAGACAAGAATGAAATATTGGTAGAGAATCCTCTAAAATAGTGCTGTAATTAGATGAATAGGTAGAAAACATTCTTTGAAATAAAAAATTCTTATGAAAAATCAGAAATAATTTTTATTTAAATTTTAGAAGTTGTCCTTAAAATCTAGAGCACTTTGCAACACCGTAAACGTGTAATATTTACGTTCCGTGAAATAAATTTCCAGCAAAAAAAGTTTTACTCCACGAAATTTATCACTTATTTTTAACTTTGGTATAATACAACCAGTTGGGAAGATAAACAGTAGATACTTTCAACAACAAATTTATTTACTGGTACATGTTTACTATAAAACAATAAATCGATGACTCATCGAAAATGAATCAAGAATCGAGAACGAATAACGAATCATGAGATAATAACCTAAATATGCCAATATAACAATAAACATTTCCTGACCTATGGGCAATGGCCGGCATTCAACCTGTCAGCGTTACCTTGCTATATGACGTTACGTATAATTCACGTCTCAGCCTTTATATTTTTGAAATTATAACTAGTTTAGTGAACTACGATATATTATTATTTAAGGACCTAAAAAGCATCACACCAGTTTCCAATAATGTTTAAAAAAAATTGATGATGAACATTTGGCTGTAGGCGTCCTGGATCGTTCACTATGACGTCTTTACTATTATCGCCAGTTTCACTATGTATGATATTCGTGAAAAAGCCATTGCAATAAAAATTTCAAACGTCTTGTACAAAATGTAAGTATGTAAGTATCAGTTTCTAGAAATCTAACAGATATTACGGATTCTTTTACCATTACTTTTATATTAATTATTTTTTTGTAACAACCTATTCCTTTAATTAGAGTACTTAACCTCCTCGGCTTTGCCTCTGATTAAAATCAACGGCTTACCTATAACATTATTCTTCTTTACTTTAGAAAATAATAAACTGATTCTGTACGCTACCATATTTAATTAATTTAATTCAGACAGAATATTGTAGTAGATTTTAATACTTAAGTGTACATGTATTCTCATGAAACATAATTAGACTATTTCATTAATTATATTCATTTACAGTTCGTAACAAACCATAATTGTTTGAATTAACAAAATAAACCGGGATTTTATTTATTCCACCAGTGCCGTAGTTATACTAAAATAAATAAATATTGTAAATGCATCTACGTCGTTAAATTCTTTACGATGTAAAATTTTTATATCTTCTCATAAAACGAGTTGACATCTTTATTCGCTTTGTAGAATTTTCTTGGTTTTTTTGAAATACGCTATAAAATAGCCGGCTAAAAGCAGTTAATCGCTATTCTAACGGCTAAACGACGGCCTTTCTGCCATAATTCGGTTTTGAATAATAGAAGCAAGTCGCCAGATCTACAACACCAACATTAAATATTCATACTTCAATTTGTGTCAGTAGCGTATCTATCAACTTTATTTTAGACTTTAAATTTTCAAATTACTTAGAAAGATTTCGCCCTTATGGGTACTTCAAATTACTCATATAAAACCTATTTAGAAAAAAGAAGTAATTGCCAAAATATAAAAAACTGTGAGCTACATATTGTCAAGATAATTTTCGCAGTTGGGGATACGTGGGCAAGAAATATATAAATCACAAAATATTACAGTGAAAAATTATTTCGTAAAAATTAAAGGCTTCGATTTTTTTGCTATTCATATCCAAGCATAATTATTAATCTGATAATAACACCGCTCACGGTATATTTTGATCGATAAAATCCTGGATGAATTATTTAGGATATCCTGAAACTTACTATAAACTCAATATTGAAGCTTTTCAAAAGTTTCTAAAGGCCTCCATAATTTGGCCGCTAGCGTTCCAACAAATTCTCGTTCTACTCAGCTATTGTTTTCAGACCAAAATGACTTTCGATATATCGACAAAAGTTTTTGTAGTTTTGAAATAGAGGTATATTGGAAAATGGACGAAAATAAAAAGTTTCAATTCTCTTTGGGAGTTTTACCTGGTTTTATCAGGTTAGAAATATATAGTACATTCTTTAAACATAATCCAGAAAGATATAAACGTATATACACTTTTTGTTTTTATTTTTTACTTACTATAAATAATTATCAAGAATAATTAAGACAAAAAAAATGTATTAGCTAAATCCTAAAGTATAAATTAAAAATTACAAAAAATAGATATGTAACTTATTTTTGACTAATTTTTGGGCTTTGGATCCAAAAATGCCTTCATGACCTTCAAATCTTGGTGGAATCGCTCACGTTGATCACTGACTGCATTAATATTTTTCCGGAAGTCAGCAATATAAAAAATGCGATTTTATGCTCATATAAGAATTTTAAGGTGCGTTAACGCAATGCGAGTTGAATGGAGTGACAAATGGCATACGAGACAAATTGCATTCCTGTATTATATCTTCGCTCATATATTTTTGTTGTTTTAGTACTTGCTTCTCAAGATTGTAAGGCGGACTTATTATTGTAGCGGATCTGTTGATAAGTCATTTAAATGAGGAAAATAATATAACGTCGAAAATGGGTAGGAAAGTGGATAGCTAAAAAACTATCTAGGTGTCTGGGCGTCTTTTGTGAAGTTGCAGTTGAAAATTCAGGTAGATACAGAAATCATTTAAGACTAACTGTATCTCAATTTGCACAAGTTTTCTTAGTTGGCGCCATCTTGAATCACTACTCTCATGGCAAAAAGTAGGAGATCATCAGAGTCCAATCCCTCCAGTCAACTGACTATCTTTACATTGCCGGAATAAAATTCTCATTTACCCATACCAATATGACACAATACCCAGATTTATCTATACTTAAATAGGAAAATCGCCAAAACATTCTCCGAACTGCGAAAGTCTGATTAGCTTAATTTTTACTTTCCCGGTCCCATCAAAGGGATAGTATAGTGATCGAGCAAAAAAAAATCGAGATATCGATGGAACTATCCATTTTGAGGTCCCCCAAGATGATTAAAACCATTTCCAGGGTATGGCCTGTCTGTGTGTCTGTGTGTCTATGTGTCTGTGTGTCTGTGTGTCTGTGTGTCTGTGTGTCTGTGTGTCTGTGTGTCTGTGTGTCTGTGTGTCGGTGTGTCTGTGTGTCTGTGTGTCTGTGTGTCTGTGTGTCTGTGTGTCTGTGTGTCTGTGTGTCTGTGTGTCTGTGTGTCTGTGTGTCTGTGTGTCTGTGTGTCTGTGTGTCTGTTTGTCTGTGTGTCTGTGTGTCTGTGTGTCTGTGTGTCTGTGTGTTTGTGTGTCTGTGTGTCTGTGTGTCTGTGTGTTTAAATTGGTACAGTAGAAAGTCCTTCTAGACCTACACTGATTGAAGACACATGAAAGATTTTTTGTGTTTCTTTTTTATATTAATTCTGTAAATATCTTAATTTATTCTCCATTTATTTTAATTTCATTTTCATATCTTCTTCTTTATCCCTTTTATTATAACTTTGTAATCTTGTTTTATTGAATTTTCCGTTTATTATCTTTATATCTCTTTTAACTTTTTGAATTCTTCCTTCTATCTTTTTCTGTATATTTTTTTGATTTCTATTACCTTTTTTCCTGATATTTTTCTCTATTATTTCTCTAATAGTACCCATCCATTTATTTTCTAAAATTTACATTCTTTCTGTAGCATTGTACTTCATAATTTACTTTCTTCACTTTTTCTTTTATTTCTGCTTTAAATCATTTTTCTTTTTCTTGTAAAATTTTAATTTCAATATTTCTATAATTCTCTCAATCATTTCAATTCCAAATTCCTTTTTGTCTCTTCAATTTTTTCATCCGTGTAAACTCTCAACTCCTCAATTTTTTGTATATTTTCTATTTTACTCTCTTAAATTTCTTGCATAATATCCATTTTTATATCTTTTCCCATTTCTTGCATTTCTTTTCCTATTTCTTTAATTTTCTTAGTATTTTTATCCATGTTCTCACTCATATCTTGCATTTCTCTTAAGCATTCTTCGTTGTCTTCCTTTTTATTTTCTTGTATCTGAATCATCATTTATTTTAATACATCCATTACATTTTCTTGTTCTTCCTTTTTCTTTTGTTTTTCTTGTACTTAATCTTCTTTTGGTTCACTTAGACTTATTCCATCACATTCTTCTTCATTTTGTTCCAGCGTTTCTATAATATCACGTTGTCCTATTTCCAAGTCTTCCATTTGTCTAATCTTTTTCCCCCTCTTAAGTCTATTTTATTATAACACTTATTATTTTCATTACCACGTATATTTATTTTACTATTCCATACTGTATATCATGGTTTTGTCACAAATGTCACTTGTAATTATTTATTGTCAAATCTCTATTAACGTCAATTTATTTTTGTATTAATTTAATAATCTCAAAATTAGTAAATTCAAATGATATGTTATATTTTCTTACTTTTCAGTTCAAACAATTGTGGAAAATAAAAAAATATCTTACCAATTGTTTTTTAATCCTTCCGAAGTAAATCAAAACCAAGCTTAACGTTAATCACCTATTTTGGAAAGCCCCACGTTGGCAAGCGACATTTGTAATTATTTGATATCTCTATGAACGAAAATAATCAACTTACAAAAAATTTGTCACAAAAATTATAATTTTATATATATCCTGTTACCATGTTTATTCACTTCTTTTGTTGCTTCACCTGGATGTGTAAATCTTCAAAACCTCAAATCCTCTTCAATGTCAATTAACCAAAAAAAAATTTTACCTTCTTTTGTTGCATATTCCAAATTCTCCCAGTGATAATAGTTTAACTTTCTTCTCCAGAAATTATTTTTTTTATTTGTTTCACCTTTTTATCTGTAAAATATTATTCATTTTTTATTACTATTTGTATATAGTATCATTTTTTTCCTTTACTACATTCTAAATTCTTCTTCTATTTAAATAATGACCATCCAAAAAAAAAAATTTTTTATTATTTTTCTTCATCTGTTTTTTCCCCAAATTAAATTTTCTTACTGGATTAAAAAAGATCTTATCCTTTACGTTATTACTTAAATTTCATTTCATATCATTTCCAAAGTTTTTTTTAAGTTCATAATAATAAAAAATAATAATGAAAATAATGATGTGCCAAAAAATAAAAATAAGAGTTTTTATACTTCACAATAATAGTTGATTTCGAACATCTTATTTACCAATTGCTATTAATATTTTTTTTTTACAATAAACTATGTTTATAAAATTCAAATAAAACCCATAAAAAGTAGTCGAAGCGACGTAATAAATAAAAAACAAAAAAAAATTAATATATCGGTACATACTTTATATTAAATTAAAGACTATATTTTTGCGTTGGTTCGATAGTTATGCGGTTTAAGACACGGATTTGAAAGCAAGTTAGCACTTTTATTTATGTTCTATTTTTACTTAATATTAGAAATAATATATTAATCAATATTAAATGGATAGTCAAACAATGTGCCAGCCTAATTTTAAAACCTGCGACCAAGTGACCAACATCCAATTTATTTTGTAAAATAAACTTTGTTTAATTTTATAATTTAATTCAATTAACCTATAATTACTGAAAAATTAATAGAAACTTATTTTTTCTTTCAATCAATCACATTCGATTATCAATTTTGACTAATTAACATTTCCCTCCTAAAAATTCTGCTGAAAAAAGAATAATTTTATTACTTTTGACAGTTTTTAAATAAATTTAATACATTTTTACAACTACAAATTATAAGTCGGCATCATATGGGAAACTTTTTTATTTTTAGTTTTATGAAAAAAAGTTATTCTTTATAAAAAGTTGTGCATGGTCTAAAAACAAAAATACGACCATCAGATATCAATTTTTTTAAGCCGTATACGAGGTATGTCAAAAAATATGAATTTTACTTAAGAGTAAAGTACCTTTTTTTTTTGAAAATAGCGACAATTGTTATTAAGAAAAGTTGATTATAATTGAAAACTATTGTCAGATATCCAATATTATTCATCGTTTTTCATGGCGGATGGATAATATTGGATATCTGACAATAGTTTTCAATTATAATCAACTTTTCTTAATAACAATTGTCGCTATTTTCAAAAAAAAAAACGTACTTTACTTTTGAGTAAAATTCATATTTTTTGACACACTTCGTATACGGCTTAAAAAAATTGATATCTGATGGTTGTATTTTTGGTTTTAGACCATGCACAACTTTTTATAAAGAATAACTTTTTTTCATAAAACTAAGAATAAAAAAGTTTCCCATATGATGCCGACTTAATTGGACACACTGTATAAAGGTAAGCTATTTAAGTATGATAATTAATTTTTGTTAATTTTAATGTTATATTTATACACTCCGTCGACTCACAGAAAAAAGCTGTCATAACTGCTTGATTCCATCTCCCTTACAACAAAGCAATTAAAGTTGTCGACAGGTCCCTTAACAAGTCATTCAACATTAATGTCCAGATGGTCTGTTTCGGTGGATTATCTTAATCTCAAGATTAATAACCATGGCGGCGTTTCCGACAACGAGGGAAATTAAGCCTTGATTGAGGATTGTCTGCTCTAAGGGATCCAAACCTGGAGCAATTATTCCATTATTAACTGACCTGATGTAATATGTTTGAGTATTACTCTAGCTACTATATCCGGAATAATATAATTTTTTTTATAAAACACAAAAATAGAAAATAAAGCACAGTTTTTATCAACTAAAAGAGATTAAAATTACTTGAAGGAAATTTGTGATGATATGAAGGTTCAAAGTTGGATTTAATGCAAACAATCAACAGTTGAATGCTCAAATATGGACTTTTTTATTTAAATTCAATTTTATGATAAATAAACGATCATTAAATGAATAAAACAAAACAAATACCACTTTATGTTTTATTTTCTTTCCTGTCAATCAAATTCATCGCTCAATAGCTAATTGCGTTTAAAAAAATGTTCCAGTTTACATTTCGACGTGAATGCAACGATACAATTTAAAATGGGCCAATATTGATGGTATTATTTTTCAAACGGGGTTTTTCAGAGAAATTCAAACCATTTTTCACGAGCTATTTAATCAATTTTGTTGACGCAGATGGTTTGTTTCTGTTGGTTTTTTTTGCTCGTTATTATTAATTTCTAAACGGATTAGTACCGTATGGGGATAATTAATTTTAGAGAGTATTAAAATTATCGATGGCATAATTTTAATGTTAAGGGATGGATTTTGATTTAGAAGACAGTATATACTCTATTCTACCAAATGAAAAATCATCCAATCCAAACAGCCTTATGTTTTTTATAATTATTTTATAACTGGATGTAATTAACTTTCAGGCTAATTTATTATTTGTTTATAAAAATGTATTAAAAAACATATTTTCTTTTAAATTTTTTTCAATGAAACTTTTTAATGAGTGATTATTAATTATTTTCCATTAAAGTTTTTTTTCTTCTACAATGCTGAATCAGGCAATAAACTAATAAAATTATATTCATATGTTTCGTCTCTTTTTAAAAAATAAGTACATTGTTTTTCTCTCGAGTAGTAAATATTTTTTTTTTAAATCTTAATTTCTTAATTCTAAAATCCATGTGGTACCTAATTAAATCCTATAAATGAATAGAAAAGAAACCGATGTTAGCTTTTTTATCATCAACAAAATTAAAAAGAAAATGTCATTACTGACTATTAGTCATAATTTAGAGGCAATAAAATTGATAGATATTCACGACATCTATCGTAGGATGAATGGTACCAACCGGACATAGCCACTTGATATGATTAAATCATCTGTAAAAGACTAACCAAGTACAACTTGGTGCCGCTAGTACAAAGTACGACTGATGATTCCTATAAGGATGAAACAAGTATGGTAATGGTCGAAGTGTATAGATTCTCTGTTTTTGATTGCCACTTTAAATTTTTTGGCAATAATTGATAAGAACTTATTATATAAGATAACTTTATTTTAGAGAGAAAAAAAAATAAAAATTTACTATTACATGACTCATTTCTAAGAATTTCAATTTTTTTCAGGAATCGCCACCCTCCTTTACGAAAAATGATCGGGTCAAATTTCCGGTCCTTGGACCTGCAATCTGATCGAAGTCGTTTTTTGTCGTTTATCGTCGTTTATCATCGTTTATCTTCGTTTATTGCCGGTTCTTGCCGTTTATTATCGTTTATTGTCGTTTATCGTTGTTGAACGTCATTTATTGTCGTTTAATGTCGTTTATTGTCGATTATTGTCGTTTATTGTCGTTCATTGTCGTTTATTGTCATTTATTGTCCTTTATTGTCGTTTATTGTCGGCTTTTTCAGACAATAATATAAACTGACGATTTGATTTTTAGAATTTTTTATGAAAAACTTCGACAAAATACATCTGTCCGAATAATAAAATTTCCTGGCCTATGGGTTGGACGTACTGCGTTAGATATATAACTAATTTATTCGGGAGGAAATTTCCTACAGACTAATAGGAGCCAATAGTCAATTAGAAAATCGAGCTAACTAGAAAAGTCCTTAATTAATCGGAGACTTAAAATATTGAAATCCAAAGAAAAAAGATTTTTTATCCGAAATTTACCTAAATTGTAAAAACTATGAAATTTGGTGTCATGACCTAATTTGGCACAAAAAAATGATTAGCATAATCCATAGTTTTCGGACCGAAAATCCCATCTCGGTTTCCTGGCAAATTAAATTTGGTGTCGTAAACTTATTTGGGCCCAAAAATTGATTGACGTTGTCTAACTTTACGAAAAATATTTTATTCGCCCGATCCCGTCAAATTTCCGGTCCTAATTATCCTAATTATCACTCTAAAATAATTAAGATGATAAAATCAGCCTTTTTAGACAAAATTACGTAGAATTATTGCCGCAATATTGTAAACTGACGAACGGATTTTTAGAATTGGGAGATTTTCCGAAAAATGTATCCTTGCCAATCCGCTCGACGTACGACGCTGGATATATAACCAATATATTCGGGAGGAAATGTCCTACAGATCAGTAGGAGAAAATGGATTTTGGTCATTATTAGGGCCTATAGTAAGATCTAAAATGGAGCTAGAGAGAAAATTCCTTAACCAGAGACTTAAAATATCAAAATCCGTACAACAATGACAAAAGTATGAAATTCAGGATCAAGATAATTTGGCCAAAAAAAAAACCACCGGGGCAGTCCAAATTTACGAAAACTGGCACTCTACAATAATCTCGATGCCAAATTAAATATTTTCAGACAAAATTACGTAGGAAACGTATTACCCGATATTGTAAACTGATGAACGCACTTTTACAATTTTCTATCGAACTTAAATTTTTTCGAAAAATGTATCTATCCGAAACGTTTCCTGGCAAGTCCGGCGCTGAATATATAAAAAATGTAAAAAATATGAAATTCAGTGTTAGTGTCTTCGGAGCGGAAATCTGATCGCAGTCGGTCCAATTATCACTCTTAAATAATATCGATGTCAAATTAAGCATTCTCGGACAAAATTACGTAAAAGTATTACCGTGATATTTTAAACTAATTAACAGATTTTTAGAATTCTTTATCGAACTTGGAGATATTCGATAAAATACATCTATCCGAATTATGACGTTTCCTGACCAATCGGCTCGACATACGGCGCAAAATATATAAAAAGAGTAAAAAATATGAAATTCAGTGTCATAAGCTAATTTGGCCTATAAAAATCGAATGGTGTAATCCAAATTTACGAAAAATGTTTTTTTTTAAGACCGAACAGAAAGTATTTGCTGGATAATTTTTCGTCCAGAAAATAACGTTTTGCCGATCAAGACTGGAAAATGAACATCAGAGACTGGCAAAAGCTTTTTCCGGTCCAGTTGTCACTTTTCCGGTCCTAGTTGTCACTTTTCCAATCGCTGTTTGATAATACAATGTGCCTTGATTTCGTATTATGACAACAACGTTGCGATTAATTGTCAAGTGACAGTTCGTTGATTTTTTATTTGTTAAACTTGTTTCGTGAGTTCGGAAATTTAATTTGAAAATATGGATTCAGACACATCTTCCCTTCAAATATTTAACGTTCACAATTTTACATTTGCCTCGTCCTGCAAAACACTATTTTGCGGTCTTGTAACGTAAATTACTATTATTATTCGCCCGATCCCGTCAAATTGCCGGTCCTCGGTCCGGAAATCTGATCGCAGTAGGACTAATTATCACTCTAAAATAATTAAGATTCTAAAATCAGCCTTTTTAGACAAAATTACGTAGAAAAATTATTGCCGCAATATTGTAAAATAACTAACAGATTTTTAGAATTGGGAGATTTTCGAAATCATGTATCCATCCGAACAATGACGTATCCTTGCCAATCCGCTCGACGCACGACGCTGGATATATAACCAATACATTCAGTAGGAAATATCCTATATACCAATAGGAGAAAATAGATTTTGGTCGCTATTAAGGCCTGTCGTCAGTTCTAAAATCGAACTAGAAAGAAAATTCCTTAACCGGAGTCTAAAAAATATCAAAATCCGTACAAAAATGACAAAACTATGAAATTCGAAGTCGAGATAATTTGTCCAAAAAAACGATTGGCGCAGTCCAAATTTACTAAAAATGTTTTTTTCATCCGATCCCATCAAATTGCCGGTCCTTGGACCGGGAATCTAATCACAGTCGACCTAATTGGCACTCTACAATAATCTAGATGCCAAATTAAGCATTTTTAGGCAAAATAGCGTAAGAAACGTATTACCCCGATATTGTAAACTGACTAACGCACTTTTACAATTTTTTATCGGACTTTCGAAAAATGCATCTATCCGAAAAATAACGTTTCCTGGCAAGTCCGTTCGACATACGGCACTGAATATACAAAAAAAGTCAAAAATATTAAATTCAGTGTCATAAGCTAATTTGGCCTAAAAATCGAATGGTGTAGTCCAAATTTACGAAAAATGTGTTTTCCTCCGTTACGGCGAAATTGCCGGTCCTAGGACCGGAAATCTAATCACGGTCAGTCTAATCGGTAGTCCAAAATAATATCGATGCCAAATTCGGCTTTTGGACAAAAGTATGTAGGAAAATATTACCGTTATATTGTAAATTGACGAACGGATTTTTAAAATTTTTTATTGAAATTGGAGATTTTCGAACAATGTCATTTCCTGGCCAATCTACGTATGGCGCTGAATATGTAACCAATGGATTGTGGAAGAAATTTCACCAATAAGTAAAAATGTATTTTGGCCACTATAGTCTGTTCAAAAAAAGAGCTAGATAGAAAATTCCTTAACCGGAGACTAAAATATATCGAAATCCGTAAAAAACTTGCGGTGTCATAAGCTAATTTGATATAATAAAATGATTGGTATAACCCAAGTTTAAAAGAAATGTTTTTTTGTCCGATACGGTCAAGTTGCCGGTCCTCGGACCGGAAATGTAATCGATTTTTAAAATTTTTTTCGGGTTTGGAGATTTTCCTGGAGATTTTCCTGGCCATTCCATTCGAAGTAAGGGGCTGGATATATAACCAATGGATTTGGGAGGAAATTTCCTACAAACCAATAGGAGATAATGGATTTTGTTCAGTATTAACCCTTTAATTGCGGCTGTCGCATATAAATGATTCGCAAAATCTCATTGTAAATAAACAATTTTATACAATTTTTATTTTCCTGAAAATTTTTATAAATTTTTATGTTTTGCTAATTTTATACAAATTTTGCAATTTTTCGAAATTATTGAAACTTTTGAATCTTTTCAAATATTTGTAATGTATCGAATTAATTTGTTTTTTGAAACTTTCGATGTTTTAAAATTTATTGAATATTTTAACATTTTTACTTTTTGAAATTTCGAAAAAAATTGCAAAATTTAAATTCGAAATTTTGATATATTTTTGAAATTTTCGAAAAAGTTTTTAAAAATTTTGACATTTTTGAAATGGTTAAAATTTTTGAAATTTTCGATATATTTTAGAAATTTTTGAATATTTAACATTTTTACTTTTTGAAATTTTTTAAATTATCGAAATTTTTTAATTTTTTGACATTTTTATTTTTTGTTTGATGCTAAAATGTGTTACAATATTCCTATTTTTCAATATTTTTATCTCTAGAACGTTCAGTGTCAGCGCTGTAAAATTTTGACCGCAAAGGGTTAAGGCCTTGGCCAGTTCGAAAATCGAGCTAGATAGAAAATTCTTTAACCGGAGACTAAAAAATATCGAAATCTGTAAAAAAAATGGAAATGTTACGAAAAATCGGTGTCATCAGCTAATTTGGTTCAAACAAACGATTGGCATAGTCCAAATTTACGAAAAATGTTCTTTTTTGTCCGATACGGACAAATTTTCGGTCCTCGGACAGGGAATCTGATAACGGTTAGCCTAGTTGGCACTCAACAATAATCTCGATGCCAAATTTGGCTTTTTTAGACAAAATTACGCAGGAAACGTATTACCGCGTTATTATCTGTTCGAAAATCCAGCTAGATAAAAAATTCCTGAACTGGAGGCTAAAAAATATTGTACTCTCTAAAAAAAAAATTGTAAAAACTATGAAACTCTGTGGCATAAGAAAATTTGGCCCAGAAAAACGATTGGCGCAATCCAAATTTACGAAAAATAATTTTTTTGTCTAATCCGGTCAAATTACCGGTACTTGAACCGGAAATCTGATAGCGGTCGGCCTAATTAGCACTTTAAAATTATCTCGATATTAAATTCGGATTTTTCGGGCAAAATGACTTAGAAAACTGATTGCCGCGATATTTTAAACTGGCGAACGAAGTTTTATAATTTTATATCGGACTTTCCTCTCTTGGATGTTTATTGCCCTCGGCTTCAGCGGGAGGAAATGTGGCACTTTCCTTCCTAGAAATACAAATAAATATAACTGGAGACTGAAAAATATCAAAATCGGTAAAAAAAATGTAAAAACTATGAAAATCAGTGTTATAAGCTAATTTAACAAAAAAAAACAAATTTATGAAAAAGTTTTTTTCGTCTGTTACGGTCAGATTACCGGTCCTCGGACCAGAAATCTGGTCGCGGTTGCTCTGATTGGCGCTCTACTATTGTAGCGTATATTTCATATACTCTAACTTTGTTATATAATTTAAATAAATTGAACCAAATAGGTCATGCAGTGACATCTATTAGACAGACGATTAATCAACCATCATTTAAAGTATTATTCTTAAATCGACTATCATATACAATTGTACCATGAAAGACAATTCTAATTGTTTTTGACACACCTTCTTTATACCAAGTGGGGCTTATTAACCTAAAAAAAGATTTTTGATAAAACTTTTGGACAATAGAAAAATCGGGCTCTTGTTTCTTGTCTGGTGATTTGTAAGCATAGACATTTTATAAATCGTTATTTTATAATTCACTATTTCTTTTTTATCTTGCTTTGATTACGGTGGTACAATCTTAATAAGTTAAATATTTGTGCTCATATTTCAGTATCATTATTGCATATCTAATTCATCTCATTTTGGTTCCTTTTACCTGTGCACGTGTCGCACGACATGTTTGATTGATCAAATGTATCTTGATATAATTTAACTTTAATATAAAAATAATTTCCATCGCTTACGTAGGGTACTTAAGCGTTTGTTTTATTAGAAAAAACCTACTTCAACTTTTATGAGCTTTTAATTAAACATTTCGACATTTGTTCTGTCTTCATTTGATTGTCGAGTCGTCTTTGGCCAGGACAATTCGAAAAATTGCACTTATCTGATTATTTATTATATATTTTTCACAATCGTTTGTTATAAATTTTCATTACATTGATTTTACTGATTGTAGTGCAAAAAATCATTTTTTTGTTCATTATAACTTTTTAGCTTAGAGCTAGACCAACAAATTGTACCTCAAGTCTCATGCTATTAAAACTGGTTACACTATAATCTCGGTGACAAATTTAGAATTTTCAGGCAAAAGTACGTAGAAATAGTACTACAGTGGCATTGTAAACTGACGAATTAATTTTTAGAATTTTTTTTGTATTTTTCAAAATAAATTTTGGCACATTCTAGGTGAGTTTAAAAATTAACCTATTTTATTAGGTAATACCCCATATATTAAGTGTAAAGTAATAAATAATGAACAATTTTTTTATTTTTAATATCTATATAATTTAGGGTTGTTATAAACAAAATTTAAAAATATATATATTGGGTAAGTTAGTTACTAATGTAACCGGAATATTGGCGTTAATTTTCGTACTCTTTTAATTAATAAAACACCATAAAGTATCCTTCTTTACAATATTAAAACTTATTTTCTGTATACCCCTAATCCTAATGAAATGACAAAAAAACATGTTCTCGGAAAAAAAATGATAACTGCCAAAACCAGACTCAAATCTTCTCGTAAAACTGATTAATAATAAAATCAGCATCGACATCCAACGTGAAAGGAAGCCGAGGCATTATTTTTCCTTTTCAAGATTTTCTGTGACCAGAATATATTTTCACTTTTATCGCAGAACTGTATTAAGGACTAGATGACCTTAACTTTGGACGAAATTAAATAAAAAAAAGAAATATAAATTAGGTTTTGCTGTTCTTTATATATAAAATAATAATAATAATATTAAAGTTTGATTAGTTATAGCTCAAAGAACAGAATTGTGTTGTAATTTTTTTTTAGTTTTTACGACTGGAAATATCAAAATATAAAGTTGCATGATTATGATTAAAATCTTTATTGTTAAACTTTGTCTTGGCCCAATCCTGGTCTTAAACTCGTCGTCTTTATTTTTCTTTATTTACTTTTGTCATTGTGCAGCAAGCGAGTCTAAGTTCTTATTTTTGTACAATTGAATTTGTTATTGATTATTTTTCTAGAAGTAAGTACAAAAGGAGATAATAAATTAAAGTCTGGAACTCATTTTCTCCATTGTTGTGCAAAAAAGAAGAATTTGTTGAGTTGTAATTTTGTTTAATTTAGAAAATTACGTTGTTCTTTGTAGAAGGAAAGATTGCTTTGTATATAACATTTATTGCTGTACCATTTGCTATGTTATAAAGAATTGTAACGAACATTTTTAAATTGATAATTTTTAATATTTAAGTTTTAATGGCTTACTTATGCACACATATACCATGAAAAATTTTTAAATACGAGGTTTGTCAAAAAATATGAATTTTACTCAGAAGAAAAATGTTATTTAAAAAAGTTGATCAGAACTAAAAAAGTTCAAATAAATAATTACATCCACTTACTTTGAAAAAATAGGTTTTGTAAATGTTTAATATTGTTTCTATTTTGAATGAACATTTATCTCTTGTGATTAAAAAAGTCTTGATAAGCTTCTCGTTTCTAAATATTTTCTAACAATTTTTCAATCTAAACAAGCAACTACAGTAAAACTTGCATTGTTATTGTACCTAGAAATACATTTCAAATATAAATATATATTTTAGTTGTGATCAACATTTTTCAATGTTGTCAAATTTGAGTAAAATTCACATTTTGTTGACAAACCTCGTATACTACTAAAAAAAATTGATATCTCATAATTGTATTTTAGATTTTAGAACAAGAAAAACTTTTTATCAGGAATGACATTTTATGCTAAAACTAAAATTTAAAAATTTTTCACCTGGAGTATACCCCATCCGTAAGTACATAAACATGATTCTATTAATTTTCAAAAATTAAAAAAAAAACTAAATTTTGAGATATTTAAAATTTCGAAAATTTTAAATATATATCAAAATATTCGAAAATTTAAAAAAATAAAAATGTCTAGAAATACAGCAAACATTTTTGGAATGTGCAAAATAAAAATTTTAAAACTTCATAAATTTTAAGAATTTCAAAAACATTAAAAAAAATTAAAAATTAAAAATAAACTGAATTTTAAGAAATTCCAAAATTTGAGAACCAGATCAAAAATTTCAAACACAAAAAATTATTGATAGAAATGTTAGTTTAAACAATTTCAAAAATTTGGAAAAATTTAAATAATTGTAAAATATGTAAAAATTTATAAAATATGTTAAAATTTATAAAATATGTAAAAATTTGTAAAAATATTTTGGCATCAGTGGAATTTTGCTTTAATTTATACAATACACTCATAAATATTTTCAAAAATTAAAAAAAAATTAAGATATTTAAAATTTGATAAATTTCAAAAATATATCAAAAAATTAAAAAATTTGAAAGAATAAAAATATCCAGGAATTCAAAAATTTCGATAATTTCTAAAATATGTCGAATATTTCCACATATAATCAAAATTTTTAGAAATTGCAAAATAAAAATTTAAAAATTTCATAAAACCAAGAATTTCACAACCATTTTAAAAAAATTCAAAAAATAAAAAATAAAACTGAATTTTATGAAATTCAAAAATTTCGGAAGTATATAAAAAATTTCAAAAAAACAAAAAATTTCTGATAGAAATTTTAAATTTAAAAAACACCGGATATTTTAAAAAAATTCATAAGTTGTAAACATTTCAAAGTTGTCAAGAATCTAGACAATTAAAAAAATTTTTTAAAATTTCAAAAATTGTAAAATATGTTAAAATTTGTAAAATATGTAAAAATATGCGAAAATATGAAAAATATTGTAATAATATTTTAGAATCA
Organism: Neocrepidodera transversa; assembly: GCA_963243735.1. NCBI lineage: Eukaryota > Metazoa > Arthropoda > Insecta > Coleoptera > Chrysomelidae > Neocrepidodera > Neocrepidodera transversa. The sequence goes on along the minus strand of OY725337.1, from coordinate 18,294,545 downwards.
GTGGAATTTTTGCGTTAATTTAAACAATAAACCAATAAACATGATTCTATTAATTTCCAAAAATAAAAAAAAAACTATATTTCAAAAATATATCATAAAAATGGAAAGTATAAAAAATAAAAATGTCTAGAAATTTAAAAATTTCGATACTTTCTAAAATAGGTCGAAAATTCCCACATAAAATAAATATTTTTGGAAATTGCAAAATAAAAATTTTAAAACTTCATAAATTTTAAGAATTTCAAAACCAATTTAAAAAAAATCAAAAATTAAATAAAAAAACTGAATTTTAGGAAAATCAATAATTTTATAAGTATATCAAAAAACGAAAAATTACTGATATAAATTTTAGATTTTAAAAAACCGGGAATTTTAAAAAATGTCCAAAAAATTTCAAAAATTGTAAAATATGTAAAACTTGCAAAAATATGAAAAAAATTGAAAAATTTACTAAAAATATTTTATCATCAGTAGAATTTAAACAGCACTTCAATAAACCTGATTCTATCATTTTAAAAAAATGAAAAAAAATCAAAAATTTCACAAATATTTCAAAAATTCGAAAATTTAAAAAAATTAAAACGTCGAGAAATTTAAAAATTTCAATACTTTTTAAAATATGTCAAAAATTTTCAAATACAGTAAACATTTCTGAAAACTTCAAAATAAAAATATCAAAAACATTCAAAAATTAAAAAAAAGAAAATGAAATTTAGGAAATTATAAATATCAGAAATAGATCAAAAATGAAAAAAAACTAAACATATCAAAAACGAAAATTTTAAAAACATTAAAAAAGCTCAAAAAACCCTTAAAAAATTAAAAATATCAAAAACGAAAATTTTAAAACATTAAAAAATTTCAAAAAACCTTTAAAAAATTAATGATAGAAATTTTATTAAAAAAAAAACTGAAATTTTAAAAAAATTCAAGAATTTCAATTTATAACATTTATAAAAATTTCGTCGCTACTCGTCATAATTTTCTTTAAAAATTCATGTACGAGACAAATTTCCCGAAATTAATTCAAGCATGTGGAGGATTCAGTAAGAAAATTTTTTTGACAGTAAATGTAAAAACGTCAAAAAATTTCCAAGGGGGAGAAAAATTTTTGGAAATTTTTTTTAGTAGCTATGGCAATGATACAAAATACAGGCTTTTAATTGGTCAAAAATGTTAGGTGTGAAATTTTCATTATAATTTTATAAATAGGATATCACCGAAAAACTATTTTCACATCTGATGTGGCTTGTCAGGTTTATTAAACTCAGTGATCCGGACGGCAATAAAAAACGAAAAAACCAATATTTCAGGGGAAAATATCACCCAAAGGCCAAACGACAAACAACAAAAGGTCATAACACAATATTGAATATCGCGCTACGTCTCTTTCTTTGACGCTCTTATTGTATATTCAAGACATGTGAGAGGTATATTACTTTTTCTCTAGGGAAACACCCTCAGAATACTTACTTCTAGATTCTTATCGTCTACTATATTTCTTTTAAGTTCAAATCCATGTATGAGTAAATGAAACCCGAATTGGGTTTTTTATCAAGTTTAAATTTTTCTTTATTAGGTACGTTGATAGTTGGCGAGGTTTGATCTATTTAAATATTTAATTTTTTGTTACTATTTTTTAAGTTAACATTATAACCGCTCGCAATAGTTTCGGCACTACTAGGTATGCAACCCTCCTTTGGAAGCAGAGCTGCAGCACCCGTAGTCGTGACGTCAACATCTCGCCCACACCTACATAACTATTCAGCTTATAAGCAGCCGTTTCGAAGAGAACGGCAATCCGAAAATCCAGCGCTTTGGACATCGTTCGAGACGAGACGCCAAAAAGGACTAAGGATATTTAAAACTAATTTTGGTTTTAATTTTGTTTTTAGAGTTAATTATTTTATTTTCTACTTGATATAAGTATTATATATTTTTTTTTGTGTGTGAATAAATAATTACCTTTCTACATCTGGCGCCCAACGTAAAGCTTAGCTTTAGGTTTCTAGAATTCTAGTTCTAGATAAACAACAGCTGATTACTTGGCATTGTTTGTCATACAGAAGTCTGAAACCGAGTTGCTCTACTACTGTTTGCGAAGATTAATGATTCGGCAAGACCAATTTTAATTTTAGATAAATATCAGCTAAATATTTTTGGCGTTGTTTGTCGGAATTTTAAATCGATCTTACACTGAGAAACAGTGGTTATTCAAGATTTCGGAAACTACAACTACTCCACGTCGTAGGCGTCTCAGCAAGCGTCAAAACAAGAAAATCTCAATCAGCACAATGCAGATGTCTGAAGAACAATTTCAAAGGCTACTTCTAACGGTTAATAAGCCAGATCCGGTAGCAACAACAAATGGTTCTTTCAGTAAATGCACAGCCAGGTTTGATGGAACGAGATGTGATACTACTGTAAATACGTTTATTACAACAGCTACGATATATAAGGAGGTCGAAAAAATAACAGACGGCGACGCCCTTAAGGGACTGCCACTATTATTAACTAGCACCGCTTTAATTTGGTGGCAAGGGGTAAAAAATGAGGCTACAACATGGAATGAAGCCACCTCACTGATTAAAGCAGCTTTCTCACCACCCAAGCCTGCATACCAAGTTTACCTAGATATTTTTTGTGAACGCCAGCAGATTGGTACCACAATAGATGAATTCATCTGCAAAAAGAGAGCCCTCCTGGCACAACTACCACACGGGAGACACGATGAGTCAACGCAACTCGACATGTTATTTGGTCTACTCCATATTAATATCCGCAAAAAGATAACGCGAGACAATTGTAACACCTTTGCCGAGCTGTTACAGAGAGGCAGAGAAGTGGAGTCCGTAGAACGAGAATCTAGGCCAACAGAAACTGCGTCTAATAAGATTACAAAACCAGATAAAAATGTTTCATCTTTGACAACAAGCAGAAATAAAAAGAATAGGTGCAACTTTTGTCACTACAGAGGACATACTCAGGAAGAGTGTCGAAAACGACTAGCGTCGGAAACAGCTGACAGAAAACCTCCCCAAGCTAAGGAAAGCACTTCAAAATTAGACTCCATACACCAAAACAGCATAACCTGCTATGGATGTGGAAAACCAGGTTATTACCGAAGTAACTGCCCTGTTTGTGCAGGAAAGAATGCAGATATCAGCACTCAAGCTGTAAATTTTTACTCTCTGAACATGATATTAGATCTGACCACTCAGGTACCCACAATACCAATTGATATTCACGGTATTTCGGGGATCGCTCACATAGATACGGCAGCCAGGACCAGCGTAGCCGGCAGATCCCTCTACGAACAACTTAAGACTATCCCCTCGGTCAAATTTAAGAAAAGGTTGGCTAATGTTACTCTCGCCGACGGACACAGCCAAGAACAAGAAATACTGACCACCACCGTTAATGTAGGCATACAGTATAAAAACTTTTATATTGACTTCGTCATCCTACCTAAGGCCGAAGACAATCGAACCTTACTCGGGATTGATTTTTTGGAAAAGGCAGCCATGGTTCTCGTAATTCCCCAAAGATGTTGGTATTTCGCTGACAATCCTACACAGTTTTTCCAATTTATGAACGTATCTCCTGGGCGCACTCCTGAACTTAGGTACAGACCTTCAACGACCCCAAGCGACACCGATCCTGGAACGTCCTTAAATTCAGCAGAGGTAACAGAGTCGAGATCACCGTTCTTAAATATATTTGCTTCACCATTGCCGGAAGAGCCAATGGACTCAATGTATAAACTCTGTGAGATTGAAGTTACACCGCCACCACGGCGAACACCAATTCCTGGATTGCAAAATAATGAAACAGGTTACTCCCCTAGTACTATTGACAGCATATTCCAAGATGCAATGCCAATATACTACAGCAATAGTCCGCCGATAGATCCTAGAAAACGAAGAAAACTTCAACTATTTAGTATCGACATACTGCTCCAGCCAGACGAAGCTCCTGAGCTCAATAAAGAGCAAAGATTCGAACTTAATGAACTACTCACACAATACCAAGATAGTTTTTGCAATGATGGCCCTCCAACGACTTACGCCGTTCATCGAATCGATACTGGAGACCATGCACCTAGGTCAGCTGTCCCGTATAGACTTAGCACTAGTCGCCAAGCACTGCTTCGAGAGAAGTTAGATGATATGCTGGAAAAAGGAATTATAGAAGAGAGCAATACGCCATGGACATCACCTGTAGTCCTAGTTCCCAAAAAGGACCAAGACATTAGAGTATGTGTAGACTACAGACGTCTCAACAGTATTACGGTACCAGATCGGTACCCATTACCTCGAATCGATGACCTACTTCACGCTGCAAAAAGTTTACCCTACATGACCACGTTAGATCTACAATCTGGTTACTGGCAGATACCAGTTCACGAGAACGACAAAGATAAAACAGGGTTCATCACTCCATTTGGTGTTTATAGATACAACCGAATGCCGTTTGGGCTATGTAACGCACCAGCCACATTCCAGCGTCTCATGGACAGATTTAAAATAACATTAAGTAATGTTTATCTCCTTGTATATCTTGACGACCTTATAATTAGATCTCCCTCATTCAAGCAGCACCTCCAAGACTTGAGGGAAGTTTTTGCACAACTTCGAATATTCAACCTGAGAGTCAATAGATCGAAATGCAAATTTAGCTGCCAACAAATTAAGTATCTGGGACATCAGATTACCCCGGAAGGGATAGTCATGGACGCAGAGAAGGTCATATCGATTGTGGGCTTACCGCCACCTTCCAATTTGAAACAACTATTATCTTTTATTCAAACGTGCTCATGGTACAGAAGATTTATACCAAACTTCGCTACAATGGCACGCCCGCTTACCAATCTCACAAAGAAGAAAGCAGTTTGGAAATGGGGATTAGAAGAACAAGACGCTTTTGGAAAATTGAAACATTGCCTTACAACCAGTCCCGTTCTAAAACAAGCGGACGACTCTCAACCTTATATTATTAAAACAGACGCCAGTTCCTATGCCATAGGAGGGATTTTGGTGCAGGGGGAGAGAGAGGATGAGCATCCCATCGAATACGCCAGTAGGTTATTGACCAGCGCCGAAAAGAATTACAGTACAACGGAACGAGAGGCTTTAGCAATAGTATGGGCCATTTATAAGTTTAGGGGGTACATAGAAGGGTCCGAAGTAGTGGTGATCACCGATCATCAACCCCTGAAGTGGTTGCTTACCCTGAAAACGCCAACTGGGAGATTGGCTCGTTGGGCTCTTCAACTGCAATCTTATAATTTGCATGTTCGCTACTCACCTGGGAAAATGAACCGAGTAGCTGATTTCCTCTCAAGACCACCTTGCAGAAATCATTCTGATACTTGTCAGATTTGCCACATTCAAGTAGATCTTCCCAGTAAGACTGAGAAAGATATCCGAGAAGAGCAATTGAAAGACTCAGAGATAAAGGATATCATAGAATCTTTAGAAGATGTTTCTAACGACGAGAATAATCAGAAATGGATTAACCGAGGCTATTTGCTGCATAAAGGGGTACTATATCGTTATACCGACGATCAAGACGATGAGGAAGCCAGGCTAGTGGTGCCGACTGAAGAAGTCAAGAATATTCTCCACGCTTATCACGATAGTCCAACAGCAGGACACTACGGTGTTGACAAAACTACGCAAAGAATTTCTAAGCGCTATTTTTGGAGCAAAATGAGACAAGACATCGCCAAACACATAGCCTCCTGTTTGGAATGTCAACGATATAAAGCAGCCAACAGGAAACCCGCAGGATTAATGCAAACGCAAGTAGTTAATCAACGCTTCGAAGTATTAAGTGTTGACCTTTTTGGTCCACTGCCTGAGTCACCCAGCGGCAAGAAATGGATTTTTATAGTGGAAGATACTGCGAGTCGGTGGGTCGAATTATTTGCACTCGCCGAGGCCACCGCGGAAAAACTGTGCCCAACACCTACTGAACGAAATATTTTTACGTTTTGGATTACCCCGTCGTATCATCAGCGATAACGGCACCCAGTTTATATCATCTGTAATGCAAAAACTTACCTATTGTCTTGGAATAAGACAAACTTTTATCCCCCTGTACCATCCTGAGACAAACATGGTGGAACGGAAGAACAGAGACCTAAAAACCCAACTAGGCATACTCGTTGGACAAGATCATCGTACATGGCCTGAGCATCTACCTGCAATACGATTTGCTATGAACACTGCACGCTGTGAAAGCACTAAACAAACCGCTGCCTTCTTGACGTTCGGCAGAGAATTACGTGCTCCCCAAGATATCACCGACGATCTAAGCACAGTTGTGAGAAACGAAAATTTCGTAGAAGAAATTACGCCCAAGTTACTACAACTCGCTTCTACCCTACAGGCCTCGAAGGAAATTACGGAGTTGAAGCAAGATCGAAATCAGCAAATTCACAACGAACATCGTCGCCCTCATCTCAAATATAAGGTTGGCGACAAGGTCCTGATCACTGGACATTTTCTAAGTAATGCATCCAAAGGATTTACATCCAAGCTTGCACCACGACGTGATGGGCCTTACATAATCCTTCGTCAACGTGGACCTGCCAGTTACGAAGTAGCAGATTCAAGAACACCTACAGAAGCACTCGGCATATATCACGCCTCCCACATTACACCATTTATGGGTTCCCAGGAAAATACCCCTGAACCTATACAGCCAATTCGCAAGCGTGGTAGGCCAAGAAAGAAGACAGGAGATTCAGCGATTTCCTCTTCCGAAGACACCTCAACTCCAGGCGAGCGATTAACTGTTATTTCTGGTTCCTCATCCTCCCGGACACTTCGGAACCAGAGGGGGAGGATATAACCGCTCGCAATAGTTTCGGCACTACTAGGTATGCAACCCTCCTTTGGAAGCAGAGCTGCAGCACCCGTAGTCGTGACGTCAACATCTCGCCCACACCTACATAACTATTCAGCTTATAAGCAGCCGTTTCGAAGAGAACGGCAATCCGAAAATCCAGCGCTTTGGACATCGTTCGAGACGAGACGCCAAAAAGGACTAAGGATATTTAAAACTAATTTTGGTTTTAATTTTGTTTTTAGAGTTAATTATTTTATTTTCTACTTGATATAAGTATTATATATTTTTTTTTGTGTGTGAATAAATAATTACCTTTCTACAACATAAATTTATTAGTAAATTACAAATAATCCTAAAATTTCATAATCTACTAAATGAGTCAAATTAAAAATTTTTATTTTATTTTAATATTGTGTTTATAATTATGTATAATAGTTGTTTTTCAGAAAAGTTTGATCATTTTCACTTTTCTTTAAGGTTTACATATGTATCCAGTTTTACCCTACCGGTAAGGGTAGAACCGGGTGATTTGATTTTTTTTATTTAAAAATTATTGAAAAAAAAAATATCAAAGGCTTTATTGACAATTTTGTTTATTATCTTTAAATAAACTTACCTGCCAGGTGTTTCTGTGATAAGATCATTTGTCATAGATAATTTTAAACCAGCGTGTGTTCTCCTGAAAAAAATGAAAATAATTAATTAAATCATGTTCTTAAAAAAATCATCCTTATATTTATTGAGGACTGCTTAAAAGAGGCACAAGAAAATTAAATTTACTAAACATCGAAAAGCAAACAAAAATCAAATTTAAATAACTTAATAGTTAATTGATTAAAAACGACTTTATCAGTTTACAAAAATTGTGTGGCTGGTTTTAATAAAATACTGAAAATAAAAATGGCTGTGTCATCCCTGAACTTTCCCGGCTCGGCTGTGGGGAATAGGATTATTTTGATTACAAAATACAAAATGCATGGGTTTTAGGGTTGCAGACCAAAATTCAGGTCCATATCTTCAATATTTAAAAAGTTATAGGTAAAAAGAAGAATCAATGTCGTATTTGTAATAATTTAAACCGAAAACAAACGACCACATTCAATGCACATACCAAATTTCAACTTGAAGATTACACACAGAAATATACACAGACATATAGAGAGACACACAGACAGACCTTATTCTGGAAGGATTTTTTTCCTATTTCACTACACTTTCGCTTTGATGATACCGGAAAAGTAAAAAAATAGCGTAGAAGAAAAAACAACAAAATAATATTTTAAATAAACATATTAGATAGTATAATATTTTAAACATAATTGTATTCATTTTTATTAGTTTTTCTTAATTTCTTAATTTATTAAAGATCCTCTAACTAATGAAATAGTTAATTTTCAAAATTAAAATCATTCAATTTTATTTATACATATTAGATTACTAGGTAATTATTTATTGTTTAATTTTACGTTATCACTGATCGCGGATATTTCTAATAGCAAGATCCCACTATTTTTACTGTGTCATGCTCCCTGTTGTTTAATACGTCACGTTCGCAGGGTTTGATAACCCTGGAGTGGATGCCTGTATTTATTTTAGAATAAGAGGCGTGTTGGATCTAACATACTCACAAAAAAAGTCTAATATTTCCTAGAAATCAAACAAATATTTAAAAAATTGTATCAAATAGTGTTACTATATTTACAAAAAACTGTAAACAAAAAATTTTGATTCTTTAAAAATTTGAACCGGGATATGGGTAATATTATTCCTCATTGGTAATCATCTGCTATTTTATTTTATTTCCAAGCTCTACTGTAAACTTTCAGTAATAATTTTGTTGCCTTTGTTACATCTTATCATTTTTATCATGGCCAAGGGCATTAAGATTTTTTAACGATTTTATTGCTTCTAATAGATCTTTTATTGTAAAAGTTTCATCAGGGTCCTGGTTCTCATCTATATATTCTATTTATTCGACATTTTCTTCATTATAAGTTATATCCAGTAAATTTCGAAAATATTCTTTCCATCCTTTGATTTTAAATAACTTACAGTCCAAATAGATTTAAATATTATGGAACCTTGGTCGAAATTTAAAAATTTGGTCATAACCGTTAATTTCATTAATTTTTAACTAAATAAGGATCAGTCAGATGTATCGTGCAGTCTTTATGTCTATAGGCGCTCGGTCCATAGCGACATTCGACGCCAAAAAGTTTTTGTTTACAAAAACCTATGAACACTGAAGGACGATCGATCCTTTTATATTTCGGTATAAAAAATCTATCTTTCTTGGTGTTTCGTGTAGTGCGTTAACGGCATATTATTGTATCGTTATTTATCGGTTATTAAATGGTCTATAACATTTAAAATCTATTTAGAAACCACAAAAAAATGTATTCAAAGCGACGCGCCTTTTTAATTGTTATGCTTTAGAAAAAAATGTCTTAGACGCTGCTATAGAACCTATTGAGGTAATATCAAAAATAATTAGAAGGACTATAAAGTCAAATATGGCGTGTGAAATACTTCACGATAAAACATTGAATGCGAGGTAATCAGTAAAATTTCGATTGGGAAATCATTTCCGATATAAATTTCTTGCTTGATTATAGTTTTCACCTGTAAGACCATTTACCAGAACCATATCAGGTTATTCAATGTTAGAAAATATTTTACCAGACAATAAAATCGCACTTCAAAAATACCTTACAATTAACAATCTCATAACACCGTTTGAATTTCAACTGATCGACGTAAATTTATAACCGATTGTTCAAAAAATACTCGAACGTAAAAATTCATATTCTGAGATGAGAAATTCGGTGTATTCGGATTGAATCTAATACAGTGGCGTACTTGATTTCTTCAAGGAGCTTTCAAAACTTTATTGTTTGTTTAATAAGACGAATTAAAAAAACGAATAATTTGCATAAGCTTGTTGCATCTATTTGTTTACATAGTTTAAATATTTGTACACATTTCAAGAATTCCAAACAACTTACAATCAAAACAGATTTAAATATTAAGGAATCGTTCGAGTACAAAATATTCAAGTAAAAAAAATTATATATTACTAATAAACTAAATACAAATACACCAAAGCGTGTAACTTACAATTTTCAAATATACTTTGTAGTCAAAAACTACGAAATGAAAACATGTAGAAAATCGCTTTTTCTATCGTCGAAAGAGGAAAATTATTTGTCGCATAAAAATTCTATAAAACAAACGAGCTTGCCACAACTCATATTTTCAAATGGAATCGTCTAGAAATAGTAAAATGATTGCTGAGCAATTTTTCTGGTTAACTTGATATAATTCAGTAAAATTTGCATGGACGTCTTCGACACATGGGACGTCCCGACGAATTGAGAAAGCGATTTCGCAAGAAAAATTGAATCAAATTTACCGATTTTTATACCGCTCCCGTAGGCAGAAAAATATATAAAATATATTTTTGTCATATTTTTAAAACAAGAAAAATGGAAAGCATTCTCTGAGAAACAAGGGTATTGATAAATGTTAAAAAATCCATATTGTAAATATATTTGTTTATTTACTATTACAAGATTTCAAAGTGTTTGCCGCATTAAATTATTTATTATAATTTTTGTGTAATATTTAATAAAATCTATGATTTGAATTTGCATTTGTTGAAAAGTCAAAACAAATATAGACGAACGCGAAGTAGGAAGGGGTACTTAACGTTTAGATTATTTTTTTCAGTATATCCTCACAATTTTTGTTTTTATTCTATATTTAATGTTAGCTTTGACATTTATTGTAAAAATAATTTTTACACCGCGGGGAGTGAAACTAGTACTTTAGTCCCGCATTTGCGAACCTAAAAATCCTTAAATTTATGTTTACCATATTTTCAACTAGTTCTTGATAATTTTTCACTTTGTTATTTACTGCAAATACTACTTAAAAACTATGCCAACTTGTTTGGGCAAATGATTAATTGTATTTTTTTTAATTTGTGCACCAACAAAAATTCTAGTTTGGTTCTAACTTTTTATTGAAAAAAAAATTCTTAAAAATTTAAAAGATTTTACAAATTGTTTTACTAGTCCTAGCATAATATATATAATATATTTTATATATTCGCCCGGTATTTTCATTAGAATTCCATTTTTAAATCTCCTATAAATTGCCACTTAAACTCTTGATAATTTCAAACTTTGAGTAAAATTTTAACACTTTCATAGTTTTCCATGAGATGTATAGAATGAGCGACCGGAAGAGATAAAAATGTATTTTCATTGTATAGTAAAACGGATTTTGTAAAGCTCTCGATAAATTCCAATTTCTTCAAATAAACTTGTTATATTATAAGTGCTTTTCTATAAAAAAGTAGAAAACCCAGTTATTTTAACATCAAGAAGCAAATTCCGTACTGACATTTATGGGCTGTATAAAATTGGAGCAGAAGAAGAAGCAAGGTCAGGTTTTCTATTTTAGCTTCTTGGTCGTTTGGTGTCGTTGATTCAATAAAAACTGGCGCTGGGTTCATCTTTCTTCTTTCAGGGGCCAAGCACGTTAATTTCATAATATATATAATTTTAGCATAAGAAGCGGCCAGAAACATGTTTTTTTATTGATTTTTGAATTTTAAACTTATTTTGTAAATTTTTGAGTGTCATTCACATATGAATGAAGTGGCCTCCGAGAAAAGTTTCGTAACATTTTTCGTCAAGAGGCCACGTCATTCAAATGTGTATGACAGCTGTTTTTTAGTTCTCTTTTTTTGAATTCGTAAAGTGTAGTGTTAAGAAGTATACAATGAACCATTGATAAGACTTAGAGGTATATAGTATATAGTTAACTTACAAATTTTGTCAAAACGAAGGAAAGGGTTATCCGCTGCGAAGATGCAAAAATTTTCAGATGAACTAGATTTAGAAAATGAAACGAGTGCTTTAGACTTTGACTCCGATGTTTCTGTGGTGGATCCAGAATGGCAGCTTGATCCTGAGGTAGATCTAGTTTCTGAACAAGCTTCAGAAGAATCTGACCAAGAATACCCTGACGATGATATTGAAAATAATCTACGGGAAATGGCTTTAGAAGAAGTTACAAAAGAGGAGGAGGAGGAGAATCAGATCCTGACAGATGAAGAATTATTGCCATTAAATTCTGGATGGACTGAATATGTAGGCCGGAATAAAATATTTCCCTTCACTGGCCGGCAGGGGCTCTAGGTCGATTTACTAGCTAACATTTCTCCATTTGCGGCGTTTTCCCTAATTGTGGATGACGAAGTAATAGACTTACTGGTTACTGAGACCAACAGGTTCGCACAGCAGACGTTAGCATCAAAACCACTAAAACAATATTCTCGTATGAATAAGTGAGTACCAACTGATGCAGTAGAGATGAAAAAATTTCTAGGTCTGACACTATGGATGTGTTTGGTAAGACTAAGTAACTTGTCACATTATTGGGCTAGTAAAGGCATTTACAAACTAGATATTCCACGTTCAGTCATGTTTAGAAATCGTTTTCAAGTGTTGCTCAGCATGTTACACTTCAACAATAACGAAACCATTCAAGAAGGGGAATGTACTGGAAAAATTCAGCTTTTAGTTGATCTACTCCAAAGCAATGTCAAGAACTCTTTTACCCTGGCGAAGAAATTGTTGTCAACGAAACCCTAGTGCCTTGGAGGGGGCGTTTAATATTTAGACAATATATACCAAAGAAAGCACATCGGTATGGTATTAAATTGTTCAAAATGTGATGGGTATACTTGGGCTTTCAAAATATATTCTGGTAAATCGGCCACAGGAGAACGCGAAGTGTGTCTTGAATTGTGTGCACATTTTAGATGAAGGCCGAACTCTATATATAGAAACTTTCTACACTAGCTATGAACTAGCGAAAAATTTACTACTAAATAGACAAACGCATCTTGTCGGAACAGTCAGAGCATCAAAAAAGAATATGCCCAAGGAAGTTCTGATGCCTAAAATTAAAAAGTGGGATGTGATATCTAGGGAGGACCAAAATGGTATCGTTATCCTCAAGTGGAAAGATACACGAGATGTCCCAGTATTGTCCACAAAACAAGCATAAGTAGTGGTACCAGTACATACTAAGAAAACTAAAGCTCAGCCTTCTACTAATAACGATGATGTAACTGCACAACCATCAACTTCTAGAGAGAATTTGATACTGGATCCTACTCTCCACAATCAAATTGAGCCTGATATCTCTACCAAGAAACGAAAATCTAAACGTGCAACAGAAAAGCGAATGACTATTCTAGCTTACAACAAAGGAAAGGCCGGGATAGACTTATATGATCAAATGACTTCGTATACTACAACGCTCAGAAAAGGCGTCAAATGGTATAGGAAACTTGCGATGGAACTTCTATCGGGAAGAGCTATGGTTAATGCTTGGGTGTTGTACAAACATAATTAACTTTCGAGAATTTATAGTACCATTGTTGGGTTTGCCGTATCAATAACAGCACCAGATAAGAGTACCAAGGACCCCTGCAACTTCTTATCACCATCTGTCAACAATGCTGGGAAGAAGCTGAGAAGAAAATATTCTTCTTGTTATTATAGAAATCAAGAAGAAACCGGTCGTGCGGAAGCCTGACGTCGAGCAAAAATAGTATACGCGTACTGTAACAAGTGTTCTGGGCAGCCACAGCTTTGTTTTCCATGTTTTAATATTAGGCACAAATAAGTTTTATTTCATTTCATATTAAGAATAAATATTTTTTAGTTCCATTTTTTATGTAAGAATTCATTGGCAATGAGTTTTTTGTTATAAATAAAATTTTTGCATTTTGAAGTACCAATTCTTTTTCTCTCCAATTTTTTCAGAACCAAGTATAGTGAAGTGTTCACCAGAGGCCACACTTTCATTATCCCATACAAATTGTATACCTCTGTCATTTATTTATGAACGCCACGCAGTTAAATCGTTCAAGGTCTCGTATACATATATGTGTCACTCATATATACAGTGAGGACCAAAAGTGTTACCCCCCCATTGTAACTCGTCTACGAATGAATTTTCGAAAAATCGCCCGAACACGTCAATTTTAATTCATATCGAAGTAAGTTTATGAAGAAAAATTTCACCCTTAACTTAATCCCCTACAGTAGGGAAGCTACCCCCATGAAAATTTTAAATAGCAAGGGGGGTCAAGTGGCAGCTCTTCAGAAAGAGGATTCAATTCTCTATTTGGCAGTGTAAAAAAAATAAAATTTGCTTCATTAGTACAAGAGAAAAGTATCTTTAAAGATAAAATAAATTAAATAAATCAAAAAACCACGGCACTGCTTTACTGTTCTTTTTGTCTACTAAAAGGAATAAAAACTGTATCTTATCATTAAGAAAAAGTAGATTTTTTTCTTTTCAATGTAAAATCAATTGTGAACCTTCATCCCTTTAAAGTAAAATAATTTAAAATTTTAACTCGCATCTGTTGCCTACTAGGAATTTAAACCGAAATTCATCGATTATTTTAATTTTCAAAATGGTTTTACCGCGGAACGTAAATGAAAAGTGTGAGGCAATTATTATTTATGGTGAGGCTAATCGCAACTATCATGAGTCGGTAAGAATTTTTAACGAACGTTTTCCGGATCATCACATTGATAGACATTATTTTAAATTACTGGTAGCAAAATTTTTTGACACTGGCAGCATTTTAAACAAAAAACGTACTGGTCGTTCCCAATTAACCGAAGAAAAGCAAATTCACATTTTAGGTGAAGTTGTAAATAACCCGTCCTCATCTAGCAGAGCTGTTGCTGTGAATTGCGAAGTAGGAAAGAGCACCGTAATAAGAGTCCTCAAAAAGTATAAATTTCACCCGTATAAATTAAGGATGGTACACCAATTGACTGAAGACGACCCGGACCGACGCCTAGAATATTGTGAAATAATAGCCAACAATACCTTAAGGAATCCCAACTACTTACACCACATCTGCTTTAGTGATGAATCTACTTTTTTTTTGAATGGTAACGTACACAGAAACAATGTTAGATATTGGTCTGATGAGAATCCTAGGATTATTCGTGAAACTCACACACAATTCCCGCAAAAAATTAATGTATGGGCAGGAATATTGGGTAACCATATCGTCGGTCCATTATTTATTGAACAAAACCTTAATGGTGTTCTTTACTTGGAATTACTAGAGACATTAATAAATCCATTGATATTAGAAATAGTTGAAAATAACCCCGAAGAATTTAATATGGATATAATTTTCCAGCAAGATGGTGCTTCCCCTCGTTACGCAGTAGTTGTCAGAAATTATTTAAATGCAGTTTATCAGGGAAGATGGATAGGGCGAAGGGGACCTGTGGAATGGCCCCCAAGGTCACCAGATTTAACTCCATTGGATTTTTTTCTTTGGGGTTATCTAAAAACTAAAGTTTACGAAACTGAGTGTGAATCCATTCAAGAGATACGTCAACGGATAACGGAAATTTGTTCAACAATCACACCAAAAACTTTACAAAACGTAACAGAAGCCACTAAACATAGACTTTTTTTCTGCCAAGAAGTAAATGGAGAACGTTTCGAACATTTGCTCTAATATCTAATAATAACTAGTTTAGTTAATTGTGAGAAAAGAACAGTAAAGCAGTTTCGTGGCCGTTTGATTTATTTAATTTATTTTATTTTTAAAGATACTTTTCTCTTGTACTAATAAAGCAAATTTTATTTTTTTTACACTGCCAAATGGAGAATTGAATCCTCTTTCTGAAGAGCTGCCCCCCTTGCTATTTAAAATTTTCATGGGGGTAGCTCCCCTACTCTAGGGGATTAAGTTAAGGGTGAAATTTTTCTTCATAAACTTACTTCGATATGAATTAAAATTGACGTGTTCGAGTGATTTTTCGAAAATTCATTCGTAGACGAGTTAAACTGGGGGGGTAACACTTTTGGTCCTCACTGTATAAAGTGATACCACAGTTACAGAATTTTTTAGTACCAAAAAATACTGATTTTAAACTAATTTATAACGAATTTTATAACAAACCAGTCCATTTTGAAATGGACTTGCAAGTTGCTTATTTCACAAATTTTGCATTTACCATATGAAATTTTTCTCATTCGTCAGGGAATGTAGAAATAATATTTTTCGCCTACCTTATGTCAAAATTAATCATACCAATATTAAAAATAAGACCGAAAGTAATGTTTATTTTATAAAATTTTAGTCCATTAATACGAATTCAGAATAAAAAAATTGTACTAAAATGTTCAACTACAACCGGTGAAACTTTCTAAGTTTCCTGTGTAAAAATATCCTCAAGTTCACTGACGATTAAAAGCGGTAAGCACCGCAACTTTTCTTCATTTTAACTTGAAAATTTCGCTCCACACAAACTACGACAGTCCATTATTCATCAACAAAGTAGGCGAGCGATAAAAATGATCTCATTTCGCGTTTTTACACACAAAAAACTTTTGAATATCTTCGTCACAAAGGGAACTAAATATTACTTTTGTAAACCGCCACTACATAAGCGTAGATTTTAAGAGAGGTAAAATAAAACATTTAAAATAAAGTGCTTTAAAAATTTCATTTTGATTCAAAAGAAACAACATAAAGAAAAGTTTTAAAAATAAATAAACGAAAATGTTTTGAACTTAATCTAATATACCTAAAAGAGGGATTTTTTTTGAAATTATCTTGGTTTTTCTTTCGTTTAAAATGAGTATAATCAGGCGGATTTTTAAAGGAATAAAATATTGTTTAAAATAGAGGTACACCACTAAAGAACTTCTAAAAATTCTTTGAGTCTCTTATTATTTCGATTTTAGATAACCCCAGAGAAAAAATCTAATGGGGTTAGATCTGTTGATCTTGGAGGCCATTCCGCCGGCCCAAGGTTGTTATGTCAAAGATGGACAGATGGGTAGGGGGCCTTAATCATAGGTGGGGCTCTGAAGTTGGCAACGAGTTACAGCACGTGGAGAGAAGAATTTTTTAGGTTCTGTCAAAGATTGACAGATGAGGGACGGGGTTTATGTCAAAGATTGACAGATGGGGGATCAAAAATCGCTGTAAAAACTATTTCAGGAACTAGACAATATTCCCATTAGAGACGGTACATAACAGATATTTGATTTTTTGCTTTCATTTACAAGTCTTATATGTTCAAAAATTTATTATTTGAACCATTGAACATCACCAAATATACATCAGAAAACTGTTATTCTGTCAATTTTCCAGTTCACTTACTTTTTTATAGATGGCGCCACATGCAAAATTATTATTTTGGGGTATATAATTGATGTCTTCGTAATAAAATGTTGCCGTCAAGAGAAAAAATCGGAAAAAAATAAAAAAAAAATAAAAACTCAAAAAAATTGAGAGAGAAATTTGAAAATAGTGGAAAAAAATGTAAAATAAAATTGTAAAATACGGAAAAAAATGAAGAAATCACAAATCCGAAAAAAATGCTAAAAATCGCAAAATATCGAAAAAAAAAGCCTAAAAAACGCAAGAAAGTGAAATAATTCACAAAAAATCGTAAAACAATCGCAAAAAACGCAACAAAATCAGGAAAAAACGCCAAAAATGTCGCAAAAAATCAATGAAATAAAAATAATGAGAAAAAAAAAGTGTAGAAAAACAATCCCAATGAGAAAAAATGAAGAGAGATTAGAAAGAATTGAAAAAAAAACCAAAAAAAAAAACTTAAAAAAAACAGAAAATCACAATAATGAAAAAAAAAACACGAGAAATAATTAAAACAATCGAAAAAAATTAAAAAAAAAATCTGAAAAAATAATAAAAAAAACAAAAGAGTGAAAAAAAAATTGAGGGAGAAATTAGAAAATATTGGGAAAAAATGAAAAAAAAATTGTAAAATGCGGAATAAACGCAAGAAATAAAAAAATATCACAAAATATCGCAAAACAGTCGTAAAAAACCACAACAAAATCACAAAGAAATCGAAAAATTTCACAAAAAATCGTAAAACAATTGCAAAAAACCGCAACAAAATATCAAAAAAATGACAAAAATATCGCAAAAAATCAATGAAATAAAAAATGAGGAGAGATTAAAAAAAAGTAGAAAAACAAAATATCATAAAAATGAAAAAAGAGAAATAATTAAAACAATCCAAAAAATCTGAAAAAAAAAACAGAAAAAATCGGAAAAAATAAAAAAAAAGAAAAAAATTGAGAGAGAAATTAGAAAACATTGGGAAAAAATGAAAAATTAAAATTGTAAAATATAATATAATTATTATCATAAAAAATCAAAGGAATAAGAAAAATTAAAAAAAATAGAAAACCAAAAAAATAGAAAAAAAACAGAACAATGAGGAAAAATTAGAAGAAATCGAAAAAAAAATCAGAAAAAAAAACTGAAAAAAATTCAGAAATATGAGTAAAAAGCAAAAAACAACTGTAACCATAAAAATTGAAAAAATTCAAAAAAACTGGCAAAGAAATTCCAAAAAAGTCGCAAATAATTGCAATAATCAGAAGAAATGAGAAAAAATTAAAAAACGAAAGAAAAAACCACAAATAAAAAAAAATAAGAAAAATGAGAAAAAACTAGAACAAATAAAAAAACATCTCGATAAAATAATATATTAAAAAAATTCTAAATAAGAAAAAAATCATACTGTAGAAAAAGACAAAGATTAAGAGAAAGAGAGGGAAGGAAAAATACGGAGTGTTCCATTTAAAATAATATACCTATGGTGCAGATATTTTTATTGAGGCAACCTGTATAGATCAAAATAACTTCAAATTGTACCTGCAGTAAATATTTTTTACTCATTCTTTCCATATAAAGACCAACACGACGCGTTTATAGTGCCCCGCCCTGTATATTTCATTATAGGGTTTTAAATAGAGATTAACAATATATAATTATTTTTCTAATTTTTGTTTGTGTATTTATGTCGATATTGAAGCTCAAAACTAATCTGTTCTTTCCATATAAATGAAACATCCTGTATAATAGTACTAAACTGTTTTTATTAGTTGCACTTATTTTCTATATTGGGTTTATTAATTTTTTTTTAGTTTGTTTTTCTTGTTTCAGCTTAGAAATACAAATAAATTAAACTTAGTATCATTCGAGTTACCAAAACAGTATTAATTTTAACACCCTGTAGAGGCTACACCAGTCATAGCAGAATTTTAAACTTGACGATTTTTTTTTACTTTTAGTAAAACAAACAACAAAAAATTTTCATTAACTTCCACCGAGGGTCAATTTCTTAACATTGTGTTCTTTGTTTGTGTTGTTCTATTGAAAAAAAAAAAAAAAAAAAAAAAAAAAAAAAAAAAAAAATAGCGTTCCAAATTTCGAACTTTAAAATCTGGTCACCTGATTAAAATTGGAAAAAATTGATAAATTGGGAGTGTAAAAAATGAATTTTATAACAAAATTTTAATTTTATTTTTTGAATCTTTACAATTTAACCCTTTTTAGAGATTACTTCTGCTGATAAAATTTTTGTAACTAACAAATAATTTTCACAAAAGTAAAGACTTGGTACGTACTGAAAAAAATTATTATAATACAAATCAAACCGAAGTTATTTATTTGGAGAAAAAAATTTAAAAAAAATTGTTTACTATACAAATCAGGTATAGATTTAGATAAAAATACAGAAAAAAATATTAAAAGATAAATAACATTCACAGGCGAGTTTATATATCGGATTAAAGGTCAGTAGTTTTGGGCTGGCAAGTTTAATGGTGTAATAACAATCTTCTATTTAGGTACCTGTTGGTCACTAATATCTCAAATTCATTCAAAATTAAAACCCTTCGGCGGTCGTTACATCTGGCAACTAAGCAAGATTATTGGAGGATAATAAACATTTAAATTTTTACGCAGAAAGTACATCTAATCGCCATCTATCGAATATTTAGTTAATTAATAGTTTGTGTTATGAAAATCATGGGGTGTTAATTCCGTGTTAATGATATGATAAAATACATCAAATATTCAGTCGTGATTTCTAT
Source organism: Neocrepidodera transversa (assembly GCA_963243735.1). Lineage (NCBI taxonomy): Eukaryota > Metazoa > Arthropoda > Insecta > Coleoptera > Chrysomelidae > Neocrepidodera > Neocrepidodera transversa. The sequence goes on along the minus strand of OY725337.1, from coordinate 18,274,700 downwards.
AATGTTAAATGAAATTTTAATATTCGGCTGCGGATCTTAAAAATTATTTTATTTTTTATCATCAAATTATCATTTCCTGGTCTAAGTTCATAAATAGCTTAAAAAAACTAGTTTTTGTACGTCACTGTTACTGTTAAAAAGTAACACTTTGGGCTTTGATATTTAGACTAATGATGCCGTCAGATGAGAATTGTAATAAAGCTCCGTGGATTTCTTTTGTTTTTTATTTAGTTTCTGTGTTTACTTTTGTTCAGCAAATGGTAAATAATAAAAATCGCAAAAGAAAAATGTTTTGTATTCAGTAATGTTAAAAAAAAATTCAAACACGAAATATAAAATATTCTCTTGTTTCTGAAAAAAATCTTGTTGAAAAAATAACATTATTATTGACTTAAAAGCTTAAAGAATAATCATTTTCACTTTTTAATAATTTTATTCTTAATTTTTAAAATCCGTTAATATTCACAATTTACATTTTATCCCTGGGAATTTTTAAAAAATATTAATATGCATTATAACTAATCTTTTCCTTGTATTATCTTCACTTATTTTACAATCGCTATTACGTCAGAAACGAACTCCCATGTTTAGAAACAATTTAATCATTTGCCAAAAGTAACTTCTATACATATAAACAATGGTAGTTCAAAATTAGACCTGTCTATGTTGAATATTAGTCTGAAATCGCGTAATTAAGATCCACAATTCGCAATCCGCAAAGCTGCTAGAATTTTACAACTTGTTAAGACTAATTACTATTCAGTTTCTGTTAAACAATTCGGCTTCAGTTGAAACAATGGCCAAGGGAACAGCGATGGAAGTTGCGCGGTAGGGAAAACGTGGAGGGGAGGAAGAAGTTAAATTACAATCTCTCAAAACTTCATAATCACCGAAGTTTCCTTATATTATATGGTCTGCTACACCTTCATAATTCCCATATGAATCACTGTACAGCTGGGATAAGAATGGGGATATACCAGCTTAGAATTCACATATTGTATATAGGTAAGATTAAATATAAAGAGTGTCCCATATTCATTGAATTTTTAAACATTTCGAATTGTTCAGGATTTAGTAGTGTAAGCATAGCATCTGCCTAGAGCGGTAAAATTGGTAAAATTATAAAATCAATAAAATACAAATAAATGAGTAAATCTTTTTATCCATGATTAATCATAAATTTATTCATACATGACTTTCCTAAATAATAACAACATCTATTATTCACAAGTGAATAATGATTTCATTATTCACTAGTGAATAATGATAAGTTGTGTCAATATACACCTCATGCTTCCCTCTCTCAACAAATTTAAAGGTCATATGTGTTCCTATTTTCCGAGCACAAGTTCAAGGTCAAAGTCATCTAAAGATTATATCAATGCCATGTCAAGGTCGTTTGATGGTCATGTGAACAAAATAACGTCAAGATCGTATCAAGTTCATATGAACAAATTACCTTATGTCAAGATCGTGGTCAAGATCAATGTCAATTTACTAATAAAGGAGTAGAAAAAGGATTTAATTAAAATAAGTTAAAATATACAGGGGATAGTGAAAATGAGATGTCTTGTACACCTACAAATATACAAGAAGTCTATTCACTGTCTGAATAAAAACATTAATGCTTATTTTAATAAACAAAATGGTAATATTTTTATGAATTGCTTAGTTATACAGAAATTTAATATTTTGTGTTATTTTTTTAAAAATAAAGGTATTTGTAGTTTTGGTTTGCTCGTTGAATAATATACTATTAAAAAGAACAGAAGATACGCCAGGTAAAAAAAATAATCTAGGAGGCAATAAAAAAAAGAAAGCAACAGATTAAAAGAAAAAAGTGAAGAACCGAAGGAAGAATTTAAGGCACCTTGAATTATAATTTTTTCTCAATATATATATTGCCCGGACATTTTTCCTGTTTCAAATAGAGAAGCAGCTATCCATCCTTGACATAAAACAAAGACCTATTTATTCAACTTTTTTTTTATTCTTAAAACTTTAAATATAAAATTATTTTCTTTGTTGGTTGCTCTTCATAATCAGAACTAATGCAGCTTAGGTTTTTTTCAAGTTCATTTTTTAACTCTTTTATGAAAAATCTTGTCAAGTACGAAAAATCTTGACAGTTACAAAAAATCTTGTTATGAAAAATCTTGTTAGTTACGAAAAATCTTGACAGTTACGAAAAAATTTGTCAGGTACGAAAAATCTTGACAGTTACGAAAAATCTTGTCTGGTATGAAAACTCTTGACAGTTACCAAAAATTTTATCAGTTACTCAAAATCTATTCTGTTTCAAAAAATGTTAACACATACGAATAAACAGTTTTGAAAATTCTTGTTAGTTACGAAAAATCTTGTCAGGTACACAGAACAACTAGAGCTGAAAAATTTTTCTATGTTGGCTAAAAATTTCCTCAGAGTAACTAAAAATGAATAGTTAAATATTTATCTTTGAGAAAATTGTTTTCACTAACTTTTTTTCCAACTCGGTATACTTTTTTTCAAAATACGTCCTTAATTCTGTGCTTGGGTAGTCACGTTTATACAATTGTATTGTATTAATCGGATGGGCTTCGATTTATTTGCGAGAGCCAAAATATGTGACATAAATGGCCGTATTGTGCGACTTAGAGGCTCAATTTTTTTACAGCTCCAAGAATCCATAGATCTTAGTACTTGATATTAATTTCAATTTGATACCTCCACGCGTTCCTGACAAAAAGTGTCTTGACACGCAGACAGACAGACATACAAAGAGTTCCTTTTTCCTTTTGAGGTAAGGAACTCTCAAAATAACTTATTTTTTCCTCAAACAGACATCACGTAAAATTAAATCTAAAGCTCTCATGTTATTTCCACAAACCCCATTTTTTTTTCTACAACTAACTAGCGACAAAACAGTGGCAAATACTCTGGATTTCAGTTTTTTGATATCGTCATTATTTACGCAGATGTCTTGATAACTTGATATCAAGTTAGCAAGATGTTTAATTTTTAATATATAAAAGGGCAGCAATTTTCTTTTTCATACAAATTATTAACGTCAAAAAAGCGGCTAATTCTCCAGCTTTTAGTTTTTTGATATCGTCATTATTTACTCAGTTCTCTTGCTAACTTGAAATCAAGTTAGCGAGATGTTTAATTTTTTTTTAAAAAAAGAGGCAAAATTGTTTTCCCACAACTAATTAACAGCAAAAAGGGTCAAATTCTTCAGCTTTTAGTTTTTTGATATCGTCATTATTTATTCAGTTGTCTTGCTAACTTGATATCAGGCTAGCAAGATGTTTCATTTTTAATAAAAAAAGAGCGGTAAAATTTGTTTTTCCACAACTAATTAACGGCAAAAAAACGGCCAATTCTCCAGCTTTTAGTTTTTTGATATCGTCATTATTTACCCATGCTAACTTGATATCAAGTTAGCAAGGCTGTTTAATTTTTAATAAAAAAAAAGAGCGGCAAATTTTATTTTTCCACATCTAGTTAACGGCAGAAAAAGCGGCAAATTATAATTTACAACCGTATCTCTAATAAGATACGGTTGTAATTTTCCGAAGTTGTCTTGCTAAGTTGATAGACGTCGTCCAAAACGATTTAAGGCAAGGTAACATATGGTATTGCCGCCTCTTAAGGCGGCAGTGGCACACTCCAATATTCATAACAATAACTAAATGTGACATATGTCATATTAATGTCAAATTTCATAAATCTATTATTCAACAGATGTAGCAATATGTCTTATTTACGATTTATTTCAGCATACATTTGACCAAATTATTTACTCGTTTTAGTAGTGACATTTTATTTCATATTATTTATCTGGTCTACTATACAATATAATTTTAATCTTATTTCATTTTATGCCAAGAGCAAGAAAATCTCTGAGCTCTGCTAGGATATGGCAATGCTGTAAAACTAACTTTGTTTGTTTGTTTATCTTCGATAAATACGTAAAATCATCATAAATATAAATCCCAAATATATTTTATAGATATTTCATTACGGACGGACAGATTTCCTTCAAAATTGCCATGGAGAGGTTTTTGGGGTTGGGGATTACAAATTTTTTCTCAAAATTAATAAATTCAAGACGGCAGACGAGATATTTGATTATGAACAGATTCTTTTCAAAATTGGTATTTGGGTGTTTTTGGGGTCGAAGATTATAAATTTGTTTTTCAAAATAAATATATTCATGATGGCGACTCCAAAATGGTGGACGACATTTATGATTATTAACCGATTCCATTAAAAATTGGTGCATGGGGTTTTTTGGTGTTGGAGATTATGGTTTTTTTTTTGCAAAATTAATAAATTCAAGATGGCGGACAATATATGGAATTATGATCTGAATCTGTTCAAAATTGGTATTGTAGGTTTTTTGAGATAGGAGATCATGATTTTTTTTCCAAAATAAATAAATTCAAGATATCGACTCCAAAATCGTGGATGCAATTTATGATTATTAACCGTCCATTCAAAATTGGTATATGGGGATTTTTGGTGTTAAAGATTATGAACTTTTTCTCAAAATTAATAAATTCAAAATGGCGGACGAGATATGGGATTATTATCCGATTCTTTTCAAAATTGGTATTGGTGGTTTTTTGGAATAGGAGATAATGATTTTTTTTTTCAAAACAAATAAATTCAAGATGTCGTCGCCAAAATGGTGGACGAAATTTATGATTATTAACTGATTCCATTCAAAGTTGGTACATGGGGTTTTTTGGTGTTGGAGATTGACTTTTTTTTTAAACTGCACAGAATTTTTTATTTACATTATCAAAATCAAAAAATATTTCTCCTGCAACATTTATACAGTAAACCATGATTGTTCATTTTCTCAAATATAAATATTTCGTTTTAACCTAGCAGATAACAGATTGATGCGCTCGGAAAAATAATAAAAATTCGGTTTACTCGCGAGTCCCATGATCAATAGTGACATCACATCACCAGCAGCAATACCGAACGCAGTGCGAAACTGGAAAGTTTGGCAAAACAGGAGCGCCTATTGGGAGACAAATATTCCATTATGAGAGACAAATATTCCAAATGTGGAGACAAATATTCCAAATCTGGAAACAAATATTCAATAAAAATAATTTTGGTGGCGCCTATTGGGAGACAAATATTCCATAATGAGAGACAAATATTCTAAATGTGTAGACAAATATTCCAAATGTGGAGACAAATATTCCAAGTCTGGAGACAAATATTAAAACTCTGGAGACGAATTTTTCATAAAAATAATTTTGTTAGCGCCTATTGGGAGACAAATATTCCATAATGAGAGACAAATATTCCAAATGTGGAGACAAATATTCCAAATGTGGAGACAAATATTCCAAATCTGGAGACAAATATTAAAATTCTGGAGACGAATTTTCCATGAAAATAATTTTGTTAGCGCCTATTGGGAGACAAATATTCCATAATGAGAGACAAATATTCCAAATGTGGAGACAAATATTTCAAATGTAGAGACAAATGTTCCATAAAAATAATTTTGTTAGCGCCTATTGGGAGACAAATATTCCATAAAAATAATTTCTTCTGTATCATTAAATTAGTCATAGATAAATTTCATTTTATGCGTTCGCGGTACATAAATATTCTGAATATATTCCGAATAGGACATGCGCAAATAACTTGTCCCTTTGTGGCCTTTGTAATCCTTAAATGTGTTCTGAACTAGTTCAGGATTAGCTCCGCGAAAATACCTAATATTCAGATTTTTCTAAAAGTTTGGCAACATGGTTTTATATGATTATCTTCTAATTTGATTATCGCGACATCTTTTCGAGAGGGTATGAACTAAGACATTACAGGAAATTATCGAAAATCTCCATTATGACAAATAAATTTGACATATATTTCTCAATCGTATTTCCAATTAGATTTAATAAATACTGAATAAAATAAAGAAATATTCAAGGAGCTTACTAAGAAAAATACGTAGAATGAAGTCTCCTACTTTTTATCTCTGATTTTAAAAATCACTTTTTTTATTTTTTTTTAGACTCAGTTTAATTACAGGACAAATAAAAAATAGGAGACTCCATTCTTTAAACATTATACTTTAAGCAGCCAAAGTTTAATTTTCCTTCGTTCAGTAAAATTTAAACGTAATTGGAACTGGTAAAACCGTGTTTTTATACGTCAAAATACAGTGAAACTGCGGCCTTAAACTAGTGGATTGTAATATTTTAAAATTACCATTAAAAATACGATTTTCACGAATTGAATCGTTAGAATAATTTAAATTTGTTTTATTTCAACATTAATTTTTTCAACACCAAATTATAGATCTTAAGAGCTTTAAAAAATAGCTGAGTTAATTTAGTTTATTGGCAAAATACTAAAAATACACCGCAAAAAGACGAAATCCTAATTGGAATTAGTGTGTGTAGAGTTATTGCCTGTAGGAAGGAATCGTGTAAAGGGTTGAAATGTAAAAGGGGTCGTTATACTAAGAGAGAAGAAGTGGAGAGGCAGAAGAGCATTACTGTCTCATAGTTAATTTAACCCTTTGTCAATTTCCACATTGGAATTAAACCAACGCGCCATCATTCTAAGGAGATATGATAAATTAAAGAACAACAGCATAGAGAAGTACGAAGCTTATTAATATTAGAATTTATGTTAGGCAATTTATTATATTGTCTAAATAGAGTATTATTATTAACAGAGAGTAATGTAGTAATTTGTTCCAGAACAATAAAATTTCGGTTTATAAATATAAATTTTGATAATGTACATTTTATTAATATCCGATATTGGTTAAAGTCCGTTCCTGCAAAAATTAAAACATTTTCACCCCAAACCGAATTCTTGGACGTAGTATTCGCTATAGTTTCAGTTTCGGGTTAGGCAATAAACTTTGCCACAATGGCTATAGAAGTTATGGAGTGTGTTCCCGTGCCCTTCATTTAACCTACTTTTTGCTGCCGTAACACGAAATATTTCTGCACGGAAAACGCCGTTACGCTACTTTTTTTTTATTCTTGGTTTGCTTTATTGCCTAATTGCTGTCTAATAAAACGTCTAATGGGTTCTGTTTTGGTAATTTAAATCGACTTTCTTAGTACATGTAAACTCTACGTACAGATATTTATACTTTGTGTTGCAGATGTGGATTTTATTTTTGATATTAAAATTGTTTTATACGCAGTGTTTTTTATTATGACTTAATTGCTACTTTTATTTTTTTTATTATTTAAAAATATTCAAACTGTTAAATAGAGCATTAAAAACCCTTTCAAATGTTGAATAAGTTGACCGCTGTTGCCTTTTAAAATTTTCAAAAAGGGCTAAAATAGAAATTTTTTGTAGAAATGCGTTTTATCTGAAATAAAAATGAACCTGGGGCCGTATTCTCGGGGTCCCTGTTGATATGTCGAAAATAAGAATTTCGATTTTTTTATTCAAAATATTTTATTTCGAAAATTCATATTTTGAATAACTTATTAATTTTTTATTTCGAATTACATTTTTGTGGATAAAGGGCCAGCCGGCTTATGGAGAAATGGGTTCCGATTAATTTGCCTGAATTTTTGATGTTGAAGATATCGACTTCCTGAACAATAGTGTCCATGGGTACAACTCAATCCTATGGTCAGTTTTCAACTTACAGGGTGATTAAGTTGAAAAATGACCATTTTTTAAAACCTATTAAAATGTAATTTTCTTAATGTATTAAGGATTTTTTGCTGTAATAGTTTTCTAATAGCATCAAATAATATTGATTTGTGCAGAAAAAGTATAATTTCATACAGGGCGATTCAAAAATTACCAAAAAAATTGTTGATGCTATGTATTCTACAGTGGGAATATAAAAATATTAATATTTGGTCTGAATTTACTTTAGTTGGACTTATTATAACAAGATATAAAAACATTTTGATCAAAAAGTTGATCGACTCTGCAGGTTATTTTTAATACAATTTTATATATTTTGTAATAAAAGTCAGTAGTCGATGTAATATTAGTGTAATAACCAAACGAACTCGACTGAGTGATGTCTACATTGTCAGTTGTCACTTGTCGGTTGGTTGGTCATTGTAAAATGTCGGACTGGTCAAACTAAATAAATAAAGTATTATTTGGACACACGAATGGTTTCATTGTCAACTAAATACAATTTATTACAGTCGACATTGAACCATTTTCAAAAATATATAATTTATAAATTAAATATCGGGTGACTCAAAAGATATTTAAGGTAGAAAATTACGAAAATTTGTTTTTTGCGAATCACCCTGTAATTTATTATTTTCTCCGTTAATTTTCTATTTTCTTCTTCTGATTTTTTTCTCTATATTTGCTACTTTTTTCCTATTTTTCGTAATTTTGCTGTTTCTCACTATTTTTTCCTGTTTTTACTTATTTGTCCCATTATTTTCTATTTTTTCTTCTGTTTACCTTTTTTTATTATTGTTTGCTATTTTTTCCTATTTTCCACTATTTTCTCATACGTTTCCCTATTTTTATCTAATTTTTCTATTTCTTTGTATATTCTTCATTTGTTTCATTTGTCACTATTTGTATTTCTCTATTTTGCCCTATTTTCTTTATTTATTTAATATTTTTAACTATATTCCCCATTTTTCTCTCTTTCCCTATATTGTCCAATTTTTTACAATTTGTTTCTATTTTTCTTCATATTTTTTCCATTTTTTATAATTTTTTTCCCATCATTATTTGTACTAGCAATAAACAAAAAGCATTCACATTCATTATTTTCAAATTGTATCAAAAATTTGGGAAATTTCAAATTTCTTTAATATTCTTAACAAGCTTTTATACTGAATTATTACATTTCCATAATAAAATATAACGTACAAATATGAATTAACAGCAGTTAAAATTAATTTTGTCGAAAAATAAACCAGTACCTAATACAAAACACAAAAGCGCTTTTATACTTTCAAAACTGTAAAACATAAAATAATTCATCATCTTTAGTCAACGTGAACCACAAAACAGCTGGAAAAGTACCTGCTTCAGAAGCCATATAATAACAATCTTTCATTTTCAAGTTTCAAGACTCAACTCAACATTACTTATCAAATATTAATTAAGAGTACAATCATTTATCACTTCTTTTTTCGAGAACACAAAATAAAGTATTCATTCGTGATGTCACTCGGCGCTTTTCCAGCCATTTTTCAAATGAATAAGGACTTTGTTTCTTTCTCTCTGTAAGGAAAAGGATTTATTCGGAACGAGACAGGGGCGTACTTAATAATGCTTCCCGTTTATAGCCAAAAAAACATAAACATAGACAATCGTTAAAATTATTATAAAATTTCACCTATTTTTCGCTAATTGTACATTTTCATGTCTACCTTTATTGGTCAAATATAAAATGAAATAAGACTGTCTGATATTGGCTTGTACAAAAATCGAGAAAACGGTTTTCACTATAGTCACTTGGGCTAAATATATTCCCCTACCAAAGTTTCCATTTTTTGAATACGAGAATTTATTAAAATATTCTTAGCCTTATATGGAAGCAAACAAAATCTGAAAGTCAAAATATTTTATTATTCAACATATTCAATACATTTTTACCTTTCAAAAAAAAAGTTTTATCTTTATCTGCAAATCAGACCACTACAGCTTCTATATTCTCCTCGTTAAAAGAAAATTTCCGACATTTTAAAATTTTTTCTGTTGGGGAAAGAGATGATAGTCAGACGGAGCCAGATCTGGTGAGTAAGGGGGATGTTCCAGTAATTCGAACCACAAATCACGAATTGTTTGCTTGGCAACATGCGATTTATGTCCAGAGGAAAAAACAAAACACCTTTGGACAACTTTTCGCGTCTTTTATTCTTATTAGAGTGGCCAGTAACGTAAAATAGTAATCCCCAGTTATTGTTCTACCCTTTTCCAGATAATCAATCATGATTACTCAATGGCAATCCCAAAAATCTGAAGGACAAATTTTTTAAGCAGATTTTTGAACACAAAATTTCTTGGGCCTTGGAGAACCACTATCTCCAATTCAGAGAAATAATATAAAGGAAGATTCAAAAGTTGTCAAATCAATTTACAAATAAATATTAAAAAATAGATTAAAAAATCCTTTATTGCCGTACTGTTTAAATAATAGAAACAAGAAAATAAATAAATATTGCCAAATATTTATGAAACAAATAAATAATAGAATACAAAGAATAAAGTTAATTCCTGCTTTGAAGTTTTTTCATTCTTTTTTTGATATTGTAACTTTTTTTTTCGTTTTTTCAATAAAAAAAGTGTACTTTTTACAAAATCATCGGGAAATCTAAAATTTTTGATGGATATTACAATAATGCACGGACAAAAAAACATAATGGAAAAAATTACAGCGAGAGTTGTCCATCCGTGGCTTCCTGAATGAACTGGAACAATATGACATATAGGAGATATATTTTCCTCCAATATTACGTTGCAATTATAATCGAGATGGAATTTTGAATTATAGTCAGAGTATAGACAGCGTCGGTACCAGATAAAAATTTTATAACATAAAATGGTTTAAGTAAAATTTATTAATTTATTATTTATAAATTTGTTCGGTACAGGCTTCTAAATTTAACTTACTTAACTGTAAGTAGGATTTTTCATTATTTTCGTTGAATTTATTTACTGCAATTTTTGAAGAGGGTCCTATCTAACTAGAAAGCAGAACCGGCTTTTAAATTTTATTTACTTAATTTTCAGTAAAATTTTTTATAATTTTTGTTACATTTATTTTTATTATACTAATTACTAAAATTTTCGAAGACGGTCCTATCTAACTGGAAACCAGTACCGGTTTAAAAATTTTATTCACTTAATCTTCAGTAGTATTTTTGATATTGTTTGTTATATTTATTTTCGTTCTAATAATTACTAAAATTTTCGAAGACGGTCCTATCTAACTAGAAACCAGTATCGGCTTCCAAATTTTACTCACTTAATGTTAAGTTGTATTACTGATATTTTTTTATATATTTATATTCGTTGTAATAATTACTAAAATTATTGAAGACGGTCCTGCCTAACTAGAAAGCAGTACTGGTTTCCAAACTTTACTCACTTAATGGTCAGTGGTATTTTTGATAATGTTCGTTATATTTATTTTCGTTGCAGTAATAACTAATTTTAGAAGACGGTCCTATTAAACTAGAAAGAGAAAGCAGATCCTTCTTTTAATATTAACATATTTAATTTTAAGTAGGATTTTTGATAATTTTCGTTATATTTATTTTCGTTGCAGTAATAACTTAAATTTTTGAAGACGGTCCTTTTAAACTAGAAAGGGAAAGCAGTACCGGCATTTAAATTTTACATGTTTAATTTTAAGTAGGATTTTTCATAATTTTCGTTGTATTTATTTGATTGTTATAAGCACTGAAAATTTCGAAGACGGTCCTGTCCAACTAGAAACCAGTACCGACTTCTAAATTTAACTTACTTAATTTTAAGTAAAATTTTTAATAATTTTTGTTAAATTTATTTTTATTATACTAATTACTAAAATTTTCGAAGATCTAACTAGAAACCGGTACCGGCTTCCAAATTTTACTCACTTAATGTTAGTCAGCCATTTTCTATCCACGTTTTCATCTATCACCCGATAGATGGCGTTGCAAGAAGGTTTCAAACAGCTTTTAACAGGTCTCGAACAGCTTTTTAACAAGTCTCGAACAGCTTTTAACAGGTCTCGAGCAGCTTTGAACAGCTTTAAACAGCTTTTAACGAACAGACCTGATAAAAGTTGTTCGAGACCTGTTAAAAAGCTGTTCGAGACCTGTTAAAAAGCTGACCTGATAAAAGTTGTTCGAGACCTCTTAAAAGCTGTTCGAGACCTGTTAAAAGCTGTTTAAAGCTGTTCAAAGCTGTTCGAGACCTGTTAAAAAGCTGTTCGAGACCTGTTCAAAGCTGTTCAAAGCTGTTCGAGACCTCTTAAAAAGCTGTTCGAGACCTGTTAAAAAGCTGTTCGAGACCTGTTAAAAAGCTGTTTGAAACCTTCTTGCAACGCCATCTATCGGGTGATAGATGAAAACGTGGATAGAAAATGGCTGACAAAAGACGTGGATTAAAAATGGTGGTCCATGCATCGGACGGCCATGTTGGAAAGGGGGCGTGGCTTACAATGCTATTGAGATAGGAAATTTTCCCATGCCCAAGTGTCCCATACCCTACTAATGTTCAGTAGTATTTTTGATAATGTTTGTTATATTTATTTTCGTTGTAAAAATTACTAAAATTTTTGAAGACGGTCCTATCTAACTAGAAACCAGTACCGGCTTTTAAATTTTACTCACTAAATTGTAAGTAGTATTTCTGATAATTTTTGTTGTATTTATTGTCGTTGTAATAATTACTAAAATTTTTGAAGGCGGTCCTATCTAACAAGAATGCAGTACCGGCTTTTAAATTTTACCTGTTTAATTTTAATAATTTTAATGATCACAAACATTTTTTCATACGGTCCTGTGTAACTAGAAACTAGTACCGACTCACTTAATATTAAGTAGTGTGTTTGTTAATTTTTGTTGAATTTAATTTATTTACGTTGTAGGAATAACTAAATTTTTTGAAGATGGTCCTGTATAACTAGAAAGCAGTACCGGTTTCCAAATTTTACTCACTTATTGGTCAGTAGTATTTTTGATAATGTTTGTTATATTTATTTTCGTTGTAATAATTACTAAAGCTTTCGAAGACGGTCCTGTCTAACTAGAAACCACTACCGACTTCTAAATTTTTGCTAAACTTATTTTTATTATACTAATTACTAAAATTTTCGACGACGGTTCTATCTAACTAGAAACCAGTACCGGCTTCCAAATTTTACTCACTTAATATAAAGTAGTATTTTTGATAATATTTGTTATATTTATTTTGGTTGTAATAATTAATAAAATTATTGAAGGCGGTCCTATCTAACCAGAAACCAGTACCAGCTTTTAAATTTTACTCACTTAATTTTAAGTAGTATTTTTGATTATTTTTGTTGCATTTATTTTCGTTGTACTATTTACTAACATTTTTAAAGGGGGTCCTATCTAACTAGAAACCAGTACCGGCTTTGAAATTTTACTTATTTAATTTTAAGTAGGCTTTTTAATCATTTTCGTTGTATTTATCTATTGTTTTAATAATCACCAAAATTTTTAAAAACGGTCCTGTGCAACTAGAAACCAGTAGCGACTTACTTAATTTTAAGTAGTGTATTTGATAATTTTTATTGAATTTAATTTATTTACTTTGTAGGAATAACTAAAATTTTTGAAGACGGTCCTGTCTGACTAGAAAGCAGTACCGGTTTCCAAATTTTACTTTCTTAATGGTCAGTAGTATTTTTGATAATGTTTGTTATATTTATTTTCATTGTCATAATTACTAAAGTTTTCGAAGACGGTCCTGTCTTACTACAAACCAGTACCGACTTCTAAATTTTTGTTATACTTATTTTTATTGCACTAATTAGTAACATTTTCGAAGACGGTTCTATCTATCCGGCTTCTAAATTTTAATTACTTAAATTTAAGTAGGACTTTGTTGGATTTATTTTCATTACCAAAATTTTCGAACAAAGCAGTATCGGCTTCTGAGTTTTACTTAATTTTAAGTAGGATTTTTGGTAATTTTCATTGTATTTATATTTGTTGCAATAATTCATCAAATTATAACAAAAATGTTAATGTATTCAATTTTTTAAATTTTAAAAACGTAATTACTGTAAACGCATCTCAATTGTCACAAAAAATGGAATCAAATTTTTTTTTACTGAATATTTAGTTAATGTCTGTTACGGAGTTTTATTTGTCAATCGTTTAACAAAAAGTCGTTAATAAATATTCCATTTAAAAAAAAATTGTTTCACATTTGTGTAAATTCTCGCAAATAAAAGAGATCTAATAAATGTATTTCCTTTAGACTGCAATATAAATATATTTTGCATCTCTGAATATGGGTTGTCAGAATCCAATTTAAAATCTATTACCATTTTTTACTTTTTGTAGAAAGTTAAACGGTAGAGGAGGAGTTTAATACAAATAGCATAGAATGAAAAGAAATTGTAAAAATTATTATTATTATTATATATAAATAATCTACTTCTGGGACAAGGTAACTAGTATAATTTATAGCTTATTAGATCTTCTTATGTTTTTAATTTCAATTGTTTTGCTTTTAAAATTACTGTCATCGTTGATTTTTATGTAGTTGATAATTATTTACCAATTTTAGTTATTATTACATTCTTTAAAGTTGACAAAGTTACTTGGAGTGGGTTAAACTTTTAAATATTTTAAAGTAGAAGATCAAAAACCTCTTCTTGAAAAACATGTTTGAAGATCATAACGCGGTCTTTTGGCGCCTTGCTCTAGGTCTCCAATCGACTCGGGCGCCACCTTCCGTTTATAGTATGAAGGCCCCTTGCACCGAGCAGCGTCACTAATGATAAAATACTTCAGGGGTAATTATGATACCGACAAAGCGCTAGCAAAAAAAAAAAGGCGTGATTTACTTGCCCAACGGGGCCGAGAATCTGGATATCAACTGATAAAAACGAAAAACAATAAAATCCGAAACTAAAAAGAAAATATTTTCATTTGATATCAAATCCGACAATAAAGAATAAAAATTGTGTAATTTTCTGGATTTATTACGGATTTCTGGGTACCGTCATAAACTGGTCAGGCCTTTATTTCCGACTTGTGGTATACTGAACCGCTACTGGAGCTGGATCTGATTTTTCGAGTCGTACTCGAACTGGAACTCCAACGAATTGAGTCGTGATATACCGTAAGGTTTTCTGCATATGAAAAGCCATGCGCGAGTGTGTCCATTTGTCAAGCGGAGGTTGTCTTCACATAATTTTAATTTAATAGCAAACGGTTGTCGATGAAAATTATTGGAATCTTGTTTGGAAAAAAATCAATATTTATATCTGGATAACATTTTTAAATCTAATTTTAAAAACCCTCAACAAGTATGTAATAATAAAATGCGAATGTTATTTGTATTAAAAATAAAACAAATAAAAGTTTTTAAAATGGGGTAAAAACATGTTTTTTTTCTTGGGCCCGAAAAATTCACTTTAACAATAAACACAAGAACTGTACGCAACACGAAATTTATGGACAGAACGCTATGAAGACATTTTAGTCTTTTAAACAGACTTAATCAGAATGACATTTTTCATTAGCTACTGAAGAAGTAGGTACTATGAAGTATAACAGAAGTAACCTGCAAAATAATAAAATTAATTTTATTATACAGTTTTATTGAAATTAAATTTTTTTGCGTTTTTCTTCCAATTCATTTTTTTTACTTGTCCCATCTTTCTCCATTTATCGTGTCTTTTTTTATGGTTTTTTGATTTCATTTTTTTTTTATTTCTTTCGAATTTTTTTACCCGCGGTTTTCGATCTTCCAATTTTTTTTCGGATTTTTTATGATGTTTTACGATTATTTAGAATCGTTTACGAAATTTTACGACTTTGATCAGTTGTTTGCGATTGTTTTATGACTTTTTTACGATTTTTTACAATTTTTGCAATTTTTAACGATTTTTTTACTTATTACGATTTTTTATGATTCTTCACGATTTTTCACGATTTTTCACACGTTTTCACGTTTTTTTACGTTTTTCACGATTTTTTACGATTGTTTCCATTTCTTTAATATCTTTCTCAATTTTTTAAAAATCCGTAAAGAATAGTAAAAATACAATACAATTTTTTACCATTCTAGTCCTTTTTTCCATTTTTTCCATATTTTTTCAGTTTTAACGGTTTATTACGGTTTTTTACGATTTTTCACTATATTTTATGATGTTATACGATGATTGACCATCATTTATGAAATTTTACGACTTTTTATCAGTTTTTTACGATTTTTTTATGATTTTTTTGTGATCTTTTACAATTTTTAACGATTTTTTACTTACTACGATTTTTTAGGACTTTTCACGATTTTTCACGATTTCTCACAGTTTTTTACGATTTTTCATGATTTTTTCCATTTCTCTCCTATCTTTCTCAATTTTTTAAAAATCCGTAAAAAATCGTAAAAAATACAATACAATTTTTAACATATTATCTTAAACCTTTTTTTCCATTTGTTCCAGATTTTCCAGTTTTTTCGGTTTTTACGGTTTATTACAGTTTTTTGCGATTTTTCACGATATTTTATGATGTCTTACGATTATTTGGCATCATTTTACGATATTTTATGAGTTTTTATCAATTTTTTACGTATTACTGTTTTTTAGGATTTTTCAGGGTTCTTTACGATTTTTTCCATTTTTTCCTATCTTTCTCAATTTTTTAAAAATCCATAAAACATCGTACAAAAATCGTAAAAAATGATGAGAAATTCAATAAAGTATTTTACGGTTTTTAACGATTTTTTACGATTTTTTACAATTGTTTACGGTTTTCTTACGATTTTTTACGAGTTTTTACGGTTTTTTACGATTTGTTACGATTAGTTTCGATTTTTTACGATTTTTTTCATTTTTTTCTTTTCTCTCTCAATTTTTCACTGATTAAATGACGATATTTTGTAATGAATGGGGAATTTAAAACAATTCTCTACTGGTCACAACAAAACGTGGAATAAGGCGTCAAAAATTTAACGATTAAAATGGAAACCTATAAAGTACTGTAAATTAAAATAATTGGATAGCGATTAATATAATTAAAGTGTTGTTTTTATTTACATTTTTATTATCAATTACTTTGTTTGCGATTAAATTATTTTTATTGATATAGTTATGTCAAGTTTGTTATTGTTATGTAAGAATTATTTATAGGTTTAGATTACTAGGTACTCTATTTATAAAATAAATTGAATTTAGAAAAAGAAAGAATGTGATGGAAAAGTGTTTTGTTATATCAATAATAAATTCCATTTATACAGTCAGAAAGGTTTTACAGTTTTTACAAACCTTAACCTGTAGTTTAATTTTATCCAGCTGATCTGTACTGATACACATATATTTAATAATAATAATCATAATAATATAATAAACATTTTCATAACATTAGATATCCCAAATGTACCTTTTTTTGTTTCAAACTATCAAAAATAAAAATTAATTGCTTCTCTTTATTATATAAAAATTGATTTTTTTATCAAAATATTCTTACCTACCTTGACAATTTGGAAGCCAGATTTGGCAGGTTAAGTTAGTTTTTCAGTCACCAAAATCCATTTTTATCTGTAGCCTGAAACAAAAATAAAAAAATTAATTTAAAATTATAAAAAATTATAAATTTGTAAATTAATACGAAAGGAAAAAGTAATCAGCGAACGGAGATATGTGAAATTTTGTATAGTTAAAGTTTATATATTGGAGGAGTGTAGAAATCTAAAATTAATATTTAATATGTGTTACAAATAAATTTAAAATAAATTAAATACAATATTACATTCATTGTTTATCTCAAACATATTTATTAATCGAGCCAGTCTCTCGAAGATTTTACTTTATTGTAATTTTATTTTTGGATTGAAACCTTCTCTAGGTAAAGCATGTTGGATAATTGTTGGATAGATAAAAAATATAAAAAACTAGAAAAAACGGAAAAAATAGCAAAAAATAGAGGAAAGATATGAAAATATGGGAAAAACAGTGAAAACAGTCAATTAATAAAACAGGGAAAACAGGAAAAATTGGTAACAAACAGGAAACAATTGAAAAAAGTAGAAAATATAGAGAAAAATAGTACATGATAGGAAAAAATGGGGAAATATACACAAAATATAAAAATGAGAAGTTATTCAAAAAAGCGGGAAACAATTGAAAACAAGAGAAAAATGGGAAAAAATAGCACAAATAAGTAAAATAGGAAAAATAAAAAAAAATATTTTTAGATTATTGCCTATTCTGATATAAATCTCACTGTAAAAACAGATTTTAAAAAAAGTGTTCAGTTTTTGGTCTACAGACCGAGACGTTACCGGTGGACCACCCTGTATATATTTTTAACATAAGTTTAATAATATTTCTGTAACGTTGGTTTTGGCGTAATGGGTATAGTAGGTATATGGTTTCGGTGTAAAAGGGCCGGAGTTTGATTCCCAGTAAGGCCAACTTTTTTTATTTTTTGATAATTTTTTTAGCTTCATAAAAACCACATAAACATAGTGATTGGTGAGTAGAGTTTTTTTTTCAAAATTAATGATTAATAGATTTCGCTTTTTTAACTTCTTAAAAACAACATAAAAATTGTGACTGGTAACCAAAATAATATATACAGTAAAGTGCCTTTTTTTTCTCAAAATTCGCGATGTAAACATTAAACCAGTATCCCATTGTAAAATTATTAATAAAAATATTTATAAAAATAGTGTAAATATATATTTTGATAATGTGATAAAGTAGTTTTAAGGCTTTATAAAATATTTTTACGCGACGTCACGTAAATAGGAACGTCTGTATTTATGTGGAAGCTAGCGGTGTTCTGATTGGATGTTGATGAAATCATGCGTACTGACTTCGTCTTGTCTTGTTGACCTTATTGTCAGTTCGTGAATGGTGCGGTGTTTCAAAATGACAATAAATTTAAACCACCAATCACAAGCAAATTTATTGAGCAACATACTTTTCATTCTCTAAAAATTCAGTGTGATATTTTTATAAATCAAATTTTTATAACAATTTTTATAAAAATAAATACGAAAATTTTTTACAGTGGGATATGGGTAGCATACGTAGTTTATTTTATTTTCCGATGTACGATATAAACGAATACATCCGACGTACTCCTAGTTACGGTGAAAATACTTTCTTCTTTTACTATGTTTACATCTGGCCTCTATTTAATAAGGAATTCAGTTCGTACATACTGCCATCTCTTAAAAATATTATCAATTAATGTAGATGTTTTTTATTTATTTTTTTTAATATAGGTTTTAAAAAATTATAAATATTTTTTTTAGGCATATTTGATAAAAGACTTTTAAGGGCTAATTAAAAAATTTTCCATAATACATCCCCATTTAAAGAAATAAATACTATTATTTTATTATTGTTTATATGGGTATTTGACAAGATACATTTTCCGGACTATAATGATATAAAAGTTACTAGAAGTCACCAGAATATACCTAATATTTTTCTAGTGCCAATAAATGCAACCGTCGATTTCCAGAGTAGATACCGATAATAAAAAACTAACAGCCTTATTTATAAAAACTTACAAACCCCTTACAACAGACTTATAAGCGCCGTCACCAAAAATTATTATTGATAAACGTATATTAGCGTTACAAACCACTTTTAAAGGCTTTGTAACTTTGTTAAATTTACAATAGGCTTTTTCCTACTTTAACCGTATTTTAACCTAACTTTTTCAAATAACTTTTATTCAGTTTTATTTTGAAATCGTTTAATTTATTTATCAATATACATGCAACTAATTTGATAAATGCAATTCATTTGTGAGACATTGAATTTAAAAAGAAATATAGATTCAATAAAGCCCCGATAAGGCACATATCGTGGAATTGGTGAGTGAAGATCTAGTTGTTCATAGTAGTAGGGGTCATGGAATTTCACCAGAATTGCAAGGGCTCACTGCATTACGCTGTTGGAGCAGAAAAGAGGTAATAAAAAAATTAAATAGCTTTCAGTATGTAATATTTTACAAAATTTAAGGTACAAGACAATGCTGGGGATCTACATGGTCTTAGCTAACCCTCGGTCAGCAGAATATGTACAAAATTGGCTAGAGCACAAATTCGTTCGGCAACTACAATGCGATGTCTTCTGCTTTGCAGTTCGGTAGAGCTGATGGAGCGCCTCGTCCAGTCCGAAAAATTTCACGCTGTTGCATGGCTTTCTTCTTCTTCACCTGCATTTTTTGCATGCCCTATTATGTTTTTAGTTGGGTAATTGTGCGCTTTGTTCCCGTACACGAATTGAAACTGAAAATAAGGCACAATTTGTGTAATTCAAAAAGCTTAAACAATAACTACACACAAAATTTAGTAAATTATTTGAATAAATTCACCTATTGTGAATGTCTTCCCATGCACTCTTTTTCTTTTTATTGGTGTTTGTATTTTTATTTTCAATTATTGTTACTCTTTCCCTCACTAAATCTTATAAAAGATGCTGGAAGATTCAAAATATAAAATAATAAACAAACAAGTAAAAAACGACAATATTTTTGCTATAATTTCGATATTTTCCAAAATTTAAAGCTACGATATAAATTTCTATATTATATCGTATAAGTAGCGGGAAAGTAAAAATACCTGAAACTAAATTATCTTAGAAACTAAAAGAGCTAGAGCAGAATGGATGCTTTTTTTGAAATCCACACCCCTGGAAACACCCCCACACCATTTATTTTTCAAATCTAAATTTTGAAAAATTTTGAAGATTTTTGAAGGCTTATAACCACCTTGCCATTTTTATCAGGTCAGATATTCTTTTACTCCGATTTAAATGAAATATTATTTCTAGATAGAGAAAGATGATTCGAATTGAGAACAGCTGTTTGTTTCGTTCAAGTTTGTTTTTTTTACATTTTTTCAACGAATTATTCAGAAGTGGCGCTTTCACCATTTTTTTAAAAACTGAATTATTTCAGATACTAAAGGAGCTAGAGCAGAATAGATACTTTTTTTGGAATCCACACCCCTGGAAACATGCCCACACCATTTATTTTTTAAATCTAAATTTTGAAATATTTTGAACATTTTTGAAGGCTATTAATATATATAACCTTGCCATTTTTTTCGGGTCAGATATTTTTTACTCCGATTTAAATGAAATTTTATTTATAGAGAGAAAAAGATTATTCGAATTGAGAACAGCTGTTGGTTTCGTTCAAATTTGTTTTTTTTTTACATTTTTTCAACGAATTATTGAAAAGTGGCACTTTCACCATTTTTTTTAAACTGAATTATCTCAGAAACTAAAGGAGCTAGAGCAGAATGGATACTTTTTTGAAATCCACGCCCCTGAAAATACCCCCACACCATTTATTTTTTAAATCTAAATTTTGAAAAATTTTGATCATTTTTGAAGGCTATAATATATAACCTTGCCATTTTTTTCGGGTCAGATATTTTTTTACTCCGATTTAAATGAAATTTTATTTCTAGATAGAGAAAGATGATTCGAATTGATAACAGCTGTTGGTTTCGTTTACATTTATTTTTTTTTACATTTTTTCAACGAATTATTGAGAAGCGGCGCTTTCACCATTTTTTTAAAAACTGAATAATCTCAGAAACTAAAAGAGCTAGAGCAGAATGGATACTTTTTTGGAATCTACGCCCCTTTAAACACCCTCACACTTTTTATTTTTCAAATTTAAATTTTGAACTTAATATAAAATCACAAATTTAAATTTTGAAAAATTTTGAAGATTTTTGAAGGCTATAATATGAACTTAATATAAAATCACATTTATACATTCCTTATCTTCATCAAACCAATTTTACCACCTTTTCTTTGACATTCTTTTCAAATTGTCCACTTGCGTTACAATAAATCTTTATGTGCATACAAAAACGTTTGAATTGTGATGTTTTGTGAGGTTATAAAAATTTTGACACTCACAAATTAACATAACTTCACTAAAATCCCTAAAAAGTGCATTTTATCTGTTTATTAGTTACTAACCTATTACTACACATTTATGAAAAGCACAAACTTTAACGCGTATTGTAAGCTTACAGAGCGTTTTAACCAAAACACGTTTAAAACATGAATCAAAATATTTTTATGAATAAGACTATAAGTATTGAATTCTATGTGACACAATAGTCAACCTACTTACTTCACGAATTGTTAAAACCCATCCCCATCACCCCTATAACTGAATCTGAATTACTATTATTCAGGATTCGAATTAATTTTTCATGGCTTCGATTCAGCCCTTTTCGATAATAAAATATTTTAACTTTCAAATTACTCTCTCGGAACAATTTTAAAATATCATTCGATCAAAAGTTTCCGCAAACCTTTCTATCGTGATTAAATACACATCTCGAAGCGATATTAACGAAAAGCAGTCGGGCGCTTTTCTTACTCCCAAACTGAAACTCTTAACTCTAGATCTCCATTTATTGTGACACTATTGATTTCTAATTATTTTTGCTTTAACACTGAAAGCTTTTCTCTCGAATTGGATATAAATTTGTTCACAAGTCGGCCGTATTTTACTATTTTACGTATATATGACTAAAAGGTGTTGCATTACTTTATAAATCTTGATGGTTTTTATTTGTCTTATGTGGGAGAAATAGTAAATTGAAATTTGTCGTTTTCAATACGAAAATAAATGTCTTATTTGAAATTAAGAAAGATCCCAGCCCTGTACAAGAAGTTGAATAATGGAACTAGAGAGCTAAACTTCGAAAACACCAGAGGTATATTGGTGGAATGCGTAACTTACGCGAAAGTGTACGAGGAAGAAAATCAACAGAAAACCTATAATCAATGAGGTTAGCTAAGGAAAACCTCAAAGTTTCTATAAACAAATTTAAGGATAATTGCTGTAAAGAAGTATATACCCAAGTAAACTATAATATAGGGACAAAGGCTATAAATAACTACGAAGCTACAAAGGGACTAAAGTATATATTCTCCACTGACATTTTCTACTTTTAGAGTGAGGAAGATATATAAAAACTCGATTTGGATTTAGGACATGAATATCAAATAGTGATGAGGTCAAAAAAGTCATGAAAATAAAAAAGCTCCTAAAGTGCCAGAAAATTGTACTAGGTATGTACAATTGTCATTTTAGACATCAAGAATACGTTCAATGTAGCATCTTGATCTGAAGAGGATAGTAAAAGACAGAGACATTAAATAAATGATAATAGCGGCATGATGGAGATGGTTGAGATAATATTTGTGGGTCTAAAAGGTTTCATAGTGGGGTTATCGCTATAGCACATTCTACAAGATGGAATCATAGAAATACAAAAAAGAGTGATGGTACTAATAGATTTTGCCTGGTACCGCAAAAAATGAGAACGTAGAATGAAGCAGGTAAAATTGAATATAAAACGTAAATCGACATATTAAACAAGAATATTTTTTTAAAATGCATTAATCAAATTATAGCGAAAGCGAACGCTTAACCATGACAGTTCTTAGGCACAACACGGACAAACCATTATCTATCTATCTAGCTGAATATTTTCACATCAGAAAAATGCTTTTGATAAAAGTCCATATTAGTTCTGATGTTAGCTTTTAGATTTTTAGGTTACTGTGCCATTCCCTTTCTATGTTCAGGTCTCGGCAATGGCATAATATATAAAGAGGAGTTTCGTCCTTTTCCTCACATTTCCTGAATAGCGAATCTTCTGATACGCCTATGAGATTCAGGTGGACTTAGTGCAGTTTTAAGATCTGCTTTTGTGTGGACCTTCTATGATTGCTTTGAACTAACTGAGTTCCTTCCAGTATTCCCTGTGTTTTTCCTTTAATATACAGGTTCGACATTTTTCTTTTTAACTGAAGTCGAGAGATTTTGTTATTTAAAAACGATCCAAAAAAATTTTAGCGCAAAATATTAATATTTAAGTCCGCTGTACGTATTTTAATATCAAGGATCAGCGAGAGGCTGGAAAACGTACCTGTGCGCGAGACTAGACCGTGTGACGTCAGTAGCCATGAACGGTTCACCCCTGGCCCGCTGCAGCAATAATAATTACGATCCAAATTTAATAGACAATATTATAAATAAAAAGTTACGAAAACATACTTTAGAACAAGTATTTCCTTCTGATAAAAACAAAAATATTCAATTCAAAAGCTTAACATATTTTGGTACACCATCCTTAAAAATCAAATCATTTTTAGAAACTTTAGACCTGAATATTTGCTTTAAAATTGATTACAATTTACAACAACAACAAATCTAAATCATCAAAATTAAAATGTGGTAATGACAATTGTGATAAAATTTATATATTGAGAACTTTTAGGAATTTTAAAACTAGAATTTCAGAACAAACGCAGCTATGACGACCAAAAATTAGATTCCAACTACTCAAATCATTTATTAGCAAACCAACATACTTTTGATTCAAATTTTGAAATTTTGCATATAGAATCTGAATCCTTCAAATTATATCTTTTAGAAGCTCTCGAGATAAATAAAAACAAATATTCAAATAATCTTCTTAACGACCAAAGAGATATCAATAATTCCCCATTATTAAACCTTTTTACCTAGAAGGGACCCGGTAAGATTGTTGTGAATGGATTTTCCAAGTTTAGTTAATTGCCATGTAAATTATATTATAATACCTTTGATTAAATTTCCAAGTAAAAATTTTGTTTCATACTTTTTTCCATGTAAATTAGATTATAATTCTTTTATCAATAACCGTAAAATTCCCTATTAATGCACTGTATAAATTAAAAATTTGTTCATTATACCTTCACCCGTTTGAGAAAGCTACTGTGTTAGCGAAACGCGTCACGGTTCTATATTGAACTTAGGGGAGGTTGGGGCAATGTGGACTACGGGGGCAATGTAAACCACCTAGCTTTATTTGTTAACAGCGGCAACATCGCGGTAGATTCTTCCATACTTATGTGCATAGGTATTCGACCGATACGCAGTACAAATTTAGCAGCCGTGCGGTACTGTGTGTCGAAGTTAATAACCAAAACCTGTTTATCGGCGTCGGCGATCTAACAAACGAGTAAAACTAAAACCAGAATTACTTGGTAAGTACAGATAGTTTTGTTTATTTTTTGGTCTCAATACGTTGTTTAAAGTGTGTTTAACATATTCCAACTAGCGTCGTTAAGATTTGTTATCAACTTTTGATATGATCTGCACGTGTTTAATTTAATATCCATATGGGGCAATTTGAACCGTTAGTGGTCCACATTGCCCCGAGTAAAAATATTATATTTGTTTTTCTCGTTTTTAGGTGCTTAGTCAATATGGTCCGTAATTATGTAAGAAAAACGGAAAAACAAACATGGTCCCTTGTTGCAATGGAAAATGCTATTAAAGCAATCAAAGGCGGACAAATGGGCTATTTGAAAGCAAGTAAATATTTTAATGTTCCAAAAGCAACTTTAATTCGAAGATGTAAGGAACAAAATAAAAGAGTTTTACCCAACGAAAAAGGTTTGGGATTTTACAAACCTGTTTTTACCAAACTACAGGAAGAAGAATTAGAAAACTATGTTCTGGATATGGAAATACGTTTCTTTGGCATTACTTCGTTCTCTTGCTTTTCAACTAGCGGAAAAAAATCAGATACAGCACCCATTCAATAAAACTAAGAGGCTTGCTGGCCTTGACTGGACCTATGGATTCCGTAAACGTCATCCAAAAATTTCCTTGAGAAAACCAGAGTCGACTTCAGCTGCAAGGGCACAAGCCTTTAACCGTTATAATGTCAAGCAATTTTTTGAATTATATAAAAGCATTTTAGATTCTAAAAAAATCAAACCAACCAGAACATATAATTGTGATGAAACAGGTTTAGGTACTGTCCCAAAATGCAACAGCAAAATATTAGCTAAAAGGGACAGGAAACAAGTTGGCCGTCTCACATCTGCGGAACAACCACTGCAGTAATTTGCATGTCATCATCAGGAACCTTTGTACCACCATTATTAATTTTTGCAAGAAAAAGGATGAAGGTGGAACTACAAGACTGCGCACCACCAGGAACAATATTTGCATGTAGTGAAAGCGGCTGGATTAACGCAGAGATCTTTTTACTCTGGTTTAAGCATTTTGTTCAGGAGGTGAGGATGATCCCGTCTTACTAGTTTTGGATGGGCATAGCAGCCAAACAAAAAATATTCATGTAGTTGACATGGCCAGACAACAACATGTGCATATTATTTGCTTGAAGCCCCACAGCACCCATCGAATTCAGCCAACAGACGTCGGTTTTATGGCCCCATTAGCACGGTATTACGATATGGCCTTGGAAAAGTTTTTGAACAATCTTCCAAGCAGAGTTGTCACCGTTTTTCAAATTGCTAAAATTTTTGGTGATGCGTATTTACAGGCAGCAACTCCTTTAACGTCTATTAACACTTTTAAAAAGTGTGGCTTAGTCCCATATGATCCCAATATTTTTACAGATTTAGACTTTGCTCCGTCTGATGTGACTAAAAAAAATCTAGCGTCGAACGATCTCCCACAATCTGATGAAGTCCTTCCCTCAGAATCTACTACAAACGATCTGTCAGAATCTGAAGATAAAGAATCAATTCCTTCAACTTCTACTGCAGGTATGACTTTGTCAAAACCCACACATTCTAAGCTGGAAGAAGAACTTCCTTCAGCATATCTTCGTTCTATAGAAAATAAAAGAAAAAGTAGTTTGGATCGGAAAGTCCTGTCAACATCTGTCCACTTCCAAAGAGAATTAAAACAGATCAACCATTACGGAAACATAAAAAGTTCAAAGCAGCAATATTACCATCTAGCCCTTATAAGTTGGAATTAGAAGCTGAACTAAAAATAAAAGAGGAAAAAGAAGCAAAGAAAAAACAAATGGTTAAAAGAAAAATTGCGAGTCAAGAAGATGAACCAAAGGAAAAAAAGCTAGGATTAAAAATAATCCTTCTAAAAAAGGAAAAGCGAAGCAAAAAATGAAAATTATAGATGAGGAAGATGAAAACGAGGGCAGTAAAGATGCTGAATGCTTCTATTGCACGGAGTTATTCTCCGCATCAGTGAGCGAAGAAGGTTGGGTGCGCTGCTGCAAATGCTTACAATGGGCTCATGAAGCGTGAGCACGAATAGAGCCAGAAGACGATGAGGCTTTTATTTCTGAATATTTTGCCGAATGTTAACATTTTAAAGTGTACTTTTTAGTTGACAGTGCTATTTCTTATGTTCCTAAATAATTTTTTTTTTGGTTCATATTGCCCCACCCCATGGGGCAACATGAACTTTTTACATGTGTTCAGATTTCATTTTTTTATAAAAAAAAATAGTTCTAAGAAATAAGTATTTTCAAGTTTATAATGATAGTAGAAGGTTTACTTAAGAATTGAAACTTTGCAGAATTTATTATTTCATCTTAATAAAAAAGTTATAAAATTTTTTTTCTTAGATAGTCCATATTGCCCCAACCTCCCCTAGTTCAAATATAATGAAGATTTAAACAAATTAAATTGTTTTATTTCATCCTGTAGTATGGATCTTCATCAAGTAAAAGCCTCATCTATTCAAACTTTTATCTTATTGTAGATTCTCTACAACAATTCATATAAGCCTCCCCCTTTTTATTCCTATATTAATTTATTGTAATGAGCTGTATTGCAGACCTGATGATGGCGGAATCTTTTGGACCATTTATGTTTGCTAGACAAAAATTGAAATTATCAAAATAGTATTTGTTTTTTCTATACTATTATTAGGTTAAATTTAAGAGACTTTGTGTTTCTGTTAATTCATTGTCACAGATGTTCCACACATGTTTAACACACAAAATTTGGATAGCCCACGTTTGGTTGTAGACACCATAATTTTAAATATGTTATGTCAAGCTCGACTTTAAATTATAAAACGCAGATTTAGAATAACGAATAATGAATTAGAATGTGGTGACATTGTGGGGAATTACAGGTTTTTACGACCACTATCCTTAATTACGTTTTAATTAAGTAACAATTTAGCATATTGCACCTAAATTTCATTAATTCCGTAAATATATTAACAAATTTTAAGTTATCAAAAACAAGAGATATTACAAAAAGCACCAAAAAAAATTTGTATCGGATTGTCTCATACGATAGTGTTTTATGATAGAAAACGTTAACGTATTTATTATAAAATAAATAAATAAATTTTATTAATCCTTTAAGACATTTCACATGTATAGTCAAAAAAGAGTAGTGTATAGTTAAAATATATCATACATTAACAAACATTCAAAAATATAAGTTATTAAAATTATTGCAAGTATCTAAGTTAATATCGGAATAAAAATCATTGATACCATAGTAACATTTGTCAAATAAAAACTCCTTTAATTTAAACTTAAATTGACTAATAGATAATGTTGTCAGAGAGGAAGGTGATTATATAATTCGGAAAAAAGGCCGAAAAATGGAAATATTTTCAGCCGGAACAAATGTACCTCCACCCCCCGTTTTCGAGGATACTGAACACGATGCCGGCGTTATAATTTCTTTTTGGGATTGCGCAACCACTGAAAACGGCCAAAAACCACAACGTCGAGGGGTTAAACGCGCTTCAAGAGGTTTCCCTGCAGAGAAACACAATTTCCTCCCGTTTTCGAGGATGCTGAGCACGGTGCCAACCTCTCCACCGACCAATACTTACCCCCAAGAGAGCGACTTTTTTTTATATCCGCGGCACATGTATCCTCGTTTTCGAGGATGCTGAATACGGTGAGGGTGGATAATTTTTTTTAAACCCGCCCAATCCCTGTAATTCCCATCAATCACTTCATCTCCTTTTTTTAGGAACCCTGCACATTTAATCTGTGGGCTCGGTGAAGTGGAGTACCGGCAACCGCGCCTCCACTGTCACTGTACCTTCTCCACGTGCATTAGTACTAGGAAAGTCTAACTTTCATAATCCGCACTGGCGTGTATTCCTTCACTACCTCAAGTAAGGTGAAGCTGCGGACTTAGAAAGGCTTTTACTGGAGCATACAACCTAGCTTTTATCACTTAAACAAAATTATCATTGCTGTCTAATAAGTGGTTGCTTGACATTAAATTTCACCAAATAAAAGGTATGTATCAATTATTCAGTAGACCTGAATATGATATTTTTCCAGCTAGACGGTAAAGAAAGACCGTTAGAACCAAGAAGAGAAATGCGATTTTTCCCCCTACACAGAATCCTCGGGAGAGAAATATATTTGCAGCTGAAATGCCGAAAAAAGTCATCCTCTCGGAGGCGAGTATCGGTTGGTGGAGGGGTTGGCAGGGATCGGACGTGATATCCAACACCACCACCATGCTCAGCATCCTTAAAAACGGGGAGAAATATGTTTCTCGCGGATATTTAAAAATATATAAACATTCACTCCTTTCGGGAGCGAATATTGGCCGGTGGAGAGGTTGGAAGAGGTTGGAACTAATATTTAACATCACCACCATGCTCAGCATCTTCGAAAACGGGCAGAAATTGTGTTTCTCTGCAGGAAAACCTCTTAAAGCGCGTTTAATCCTTCTTGGGGTGGTTTTGAGGGATTTCGCAACCCCAAAGAGAAATTATAATGCCGCCATCATATTCCGCAACCTCAAAAACAGGGGGGAGGTTGTCTTGTTCCGGCTTAAAATATTTCCATGTTTGGCCGACTCACACACGCTACTAATATACAATTTTCGAACTTGTCCGTTCTATGCTTTGGTAAAACTAATAAATTGGAATGTCGAGTATCATAATTAGACGGTACTAACAGAAATTTTGTATAAACTTTCTTCAATGTTGAACATGTTTTGATAAATATAAATACATGGAAAACTCATAATTATTTTAGACAACAGTAATGATCTACAAGAGATAGCAGAGCTTAAGCCAAAGATATTTTTTGTAATTTTCTTTTGCGATACAAACACCCTATTGCTATCAGTAGAGTTACCCCATAATAACATTATAAATTAAATAATTATAAACCAGGCTATAGTAAACGTTCAATTATAAATTTGGGCATTGATTGTTTAATTTTAGATATAGCGTAGGAGGTCTATTTTAGTTATTCAGTAAACATTGCTATATGTTCAACCCATTACAGTACAGTGTAATAGCATTTGCGTTTAAGTTGCTAGATGATTCATTCAAATAAAGTATAAAAATTAACGGACCGAGCACCGAACCCTGAGGAATACCAGTGATAACTTCGTAATGATCTGAAGTTTCCCTTTTAATTTTTACTCACATTTTCCGGTCAGTCAGATAGCTCATAAACCAAGAAAGATACTGGCTGCAAAATCCGAGAACATAGAGACATATTAAAAAGACGCCTCGTGGCCGAAGTAGTTCTTAAAAAAAAATTATCGAGCTGTGTAATTTAACGGTAAATCCTTACTGTTAAAATAAATTTAATACAAATATTTTAAACAGTCAAATTCATATTATAATTTTCACCGTTCTTATTTAGTCTTTTTCTACATGTTTGTTTTTAATTATGTATTTAGATATATGTTATTTTTATGAAAGTTAAATATATATTTACTTAACTGATAAATACACGAGAGAACATTCTATCTACTGTATATTTATATGAATATTTTCCAAGCAAATATGACTGGACTTGTTGCAAGCTTTTTTTTTCTCCTTAAAACGATGTACATCCACGATTTTCTATAAATTATGTGACATGTTTTCCAACGAGGCTTCGCACTAGATCTCCACTAGGATAAGACCGAAAAAATCCTCTAAATCACGCAGGAAATAAACTATCGTCGAGGTGCAGTCGGGCAATAAATTAGGCCCTTCGCTGTCCAATTCGTCTATTTCTCTGCTCTAAAGTGTTTTCGAGGGAAGAAAAACTTCGTTCGGGCACACTATGTGCCATAGAGGATTAAACGAAAGTTATGGATAGAAAGCTAAATATTTTCTTTAGAATTTTGTTGTCTAACAATGCTAGTTTTGATTTTTAGACACCTAAATTTTTAATTTTAATTCTAGGTTCTGGGTTTTATTTTATGTTTCAATAAATATTAATAATTTATTCAGTACCAAATCTAAATTTAACACAAATTAGAAAAAAGTTTCTCAATATTAGTAATTTCAGATCCCTATAATTTTTTAGTCTTGTTACGTTTTTTTTCCTTGGACAACATTATAATCCATTTTTATTCTTGCTCTTTATATTATAATTTCCAATTGGCTAACTTACCAATTTGATCAAAACTGCCATCTTCATCAAATTTCCACCTCCTCGTGAATCGAGCGTATAAAACATCTGTAAACCTGATCCCAGCATCTACCTACTATTATCTGATTATCTAAATATCTAACTGTGTTATATAGGTAATTTACCTTACAAAATCTTTGGGATTCATGCAACCGCTATATTAACGGCAGCTGTTTAGTTCACTGTACCTGCTACACTCACGGTAGCAGTTTAGTTCACGACCCCTACTACATTCACGACAGATGTTTAGTTCAATTAAGAATATTTCTACAGAACAACCTCACTTCAGAAAATAGTCTCTCTTTCTCTCTCCAGCTAATCTAAGCAATCACTTCGTCTATAATCTTTGTAAATAAATAATCTGAATAAATTCATTAATGGACTCATCCAGTGATTTTTTTTATATTTTTATTTTATAATTTTGGCCTACCATAACACATTGCACCGGTCCAGCACTTCTGAGACCGATCCTGCGGCTGTAATTAATTCTTAAAATTTGAAAATTGGGGCTATAGTGGCTTGTGATGTGGTCCAATTGAAACAGATTATATTTGGCTATGTTGTCATATTGATAAAACTGGCAACTCTCGTTCTCATTTATTATGATTAAAAGAACGAAAGAAGTATGTCAAATTTTTCTACAAACGAACAAAACTAGAATCTTGGCAATGCTGTAGAAAGTAAAACGTTCATTATTGGTCAAGAACCAGCGCCACTTTCAAAATATATTAATTACTTTTTATTGATTTTTATTAATTAATGAATATTATATAGAACAATGAAAATCAACATAAGCAACTACGTTCTTTAAGCTATTCATTCATTAATATAAAACCAATAAATTTGTTCCTACTAGATAAGCCCATTGATAAAATATTGTAATAATTGTTATTTGAGTCGAAGAACAAAATTTTTTTTAAATAAATTATGTTTAATTTTCATTAAAGTTTACTTTCCTCCAAGAAAAAAAGCAAAAAGACAGATTTTGCAATATACCAAAATATTTTGTCAATTATATTCCAGCTAAAAATCAATTGACTGACGCCTTAAAATTTAACTTAATTTTATTATAGTACTGCTTTTTATATTTAAAAATATATTCGTGGTAATGAACCCATAAATGTTTGAGCCAAACCACAGACAAATAAATCCACAAAAACTTACGTTACAGTCTTAATAGGCACAAACTTGAAAATTTTGGACACCTAACAACTTTTTAGGTTTAATGGACAAAAAGTTTTTATGATAGATTTTTTTGTTTAAAATTTGACATAGGCATCCACTTCTCAACTATATAGTCCAAAGTAATTAAGTTCTCCAGAAGAATAACCAGCTCTGTCCAAATATCATGCTAAATAATCTTTACATTCCCACCGTCGACCAAATTGTAATTCTAGGGATCCTATTTGACAAGAGACTTAGCTGGAAAGGGCACATTAAACAGATCAACGACAACTGCCTAGGTAAGCTCTACATCTTAAGGAGCTTATCACACTGTCAATGGGGTGCCGAAGAGGAAATGCTACTGAGAGTCTACAGATCACTTATCCGTTCTATAATAGACTACGGGAGGATACTCTACATGTCAGCTGTCAATACCGTACAAAATTCAGCTTTACGTATTTGCTTAGGAGCGTTCCGGTCAGGCTCAATAATTAGTTTATGTTGCGAAGCCAATAGGTAGGTAGGTTCAATGTGAGTGGAGCGTTTGCTCGCCCCTCCACTGCGGCCAACAGAGGCCTATTGTGGCTCACCCCTATGGGCTATAATTCACCATACAATCCACACCTTCTTACGAAGTCTATGGTATATTTAGGTGAAGCTTCCTTGAAGTCGGTAGGCTCCAGCTGTACAAAACCAATCGTACGAAGCCTATTCATTTCCAGAGCAGGACAGGAGCATAAAATATGCTCCGCCGTTTCGTCTTCCACACTGCAGAAGCGACAGTCCGATGTTTGACTCAGACCTAGCTTCTTCAGATGGTACCGCAGACGACAGTGCCCTGTAAGCAGTCCAATTAGGATGCGTAGATCACTTCTACTCCATTCTAGGATCTGCGATAGGGTGCTACCTGAGGGTTTGACTATAAACGCCTTAGAGTGAGCTAACCCAGGAATATCTTTCCAGTGCTGAAGAGTTTTCCTCTCGGCCCATTTAGAGATAGTGTCTTTGGCACTGCTTTTGGCTATGCCGAAAAATGGTTCCGGTCCAATGAACTCGGATTCTGCACCTCTTTTCGCAAGGGTGTCGGCTTTCTCATTGCCCTCCACCCCTTCATGCCCAGGTACCCAGAGTAGGGTTACTCTGTTACTGGTAGCAATGCGATCCAGGGATTCGATGCAGTTCCACACCAGCTTCGAGTCCAGCCGGCTGGAGCTCAGTGCTTTTAAAGCTGCCTGGCTGTCTGATAAAATATAAATACTTTTGTTGACAAGATGATGGTTTACCAACTCTCTTGCACACAATTCTATAGCGAAAACCTCCGCCTGAAAGATGGTAGCATACTTGCCGAGGCTTACTGTGATGTCAACTCTCGGTTTTCTGCTGTACACTCCGGCTCCAACACCACTTGGGGTCTTTGAACCATCTGTGTACAGTACATAAGCCGTCCCTGGAAAGAGGATCTTCCAATAAGCCACCTCTCTAGCTAAGAAGACAATAACTCCTCTTACACTGCTCCAGAGTCTGCAAATCCGCTAAATCCAACATTCATAACCATACACAAAAGGAACACAAACCTTAGTACTCCTAAAAGAATCTAACCAGTCAGTCATGACCTGCCGCCACTTTTTCTTAATATAGACCTTAAACAGATGACAGCTACCATATAGAACTTTCCCGGCTCGGCTGTAGAGAATAGGATTATTTGTTGTTGATAATATAAGCTGGCGCATACGCACATTGTATTACATAATGCTACAATTAGGATCTCCTAAAATCATGGGTGAAAACTATTGGGAATTCAAGAAAAAGTATGATACAAAAGTTGTAGGGAATTTTATGCTTTACAACTTTGCAGTAAAATATTTTGCACTGAAGTGCATTTTGTTTGTCTTCAAAATTAAAAAAAGAGACAAAAGCTTATACATGTATATTTTTCGCCCTCTAGCTGGGAAACTATGGAGAAGTCGAAAAAATATTGAATACAAAAGTTAAGGAAATTTGGTGCTTTGCAGTAGAAAATTTTACATTAAAGAGCATTGTTTTTCTTCAAAATTTGGAAAAAAAAACTACGGAAAACCTATATGCACATTTTTTGGCGCCACTATTGAAAATTCTGGAAAAAATTTAATACAAAAATTGTAGGAAATTTTATATACACAAACATTTTGCGCTAAAGTTTATTGTTTGTCCTTAAAATTTAAAAAAGAGCAAAAAATGTAACATGTGTATTCAATCCATGTCGGTCTTAAGGACCTTCTAGTGTACTAATTTAAACCATACGAGGCACACACCAATCCTTCATACCAAATTTCAGCTTGATTGGTCAAACGGTTCGGCGTTTTCGTGGAAGATTACACACATACACACAGACACACAGACATACAGACACCCAGACAGACCTTACTTTGAAAATGGTTTCCGTCTTCTTGGGGTTCTCAAAATGGATATAGTATAGGGTGTTGTAAGAATTGAATTATGTTCCTTTCAATATTTTTTTCAGCTTTTTCCGTTCTTTTTTAGCCTATTTTCCTGTCCCTCTCGTTATAAACTGTTTTGAAACTTGTTTTAGTTATTGGTTCTTGAAGAAAGTTTTCTTTCATGATTATCCTCTTAACCGCTATGTAGCCTAGTCCACTTTTTAGTTTTTTTTTTATTTTTAATCACGAAACTCCCTTTAAATGAGCAGCTACCACTTTTTCATGTATAAGTAGTTCTATTTTCTCTTGAAAAGTTACAAGAGCTTTGTTTGCTGAAAAGCTTTTGGCACCAGGTGGTTTTGCGTTTCGATTCTGACTGGACTTGTTTTTCTTTCGTAGACTCCATTTGAATCCCAGGAGCAATTGGTTAAAGTTGATTATTCTTTTCAGGCTTGTCATTCTGATAAAACTTAAAGAACGTGACAGTACAGAGAGCATTTTTATTTTAATATTTTTTTTACTTTTAACTAACCGAAATCACTTGCACGAAAAAAAATGAAATATCTTTTAAGAATTTATCAAAAATTGATATTACTGAACTTTGACCTATTTAGTGTCGGATATCTCAAAAACTGTTGTACGCCCCTGGTTCAAGTTACAGACAGGTAATTATTACTATAATATTAGACGAATTAATATGAACCGTCACAAAAATTTTCATAAAAAAATATAAAGCCGTTTTGGAGTTTTACAAAAAAAACATTATTTTTAAATTTAACAATCTGTAACTTCGTTAATACTCTATTTAGAGAATGTATCTTTTATTCTCAAAATTAAATGAATATTTACTACCGCTGAAATTTGTCCCATTTATTCTGGGACATCCTGTATATACGATGTAATTCTTAGTGGTTTAACAGCCAAGAATTATAGCTTATTACTATCAAAGTGGATTTTTTTGTCGAAGAACCACTCAGTTGTTTGCAGAACTGAGACCGCACAAATAAATTAATAAACTATTATTTTGATTCTGAAGATCTTTTTCTACGCTCATTTATTCGTATCAAAATTTTTATTATTACAAATTCACTTTTATTTCCGGTCTGTTATCAGTAATTACCATTTCTACCTAATATATCCCATCTCTCTTGATACTAAAGCCTATAAAACGGTTGTCCGACTTCATTTCTTCCTCACAGTGCTGTTTTGGTTATTTTCAAGACTTTTGAGTTTTCCGAGCAAGCTAGAAGTTTTTCGAGTACGCCATAAGTTTTCCGAGCACGCTAGAAGTTTTCCGAGCCCGCTAGAAGTTTTCCGAGCACGCCAGAAATTTTCCGAGTACACTGGATAGGAATAAATTAAATCTGTGTTTGGCAACGTTGTAACCATTTGTAATAATTTTATTGGTTACTTTTGATCGCGAATTATAAACGCTAATAATATTTTAATATCAATTTACTTCTAAATAAATAAACAAATGGAGGAATGTAGGATTTCTCAGTAAACTAAAAACCATTACTGATTGTTCCTATGCAAATAATATTAAAAGTTGCATTACATTATAATTATGACAATTCAAAAATAGATATCAAAATTGATTTGCATAAATATATGTGTATAAAATATTGTTAGAAGGGATTTTATTACATAAAAAATACATATTCTTCCTCGTATTTATAATCTAAGTATCATTGTGAAACATTCCTTTTCCTAACATAGAAGTGAATTAATATTTCTTATTTAAAATTTCATTGTGGATTACCGTATAATGAAATTTGGATGTGTTCTCTATATCCGGACATAATATAGCTTGTAAACAGTAGATCCATGAAATAATATATCCGGAGTTTATATTGTAATGCGGTTTGTAGGTGCACATGCATCGAAGCATCTTTGTCACGCTAGTCTCGACCACCAAACAGGTATGGAATGACGTAAAAGCATGCACACTATATAGCACACAGCATGATGCTGATGAAGTATGGGCTACGCTATGCTATGAGAGAAATGCGGTCTAATACGACCAGACCTTTAGTACGGGTACAGGCGATCATCACGTTCCGGTGGCTTCACGACGACGGCACGATCGATTGCAGGAAAATCAACGAAAAAGAAAATATTTCTCTGGAGGTAATAATCTAAATTATACTCAAACGGCATTTACATTTATTAGTAGTAGTAGTATTAAAAAATGATTCTGTCAAAGAAAAAGTCTATTGTATTTTTAATAATTTCAACAAAGATATGAGAAAATACGACTTTAATCAAAATAGGAGTATTTGAGTTTAACAATACAAAGGGCAGAAAAAGATGTTAACATTTTATACGTAGTATATTTTGCAGGGTAGGAGAAGGTAGGCTATAGTGAGACGGCGTACACAATGAGACACCTCCAAGTTTTCTTAGACAGTTTGAGATTTTTGAGGTTTGACAACACCGTCAGTTAATTTTTATATACGCAGTCACTTCGTCTTAGTCCTATTAGTTGATGTTCAGTCGTTATTGTGCTTTGATCAACTGGCGGTTTTTTTACATTGAAAGTTGCGTACTTGTTGACTTTATAGACCTTCTGGTGTGTCAAAAAATATTTCTTAAGTAAGTACCTTTAAAGCTAATGTTTCAAACCACATGTATTTATAGTTCAAAGGTCATTTATATTATGTTCAAATATTTAGCAGCCATTTTAGTTTTTACCTGCAAATGGACTCACTGAGACACTATAAGGTGTATACCGTGAGACGATGTGTTACTATGTACCATAAAGTGATAGGACGTCTTATAAGTATTTAATTTTCTTTTCAATTTCCTCGGAAAATGGGAAGGTGAAAGGATACGTAACGAAAGCATCAGCAGAGCAAAATGGCTGCAGCTATTAATTTAGTTCTTGAACAGAAAAATGTCTATTCGAGATGCAGAAAACGAAACAAACGCTACATAGGTACGTTAATAAATCAAAAATAGATCCAGAGGGTAATATAAGAACCACATTATGAAGTTCATAAAATTTTTACTACACAAGAACAAGACCTTTCTGATTATCTCGAAGACTGTAGTATAATGGTTTATGCTTTGTCATCAAAAAAGTTGAAAACATTGGCATACGAAATGGCGCTAATAAGCAAATTAAAAATACCATAAATGTCAGCTGGTTCTTGTATATATAATTTTGACGAAACAGGACTGACAACTGTGTAGAAACCTAAAAAAGTTATCGCTATAAAAGGAGTTAAACAATTAAATAAATGTACTAGTGCTGAATGAGGGCAACTAATAACTGGCTGGCGTCTTTATTTCAGGAGTGGATACGTTTATTCCTGCTGTACTAGTATTCCGAAGAAAAAATATTAAACAACACATGCTTACAGGAGCTCCAGCAGGAACACTTGGACTTACTGGTCGATCTGGATGGATAACTACCGAGTTGTTTCCTGAAGTTTTAAGCTGTCGATAAAGCTCGCACGACATGGAGCAATGCAACCTGCAACGCTATGCATTACGCAATTGGTCTTGATTAAAGGCATGCGCAGTTAAAGCCCAGCTGATCGACTTTTGCAAGAGCTTGAAATTGCAACTTTATCGGTTTGGTGCGATTTCTATTGCCTGAAAGTTGCAATTCTAGGGAGAAATCTAGTTACTTTTGGTTTACCAACTCACCAAATGTCACTTAACTTGTCATTCAGGATTGACATTTTTATTTTAATTGTTTTTTCAAAACAACCATCCATGGGCTGAAGTATTTGTTTTAAAGTTTTTTATATTTTGTTAGTTTTTATTGTAAAGACGAATAAACTTTCTTGCAAAAAGCAAGTAAACATTTTTTTTTTCGTTTTTTTTTTCAATATAACTTCTCTGCTAAGTTAGCATCTCTGACTATCGCTAAATTTTTTACATTATTACTGACTTAGATGGTAAATTAATCCTATGGTCTGGCAAAGGTAGTCTGGATTTATAAACAATGCTGTAAGTTGAGAATGGCCTAAATTTACCAACGAATTAGGCAGTCCCCCTCACTGAATTGTAAAATACAGGAAGGACATGCAGTAGAATACCTCACACATGCAATAAATAACACATAAAATTGTTTCTAGGTCTGGTTTTGATTGGCCGAGAGCAGCAATATCAATATCATACAGCTGTATGAGCAACATCCATGCTTGTATCTCATAATATGTGCTGATTACCACAATCGAAACATGAGACAGGGGACGCTTGAGAACATATACGAACTCAATTTAATCCCTCACCAAGGATGTTTTTGTGATTTTCTGTTTTTCTCATCCATTCTTAAATAGTTTTTATAGGTTTCCTGATCCAATTCTGCAGCCAAACTTATGTTTTCCTTTGTTCTGTTCCACCACCGTCTCGGTGCTCTTTCCTGTCCCTTACTTTCTTCTTATTCATTTTGCTTAGTTTTGATATTTTCATTTTTAAATAGATCGACAAAATATTCAAGACAAATAAAAAATATTTTTTGAGGTTAGAAAATTGCTATTGAACAGCCGTATCGGTCTTTTAAAATAATTTATGAAGCCGGTGGCGGTAGCGGTTCAATACCAACCGCTTTTTGGCGGGGGTTGGCAGCCATGTTGCCCATCCTAGCATTCCTTTAACAATTTATCAAGTAGCTGAATGTTTTGGTAAAGCACTACCAAAAGCAGTAACTCCATCCAAAATCATTGCAGAGTTTAAAAGGTCGGGAATTTTCCTGCTTAACAGAGACGTTTTAAGAATTCAAAATTTTTAACTTTCTCCGTTACAGATCGTCCTCAATCTCCCTTATTTCACGCAGATGTATTGCGACCTTCTGCACATTTAGATGTTCCATAAATAGATTCAATATCAGAAGAACCCATTTCCACTAAAGAAACTGTTGTAAATATACAACAAGAAGAAAATGTTGTTATTTCTCCTTCTCTTTACCGAGAAAACAAACAGATCATGATCGTAAAGGAGGAAAAGTGCCATTATGGTAGATACACCTGAAAAAAATACTTATTGCTGAATTGTCGGTACAAGGAGAATTAAAAAACAAAAGGAAATTGAACGAAATAATCAATAGGTAACAAAAGGTAACAAAGGACTTGTGTTAAGAAGAAATGCCAAAAGTAAGAAGAGCTCTGAATCGTCAAATGAAGAATCAGATTCTGAGGTAAAGTTCTTTAAGACTTTGTGATGTTTATTTCTTCAAAATATTCGATTTTAGGTTCTTTTAGATGATTCAGATGACTCGAAATCGTTTTCAGAAATTGAACAATTAGTCAGAGAATCTGGTGTAAATGATTATGTTGTTATTTGGTATGAAAATAAAGTGCATATAGATAAAATATCTACAGGTAAAGATACAGCAGGGGACTATAAAGTCTCTTTTCTATGAAAACGAGACAAAATTAATAGGTTTAGTTTTCCAGATGTTCCAGATCTTGTAATGGTGAACTTTGTTGGGGCCTCCGGGCGTCGTATTAAATAAAACGAAGATGATCGTATTTCTTTACATTTCACAAAATAAACTCACATAGCAAACATAAAATTATAACCCCTAAAGTTACTCCATCTCTCAACAGCTAAAAGCATAATAATCAAAAATTCCCGCTTAAGAAACCCCATCCCTCTTCTTCTTTTTCATTCCTACCAACATCTCAGAATCACCAACCTAAACAAAATGATCCGGTGCCTTAGCACCTTAAAGTAGACAACCACAGACAAACATTGTTGGTTGTCTACCCAAAACATCTAACACAATATGTCCGCACCGATTAGGATACAGGCGAAACTGTTAAGCAGAAATCCCTGTTTTTTCTGTTAATTTATTATATTAATATTGGTTAATTATCACAATGTTTAAAAATTACGTCTATTCGGCAGGCCGCTGCTGCTGGAATTTGTTTCTGTTTGAGTACTTATGCCAGAACTTTCCAGGACAATAATATTACAATAGATAATTTATGATGTCAATAAAATATACCAAACAGTGCTTCAATATCACAAATAGAGAACTAGAACTCTAATGCAATTCACAACGGAATATCACGGTAATAATATGAGTTTTCTAAACATAAAAGTATGTATAACGAGGATTTATGTGTATCGATACAAACAATTTTAAAGTGCTACTTGTATTTACATAAAAGTATTAATATTTTATTTACTATATCGTAAGCCAAGCTTTTTAAAAAATAAGAGATATTTCACAAATGGATCATTAGTTCTATTCTTGAAAATCAATAAGTACAACAAAGGACGAAACTTTTAATAAACCTATTTTTACTTTCCGAACAACAGAGTTGTATAGAAGGAAAATAGAAGGAAAGTATTGCGATCATGATATTTCGACCATACCCAGATTTTAACGGTGAATTCATTTATACCATTTTTAGCATGATGTCTGTCTGTGTGTGTGTCTGTGTGTCTTTGTGTCTGTGTGTGTGTGAACACGATAGCGTCTAAACGGCTGAACCGATTTAGATGAAATTCTATATACATATTTAGGGTAGCAAGGAGACGACCTGTATAGATTTTGGTATTAATCGGACAACCGAAAGTGACAGTTGATATAAGTGATGACGTCATTACTAAACAAGATGGCAATAAAGTTTTACACATATATTGTTTATACGTTATAGTTTAATTTCGAATGATTAAAATTTTCAAAAACTTTTGCCATTGTTGCCAGATTTATCAAAAAGTAATTTTTTCATATTTTTCTTAAATAACCAAAATAATGCATTTTTATGAAAAATTACAGGATATGAAAGATGTAGAACATAAAATTTTCTACACATTTTGTCATTACCGTTTTTTTGAATTCTTCACAGTTTCGTCGCTAGAGGGCGTGAAAAATAATGTATATAGACATTTGCGACTTTTTTTAGATTTTGAGACAAAATTATGGATTTTTATGAAAATTTACAAAAAATGAAAATTGTAGAACATAAAATTTTCTACAAATTTTGTCTTTAATTTTTTTTCGAGTTCTGCATAGTTTTGCCGCTATTTTTTATTTCAATTTTTAAGCAATTTTTATCTTTATTAAATTATTATTTTTTAGTTAAATCTTAATATCAAAAATTAAAAAAAAATATCTTTGAATTTGTAATAATTAATTTTATTATAATAATTTTTTTCAAAAATTTATTACAAAAATTGTGAATTTTTTAAAATTATATTATGATTTTAAACTAAATTGAATAACTTCTACAATATTAAAGATATTAAACTGGGATTTGCTCCATTCTAAAGATAAAATAAAACTCTAAATTTCAAATGAATTTTAGTTTCTTAGAATTTAGAATTGTAATATTTATAACCAAAATAAATAATTTTTTATAAATTTTTTGTAATTTCGTTTTATCAATAAGTATAAAATAAATGAAAAAATTAAATAGCATATCCGAAAAGGATCCAAAAGTACTATGTGTGTAAATTATTTCATAATTTTAACATAGTATTTGTAAAAGTTATAGCAGAAAATGAAAAAAGTTAAAACAATTCAATAAATTTTTGAGAAAAAAATTTTTTTTTTTTTAGTTTTTTAAACTAACTTTATTATGTATTTTGATCCAAAAAACCAAAAAAAAGGTCTGTTTCCCATTTTGAATAAAATGAATGAGATATTAATTATTTATTGATTTTAAAATTATTCAAAAAAGGTTTTATTTCTTTTTAAGATTAATAGTAATATTACAAATTTAAAAAAATACCCTTAAATTGATAGTAAAAAACTCTATAGTTGTGATTTTTTTCAAAATTGTATTCAAAAAATTGTAGAATTCATAATTTTTTTTTCAAAATTTAATATAAGTTAAAAAAAATTGAATAATTTTAAAAATGTTAAAAATATTAAAATGGGATTTTAAAACTCTAAATTTGGAAAATAATTTAGTCTCTTCAAATTTAACATTGTAATTATTATAACCAAAATAAAACAAAAATTAAGTTTTTTTGTCCTTTTGTTTTATCGAAAATCGTAAAACAAATGAAAAAAGTAAATAGTAAATCTGGAAGGGATCAAAAAGTACATTATGTGTGAAATATTTCATAATTTTAAAATAATACTTGTAGAAATTATACAAAATTATAAAAAGTAAAAAAAAAAATTTACAAAAAATTAATTTTTTTTTTAATTTTTGTAAACTTATTTTATTAATATATTTTGATGCAGAAAAACTAAAATAATCGATTAAACAATTACTTTACTAGGAGTGTTCGGAAAGTTGGGTGGGACAATCTCCAGTTGAGCTGGCGAAAAAAAATCACAAATTCTGTCAATAATCCGTCAAAAATGGTGGTGTCTATTGATACTATTTTAAGCTCAGTTTTATTGATAAATTAAATATCTACATATTTATAATATATTTGAGATGTGTCTTCAAATCCCTCCATATTATATTAGGACATATAAAGATGGACGAACTGCAGATTCTATCAAAATACAAAAGTCCATGTTTAATTAATCCACTACTTTTTACCTCTCGCCCTTCAGGTAAGAGAGGTATAGGAATCATGCTAAAAATTGGGTAGTGAGTTTTCAATTGATAAACACGTTTTGGGGTCCCTAGAATACGATTTTAATATTTTCGCGATGATGTCTGTGTGTGTGTGTGTTAGTGTGTGTGTGTGTTAGTGTGTGTGTGTGTGTGTGTGTTTGGATGGATGTTGTAGTAACGATAACTCAAAAACTACTGAATGAAAAAATTTGAAATTTTGCATACAGGATTCTGATACCCTAGATTAGATCTGATTAGATTTTGGTGCCAATCGCACAACCGGAAGTGGCAGTTGCTATGGGTGATGACGCCATTATCATACAAAACGGCAATAAAGTGTTACACATATATTTTGTATACCCTATAGTTTATTTTCATCCCATTAAAATTTTCG
Organism: Neocrepidodera transversa; assembly: GCA_963243735.1. Lineage (NCBI taxonomy): Eukaryota > Metazoa > Arthropoda > Insecta > Coleoptera > Chrysomelidae > Neocrepidodera > Neocrepidodera transversa. Next base: position 18,231,378 of record OY725337.1, on the reverse strand, counting down.
AAACTTTTGCCATTGTTGCCAGATTTACAAAAAAATCATTTTTTTTCATACTTTTTTGTGTCAACCTGTAAATTTTTGATTCAAAAATGGCGAGAGGTCATGTGCTGGCCACATCAGATTTTTAAACTTGGTTAGCCACACAAAATTTCTAGTCTGCCTGAAGTCTATTATTTCAAGAAAAAACAAATCTTGGACAGAGTATATAAATATTATTTCTATTAAGAAAAAATATAGTTAAAGTTTAAATTAATTATAGTTCAAAAATAATTCAATTAGTTCATATCACTATCTCGCTTTGAAGATTAATTATCAAAGACTGTATTAAACATTATGTCGCTAAATCTGTTCGCTGTTTTACTTTTTCTACATGGTATATAGCATATTTTCCAGTTTTCACATTTATATCGGAAACTGCCACATGAAACAGCGTGATAAGGTGACGACAAAATGCATTCCGTGCTTGGATATGTAAATGTTTTAGCAATTTAATTAATCAAAATAATCACAAACTATTTTAAAATATACCACCTTGAGTAACAGTATAACTACCTGATCAATTTTCTTTTTTTATATTTCGCTCCCTTACACATTTTGATGGTATTTCTCAATAATATCAACAAATTTGTTTTAATAAATTAGCAATAATAGTAATAATTTTTGTTTTGTATAAAAAAATAAAACTTTTTAACTTGATGTTGCATGTTATATCTACTTTTATGTGAATTATTTATGAGTATACATTGACTATTACAATAAGCTTTAACCATGCAATGTTTAAATTGAATATACCTATATTTATGTTAGTTTTGATGGCTACGGTTATCCAAATGATCAAATATCCTAAGGGGCATGTCACATATATATATTACGCTTGACTACGGAATCATTATTAGAATTTTAGATAACATGTTGCGTACAATTTATAAAATTTTCAATAGGTTTCCCGTTAATAATGAAAAGTTTAGTACTATTACTTATTAATTTAAATAAAAGGCACCAAAACGTTTGCAGAAGATGTTGATGATTCTGCAACGTTATAATATCGAAATTCATTTCATTAAGGGCCGTAATAATGTATACAGTATAAATAAACAGGAAACAACCATTTCCAATGAATTAGAAAAAACAAATCCTTTAAAATATACTCAAATTTCAGATAAAGACTAGAAGAAATTAGAATTGAGACGAATAATGATCCCACTTTAAAAAAATTAATGGAATATAGAATATAAGTCACAGGTAACGGATGATGTGTGGATGTATTACCAGTACAAAAATGAGTGGTCAATTTATGATGGATTAGTGCTAAGAAATGATCGAATATTCACTTCGAAAAATATTAGTGGACAAATGTCATGTTAGTCATAATGGGATAGAGACTACCCTTAAAGTATGTAAAGAAAATCCCTTCTGGCCTGGAATGGCAGATCAAATTAAAGCGAAAGTCAACACTGTGAAACTTGTTCAAAATTTCAACGAAAACCAGAAATGCTTTCTCATGCAATACCAGAATATCCATTCCAATACGTATCAATGGATGTTTTTACCGAAATGTACGGAGAAAAGCAAAGAAAATGTCTTGTGACAGTTGACCATTATTCAGATTTTTTTAGAACTTAATATACTTCCAGATTTAACCCCTAAAAGTACCATAAAAATGTGAAAAAATTATTTCAGTAGACATGGTATACCCATACAGTACAGATAATGTTACAAATTTCAATAGTTCAGAATTTAGAGAATTTTCCAGAAAATTGGAGTTTCAACATGTTATATCAGCACCTCATCATCAGCAAGCTAATGGTAAATCAGAAGCAGCAGTAAATATTACAAAAACCCTAATAAAAAAATCAAATCATAATAAACAAAATATTTGGTATTCACTGGAGAAATACACCTAACAAAATGGGTAGCAGTCCAAATGCTAGACTATTTTCAAGACAAACTAGATGTGGTACCTACTATAATAAAAAATCTTCATCTTAAAATTATTGATCATGTACCAGACAATATATAATATGAAAGAAAAAAAGCTAAATACTACTATGACCAGAAAACCAAAAAATATCCGGAAATCAAGATAGGTCAACCAGTGGCAGTACAAGTTCATCCAAAAAAAAATTCAGAATGGTCATCAGAGATAGTCAAAAGACAATTATCAGACAGATCTTTTTTAATTAATGTTAATAGTTCTTCCTATAAAAGGAATAATGTCCATGTACGACCTTTTGAAGCTGAACAAAATTTATACCTTAACGACAAAAGATCGACAAATGTAAAGAAAAGAATGGTGAAACGAATTAAACTTTGAAATTGATGAAACACTTGGAGGCTCAACAGGAGTAAATGGAAAGATCACCAGACGATCGAAAGAATCAACCACGGATAGAGTATGCACCAGCTACTCTAACAAAAACAACACTATTTGTTAGATTTTTAGTTTTATAATTTTACTTACAATTTTATTAGTATTTTATTTTGTTTATATTTAGAAAAGGAAGGATGTTATATTATGTTGGTAACTTGTACTAAGTTGGCAATACACTCACAGATACGTCACTTCGTTTTTGGAGGGACTTGTCTGTCATGAGCCAAAGAATAAAGACCTTCATGATTTCTAAATATTTTATTATAAATTAATATAAAATATAACGGTAATTACCAATTTACCAATCAATGGGGTGTGTATTTTTATTTTTATCTTTTCTATATCTTAGGTTTTGCTTCAAACCTATCCATTTTAATTATAACAGCAATGATGCTTCTTTATTAAAGTTATACTATACATCTGGGGCCTGTTGTGACAAACTCACAAGTCCACAGGTTACAATTTAAAAATTACAAGTCTACCACTAAGACTACTTGTAATTGCTGTTGCTTAAAGCTTTTGTTGATTTTCTCGACAATCCAGAAATACAAGACTTGTCAGACTCTATCAAGTGACCGTGAATCGGTCATAACAACTTCCTCATTTCTCAGAGTGGCTGTTACACAGTCCATCAAATTTCGATTTTTCCCCAAGAATTTGCACAATTTCATCATATGAGAGGCTGGTAAATTGGCGATTTTGGCTGCTATTCGGTAAATTATAGCTTAATCTCACGAAACTAATGAAGGAAGAAAAGTAGAAGGAAATTTGTGGGCAAGCTTTGGCCTTGGCTCTGCTACCTGCCGATGTAACATGGACATATCCTAGGGATATAACATGGCAAAATTGAAGGAAGAGAATGGTGATCAGTTACGAGATAAAAACATTATTCATTATCGGTAATTGAATAAGTTTTGATTCTTTGCCGAGACTAAAAAAAGAATAAAGGCCTCAGCCGACGGGTATAATGAGCATCAGTTAAATAGGCAGTCAAGCAAAGGATATTCACCGTCAGCAAGCAATACATTAAGCCGACGATATGAGATTTTTTTCACACATTTTCGAATTCATATACATTTTTATTTAAATCGAAAATATATGTGTGATTACAATAATATTGATTGACTAAAAAAGTATTTCTAAAAAATGTGACGCTACTATGATAATAAATGAGTAAAGGTTATTAATACATTCTGTAAATATTTTTATAAATTTAGAACGGATCCTTTTTCCCAGTTACATAATTAAATTATTTTTTATTTTATGAGTCAAATATGATTTTGACAAGAATTATGATTTTTTGTTTGTTGAAAATTTGCATTATTTCCAAAATTATTTATCGATACGACAGCTGGTTGCGTTAATTAAATTTAAGGTAGAACCGATGTACATTGATTTGAGTAACATTCAATTAAAAATTAGAGAAAGTTTTTAGGATTCATTAATGAACTGTCATTTATTGCTGAAATTAATTTTGTTCCTGAAAAATTGCTTACAAGGGTTAGCAGCAAGTACACTTATACGGTTCCGGTTAACCGACTCCGGTTTTAGCTTGTCAAAATCCTCCATCAAGGTATTAGTATCGTCTCTGGGGTGGAAATTAATGTAAATACGCACTGATGATGGTCGATAGGACTAAAGCATTTTGCCAATTTAATAAAAATTTTATACGAAATACAATTCTTGTTTTATTCGAATTTAGAAATAACGCTATAACTATTTAATAATATCCCTAAAATTTAAATAAAATACTGCATTTTTGAAAATTTAAAAGGTAATTTTAATTATTATTTAGATAAAACTTTTTACCAGTGTTTTCTTCCAGATTTCCTGAAACTTTTTTTTGTAACATATCAAAAGACGAAATATTAACAAGTTACATTTCTTTTTGTATAATACTTTATTTAATTTTTTTTTGAAAATAGAGTTTTGTTTAAAATTTTCATGCAATAATTATATACGCCTTAAAAAAACTAATCTAAGATAATCCTTTAACTAGAAAATATACTATTATGAAATTATTAAATATACCGTTTTCTACACAAAAACCTTTTTAAAGATGAAACATGCTATGCTTTATAATTACTGTTTCCATTAGTCTAAGTACAATCTACAAAAAACAAAAAATTAAAAAGCCGGCTAGGACGACCAATCAGAAAATTAAATCACCATTTGAAGGACTCATTAAAGGGATCCCGGATTCTACGAGAGCAAAAAGTTTCACAAAAGACCTTTTCGGTCTGCTGCGCTCATTGATGTTTTACTCGACATTACTACTTCCCTATTGTGTCTTAATAGCGAATTGTGGCTAAAACCAATTCGTTTTCCTTATTTTTGTATAAAACATTATTTGTTGGGAATAATAATTAAGCTTGAAATAACCCCTGTAATGCTCCAATAATATAAAACAAAACGAAACCTCTAATATTTTATAGAAGACATTATTTCAAACATAAAAAAATTCTTGTGAATTATTTTTCAGAGTTATCCGTTTTTATTAAAACAAAATAAAATTATTATAAATAAAATTAAACGGCAACATCGCTTTACCTGCATTGAGTGCGGAACGATTAAAATTTGACGGTAACATTTTTATTGTACTGGCTACTTTTCATAGTTTATGGTGAAACTTGCGGTAATGCACGAAGTTTTGATAATTTGGAAAGAAAGTCACTGATATAATTCGTAAGAATCTTAAGAATCCATTTTTTTTTAAAGTTTATTTATTTTTTGTGATAAACCTTTTTTATTTGACCTATTCCTTTAATAAGTACACTATTTTCGCTAACACCTTTATAGAACACAAAAAAATGTAATAATAAAGTTGTTCATAAAATTGTGTTCTTTTATAATAAGAAAGAGCGTCTTAAATACAAATTACGAAAATATACACAATTATCCTTTTTTCATCCTTCCATCCTATTCCGGGCAAGAGCAAAATATCAGGATTTCCGATCCCACTGACATTTGATTAGAGTGTATCCTCACAGGGATTCTTTCCTCTTTAGAAAATATGAGGTATATCTTTTTATTTTCAAAACTTTATTCCCTTGCTTAGATAACGCTATATCAAATCCGTTAATATCATGGTACAAGGTATCACAATAAAAAAAAATTGGAAAAATATATAAGGTTTACTTGACTTGTGTCTTCTGATGACTCCAATAATACTGTAGCACACTGGTTTATTAAATCCAGTATTGTAATTTTATACCCTATTTAATCCTAAAATGGTAATTACACCATTTACAAATGAACTTTTTAGATCTTACGAGTTGAAATTTAGAATTCACATGTCATACCTGATTTTTTTGTCTGAAATTACCAAAAACTGTCTGAATCTGCAAAATTGTCTGAAATTGTCCAAAAGTATCTGAAATTCTCCAAAAGTGTCTAAAATCTTCAAAAATTGTCTGAAATTGTCAAGAAGTGTCTGAAACTACCAAAAACTGTCGGAAATTCTCCCAAACTGCATGAAATTGTCCAAAAGTATCTAAAATTCCAAAAAAATTGTTTAAAATTGGTAAAAAGTATCTGAAACATCCAAAAAATTTCTGAAATTGTAAAAAAGTATCTGAACTTCTCCAAAACTATCTGAAATTGTACAAAAGTATCTAAAATTCTTAAAAATTGTTTAAAATTGTCCAAAAGTATCTGAAACATCCAAAAAATATCTGAAATTGTCCAAAAGTATCTGAGCTTCTCCAAAATTATCTGAAATTGTCCAAAAATATTCTCATAAAGTATTTGAAATTGTCCAAAAGTATCTGAAACTGCCAAAACCTATCTGAAAGTCTCCAAAATTGTCTGAAATTATCCAAAAGTATCTAAAATTCTCAAAAATTGTATGAAATTGTGTAAAAGTATCTGAAATTTTCCAAAATTGTTTGAAATTGTCCAAGAGTATGTGAAATTCTCAAAAATTGTTTAAAATAGTCCACAAGCATCTCAAACTGTCAAAAGCTATCTGAAATTGTCCAAAAGTGTCTGAAGTTTTCCAAAATTATCTGAAATTGTATAAAAATATCTCAAATTTTCAAAAATTGTGTGAAATTGTCTAAAAGCATCTGACACTGCCAAAAATTGAAACTGTATTGAAACTGTCCAAAATTGTCTAAAGTTGTCCAAAAGTATCTAAAATTCTCAAAAAATTGTTTGAAATTGTACAAAACTGTCTCAAACTGTCAAAAACTATCAGAAATTGTTCAAAATTGTCTGGAATTTTCCGAAAATATCTGAAATTCTCAAAAATTGTCTAAAAATGTCTGAAACTGAAAAAACTATTTGAAATTCTCCAAAATTGTCTGAAATTGTCCAAAAATATATAAAATTTTCAAAAATTGTTTGAAATTGTCCAAAATATATATAAAATTCTTAAAAATCGTTTAAAATTGTCCAAAAACTATATGAAATTCTCTAAAATTGTTTTCCAAAAATATCTGAAATTCTCAAAAATTGTTTGAAATTGTCTAAAAGTGTCTGAAACTGAAAAAATCTATTTAAAATTCTCCAAAATTTATGAAATTGTCCAAAAATATAAAAAATTCTCAAAATTTGTTTGAAATTGTTTAAAAGTGTCTGAAACTGAAAAAAACCTATCTGAAATTCTCAAAATTTTTTTAGACTTTTTCAAAATGATCTGAAATTATCCAAAAATTTCTGAAATTCTCCAAAATTGTCTAAAATTGTCCAAAAATATAGAAAATTCTCAAAAATTGTTTAAAATTGTCCAAAGGTGTCTAACACGGCCAAAAACTATCTAAAATTCTCCAAAATTGTCTGAAATTGTTAAAAAATATCTGAAATTCCCAGAAATTGTCTAAAAGTGTCTGAAACTGAAATAACCTATCTGCAATTCTCCAAAATTGTTTAAAGTTTTCCAAAAATATCTGAAATTCTTAAAAATTGTTGAAATTGACCAACAGTGTCTGAAACTGCTAAAACTATCTGAAAGATCCAAAAGTATCTGAAGTTCTCATAAATGGTCGGAAATTGTCCAAAAATATTTAAAATTTTCAAAAATTGTTTAAAATTGTCCAAAAGTATCCGAAACTAACAAAAACTATCTGGAAGTCTCCAAACTTGTAATAAATTATCTAAAAGTATCTAAAATTCTCAAAAATTGTTTGAAATTGTCCAAAACTATCTAAAATTCTCCAAAACTGTCTGAAATTCTCCAAAAATATCTGTAAATCTCAAAAGTTGTTTGAAATTATCCAAAAATATCTGAAATTTTCAAAAAAATTTGAAATTGTCCAAAAGTGTCTGAAACTGCCAAAAACTATCTAAAATTGTCCAAAAGTATCTGAAGTTCTCCATAATTATGTGAAATTGTCTAAAAATATTTAAAATTCTCAAAATTTGTCTGAAATTGCCAAAAACTATCTGAACTTCTCCAAAATTATCTGAAATTGTTTAAAAGTATCTGAAATTCTCCAAAATTGTCTGATATTCTTTAAAAATATTTGAAACTCTCAATTTTTTTTGAAAATATCCAAAAGTGTCTGATGTTGTTCAGAAACATCTGAAATTCTCAAAAATCATCTAAAATTGTCCAAAAGTGTCTAGAATTGCAAAAAACTATCTGAAATTGTCCAGAAGTATCTAAAATTCTCAAAAATTGTTTGAAATTGTCCAATAATATCTAAAATTCTCAAAAATTGTGGGAAATTGTCCAAAAGTGTCTAAAACTGCCAAATACTGTCACAAGTTCTCCGAAATTGGCCAAAAATATCTAAAATTCACAAAACCTGTGTTTAAAAACGATTTAAAATGTTTTACAAACGTCCCTATTGTAACTTTTTAAAACACATTCTAACAACCGCCTGATTAATACAGTGTTGAATCAAAATCCAAGAGGAACAAGACCAACACTCAGGTGGTAAGATAATATAGCCAAAGATCTACAGACTTAAAATATCTGGAGAGAAGCTATGATGGACAGAGATCAAAGGAGGCAGATTGTTTTTGCAACAAAAACCCAAAAGAAAAAAGATTCTAACATGAACATTAAAAAACTTTTACTAAAGTGGATTTTTTATCGTAGGTTTTAGAAAAGTTCGAGTACTGTAGCATGAAAAATATTTTTTTTTATTTATAAATTGGGACGTATTGTAAACATATCTTGGACATCTTGTATGAGGGCAATTATCGTAATGATAAGAAAATAAATAGGATCCTACATAACTACAGACTTGTTAGTTTATTAACAGCAATAACCAAAATGGCGGAAAAGTAAACAAAGGAACAGAAGCCCTAAATGTAAAGGAAAACCAAAGATGGGTACAAAATATGTCGATTAACTCAATATTAATAGATTCAGGCCACAAGTTGTCTCGTCTACACATATACTGGAGTGTGGACATTTGTAAAATACATTCAATAAAAAATCGCATTAAGATGCTACTTCTACCATATTTTTTTCCACAGTTGTAAACTAACATCAAGATACGATATTGGACATAATAAAAAAGAGCAAGAGAGTAAAATAACCCATACAACTTAGATACTTCCCAGTATGGGACTATAGATAAAGGATAAGATCCATAGTCTTAGTATTATCAAAATCCCATAAACTAAATGCAAAGGAAAGATTCTAGATTTCTGATTAAATAGAAAACCACTTTGAACTATTAAGACAAACGCAAATAAGTGAATAGGAGAAGCAGCCAAATAACAAAAGAATGCGAAAAGAAGAAAAATGCAAATAACTTACCTAAAGAGGTGTAAGTATTCTAAGGAAAACTTACTTAAGAAACTACCTACTTTGACCTAGAGGACTCTAATTTAAACTCATACCAAGTTTGAAGCATATCGGTCCAGTGGAACAGCCGTGAGAACTCTCACAAACAGACACACTAACACACTAACAGGATGATCTCAATAACTTACTTCTCTGTTGCTCTAAAGTAAGTTAATAAATGATAACATTATTACAACGACTTTGTATAATTTAAATTAATTATGAATATTGGATCAAAAATCACACACCAAGAGACGAATACTAAATAGATGACAAAAGGGCAATGTACTTAACACAACTCACTGCTTAAATAATGACAGCTTTACCTTTTCAATTCCCACCGAAAGGGAATGGCAAACGCAAAGGGCGTAAGTCGACAATTGGGACCTATCGGAAGCGATGGGGGTGATGGAGTAAAATCCACATCTTTCGATTTATTTCCAGAAGAATAAATTAGAACTTAGAGCGTTATCTTGTGTATATTTGTAGGAGTCGAGAAATATTAAAGGTACGATTCAAATATTACCTTTATTTTAAATACTGGATACAAATAAACAAACAAAGAAGGAAAATTTAATACCGGATGTTGCAATAATTAAATCAGTCAGTCATGAATGGAGTACGATATTTTAACTATTGTTGGAATTTGTTAGTTTCTGAATCGATATGATAGTAACCAAAACTTATGTTTTATAAAAACAAGTTTACATATAATTAATTATAATAAATATTTTTTAAAAGAAAATAAAATAATACACATAAACAATTTCATGTAGGCCACAACACATATTTTATCATATAACTATAAAAAAAGTTATATTAAAAAATGTGAAAATCAATTTTTCGATATGTTTAAAACAAGACATTTTTGTTTAATATCTCGGAGTGCATCTCTTAATTTAATCTTTATTTTGTGTTTACTTTTCCGGTCACATCAAAGGGAAAGTATAGTGAACGAGTAAAAAAAATCGAGATATCGATAGAAATGGTCATTTTGAGGTCCCTCGAGAAGATTGACACCAGTTCCAGACTAAGGTCTGTCTGTGTATCTGTGTGTCTGTATGTTTATATGAAATCAAACTGAAATTTGGTGTGAAGGGTTAGTGTGTGCCTTGAATGCGACCATTAATTTTTGATTTAAAGTGGTGTAGAAGAAAGTCTTCAATAACGACATTGATTGAATACACATGTAATATGTTATAAAAATTTTAAGATCAAAATGTATTAGTGCAAAGTTTTAGAACATAAAATTTTCTACAATTTTTATATCAAGTTTTTTCCAGAATTTCCAACAGTTGCGCCACTACAGGGCGCACAAAAAATGTGCATGTAGGCTTTTTGTAGTTTTTTGGAATTTTGAATACAAACAATGCACTTTAGTGCAAACTTTTCCAGTGCAAAGTTGTAAAACATAAAATTCCCTACAACTTTGGTATACATTTTTTTCCCGAATTCCCACTGGTTTTCATCCATTATTTTATGAGATCCTGTTTGTAACAGTATGCTATAAAATGTGCGCATGCGCCCGCTTATGTCATTATCAACACTGAAACATCAATTCGGTAGACGTAAAATTTGTTCCATAAATTAATGTAATTTGTAATTAAAATAATCCTATTCTCTACAACTGAGCCGGAAAAGTTCTGGGGTGACACAGTCGATTTTTTTAATTTATTTTTAATGACTTAATAAATTAATGGCATTGGATTTTTTGAATATTATACAATTGTTTTAGCATATAATAGCTATAACAAATACATGAGTGGCGCCCGCTGGTAAGCAGGCAAATGGGACTTCTAAAAAATCATATATCTTATAAGTCGCACATATTCAAGGTATGCTAAGTCCATTGCCTTTATCCGTTTGTCTTTATCTGTTGTGGTTCCTGAGTTATAGCGTGGACGGACAGACGGACAGATAGACGGACAGAGTCGTATCATAAGACTTTTTTCAGAAATCTAAAACGAGCGAAATAGCTGATTGAGCAGCAAAATCGGGGTCTAATAATAAAGGGGGTCACAAACAATATATAGTTAAATTGGTGAATTTTTTTTGTGATTTTTATAATTTCCAGAGAAACTTGACTTTGTATCAAAAAATATTCAAGAGCAAAGTTGTAGCTTATAAAAAAAGCTACAACTTTTATATATGTCACTTTTACCCCTAACCTCAAAATTTCCGAGAGAAATGAGGTAATTCGTAATTAATTTCTTTTTCCGTTTTTCATTTTTCACTTGCCAATATTTTGATAAAACTTTCTGAACTTAGTCACCTTTATGCCTTAAATAACTAAAAAAATGTTGAGATTAAAAAATTAAAATTTTTTTTTAAATATGAGTTTTTTTAAATATTCATTTTTTTAAATATTAATTTTTTTCTGTCAAAAACACTTTATTTTCAAATTAAAAGTCGAATGGCGAAATTTCATCATAAACAGTTCTTCACGTAAGCATTTTTTTTCGTTTTTACTTGTACTTTTTGATAGAAGGATCAACAACTATAGTTCCCATATAAAAACATGCTCAAAAATTGAAAAAACTGAAAAAATGAGTATTTTAACAATAAAATTTTTACTAGTTGTTGATAATTTGTTAACAATTTTGAGAAAATTGAAAAACTGATTACATTATTAAATTGTACGGAAAAAAATTCAAAAGGAATTATGTATTTTTTAATTGTTTTGTCACAAAATTGAAAAAGTTGTTAATTTAAAAGTTCTAGATTATAAAAAAATCTTCAACTCTTGTAGAATAATAATAATGGGAAAATCTTTATTTAATTGTTTTGGATTATAGTAAGCCGTTAATGGATTTTACCCCCACTGCTTATTCTTCCAGTTCTACAGTTTCTATAATGAGTATCTTGAACATTTGTTGGAAAATATTTCTTGTCACTGCGAAAGTACGAAGCCAACTTTGAAGGCAGCAGATGCGGAAGCACATATATATTTACAAATTGTGAAAATTTTTGATCGAATATGGAAAAAATTGTCGAAGATTTTATTGACTTGGAGGACATTTCCACTGAAAACGAGCAAAAAAGTCTTCGCATATTTCCGGAAAGTGAAGTACCAGCTAAGGAGACTGATCTTGAAGAATCGTTTCAGGTTTATGACGAAGATATGTATTCTAAGGAACAATCGGATGATACAAAAGAAGGAAATATAAAAAAAAATTATCATAATACAGAATAATTTTTATTATTCCTTTACTCGGTCTATCTGATTTCAACTCGCTTCATATACCTTCTCTAGATCTCCCTCTCTTTTAGGTATTTCCCATCTTACCAACTCTCTCTCTCCTTGCCTCTTCAGTCAAAACAATTGACTTATATATCGACTGTGCTGTAAATTGAAAATTTTCTTCCTTCCCCTATTTATATAGGGTAAGTTTTTATTATATTATATTATATATTCACTTCGTTGTTAATTATTTCGAAGCTTTTAACTTTTATTTACTGTTGTTTTTAATTCTTTTTAATGCCGGTATAATTTTTTTTTTGTGTTATATTTAACCAAGAGTTCATATCTTATATTTTATAACAATATAAATTATCTGATGTCTGTGTCTCGTTTTACAAAAAGAGAATCTATTTTCTTATTTGTTTTTACAGATTGCCTTAAAATTTAATTCATTTTAATTATTTTTATATTTCATTTTTTGATCTAAAATTCATGTATTTCATTTTAATATTATCATTGTTTTATATTTTTTTTTTCAAAAACAGAGACCACGAAATCTGGTAATGTATAATATTTTTGTCTTATATTTACTTTATGTGAATTTTTAGGGTTTTTTCCTTGGACTACATTTTTTCCCTTGGACTACATTTTTTCCTTTGAACTACGTTCTTTTTGGACCAAGCTTGTGTTTCTTGGACTTCATTTTTTCCTTTGGACTACGTTTTTCTTGGACTACGTTTTTCTTGGACTGCGTTTTTTTTTGGACCAAGCTATCTAAGTTTTCTTTGGAGAAGGAAGATAAGAAAATCCTCAAGGCAGCTAACTTTTTTTTTTTAAGAAAAAGAAAAAATCTCTGAAACTTTCGTTTATCGTAAAATAAACAAATAATAACGTTTAATTTGAGTTTAATTTCCTTAATCCCATAAAAAGAAAGAAATGACGGATTTTGAAATATATCATAGTTTTTTTGTCAATTTTTTCTAATTACATCAAAAAATCAATTAGGCTGGCGTCCAAAATTTTTTTATTTTAAATTTTATTTCTGATATATTTCAAATTATATTCGTGGAACGAACCCATAATAAAAAGATTTGAGTTTAAATCACATTAATTATTTATTATTAATTAAAGTAACGTTTCAATTTTTTTAAACACAACTCCATTGTTTAATAATTTAATGAAAAGAACCATTACACATTGAACAATCTTATTTAAAAATAAAAATTACTCTAATCCATTATACGAAATAGAAAATTATAATTATTTTTTTTTACTTATCACTACTTCATTAGTCGACAAAAATAGTAATTGCAACACTATACAAAAATACATTTTCTGGTCTAAAAATAAAATACTATTTCACATGGTGTAATCAGTTTTTTTATTTAAATTAATTATAAAAAATTACAGAAATATTCATTGTTGTATATATAATTTCTTATTTTTTTTATCGGTTAAATGTTTATTATTACACCTAAAACCCTCTAAAAATGCAAAAAAAAAGAAGAAACACGGATACTTTTTGGTTGTAGAATTTTTATTAGAAAAAAAGGTTTCGAACCGAAATGAATAAATATTTAAAAACTAACGACCTTTTTTATGAAATGCAAATTTAATATTTAGCCAAAATAGCATTATTTTTGTTAAAATTTTTTATTGAAAAATGAAAAAAAAAACAAAAAATGATTTTTCTCATTTTTCTCGGAAGTTTTAAGGTTATGTTAAAAAGTGATTTCTACAAAGTTTTTTCATAAATTAATTTTCAGAAACAGAAGATCTATACTCAAATGTGGTAAATTATTCAATGAATAATAAGGCATACCACAATAATTATAATTGGTGAAGATAACAAATGAGGCAACATGTTTCGGCCATTCAATGGCCATCATCGGACCTATAAAACAAAATATAAATATTAGATACGCAATAGAACAAAAAATAATAATTACTTACAAAATATATGTTAAGCAAGTACAACATAAGAAATTGTACCATGACAATTAATAGTATGAAAAAAAAAATTTGTAAATACAAAATTGAAAACTTTAAATAAAGTAAATTTTTTTTTTGATTTAAATTAGTGAAAAAATTAAAAAATAATTAAACCAAAGCCACTCCATACTGGAGGGTTGATAAAACATCAAATCTGCACTGCAAAATAATAAAATTAAATTAAAAAAATTAAATTAAGTGATAGATTTCACTTTTCACTAATTTAGATCAAAAAAATTTTAATTCTCCATGTATTTTATTTGAAGTTTTCAATTTTGTATTTACAAATTTATTTTTTCATACCATTGTCATGGTAAAATTGGTTATATTTTGTATTATTGGCATGATGATGGCAATTGAATGGCCGAAACATGTCACCAATTATAATTATTGTGGTACGACTTCCGAGTTTTTTTATTAATTAACTATAATTTTTGTATTAAAAAAAAATCGAATCTGGGGAAAAACAATTAAAAAATGCTTATTTTTAATTTTTATCTGAAGCTTCAAATATTCCTCTTGAATATTTATAACAATACTGAAAAATCATTAAATTTTGATAAAGTAAAAATTTCTTTTATATTTTCTCCGTACAATTCAATGGTGTAATCAGTGGTTCAATTTTCTTGAAATTTGAAACAAATTATAAACAATTATTAAAAAATTTCGCGATTCAACTTTTAATTTCAAAAAAAAGTGTTTTTGACCAAAAAAAGTGAATATATCAAAAAAATTTAATTTTTTTATTTTAATTTTTTTGAATAATAAAGGCATAAAAACGAATACTTTTACAGAGTTTCAACAAAATCGAAAATAAAAAGGAAAAATTAAATTTACTTTATACTTCGTCATTTTTTTCTGAAATTTTAAGGTCATGGTCAAAAGTGACTTATACAAAAGTTATAGGTTTCTTCATAAGCTACAACTTTGTTATTGAATATTTCTTGATACGGCATCAAGTTTTACAGGAAATCACCAAAAATCAGAAAAAAGCCATTTGTCACTCTCTTTAACCGCCCCCAAAATAAATTAAACCAATCATCAGAGCATCGTTTTTTGTTTGCATGTTCCTTGTGATCCTTTTTATCATTTCCCACTGTAGTTGTTTAGATAACAATTAAATTGTTGTAAAAATGTGTCTCACCTGCAATATTTCTCACGACAATGGTACATTTTATCATAGTAAAATTGTATCGATTTTAAGAAAATAATTTTCTAGTTTGGACCTTTATGTTAAAAAAAAATCGGCTCTGTCACCCCAGAACTTTCCCGGCTCGGCTTTGGAGAATAGGATTATTTTAGTTACAAAAGACTAAGCATTCCATTAATTTATGGAACAAATTTTAAATAGCGATCTAACGGTAAATACTTCTACCAAATTGATATTTCAATGTCGATAATGATATAAGCTAGCGCATGCTCACATTATATAGCACACTGCTACAATAAGGATCTCCAAAAATCATGGGTGAAAACTATTGGGAATTCTGGAAAAAGTTTAATACAAAAATTGTAGAAAATTTTATGCTCTAAAAATTTTTACTGGAGTATTTTGCACTAAAGAGTATTTTTTGTCCTCATAATTTGGAAAAACTGCGAAAAACCTACATGCAAATTTTTTGCGCGCCCTATAGTAGCGCAACTATTTGAAATTCTGGAAAAAAATTCATACAAAAATTGTAGAAAATTTTATGTTCTAAAAATTTGTACTAGTACATTTTGCACTAAAGTGTATTTTATGTCCTCAAAATTTGAAAAAACTGCGAAAAATCTACATGCAATTTTTTTGCGCGTCCTCTAGTAGCGCTACTGTTTGAAATTCTGGAAAAAATTTAATACAAAAATTGTAGAAAATTTTATGCTCTAAAAATTTGTATTGGAACATTTTGCACTAAAGTGTATTTTTTGTCCTCAAAATTTGGAAAAACTGCTGAAAATCTACATGCAAATTTTTTTCGCGCCCTCTAGTAGCGCAACTATTTGAAATTCTGGAAAAAGTTTAATACAAAAATTGTAGAAAATTTTATGCTCTAAAAATTTGTATTGGAACATTTTGCACTAAAGTGTATTTTTTGTCCTCAAAATTTGAAAAAACTGCGAAAAATCTACATGCAATTTTTTTGCGCGTCCTCTAGTAGCGCTACTGTTTGAAATTCTAGAAAAAATTTAATACAAAAATTGTAGAAAATTTTATGCTCTAAAAATTTGTATTAGAACATTTTGCACTAAAGTGTATTTTATGTCCTCAAAATTTGAAAAAACTGCGAAAAACCTACATGAAAATTATTTGCGTGGCCTCTAGTAGCGCAAATATTTGAAATTCTGGAAAAAGTTTGATACAAAAATTGTAGAAAATTTTATGCTCTAAAAATTTGTACTAAAGCATTTTGCACTCAAGTGTATTTTTTGTCCTCAAAATTTGGAAAAACTGCTGAAAACCTACATGCAAATTTTTTGCGCGCCCTCTAGTAGCGCAACTATTTGAAATTCTGGAAAAAGTTTAATACAAAAATTGTAGAAAGTTTTATGCTCTAAAAATTTGTATTGGAATATTTTGCACTAAAGTGTATTTTTTGTCCTCAAAATTTGAAAAAACTGCGAAAAATCTACATGCAATTTTTTTGTGCGTCCTCTAGTAGCGCAACTGTTTGAAATTCTGGAAAAAGTTTAATACAAAAATTGTAGAAAATTTTATGCTCTAAAAATTTGTATTGAAACATTTTGCACTAAAGTGTATTTTTTGTCCTCAAAATTTGAAAAAACTGTGAAAAACCTACATGAAAATTATTTGCGTGGCCTCTAGTAGCGCAAATATTTGAAATTCTGGAAAAAGTTTAATACAAAAATTGTAGAAAATTTTATGCTCTAAAAATTTGCACTGGAATATTTTGCACTAAAATGTATTTTTTGTCCTCAAAATTTGAAAAAACTGCGAAAAACCTACATGAAAATTATTTGCGTGGCCTCTAGTAGCGCAAATATTTGAAATTCTAGAAAAAGTTTGATACAAAAATTGTAGAAAATTTTATGCTCTAAAAATGTGAACTGGAATATTTTGCACTAAAGTGTATTTTTTGTCCTCAAAATTTGGAAAAACTGCGAAAAACATACATACAAATTTTTGCTCGCCCTCCAGTAGCGCAACTTTTTGAAATTCTGGAAAAAATTTAATATAAAAATTGTAGAAAATTTTATGCTCTAAAAATTTGTACTGAAATATTTTGCACCAAAGTGTATTGTTTGCCCTTAAAATTTAAAAAAGGCAAAAAATCTTTCATATGTATTCAATCAATATCGGTCTTGAGGACCTTCTACTTTACCAATTTAAACCAAAAACTAATGGTCGTATTCTACCCTGCATACCAAATTTCAGCTTGATTGGTCAAACGGTTCGGCAGTTATCATGGAAGATTACACACAGACACACATGCACACAGACAGACCATACTCTGGAAATGGTTTCAATCTTCTTGGGGGACCCTCAAAAATTTTTTTGCTCCTTTACCTTGCTTTCCCTTTGATGGGGCCGGGAAAGTAATAAGACTATAAAGATTAACGTATTTTATATAAAAATATTTATCAATACAGACGTCATAAAAATATTTCTAATTTTTTAAAATTTTAAAACCCTTTTTTAGAGATTTCGATATATTTATTATTATTAATTGTACCAAAGGATGACACATTAAAAGCTTTTTTACTAATACTTAGAATTAAATTTTTAATAATCGTACTAAATATATATATAAAAAAATAGAAGATTATTGGTACGATTTTGTCAAAAAAAAAGAATATTACTATATTTATATATTTTGTTTTATTTATATTATTATTCGTGCTATATTCAGTTATCTAACTTAAACGTTTTTAAATGAACATGCTTACACAACTTTTAATGAATAACATTCAAAATTCAACAATAATAATTATTATAACTAAACTCACCTTTTAATCTAAGAACCTCATGCCAAAGTTCAATGTAACCGGTAGTCAGCGAATGTCGTAACCTACATTTTTATTTAAAATAATATTTTTAACAAAACTATCAATTATCCAAACTTGTTCCGCACTATGTTATAAACAGTTTCATGAAATTGGGTTATTTTGATTAATGTTTTGACACTTTCGAGGTGTATATCGTGTTTTTTTGTAGAAGACGACGCCCGTAGGAGACGCGCGCGATTCCAGGCGTCGATTTGGACTGACTAGGCGAATTTATTTCGTGCTTTTGCAAGGTCCGAAATTCGAGAGTCTGCGCCGCCTGCTACTAGGTTATTATCATTTGTTTTTTTGTTTTTTTTTTTTTTTTGAAAAATTTGGTGACAGATGGATGGATTAGAACTATTTCGATGTATTCTGCGATTAATTTTTTATTTGAAAGATATAAAAATATTTTTTATTTTATCTAGAGTTTTATGTAATTTTTTTGTTAATTTGTAGTTTTTAGATACAGGGTATTAATAAAATGTTATCATTTTTAGGTTTAAAAAAATTACTATGACTCATTGTTAATTAATAATCAATTAAAGTACGTGTATAAGAGATCAAAAATATAATTTAAAAAATAGAACAATTAATATTGTATAACATCCCTCATACTTTATTAGGGTGCGAGCGAAGCGAGCTTCCCTTATAAGTATTCGTCTGTTCATCCGTCTGTAATTATCACAATATCTTGGAAACGGATTAACAGTTTGCCTTTCGGATTTTTTTCTATGTGTTTGCTATAACAGGCTTTATCGATATGTAAATTTTATTTGTTTTCATTTGTTTTCGTACTTTTTAATTTGTTTTCGTTTATTTTCATTTGTTTTCATTTGTTTTCAATTGTTTTCATTTGTTTTCATTTGTTTTCGTTTATTTTCGTTTACTTTCAATTGTTTACATTTGTTTTCATTTGATTTCGTTTGTTTTTGTTTGTTTTCATTTGTTTTCGTTTATTTTCACTTGTTTTGAATTGTTTTCGTTTGTTTTTATTTGTTTTCGTTTATTTTCATATTTTTTTTCGTTCGTTATCATTTGTTTTCTTTTATTTTCGTTTCTTTTCGTTTATATGGTTAAAATGGGAACGGTTCACGCCTACAAATCAGTAAAAAACACCATGCAGAATCGGATCGTTTTGAGCTTCACCTGTTTTTGACTCACCAAAAATACATCGGGCTATGCCCAAATGTATGACGATGTCAAAATCAAATATGCTATGGAAACAGGTCAAACCGTTTGGCTAATACTGAAAAAACAAAAAAGAAACAAAGGAAAATGGGGAAAAATAGGAAAGAATAAGAAAAAACAGGACAAAATAAGAAAAAAATTAAAAAAATAGGAAGAAACAGGAAAAAATAGGAAAAAATGTAAAAAATAGCAATAAATAGAAAACGAATAAGAAAAAGTAGGCAAAAATAGAAAAAATTGGTAAAATAGCAAAAAATAGAAGAAAATGGGAAAAAATAGGAAGAAATAGAAGAAAATTGAAAAAATAATAAAAAATAAGAAATACTGGGAAAAAATAGAAGAAAAGATAAAAAAACCTGGAAAAATAATAAAAATTGTGGAAATTTTGAAAAATATGTAAAAATGTGACAAAATAGGAGAAAGTACGAAAAATAAATATATATAGAAAAATAGAGATAATAGAAAAAATAGGAAAAATAGGAAAAGATAGAAAAAAATAGGAAAAATAAAAAATAGGAAAAAATAGGAAAAAATAGGAAACATGAAAATAAGAAAACATATTTATTTTCATATTTTTTCTACTGCTTGCTACCTTTTTAGATCTTCATGTACCCATATTTTACAATAAATTAAGAACAACTATAAAATAACATTTCCAAAAATATATAACCTTAAAAAAAACGTCAAATAATAGTTATCTAGTTAACTGGACAGAGCAGATTTACTAGTATTTCATTGTCGAGACGAAGCCGAGGCAATAAAACAACTCCAAGCAGTATATCTGTTTCTTTTTCTTATTAAAACTATTTTTTTCTCAGAATGTGTAAAGAATTACAATATAATGTAACTTTAATTTTTGCTCATCCCGTTTAAAAAAATATATCATAAAGTAAATTTTTTTATAATAAAACTAAATAATTACCTTGTTTATCACAACCAATTTTATTGTTTGATAAAGAATAATGAAACTCCAAATTTTTAATAATTTAATCGAGACATATAGTCAAGGCAACTTATTTCGGTCTACAAGACCATCATTAGGTCTATAAGCAAAAATTTTTGTTTACTTGTAGTTTCATTATTCTTTATTGAATATTGTGCCACATTTGAGTATGGATAATATTCTGTTGTTATACTTTTAATTTAACAACTCACATTTTCGAGTTATTTGCTCACTCTGTATATCTGGACTTTAGAAATCACTCAGGGGATTTTTTAAAAGAAGGAAAAATATATAAATCGAAATTAAGTAATAATCGATTTTTTATCCGAAAAATAATCGATTATTAATCAATTGAAAAAACTGATTAAAAGTAAAAATAATGAAAAATCGACAAAAATTATTAAAAAACATTTTTTTAAACTTTTTGTTTCAAGTATCATATTTGTTCAAGTTAGAGATGTGAAAGAATTGAGACATAGTGGCAAAAGTTATTTAATCGCGTCGAATAATTGTAGAATAAAACACACATGAGCGGAGCGGGTGACCGGCTGGATTAGGTTTCACCTTATCCGACTTGACCACGCATTGGGACCAATCCAGTGGTCGGGATACTGACGGTCAGTGTTGCCGCATCAGACCTCAGAATAGTAGTAGATTGGAGATTAAAAGTGGAGTAGATTCATAACAAAACGGAGTAGTACTTTGTGTACAGAGAGCACATTCAGTCATCTTCTTTGGCGCGTATGCCACCAGATGTCCTTCTTCAAGGTCACCATGTTTTCTGATATTCCTACAGACAAATTCTAACAGAATCACTATACACGCGAATCAATTTCTTTTTGTCATCTTTAAAGGGCGTAGATTTAAAACTTTGATTTTCTATTTAAATTATTTTTTGAGGAAATGAATTTATAAAACAAGGTGCTAAAACTGGAAATTTATCAAATATTTGACTTGCACAACTATTACCCAAATGTCAAATGTCCAAAGAGATTTATATGAAAAAAAGATGGAATCTAGAAGAAAGTAGGTTTTCGTGTTGTTTTATTTTAAGGCAATCGGCAACTGTCCCTTTCAAACTACATATTCATCCATATATTGAATGGTAGCAGAAATCAACCTTTTGAAGTAGCAGAGTAAAAAATGATAAAAGGAAGTAGATCTACTCCTGACGGTTCCACTACGGTACAACTTGGATTCACTTCCTTTAGCTTTCAGTTTGACTTATCTTTAAAGATCACTCGCTGGCTGATTTTGGACTGGTTCTCGGCTTGAATTCTGACTACCACTGGAACTCTAACTGGGACTGCCACTGCAACCTACTAGGTCGACTTTGGCCCGGATATACCATAAGCTTGGCTGGGTATGCGAAACAAGTACGCAAGTGGCTCAATCTTTCGGCGGGAGTTACAACTGTTACGTTTTACCTTATATTCCAAGTTAATTCTACTCCAGTGCCGTGCGCGATTTAATTATTAGTTCGTTACACTACTCATAGGTTCTTCTTTTTCTAGTACCACAGAACTTTTTATTTTCTCTGTAAAACTTTGTAATTACTTTCTTTTTGCATTTAGCTTTTCTAAATTCAATATCTTTAAATGGGTTCAAACTGATTTTGAATTATTGGTAGTATTTTTCTATTGGTTGTTATATTCCAAATAGTTTTCTACGTATACTCTTTGTAATCTTCGCCATTAGATTTTTTTCATATTTGCTTCCCAATTTTCCAGAATTTTGCCATTTCTTGAATACTCCTATTATTTTTATATAAAAAAAATATATATATAAAGTATAATTTAACTTTACGTAGGTTAATTAAGCGTTTGTTTTGTTAAAAAAAACGTACTTCAATTTTCAGTTGAATGTATTGGACATTCTTTTAAATTTGTTGATGTTGAAGACATTTTTTATTATTATTGAATCTTAACTGCGCTTAATTTCGCGACCTCTCTTAATTGCGTTTATACCTTCGTCCATCGAAGTTATTTTTTTTATTCAGCTAAATCAAAATTCCTTTTTTATTGTTTCGTTTCACCATACAATTTTTATGAGCTTTTAATTAACATTTTGACATTTATTTTCTTGTCGAAAAAATATCTTTATTACCGTGCTACAATTGTTGCTCCATTTCTTTGCTTCAAAAACATTAATTACCTTCATTAATTGTCGAGTCGTCTTTGGCCAGGACAATTCGACAAACTGAACTTATCTGATTATTTAGTATATATTTGATTATCTTTTTCATAATCGTTCAATATAACTTTTTTTTTCATTATATTGATTTCACAGATCATTGTTAAGTATCTTAGTTCTTTGTACCTTTTTTGACATTTTTCTTTGTAACTAACTATTCTTTTACAAACTTTGATTTTCATTTGTTTGATGCACTGACGACCTCTGTGAGACAATTTCAATTCTATCAGTGTGTAAAATTTACGATACTTTCTCTTGTGATCCCTAAGATAATATCTTAAACTAAAATCAGTGAAGTTGTGGTTGTACGTGTAGCCACACATTAACTCTTGTGGTTCTTTTGATCAGTGCAAACGGCCAAGCGAGTTTGTGGTCATTAACTCTGAAATTTTTCTGTTTTCATGTGAAACGTTTTTGGGATCCATTGGCTCATTCCCATTTTAGAAAAAGCGCTCTGTGAGCGGACTTGAAGACCACTCATAGCGAGGACCATCCCTTTGGCACATCACTCAGAACTTGCACTTCATGAACACACCACGTCACTGTTGCTGTCACACTCCAGGTGGCTCAACCAGAATTTGACGTCTTATCTGTCGCCTCCGGACGATTCTGGGCAAATCCATTGAACACCTAAGAACGTTACAAACATTTTCAAACAATATTTTTTCTATCAATTAAATTCACTACAGTTTATTTTTACCTGTTTCATTTGACTCCTTTCCAGGAAATCAATTTTCTTGTTTGATCAACAACTAAGCAATTAAATTATTTAGTAGGGGATCAACTTGTCGTGATCCTTCTGACAGACATAATAGCCAATTCATTTATTTTGCAATATTATTAAAAATACTTTTAACTCACTTATCCATTCTGAGTCATAACCTAGAGCTAGCTATTTATTACCAACAAATTGTAACCTAAGTCTCATGCTACTAAAAACTTGTTACAGCAGTTTGTAGTTTCTAATTTTTGCAAAACAATTCAAATTGATTCCATATAGATTTTTTTCGTCTTGATTATGTTTAGGGAAGTAGAATTTTGTATTAAATTTTCAATATTCTCTTGGTCAATTGCACTGAATCGGTTTGTATTCATTTTGAAATAAGTTCGAAGCACTTTAATCTGATAATTTTTACAGATCACATTGCTATTGATTGAAATCATCAAAATGTCAGATTTGGCCAGATATTTTCATTTCGAATATTTATTTTAATTGGCAATTTAGAGAGATCTTTTAATAAAATCACGAGACCAATAGACAAAAGCACATCATTGCCCTGGTAATATGGTATTATCGATTTTTTTATTATCCGACAGCAAACTACGATTTTTGTATTAGTATAAAGCATTTTTATCATATGAGTGGAATTATGAAATTTAAAATATTTGTAAGACTGATACTAATATCCATCCCTGATAAAATTTCCCACTCCCTTGTAACCTTCTTGTATTGTTTTCTATTAACATATTCATCACCATATTCAAAATTCTCTCGTGTTTGTGAGTCCAGAAATCCAATGCATATATGAAATATGAAACCGAACCTTAATATCTTGAACTTCTCTGTTAGTCAAAAGGAATTTCATTAACTAATTACCTTTGTTTATAATTGCGTTTGTTACAAGAAAAATAAAAATACAAGTTCAAATTATGTTATTTACTATGATCTACATTTTTATTGTTGTCAGGACGATGCACATGTGTTAATTGTTGTAAAAAGGTAAAATGAGGTAGCGAAAATTAAATGCACACCGTTACAAAAGTTTGTATGCTTGAATTGAGCATTATATTTCACATAACTAAAGCTGGAATAACAAGAACGAACCAACCAACCAACCAACAATAGAGCTAAAAATAAACCAGCAAACGTGCCAACGGAATTCCTTGCACAAACTTTATTACGCTTATCAACAAAGGGATCAAGAAAATATGATAATGTATGCAATAATAAAAGTAGAAACTCTACAGTCTCCGAGGATGTCATGTCTTTTATCTCGGTGAAACAACAGGGTATTCCTTGATACAAATATGCTGATGCTCCATTGAAGGAAGCGGAATCAACAGACACTCTCATTTGCTGGAATTTATATCTAGTTGTTTTTGCGTTGCATTATTGAGAAAAGTTGCACTTTATTTATAACAAAAATGGTTTTGAGTCTATTTAAAAGAAAATACATCTGCTCCAATATTCAGAAAAAAAATTGACATTCTAAGACATCGTTCAAAGTAGATTTAAAAATGTAGAGTCGAAATCTGACAATTTTAATAGCACCCAGGCAGCAAAATTTGCACACATTTTTTTAATAATTTTTCCAAGAAAATAGTGTCTTATAAAGACAAGATTTATCTCAGTGAAACTCTATGGGTTATTAAATTATTTCACATTCGTTGCTATATCCGTTGCAATTTCGGTTGCATGTCATATCAACGGTAAAAAATTGTCAATTTATTCACACTGTGCAGAGTGTAGATTGTCCATCAACAAAAACGATACCTTTAGCGTCCCCCACTTCTCTAATTTCCCCTTTGTTTTTTCTTTGAAGAGAACGAAATCGATCCTAGCGTTTAATGTGGCCAATGGGGACGTGTGATGTGGTAACTACAGCGGGGTTCGATTCCACTCCGGGGAGGTTTATTCCTTTGTAGTATATGATAATATACGTAAAATTATTTATAAAATAGGCTTAGCTAACTTTGAAACACTACGATTACTAAGAAATAAATTTTCAAAATTTCCAAGTGGCGTCAACTATATTAATTTTTTCTATCTTTGATTTTATATTTTTCTACTGATTTTAGTTAACCGATCTACAGATGGCGCTTTTCTGCTGTTTACATATTTCTACATATTTTCGATAACCTGATCTACAGATGTTGCGTTTCCAAAGGTTAACAACACTGAAATCAATCTATTCGCCTATTCGCATTTTTAGGCACTTTTTTAAATCGTTTCTTTGGCGTTAACAGTTCACTATTAGAACAACAAGATACTAAGCAATATTTTGCCATTATTAAGTTAAAAAATAGCACTTGTCATAGAAACAAACTAAGTAAATAACACAAAAAGCAAAACACGCAGGCGATACATAAAGATTAGAATATTAGACAGGACTGTTCGCAGTTTCTGCATAAGATTTATATTGTACACTACATCTTGCTTGCTTGCTATTAATTTTAACGTCTCTTTTCTGCTACCTGGGCGAATCTGTACAGGACCTACAACTTATCGTGGGCTCCGAACCACGGTCCTCAATCACCCTAAACCCAGGACTATGCCTTTGTCCTTAAGGTCATCTACCAACTAGCAAGTGTGTAATTGTGCCACCAACCCCTATCAGTTCCACAAGATATCAGACCTCATCCGACCTGGTTACCCGGCGTGAATGAAACTGCGCATGGTACAAATACCTTTTTGCACTTGCCCAAAGTCTTATCTGACTTTATTTCCACTTGAAGATTCATGGGAATCGAACCCACGACCCGAACAATGACCAAGTATAAAGGCCGATGCCTTAACCAACCTGGCCATCATGTCCGGCTACACCACATCTTTTAATACTCCACTTGTCGGTGTCGATCGATGAGTGTAGGGGGGTCGAGTGTAATAGATTCAACGACCTAAGATTTCTAGATTATGCTTATTATTTATGTTTCTGAATTGTGAATTTCTTTAACATTTTAAAATGGACAGTGATGATGAAATCGTAGAGAATTTTATGAATTCGGAAAATGAATCAATAACTACTTCGTCTGACGATGATCATTCAATGGAGTCAGTCCTATATCTATGATTTCATCAAGGTGACAAAAGATTCTTGAGTAACCTAACCAAAGCTGCTTGTTTTGTTCAAAAATCCATAACAATGAACCGAGAAAACAATATGCTTTTACCAAAAAACACCTAACCAATATCAATTTACACTATACTTCTCACACCTCCAAATCAAGTGTAACACCTAGAATTAATGGTAAATTTATTTGAAATTATTGTCCTGCAATATTTTAATAACGAACATAGTGTAGTGTACACCAGAAATCACCTAACGATATCAGTGCTACACGATCTACTCTAGTGTACAATATATTGTAGTTAGTAGAGACACAACAAACAGACCTTAGGTTGTACTGAAAAGTTAAAAATAAAAACAATACAATAACTTTCTACTTTTTCCGTGTTTACATCTGGCCTCTATTTATTAAGGAATTCAGTTAGTTTATACTTCCATCTCTTAACAATATTATCAATTAATGTAGATATTTTTATAAAAATTATAGATAGTCACGACATCTTTTAGTTATTTTTAATTTTTTTTTGTAAATATAATATAGGTGTAATAAATTTATAAATATATTAAATAACAGACTTTTAAGGTGCTAATTTAAAAATTTACATAATACGTCCACATGGTGATCAATGGTTGTAAGTAAAAATAAAAAATAAAAAAATTGAGCATACTTAAAACCAATAATTTCCATTATTTGAACACACCAGCTTTCAATTTTCGTTGCATATTATTTTAATCGTTACAGTTTTCTGTTTTTCTGAAAATGATTTATCAATTTTAAGCTGTACAATAATATATGCCCCTCTTTACTATTCGCTGTCGCCATCTTCCGGTAAATAGATAACGTTTCTGAATTATTGATTGTCAGTAGTGACGATTTCTGTCCTTCAACCAACCGTTATACGACCCAACTAAAACTAATAAATTCACATACGACCTAATCTGTCAACTTATATTTCATTAGAAATGTCCTGTTAATATTTATTATATGTCTTACCCGGACGGATTTCCACTAGGTCCAAAAACTGCAGCCGGATTTTAACTTGACTTTGATTCAACTTTTTGCGGATTCCACTATAATATATTTATTGTGTTCATTTATAGCGATATCAAAATTTTTGTTAAAAATCAGCTGCAGATGTTCCACCTTGTAATAATTAGTCTTTATTAATACGCAAAAAGAAAATTTCGAACTCCTTTTTAAACGTAAACGAATGGAGGAGTGTGAGATTCTGCATGGTTAAAGTTTATATACATATAGGATGAGCGAGGAAAACTAAAATTAATATATGAAATGTGTTAGAAATTTCTAATTCTAACAATGTCAACTTCTTTTTATTTTATTTTTTAAACAAGTTTTTACTTTTCTTTTTTACTATTTTTTTACTGTTTTTACTATTTTTACTATTTTTTACTAGTTTTTACTATTTTTTAATATTTTCTACTGTTTTTTGGTGTTTTTTATTTTTCTTACTTTTTCTGTTTTTACTTATTTTTGTTTTTCCTATTTGTTCCAATTTTTCCTATTTTCGCCATTTTTTCTGTGTTTTCCTCTTTTATGTCTATCCAAAAATCGTTCATCGCACCTAGAGAAATTTTCACTTCTAAAATTACAATAAAGAAAAGAAAAAAATTGTTTAAAAAATAAAATAAAAAGAAGTTGACATTGTTAGAATCAGAAATTTCTAACGCATATTATATATTAAGTTTAGCTTTCCTAGCTCATCCTATATATAAACTTTAAGAATGTAAAAAACGGTAAAAAACAGTAAATAATCGTAAAAAATAGTAAAAAATAATAAAAAAACAGTAAGAAAGAGGGAAAATGGAAAAAAAAAATATGAAATAACCATAACAACGAAAAAAAAAAATATTAAACCCCGAAAAAGTTAGAAAAATAGGAAAAAATGGTAAACAAAAACAGGAAATAATAGGAAACAACAGGGAAATGGAAAAATATGGAAAAATTAAAATAAATAAAAAGGATAAAAAAAAGATAGGGATTTAGAAAAAATAGGCAAAGTTGAAAAAAATTTAAAAAAAAGGAAATAATAGGGAAAATTAGGAAGACGTAAAAAAAAGAGAAAAATGGGGAAAAAAGGAAAAAATGGAGAAAAAAAGAAAAAATATGTAAATATAAGCAAAAATAGGAAAAATGGGAAAAATTGAAAAGATATAAAAAAATAGGAAAAAAAACGTAAGAACATAAAAAAATCAGAAAAAATAGGCAAAAATAGTAAAAAATAGAAAATAATTGAAAAAATAGGAAAAGTAGGAAAAAAACAGGAAAAAAATCTGAGAAAAGGAAAAATAAACGGGTTAATGTTTATCTAGCCCGACTCCGAAACTAAAAAAGAAACCCAAAGTAACGGAACTTTTATAAAAAAATACACCACCCCACATGCTATTAAAATCAAATCAAAACAACAATTATCAAATTCGATCCCAAATTAAACAAAAGATCCATAAATTATAACAAAAAACAAATGACACTTTATCGCAAAAACTACTTTTAAACAAAATAATTATTTAAAAATTAAAATTGAAAAAAACGAAATTATATTTAAATAAATAAAAGGAATCAGTTACTAAAAGAACCGTTAATTTTTAAAATTATTAAAAACTTACTAATATTTGGCAAAGAGAACTAGTGTATGAAGTTTGCAGCTCGAGACGAAGTCGAGAGCTGCAATTACGCTGATTGCAACAAATATGTATTTTGCACATGTTGTACACATAATTATCTCTACGATCTAATCAAATTTTTATTTCAAATTATATTCAAAAGTATTTTACAATACAAAAAATATTATTAACGTTATTTTCATAAAAATATTAATTTTTTGACTGATTTTTAATTTTAATATCGCAGTTAAGTTAACTATGGTAAATGGAGTTCATTTCCAGTTATTTTTTATTTTTTGAATACTTTTTGCACTAATGCAAAAAGTTAATCTTCAGGTACAGTAGATAGTGCAAAAAATAGTAACTTTTTGCACGATCGTAGAAAAAAGTATGAAAGAAGCCTAGACACGGTCAAGCTAATTTATGCCATTCAGTTATCTTAATGTAGAGGTCGGAACTAATAAAATAAAATATAATAAAATAACGCTTGGGGATTTACTCAGTAATAAAAAACTTATTTAAGAAATAAAAAAATCTGTTAATTTAACAATACATTTATTTGCAATTCCATAGAGTAAAATAATTATTTCAATATTTTTTGTCGCTATATATTTCTCTAGTTTATCTACCACATCTTCCTCTCGCAAAAAAAATAACACATAATTCTGTATTTTCTTCTTTTTACCTACTTTAATCTAGCTGATTTACATTCCAAATCAACTAACAAATCAAAAAACATTTAGGTTAACTTTACCATTAAACTTTTATGGGCTATAACGCAGCAACTATTTGTAAAATCTGTCTTAACGTATATCTCATCTTTTATAATTCTATAAATTCACATTTCAAAGAAATTTTTTTTCAAAAACAGTTTTGAATTCTAAAGACATCGTATTGCTTTTCGAAGATAACGTTTAACTGTAGATTCACATATCTCTATTTCATTTATGCTCCAATGAGATTCGATAAAAGAGGTAACAAATACGAGAATAAGATAAAAGATTTTTCTGTTACTTAACATATGTCAAAAAATAATTTTTAACATTTATTTTGACTACAAGAACAATTCTCAAATATCAAATTAAAAAGAATTTTAAGGAGAACAATTAAAAAATATAATTTCCTAATTTTTTTCATGTAAGAAAATAATGAAAATTTTTTTGTACATATTTAAAATCAATATGCCTTTATAATATGCTAGACGGGTAGCTCAGTCAGTTAGTCAGTAATCAAACAGTGATGCCGAGTTGTGAGGAATTTCCCATTTAGGGTATTTTTCCACATCATTGGAGGATAAATGTAGTATTTAGTATATTTATAATTTTTTTTTTGTTAGAGGTCATTAGCTTGTATATATTAGAATATGAGCAGTAAGTATATATCTTTTGTTTATATTTTGATATATAAATTTTTTTTTTTAATGTACTGGATAACCTTAAGTTGTCCTGGTTTTGTCATTAACCTCATAAACACACTTATGAACATTTCGTTTAAAATATTGTATTGGTACTTAAACTTGGTTCTCATCTGCCCAGTGGCAACTTGTGACCATCTACAATCTCTCTCTCAAGTTACAGCGAAATAGAGAACAAAATCGGTTGGCTTTGTATCTCCGCGCTCTGTGTTTTTCACATTTGGCATAATTTTATGCGACAAAAATCGGTGAGTACTGAATAAATATCTAATAGTCAAAGTCGTATAATGTAAACAATAATATTATTGTAGTATATTGTGTAAATTAGGTGAAAATAAATTGACATTGATAACCAATCTGAAGAGGAATTGGAGTCTTTATTGGAATTGTCAAATAAGAGAGATACCATAGAAGAAGTTTCCGAACCGAATGAGAGTCATTCTGATACTGAAAGTGATAATGATACAGAAAACAAAAAGGCCATAGGACAAGATCAACTGGTCTAATATCGCTATCTGAGCCTCCTGCACCAACACAGAGTTCCGAAATCTGGTATTCAGAAAACTATAATGCATTTACAAATAATCAACCAGTTTTTCGAGATAACCATCAAAATAAATGGAAGTACATATGAAGAGATAAAAAGATATTTAGACTTCAAAAATAATGATGAAATTCTTTAGAATAATGATGACGCAATCATAAAAGTACGATTATTCCTTAATGTACTGGGTAAAACGTTCGCTGGTGCTGCTACACCAACTGAATATATGGCTATCGATGAAATGATCCTTCCATTCAAATGGAGGAGTAGAAGCAAGTAATATATCAAATATAAACCCTAGAAGTATGGATACGAGCTTCGGCAGATGGATATGTATCAAAATTCTAAATGTACCAGTCCACAACAAATCAAAATAAATCAGAATTTGGTGTCATTAGTGATACAGTTGTGAGACTATGATCAGGATTAGAGGGCCTCAATCGCAAAATATTTTTGGACAATCTATTTACGTCTTTACAAACAATCACCTACCTAAAAAATGCACATATACATGTGGTAGGAACTGTTAGGGCTAATAGTATCAACAAAGCGTGCGAAAAACTGATGGGTGGTAAGACCCTACAGAAAAAAGGTAGAGGTTCATATTCCCTGGTAAGGAACTTCAAGATATTGTCAGGAGATGGGATAGGAAACCAAGAACTTATGTTAAAGTTCAGAGGCCACAGGCCATTATTCAGTACAATCGGTTCATTGGCGGCTTAGATTTGTCAGATAGAATGATTGGTCATTATCCACATGCCATCAAAAATAAGTTCTATCTAAGAATTGTTTTTCATTTTATGAATATAGCAATAATAAACGCTTGGTTGTTATTCAGAAATGTCCAATCATCTATAATATCTCGTCTGGAACTCAAAGCATATCTATCGCTTTAACTCAATGGAAATGCATGAAAACGAGAACGACCCTCAACAGAAAATTCTACTACAAAAAAGAAAAATCCGTGGACTTAATTTGCACCTGAAGTTCGCTTGAATGGAGTGGAACACTATTCAATGCAAATGGACTACAAAAATCTACCACTTTGTCATGACAAAAATTGTAAGCGCAGAACAAGATACAGATGCAAGCAGTGTCAGGAGAGTGTCTGTCCAGAATGTATAGAATCTTTTCATTAATAGACCAGCTGCGAGGTCTAGGTGGTCGCTATGTGCTGTAACTAAGCAAAATTCTCACTAGTGCCCCCAGGAGAAATCTTGGAGGTCTCACATTCTACTTGCCATGTTCCATCTTTGTTCGAGTTCCTAAATTTATCCCGAACGTATCCTTATTAAGACAGAAATTTGGAGGAGATATAGAGCTCTGGATAACATCCCAGAGAAGTTACAAAAGTTGTTACAATTTCCTAAAAACATCTCGCCTAGCTATCTTTAGGCCCTCTTTGTGTTCCCTGGAACAACTGATTTTTTTTTATTTTCTTATGTATCCGGATGTTAATTATTATAGTATAGAAAAATATTCGACATTTTTTTAACCAAAATAATAATTTGTCCATGAAGGGGTTAAACATTTTTGAAGACTATCTGAAAGTTGGAATTACTGGCGTTCGTTATCATACCTGGTGCAACAAAATATGTTTTATTTTCAAAGTGTTTCATCAGATTTCACAATATTGTTGGTTTCTTCCAAGGAGTAAGTATGATGAAGTAAGGTGAGTATGTCCAATTCAATGCTCAGTATTTATTACTTATTCTTTCCTTGTTTTTATATTGTTCAGTGTAGTTTTGAATTCTACTTTTTGTTTTATTTCCCTGAGTGCTAGAGATAGACTTGAAGTGGATCTTGGTTATATATGTTTTTTAATGTTTGTAGTGAACTGAGTGAATCTGGTCATACTGCTACTTTCTCTAGGTTGGTGTATTCCATACGTTTTAGAGCTTTTGATATTCCAAAAAGTTCTGCAGTGTATATACTAGCCCAGGACGAAAGTCTCCACTTATTTGACTCATCTGCAATAACGAAGGTACTCCCTACACCTTGTTGAGTTTTGAAAAGTTTGTATAGATCATAGTGGGGTTTTTATTTTTGTCTGTAATGAGACGTATTTCGTATTTAATTATATCTCTGAGACAGGAACTTTTATCGAATTTCAAAAAATCTAGGTAAATGTTGGGTGCTTTAATCTATGGCGACATTTCTCTCTCTTCGAAACAAAACACTTCTGGCATTGCTATCTAACTCTGAGAATAGTTTATTCTTCGCGAAACAGAATATTGTGTATAGAGTGATTAGGAAGTGACCACATTTTACAGTAATAATTGGAAATTAGAATTTTTCTTCTGTATTTTAAGGGGGGGTTCCAGCTTCACAGCAAAGTGATAAGTATGGGCTTGTTTTAAAAGCACCTAAAGCCAACCTTAATCGCATACCGTGTATTC
Source organism: Neocrepidodera transversa (assembly GCA_963243735.1). NCBI lineage: Eukaryota > Metazoa > Arthropoda > Insecta > Coleoptera > Chrysomelidae > Neocrepidodera > Neocrepidodera transversa. Next base: position 18,198,020 of record OY725337.1, on the reverse strand, counting down.
GATCCAATTTTTTCAAATGTTTTTTGTGTCGATCCATAAACTATACTGCCATCGTCTAGTTTTCATAGAATTAAAGATTTATAAAGATTGATTAGACTTTTAGCGTTAGCTCCCCACTTGATACTGCACATAGTTTTTAATATGTTCAGTCTAGTTTTACATTTTTGTGTTAGGTCCTCGATGTTTTCTTTCCAAATCAACCTTAGGTTCCTTGTGTCGTTTTCGCAGCCTGATTGTTTTCCTAGAAGATATTTTACAACCCTGTTGTTCAGCATATTTTCCATATCTTCCATTTTGGGTACAGGATAGTAAATTGCCAAAACGAGTTCCTAATGTTATGAACATATTGAGTCTGCGCATTATAAAATAACTGATCCATTATTTTATACTGCGCAGGCTCTTATTACATTATTTTATACTGCGCAGACTCTTGTTACATTATTTTATACTGCGCAGAGTCAATATGTTCATAACAGGTTAGGAAATTATTTAGGGAACAAACCTATAGGCTTCTACCAACTTCCGGTGGAATACTTTCTGCCAGGCCGTTAATTGCCACAGCAAACGAGACTAGACTTAAAGTAGATCCTTGAAGTGTACCATTTTTTAAAATATAATTGTTCGACAGTTCCTGTCTAATTTGAAAATTATTATTGCATACTTATGGCCATCTAGTGTTTTATAAAATTCTGAGATAAAAAAACAAGCTTCTTTCATTTTATAAGAAATTGTTTTTTCACTTAAATACAAACATCAACTGGTCTTAATAAATTACAATAAAAGTTTCAACCTTACCCTCGTTTTGTTACCTTTTTTTAGTTTTAACAAGAAATAATTCAGGGTGAGTCAAAATTACGTTCGTTACAGGAACTGTTATTTTTCTGAATCCCATTTACCCCATATACTCATTTTAGTATTAGTCCAAAATGCATGATTGAGAAACTACATTTTGTAAAAAAGTAAATACAATAATTGTAGCATTAGAAATTATTTTTTTGGAAAAAATCTTACATAAGTTGCTTTTTTTGTTTTCAAAAGAAAAAACTCTTTTAAAAGTGAATATTTTTTCGTTTTGCTTAATAATTTAAAAATGTACCACTTTTATAGTATTAAATAAATCATATACCACATAATTACTAAACAAGTAGTTTTGACTTGCACAACCCATCTTCAGGAATATAAAATTATAAAAAAATTAAAACACAAATAACATGACTATGTAAACACTCAACAATATTTCTATAAGAAAAATGTATTATAATATCGATAAGTTATTGTCAGTGAAAAGCTTCATGGTCGAAAAATGGAAAAAAACGGTTTTTTCCTATTTTTTATAACCGAATAGCAAAACGCTAAAATTTGCTTAACAGATAGAGTTCAATAACGTAAACCCAGTGAATGCTGTTGTCAACATATTTGTGGGAAATAACTTGTAACATATACATATTGTCCAGATAGCTGTTTTTCCGTCCCTTAAGCTACGGTTTCCTCGAAAAGTCGCAGTCGCTGACACTTTCAACAGTTATTTATCCAGTTTATTAAATTTAAAATGAAGACAACCGCCTTCTTAGATAGTTTAAATTTCCTGCTCTTTCGGTTAGTTCAAATTTCTCGCTATTTTGAATAGTTTAAATTTCCCGCTATGTACACTAGCGCATCGCAGCAAATGGGCCCGGTACCAATTTAATAGATATGACAATTCGTACAAGAGTTAAGCTGATAGGGGGTGTGCTGTACTAGCTGCGACTGGTTCACGATGGCATAATCAGTGCTTTGGTTTTCTACCTGCTACGGAGTCACTACTACCAAAATTCGTTCACCGTTGTCGCAGTCGCTGGTCATATGTCATCTTCAATAGAAGATTTAAGACTAATTTACAGTTATTAGTGAGATCACCATCATCTATTCGCTTGGTCTCCATAAAGGTAAGTTATCCTCCACAGTCGCCGACGACTAGTGATCCCGACCAACTAACTGCGACTGTTTCTCGATGGCATATTCAGTGCTTTTTAACATATCTGGTTTTCTAGGGAGTCACTACTACCAAAATTCTTTCACCGTCGTCATCGCTGGTCGTATATCATCTTAGAGAGAGGATTTACGACTAATTTACATTTATTTTTGAGATAATTGTGTGTAGGTTAACTAAGAAAATATTATTGAAAGAGTTTTAAGGTAGATATTATCGAAAGAATTATTTAAATCTTTAGATGTTTATTGATTAAAATTACTTGAAATCCTTCTAATTTTCTGTTAGTAAATTATGACCCTATATTTTTCACCTTCTAAGTTTGGTAAAAGTAAAAGATTTGTTAATCAAGTAGCATTAAAATAGCAGTTTTCTTAGAAATATTCATTTTCTTCTATAAAACCACCTACTACATTATCTACCAGTCGTTCTGGAGGAAAATAGGTGTATGTGCTGGAGATTCGGTCGCAGCTACTCAGTCGCGGTCGCTAGTCGTCGGTAACCGTGGAGGAAAACGTACCTTTACCCTCTCAACGCCAAGCGATTTTTGACAGATGTATTTATTTTGATACTCTAACATTTTAATAGTATATTTTCTGGGTTTTAGACGAATTAAAATTGTGAATATTATTTTTACAATGATAGTGAGTAAGAGGTTACTCTATAAAAATAATAAATTGTAAAAAATGTAAAAATTAATAATTTTGTTTAATAATAAACGAGTGAATAAAGAGCTCTTAGAGTTCACTTAAAGATTTATTGGTGTTAATATACTAAATCCTGATACGTTATATTAAGGTTGGTCCTTCGATCTGATGATGGTTGATGTCAAGACGTCTACCAGTTAGTAATTATTCCAAACTTATATCGATTCCTAATCATATTTGATCACGAATTTCTATACGTCCAATTCTGCTAGAATTTTTAAAATCTTTTGCTTTAGTAGCATTCCATCAACTTTTTAGGTATTAATATAAGCACTAGAAGCAAGTACAAACATATTTTGGTTGAAAAAATCAATTTTTTTTAGTTAATTAGCCAAAACAATTTTTCACAGAATTGCTCAACCACTAATTATCTATGATTAAATGATGTATCTTGAGTTTACTATGTGGTAGTTTTTAGATGGCAATTTTAATGTGTTCTTTTTAACGCTACATTTAATTTAATTTGATTGGTCAGAACTAATGTCGGTTACCATTGTATGCGCCTGAAGATGTGTTATTTAAACCGAAACTATTTACATTGTAATATATTAGTATGGTATATATAAAATATTGAAGATGTTATTAATCCTAATTTAAAAATTTGTAACATCGAACAGAATGTTAGTTTCTTGGCTATCTACTTTTGGACTAAATGGTATATGAGATTAGGAATTGAATTCTGATTATACCCTGATGAAAGATAAGAAAGAAATCGCGCAACTAAAGAACACGAGGAAGGTAGAGTAGAGATACAAATTGTTTAACTCATTGTCGCATATAACAGGATGATAGTACGTCCAAAAATATTTTTTCACGATTTTATTTCAAAATAATGTTTCTTGGACCCAAGATTTTTTTTCATCTAAATTGATGCCCAAACTGCGCTCCGAAGAAGACGAGGAAATATTTCTGTCATGGCTTCCGACTAACGTCGACGAGGTTTTGGAGGAAGGAATATGTTCAATGTCCACGGGAACTGTCAGTCTTACTCTTCTTCCTCCGTAACAAGCACCGTCGTCACTGTTTACGTCGCTGTCTGTACTAAATTCGTCGATTTCGCGTTCCGTATCTTCATCGTCGTCGTCTTGAAATACAGAATCACTAGCCAATGATTGTATATCGAAGTCTGGAATATCTGTTCCTGAAAACAAAATAAAAAACACCCTTATAGTTATTTGGTTTTACAATTGTTTATATACATACAATATAGGCTAAATAAAAATACAAGGTAAGGTTTTATTAGCTCACCCGAACATTGAGTGGAAAATCTGCCAACGCGCTCAGGAAGATTAAAGTAGGGGCGGACGATCAAAAATGATAAATTTAATTTAAGCAATAGAAATACTGATCTGCCTCAATGCCATCATCAGGCCCAATACTTGTTTCATGGCTTTCTATATAGATTATATTCTTCTTTTCATCTATTCATGTCTTTTAATTTGCGGTGTCTGATACCTTCTTCTTTTATTCTTCTCTTCTTCTTTTTGGTCTTTTTGGACTATGTTAGTTGGGTCTCATATTCAATTTAATTGATACTTGTCACTTGTCATTTAGTTAGTTGCCGCATGGTGTTTTAATTAGAACACAATTTGTGAAATTTTTCAATTTTCTGTTTAAAGTTCATAGTAAGTTGCACTACGACTTTAACCATTGGTATATCACTCTCAGCCCTCCAGTATGGAGCGGGTATTGAATTTTTAAATATTTTTTATCCGAGATTGCAAATAATTTAAGTTTAATTTTTTGATGTAATACCACATGTAATTTTGCTAATTTATCGCCACAATTGGTTAAAGTTTTCTTCTTCATACTAATATTGTCATCGTACAATTTAAGTTGTTATACTTGTTTAACAAAATTTATGTAAGTAACTACTAAACTTTGTCATTTTCGTATCTGTAATATACCATTTTGTATTATAGGCCTGATGATGGTCAGCGAATGGCCGAAACATGTTGCCTCCCATTGTTAAATTTTCAACATTAAATAATTGTGGTATTGACTACGAGTTTTTTCATTATTCTTTGAATAATTCTACCACATTTGAGTATGGATAATCTTCTGTTTTAGAAATTTATCATTGTTGATCGCCCGCCCCTGCTTTAATCTTCCTGAGCGCGGTCTCAGCTTCTGGGAATTGTTTGGTATGCTGTGGTATAATTTAGTGGGTTTGTTGTCATGATTAGTTGCATCTGAGATAAATATTGGATTGGTTGCTTGCATTTGCTGTTGCATAGTAATGTCTGGTTTGGTTGTCCATATTGCAGTGGGGGGGAAATTTCGTATGTATGACATAATATGGGTTATTTATGTAGAATAGGTATAGTTTTGGAATTATGCCTATTTTGATGAACTATTTATCAAATAAATTGTTTGTTGTTTTTGCTGACCTTATCGTACACTTGATATCTCGCACTCACAAAGCGGAGTTCAACACGTCTTTACTTTTCGAAATTCAAATGGTTACTAACGAACTAGTAGGTACTAGTACGATGTAGAGTTGGGTTGTTGGCAGCGATTGTAAACCGTACTATAATTATAGTATCTGTACGATAATTACAACTGCATGTACTATAAAATTTCAAATTAAATATAGTACGCACTTTATACTATAATTTTATATTTTCACAAATCATAACAATATACCAAAGGCATCTGTTAGGACACCCCTCAGTCACCCACCTAACTGTAATTTCGTCACAGGCGAAAGATCTACGATTTTTAATAATTTTTAAGGATTTTTATGAATTTTTATGCATTTTAAAGAATTTTTAAGGATTTTCAAGGATTTTTAAGGATTTTTAGGGATTTATAAGAATTTTAAACTATTTTTAGAGATTTTAATGTTTTTAAAGATTATTTTAGAATCTTTAGGAATTGCTTAAGATTTTTAAGAAATTTTATTTAGATATTTTTAAGGGGTTTTAGGTATTTTTAAGGAATTTTTATGGATTTTAAGGATTTAAAAGTATTTTTAAGATTCTCTTAAGATTTTTAAGGATTTTTAAGAATTTTAAAGGATTTTTAAAGAGTCTTAAGGATTTTAATGGATTTTTATGCATTTTTAAAATTCTTAAGGATTTTTAAATTTTTTTTAAGAATTTTAAAGGATTTTTAAAGAGTCAAGGATTTTAATGGATTTTTAAGCATTTTAAGGATTTTAAAATTTTTTTAAGGATTTTAATCTATTTTTAGGGATTTTAATGTTTTGAAACGATTATTTCAGGATCTTTAACAATTGCCTAAATTTTTTAAATAATTTTAAGTCTTTAAGTATTTTTAAGGGTTTTAAAGATTTTTAAGGAACTTTCAAGGATTTTTAAGGATTTTTTAAGTATTTTTAGTGATTGTAATGTTTTTTAAGGATTATTTTAGGATATTTAAGTCTTTAAGGATTTTTAAGGGTTTTTAAAGATTTTTAGAGAATTTTTAAAGATTTTAAACTGTTCCTAAGATTTTCTTAAAATTTTTAATGCGTATTAAAAATTTTTTAACAATTTTGAAGGATTTTTAAAGAGTTTTAAGGGTTTTAATCGATTTTTAAGCATTTTTAATGATTTTTAAAGATATTTTGGATTATTAGGGATTTTAATATTTTTTAAGGATTATTTTAGGATCTTTAAGAATTGCTTAAGATATTTAAGTAATTTTAAGTCTAAGGATTTTAAAAGGTTTTTAAAGATTTTTAAGTAATTTTGAGTCTTTAAGTATTTTAGGGGTTTTTAGGGATTTTTAAGGACTTTTTAGGATATTTCAAGGTTTTTTGAGGATTTTTTAAGGATTTTAGAGTATTTTTAAAAATTTTTAAGATCTTCTTATGATTTTTAAGTAGTTTTCAAATGTTTTAAAAATTTTAAGGGATTTTGAACGATTTTGAACGATTTTGAAGGATTTTGAATGATTTTGAAGGATTTTTAAGGATTTTTAAGGATTTTTAAGGATTTTTAAGGATTTTTAAGGATTTTTAAGGATTTTTAAGGATTTTTAAGGATTTTTAAGGATTTTTAAGGATTTTTAAGGATTTTTAAGGATTTTTAAGGATTTTTAAGGATTTTTAAGGATTTTTAAGGATTTTTAAGGATTTTTAAGGATTTTGAACGATTTTGAACGATTTTGAACGATTTTGAATGATTTTGAAGGATTTTTAAGGATTTTTAAGGATTTTTAAGGATTTTTAAGGATTTTTAAGGATTTTTAAGGATTTTTAAGGATTTTTAAGGATTTTTAAGGATTTTTAAGGATTTTTAAGGATTTTTAAGGATTTTTAAGGATTTTTAAGGATTTTTAAGGATTTTTAAGGATTTTTAAGGATTTTTAAGGATTTTTAAGGATTTTTAAGGATTTTTAAGGATTTTTAAGGATTTTTAAGGATTTTTAAGGATTTTTCAGGATTTTTAAGGAGTTTTAAGGATTTTTGAGGATTTTTAAGGATTTTTAAGGATTTTTAAGAATTTTTAAGGATTTTTAATGATTTTTAAGTATTTTTAAGTATTTTTAAGGATTTTTAAGGATTTTTAAGGATTTTTAATGATTTTTAAGGATTTTTAAGGATTTTTAAGGATTTTTAAGGATTTTTAAGGATTTTTAAGGATTTTTAAGGATTTTTAAGGATTTTTAAGGATTTATTATTTCCCAAGAGCAGAGAAAGAGTAATTTATAATCCAGAAAGAGTTGATTGAACTACCTAATTGAGATAATTAGAATTTGAAATTTTTGGTGCGCAGTTATATGTTATTGTTGGTGTCGTTACATATTTCTTGTTTCTTCTCTATTGTACTATATTTTTCTCTAATGTACTATAATAATTTAAGTGTGCGTACTATAACAGCTTCCAATACAGTTGGCAACGTTGGTTGTTGGGTAGTTCCGTCTTGTAGCTGTATTGAACATGGAACGATTTATTTCTTAGATGGAACTAGTTCCGGAAACATGTCCGCGGAACTACCTAGTTCCAATATTTCTCATATAGCGTCATACTCATTTTCGATTTAATTTAATTTCAAATAGACCACAATAAATAAAATGACGGTTACGTTTATTAACAAAAATACAACAATTAAAACTTCAGTAAAAAATAATCAAAAATTCAACGTATTTTTTTGATTTCTTTCTTTAAATTGCATCCAATAAAATTTCAATGAAATGGAAAAAACACATAAACATTAATTATTTGTCCCTCGTAGCTCGCAACCTCTTTCCTGCACCTGCAATAAATCATATCTATTCGACCTCGATCGGGCATTTTCGATTCTCGATTCCAACGGAACGAAATACCGAATATGACAGTTCCATTTCTCGAAAACACGTTTCCTTTATACTATTAATAGAACGGTTATGGTAAGTGAAACCTGATTGGAACTATGAACATTATAGGATTATTTTTGTGAAAAGAACGGAACTGTCTCCGACAAATGACATAGTTTCTGGAACTGTCTCCGACAAATGACATAGTTCCTGGAACTATACAGCTCCCATCTAGTATAAAGACCAATTTATACCCTTGGTACATAAATAACTATTATACAAAAATTAACTTATCGTGGATTCTATTCCCATCAGTAGATCAGTATGCAGCTTTTAGAGCATTATACTGTCCATTATAACATAAAAAATATATTTTCAACTTTGTTATAGAAACAAAAGCTGTGGCGTCACCATAATATTTATCATATATTTTACTGACTAAAAAAATAACTTCTAAGTGCACCACAATGAATTCCGATTTCAAAGCTTCGCTAAAGCTTATTTTGTGTTTATTTGGCGCTTTGATAGTTCTCATATTCTCAGGTAGTTTAAGTTAAATGTACAAAAACTTTGCAGTCAGGAATAATATTTTTGTTAGAAATTAGTACAAATATGTATAACCTAATTTTAAGTTTATTTTATTATCTTTTTCAAGCTCTGGTACGATCTAGTGAGAAATTTCCGGGTTTAAACTCCGGTACGGAATAAACGCAAATTATTTTCATGACTAACTCTTTATTAATAATATGAATAATAAATATAATATTTATAGCGCACTATATATCGCTAAAGGTTTTCAATCGGAATCTTTTATGGTGCACCTAGACGCTTTAAAAAAACCATGTATAAAGCTCTTAATTAAATCTAAAACAAAACTTACCTAATGAACTATTACAACTACTAATAGAAGCCAAAGGGGCTAGTTTCTGCTTTAAATTCGGAATATCGGCAACTCTGTCGTACAGTGCCCTGTTGCTGCCGCAAGGGGATCCACCCGGAGTTGGTTGAGTTACCCTAATGTCAATGGGATAATAAAAATCATACAACTCCGGTACATTCGAAAACTGACATTGTGGCGATTTGCATTTGTGCGCTGTTATTGCTGGAAGTCCTAAAGTCGTCGCTGAGTCTCTCCGTTCCAAATAAGAACTGCCTGAGGACGAGCAAGTGATGTTGCTGGGTCGACGTGGTACGTCTAGGTGACTATAAAAATTAAATTTTTATTAATCATTATTTACCATGTTAGTTTGTTACTTACTTTTCATAATAAATATCATACAGTGAGCCAATTTCTTCAGTATCATCACCGGTGAATATGGGTAGCTTATATTGAGGTCTCGTTGGTGGATCCATCAGACCCGTGTATCCAGCAAAAGATGAAAATCTTGGAGTATTCCTATTAAATTTTGGGGATATACTTGAAGTATCCAAAGATCTTCTTACCCTCCGTGGATTTAACTGTTGATGGACCGTCTCCTCCAATGCCTTCTGCAACTGACGCTCTTCCTCCTGTTCAAACTTCATTACCTAAAAGAATTTTAAATGCACCAGTATTAGTTTTTACTTATTTATAAAGATGTTGAATATTTATTATTATTAAGACGAACCTCAGCAATTGCAGCGGCTGTAAAATCTGGATCTTCCATGGCCTTCTCAGTCTTTGATTTTGATTTATATAGCATGAGGAGAGCCATTAGGCCAAAAAAGCTGCCGAGGGTAGCAGCTATTCGCACTCCGGTCATGACATCATACGTTTGGTAATAGGGATCGATGGCTGGGGCAGGTGGTGCAGTTGAAATGACAGTAATATTTCTTCCATCAGAGCCATTTGGCTCCTGGCCCATCACGTACGAGATAATCCTTAAAAAAAAAATAAAAATTACCAAAGTATTATCTGTATATCAATTTAATAGCAGATAGTAATATTAATTTTAGGAGATAGTCTAGTCAATAAGTGTCATTTTGTCCTGTTCGAGATAGCGTTCACGTAAAATTATATACAGGGTGTCATTGTATGCGAAATTTTATGTAGATATGATTTAAGCTGTGTCCCATGTCTCCCATTTATAATTTAAATGATATAAACAATTTACTACAACAAAACAGTGTTTGGTTTTTTGCGGATATCTCGAAAACGGTTTCAGATACCGAAAATGGGAAGAAAGATCCATAAAGAGGATAAAATTTCCTAAAATAAGTCCCAACTACCGGAACTGTAGTTTTATTTTTTTAACAGCAAATTAGAACCAAAAAAAACCAATGGCTTGGATTTTGCGGATATCTCGAAAACTATTTCAGATATCTAAAATCTACTGAAAAATCAATAAAGACGAGAAAACTTACTAAAAAAGGTCTAAACTACAAGAACTGTCGTTTCACTTTTTTTAACAACATAATAAAAGCAAAAAACAGATTATTTAGTTTTTTGCGGATATCTCGAAAACTAATTGAGATATCAGAAATAGAAAAACGGAGAGGAGAAAATTTTCTTGGTTTTTGCGGATATCTCGAAAACTATTTCAGATATCGAAATTAAAAAAAAGAACCATAAAAGGGAGAAAAACTTCTTAAAAAAGTCCCAACTACCGGAACTGTCGTTTCATTTTTTTTAACAACAAATTACACCAAAAAAAAATAGAGGGTTCGGTTTTTTGCGGATATCTCGAAAACTATTTCAGATATCAGAAATATAAAAAAAGATCCACCACCTGCCCCAGCCATCGATCCCTATTACCAAACGTATGATGTCATGACCGGAGTGCGAATAGCTGCTACCCTCGGCAGCTTTTTTGGCGAACTGTAGTTTTATTTTTGAACAGCAAATTAGAACAAAAAAAAACAGAGGGTTTGGATTTTGCGGATATTTCGAAAACTATTTCAGATATCGAAAATCGAAAAAAGTAACCATGAAGGGGAGAGAATTTCCTAAAAAAGGTGTCAACTACCTGAACTGTAGTTTCATTTTTTAACAGCAAATTAGAACAAAAAAAATAGAGGGTTTGGATTTTGCGGATATCTCGAAAACTATTTCAGACATCAAAAATCTGATAAAAAATACATGAGAAGGAGCAAATTTACTAAAAAAAAGTCTAAACAACCGGAAATGTCGTTTCATTTTTTTTTAACAACATATTAGAACCAAAAAACAGATCGTTCATTTTTTTGCGGATATCTCGAAAACTATTTCAGCTATCAGAAATATAAAAAAAGATCCATAAAGAGGAGAAAATTTCCTAAAATAAGTCCCAACTACCGGAACTGTAGTTTTATTTTTGAACAGCAAATTAGAACAAAAAAAACAGAGGGTTTGGATTTTGCGGATATTTCGAAAACTATTTCAGATATCGAAAATCTGATAAAAAATCCATAAAGAGGAGAAAATCTACTAAAAATGGTGTCAACTACCGGAACTGTAGTTTTATTTTTGAACAGCAACTTAGAACAAAAAAAACAGAGGGTTTGGATTTTGCGGATATTTCGAAAACTATTTCAGATATCAAAAATCGAAAAAAGTAACCATGAAGGGGAGAGAATTTCCTAAAAATGGTGTCAACTACCTGAACTGTAGTTTCATTTTTTAACAGCAAATTAGAACAAAAAAAAATAGAGGGTTTGGATTTTGCGGATATCTCGAAAACTATTTCAGACATCAAAAATCTGATAAAAAATCCATGAGAAGCAGCAAATTTCCTAAAAAAAAAGTCTAAACAACCGGAAATGTCGTTTCATTTTTTTTAACAACATATTAGAAACAAAAAACAGATCGTTCATTTTTTTGCGGATATCTCGAAAACTAATTCAGATATCAGAAATATAAAAAAAGATCCATAAAGAGGAGAAAATTTCCTAAAATAAGTCCCAACTACCAGAACTGTAGTTTTATTTTTGAACAGCAAAAAAAACAGAGGGTTCGGATTTTGCGGATAACTCGAAAACTATTTCATATATCGAAAATCTGATAAAAAATCCATAAAGAGGAGAAAATCTACTAAAAAATGTCTAAACTACCAGAACTGTCGTTTCAATTTTTTTAACAACATAATAAAAAGCAAAAAAACAGATTGTTTAGTTTTTTGCGGATATCTCGAAAACTAATTCAGATATCAGAAATAGAAAAAAAGATCCATAAAGACGAGAAAACTTCCTAAAAAAGTCCCAACTACTAGAGCTGTAGTTTCACATTTTAAGCAGCAAATTAGAACAAAAAAAACAGAGGGTATGGATTTTGGGAATATCTCGAAAACTATTTCAGATATCAACAATCTGATAAAAAATCCATGAAGAGGAGAAAATTTATTAAAAAAAGTCTAAACCACAGGAACTGTCATTTCATTTTTTTTAACAACACATTAAAAACAAAAAACAAATTGTTTAGTTTTTTGCGGATATCTCGAAAATTAATTCAGATATCAGATATAGAAAAAATGATTCATAAAGGGTAGAAAATTTTCTAAAAAAGGTCCCAACTGCCGGAACTGTAGTTTCATTTTTTAACAGCAAATTAGAACAAAAAAGCAGAGGGTTTGGATTTTGTGGATATCTCGAAAACTAAAGCAGATATCAGAAATAGAAAAAAAGAGTAATAAAAGGGAGAAAAATTCCTAAAAAACATCCCTGCTACCGGAACTGTCACTTCATCTTTTTTTAACAACAAATTAAAACAAAAAAAAAATACAGGAATCTCGAAAACTATTTCAGATATCGAAAATCGGAAAAAAGATCCATTGAGATGAGAACATTTCTTAAAAAAGTGCCAACTACCGGATCTGTAGTTTCATTTTTTTTTAACAACAAATTAGGACCAAAAAAACAGAGGGTTTGGTTTTAGAGGATATCTCGAAAACAATTTAAGATATCGAAAATCTGAAAAAAGATCCATAAAGAGGAGAAAATTTCTTGAAAAGTGTCATAACTAGCGGAACTATAGTTTCATTTTTTTAAAAAAAAATAGAACAAAAAAAAACAAATCGTTTGGTTTGTGTAGATATCTCTAAAACTATTTCAGATATCAAAAATCGAAAAAAAAAACATAAAGAGAAGAAACTTTACTAAAAAGTGTCGTAACTCGCGGAACTGTAGTTGCATTTGTTTATAAATAAATTAGCACCAAAAAAAAAACAAATCATTTGGTTTGTGTAGATATCTCGAAACTATTTCAGATATCGAAAATCGGAAAAAAGATACATAAAGAGTAAAAAATTACTAAAAAAATGTCCCAACTACCGGAATTGAGGTTTCATATTTTTTTTTACAATAAATTAGAATCAAAAAAAGAGAACGAAAGTAAATAAATGGAAGAGTGGTTTAGAAAAAAATTCCTGGCACTATTTAATTAATTATTTATCTCAGTTATTTTAATCCCATTGATATACAATTGTGAAAAATGTTAATATAGCAAACCATTTAAAATAAATAAGAAACATAGCAATTTAGGTATTATATAGGGTAAAATAAAATATAAATTTTTTTACTGTAAAAGAGAAAAATGTTAATTTGCGCATCAATATTTTATGAATTATCGCAATATGTAAAAATAGATCTTCTATTTTAGAAAATGTCCTCATTTCATATTTCTCAAATTTATCTATTATTTTCCTATTTATTGTGCTTTAAGTGAAAATTTATTTTTACTGGCAATAAATGTAAGTAGCAAAAATAAACAAACAAGTAGATTCTGTGTGGTATTTATTTCTATAAATATAAGAAAGAGGTAAATAAATATAGTAATTGGCAATTTAGCTTTATTTAGCTAACACGCAAATTTTAATGTAAATAATTTTAATTTTAAGGAATATAATATTGAATTGAAATGTTTTTACATCTCTGGTCATAATGCCTATTTAATAAATCATTGTAAATGATAAACAATGTTTTGCTATCGTTAGTTTTGTTTCACAGATTTACAATAGAGCATCGTCAAACAAAACAAATATGTAATTAAAGGGAATAACAGTATTTCCAAATATTACGATGTGTGCTAACAGAGATAAAGTAGGCGCAGTAATTCGATAACATACTGAGTGGCAATAGTTTTCAAGATTTTAAAAATAAAATCGTATAAAATTTAGACTTATTTTTGAAAAATGTCTCCAGTTCAACGTAGAAAATAAATTCCGGACCCATGAAAGTGCAGCTACTTCTGGAATTACTCCAGACGCAACAAACAACGGTGCTATTTTTTTTATAATTACCTACTACTTTACCCCACACTGATTCGAAAGATTCAGAAGAAAACATCCTTGCGTTCTGTTGTACATTATCATTTAGTTGTGAATCTGAATTCGGTTCTGGATATAGGGGAACCTGGGGTAGAATTGCATACTGGGCACAACGGCATACCCCCTCTAAAACCGTTCACAACCGTCATAACTAATCGAAACGGTCTGGTATCACCGATTCGAACGTCCTCTATCGTGTCGTCACAAAAACCGGCGAGTAAATAACTTCAGTAATACGAAAACCACCGACGAGTTGATTTTGTGTTTGTCGTTATAATATTCTTCAAAAATTGATGCTGGGGTAAGTACACAGATACTACTTAATGGACATTATTTTACATTTTTTGTTAAGTATGTGATGTTACGCGATAGTGGGAGGCCTCTTGGCATTTTGTCTGAATCATAAAAATTGTTTTTTGATAAATATATTTTAAATTACGTTCGGGGCGGAACGGACCGGGGCAGAATGGTCATGGTACCATTCCGCCCCGCTAATATTTTAGATAAACATCACAATAAATATAGATTTTTATCGTTTTTTTGTGGGAAACAGGGAGATGTGTAAAAGTCTAATGGCAAGTAATTTTTTTTCAGATGGTTCGAACATATGTAAGAAAAACCGAGCGGCAGACATGGGATATTGAAACCATGGAAAATGCCGTTCATGCTGTTGTTAACGGTGAAATGGGTTTGAAAAAGGCGTCTTTGCAGTATTTTGTTCCTCGTTCAACGCTAAAAAGATATGTTCAGAAAAAAAAATAGGAAGATAGTCTTTTAAAATTGACAAAAGCAAAGGAAAATTCCAAAAAGTTTTTACTACCGATCAAGAGCTGGAACTTGTAGATTACTTAAAAACTATGGAGTCCAGATTATTTGGATTAACTTTGAATGATTTTCGACGACTGGCGTTTCAACTGGCCGAAGTAAATAATTGCTCTCATAAGTTCAATGTCATCAATCAAATGGCTGGACCAGACTGGATGGAGAAGTTCTTATCCAGGCACCCAACATTAAGCTTACGAAAACCCGAAGCTATCTCCGGTGCTCGAGCCATGGGCTTTAATCGCGTTGCAGTGTGTCAATTTTTTAAGCTACTATCTAAAACGGTCGATAAATACAAGCTAACGGGAGATCGTATCTACAATTGTGATGAGACCGGTATCCAAGTTAATCCGAAATCACAGTCCAAAATTCTTGCTCTGAAAGGAAAGCGCCAAGTCGGTAGTCTTACTTCGGCCGAGAGAGGAGAGACGGTAACAGCAGAAATTTGTTTCTCTGCAGCAGGGTCCTTTATACCACTGATGTTGATATTTCCCCGGAAAAGAAGACAGCCTTCGTTTGAAATTGGATTACCTCCTGGATCAATGGTGGAAGTAAGTGACTCGGGTTGTATCACGACAGAATTATTTTTAATTTGGTTCAAACAGTTTATACAATTTTCAAACGCAAACAAAGAAAATCACCAGGTTCTTCTCATATTAGATGGTCATTCTACGCATACAAAAAGTCTTGCTCTAATTAATATGGCACGCGAAAATGGTGTAGTTCTCCTCATTGTTCGCATAAAATTCAACCACTAGACGTCAGCTTTATGAAACCACTAAGCACCTACTATGAACACGAAACACGTACATGGTTAAGAAGTAATCCCTCAAAGGTTATCACGTTACACCAAATTTCAACACTTTTTGGAGCTGCTTATCTAGAAGCAGCAAGAATGAAAACCGCAATAAATGGTTTTCGTAAAACTGGAATATGGCCTGTTGATGAACTTGTGTTTGCTGATTCTGACTTTATGCCGTCCGCTACATCTGACATAACTGCAACTCACGTTACAGCTAACAGTGAGAGGGAAAATTCATTACCGGAAAATATTAATAATATTTTAGTCAATGATCAACCCCACTGTTCAAGTGATCAACCCCAATGTTCAACTACCAAACTCCAAAGTTCAATAGATTCGTTTACTCCTGAAAATAATCCAATAAATAGTGAAACAACACTGAATGAAGCTGGAGACGTAAAGAATAGTAATTTCAATTGTAAGTCTCCAGCAGATATTATGCCTATCCCAAAGGTTTCTAAAACCACGAAAAGAATTTCAAGGAAACGAGGTAAGACTGCGATTCTCTCTTCAACCCTATATAAGAAGGAGTTGGAAGCTACCATTTCTGAACAAGAATTAAAAAAAAGAAAAAAAATCCAAAGAAAAATTGAGAGTAGTCCTACAGACGAAGGAGATACATCCATACCACAAGTCCCTCAAGTCGAAAAGAAGTTTAAACTGGATAAAAAAGGAAAAAAGAAAGTTGTTCGTGCTACAATTTCTCAAAATAATAAAAAATATTTGAAAGTTCGTTCAAACATAGAAGAAGATTCCTCGACTGACAGTGAAACTGATGACGTTGAGGGTTGGATAGCATGCTCCAATTGTAAAAATTGGGCCCATAATTCTTGCGCAGGTGTGGATAGCGACGACGACGAGATTGTCCTTGTTTGTGACATATGCAAATAGACTGAGTTTTGCCAAAATATTTTGCTTTTTATATTTTTAATTTTGATATTAAAGTTGTGTATTTAAAACTAAGTTTTTGATATATACCCAATATGTATATCAAAAAGAGTTACTGTTATTTTCTGTCTGGTGACCGTTCTGCCCCGGAAGGGTACCATTCTGCCCCAATGTTGGGGTGGAACGGTCATTTTGACATATTTATTTGGCGTTCGAAAAAAAAATTATTACCTTCATGATTAGTTTTTTAAACTTCTCTCAGATGTTAATTAAGTATCAAACAATGCTTTGAACCTAATTCGGTCTCGAAATTTAAGTATACCTGGAAAACAAGGCTTTCCAAACGTTAGGTATGCCATTCTGCCCCAGGTTCCCCTAAGTCGGTTCTGGATCGAGGTTCCGTTGTGAATTTAATTTTACCCGTTTTCTTTTTATTTTTTGTATATTTTTCACAATCTGATGTCACGTTTATCTAGACTGTCGCTCGACAAGTATATGCAAAGTGACGTCACGCGGAGCCCCGATCCGTTTTCGAACGGTCCAGCTTTGGTAATTTCTTTAAGGTGTTAAACGTTCGAATAAAAATTTAAAAAATTGGAAACTGCCTTAAAAACTGTTCTACTTTCCATTTCTAAAATAAAAAAAATATAGATCTGGCCCATTATGGATATATATTATTAAAAAAATAGCATGAGAAATAATTATAAAAATTATTTAATTATTACATAAAATCATTAAAAAGCAGAATATACATAATAATAATAATAATAATAATAATAATAATAATAATACTCGCCCTACATTTCACCCCCCTTACGAGTGAACCCCAGAAGCCAATGGCTTGTGCGGGGAAGAACATTTAGAGAATTTTATTTTAGAATACGAAAAATAAAGTAAATAATAATCGAAAATCAAGAAAGTAGTGAAAAGATATTTCAAGAAAGAAAAAGATATTGTACCAAAATAGAGTCTGGAAATAGAGAGTGGTAAAGAAAAGGAAATAATTTAGTTATACTACATTAAAAGAAGAGAAAAGAAAGTAAATAAGGACAGAAAGTAGTCAAGAAAAGAAACAATAAGGACGATATCAAAAAAGGAATATTGGAAGTCATAAAATAAGGATTATTGCAAGTCATAAAATTTAGTTATGCAGGTTTGGCCAATGTTTTACGGAACATAGGATATTTCATATATGCATTTTTTAAAGCATTCTTAATTTAAAGCATCTTTGGAAAATATTGACAAAACTGAGATTTAGTCTTTAGTCGAATATCGAACAAACTGAATTCAGCTTTAGCCGAATTGCTATCAAATTGTTACTTTACAATAAATTTGGATAACGTTTTATACAAAAATGTGTTTTTTTTTAATTTTATTTTGTTTTTACAATTTTATTTTTGAGAATTTTTCGATTTTTTTATTATTTATTTATCCAGATTTATTTTATTTTCAAAGTTATTAGTTGAAAATGTAAACACATTAAATAATTGTAAGTATAAGAAAATATTTGGCCATAATAAATATTTCTTATTTTAAAACTAAACATAACGAAGGTAAAATCCATCCACAAGTTTGGTGAATTTTTTTGTCTTACTTTTTCTCATTAAAATGTAGCATAAATGCTTTTCTCTCTCATTATAAATTTCCTGTGTTCCGTAAAAGTTTGGTCAAACCTGTATAGAAAATAGACTATAGGAAGTCAAGTGAATAATATTGGAATAAAGACTACAAGAAGACATGTCCACTCCTATTCAAAAATTACTTAGTGCTTAATGCTCTTGAATTTAATTTTTTGGAGTTAGTGCTCGTGATCACTTTTTGTCAGTGCTCGTCACTAGCTATTTTTTATTGTATTTATTAAGAAATCCTCGCTAACCTCAATTAAATTTGTAGAATTATTCCAAAGATATTTTGTTTTCCGAAGCTCTCCTTCTCAAATATATCCACCATAAACTAATAGTTTAATACGAGAAATTAAATTTTTTTGCTGAAATTATTTTAATTGTATTAAGTATAACCAATACCTGACATAAACAAAGTATATTAACTATAATTAATAAGTTTAATTAATACTCACTAATAGCAGAGAATATTCTGAAAATGTTCTACCAAAGTTCTACGAAAATTTAAATGTCCTGGACTGTTCCTTTAGGTATGTTCATGGAATATTTTATTAGGATATTTTGTGCATATTCTGGGAAAGTCCAAATTTATTCTTAGAATATTACGCAAGGTCATTCATAACGATCTTTTTATTGAAATTCCGTGTTTTAATTATTTTTTTACTACTAACAATGGAAATTGACTTATTGACAGATTATTGTCATGAGAAATCGCTTTTTTTCTACCAGTACCCCTATTCTTGAATATCGGGGAGTAGAAATGATGAGAGAAAGTGACGTAAAAGTAAGCGTGGCTCCCTGAAACTGAAAATAATGCATTCTTCAAAATATTTATCTCAAATATTGAGAAAACAATTTCTCCCTAAGGGAGCTGTGAATTCTACTGGTTCCAAGTAAGAGAAAATGAAAATGACAATGGAATTAACAAAATATAACCTAAAATAAAGTCGAAACCGTATTTTTTGTGAGTGATTATTACTTTCCCGGACCCATCAAAGGGAAAGTAAGGTGAACGAGCAAAAAAAAAATTGAGATATCGATGGAAATATCCATTATGAGGTCCACCGAGAAGATTGAAACCATTTCCAGCGCATGGTCTGTCTGTGTGTCTGTATGTATGTGTGTATGTGTGTCTGTGTATCTGTGTGTCTGTGTGTCTGTGTGTAATCTTCCACGATAACTGCCGAACCGTTTGACCAATCAAGCTAAAATTTGGAATGGAGGGTCGGTGTGTGCCTAGAATGCGACCAATAGATTTTGGTTTAAATTGGTTTAGTAGAAGGTCCTCAAGACCGACATTGTTTAAATACACATGTAACAATTTTTTACTTTTTTTAAATTTTAAGGACAAACAATACACTTTAGTGCAAAATGTTGTAGTACAAAGTTTTAGAGCATAAAATTCCCTATAACTTTTATATTAAGCTTTTTCCAGAATTTCCAATAGTTGCGCCATTAGAGGGCGCGTAAAAAATGTGCATGTAGGTTTTCTCTAGTTTTTCTTGATTTTGAGGACAAATAATACACTTTAGTGCAAAATGTTGTAGTACAAAGTTGTAGAGCATAAAATTCCCTACAACTTTTATCCTAAGCTTTTTCCAGAATTTTCAACAGTTGCGAAACTAGAGGGCGCGTAAAAAATGTGAATGTAGGTTTTCTCTAGTTTTTCTTGATTTTGAGGACAAACAATGCATTTTAGTGCAAAATTTTCTTATGCAAAGTTATAAAGCATCAAATTTTCTTTAACTTTTATGTTTAACTTCTTATCGAATTTCTTAAAGTTTCGCCGCTAGATTCGGAGAAAATTACACATTTAGGATTTTCGGTTTTTTTAAAATTGGAGGTAAATTATGCTCTTTAGTGCAAAATCTTTCAGTGCAAAGTTGTAAAGCATAAAATTCCCTACAACTATTGTATGAAAAATTTTCCCAAATTCCCAATAGTTTTCACACATGATTTTAGGAGATCATAATTGTAGCAGTGTGATATTCAACGTGCGCATGCGCATATTATGTCATCAACATTGAAATATAATAATAAATAACATATTCTCTACGGTCGAGCCGGGAAAGTTCTGGGGTGACACAGCCGATTTTTTTTTTTGTATAAAATGGATCTAACCAATGTCCCATACCGGAATCATATCATGAATGATTATGTTGTGGAGGCAATTGAGGATCTTCCAATAGGTCGGGATGTCCTCCAAACAACAGACCCATTTTTTTTATTTGAAAGAAAATTTGTGCAAATGTTTAGGCTGACCAAGGATATGGTAACCTTACGCTAATCACTCCACGCTTTTGAGCATTAAAAATTTTTATAAGTTCTTGCCATAACTCTCTAGATTGTTTTTTTGTAAAATTTGGTAAAAATTTTCCGGTATAAAATTTTGGTCTGGCCTTCATGAACTCCAGCATTACTTCTTCATGTTTTTTTTATATAATTATTAGTAAATATAAACTCCAAACATGTATATTTGGTCCCGAAGATGTCCAATAAAGACGCAATTGTGGACGCAATGTTTTTCACAAAAGCTTTAAAAAATGGGGTTAGAGCACAAAAATACAACAATTTTTGACCTTGGTTAATTGTCTATCAAAGAGGGGTCAATTGTTGTGCATTTGTGATTGGTCAGAATTTTCTACTGACATTTGGCATTAGTGTTCGTGTTTAGGTGACTGTATTGTATCGAAGAAAAAATTTATTAGAGAATATCGTATGATTAATTTGGGGTCCAGGAATTTCTCGAGTCCCCACACAACACTAATAACACTTGTCACCAGTCACTATACAACGTGTTTAATTACAGTTAATAATTTGTTTAGTTGTGTTAAGTACTGTTTTCTATTTGTTATTAAAGTGATTAATTACTTTAAGTTAACTGACGCTAATGATTACAATTAAAGCCCTTTTTATTATCATAAATAAAAATTTTGTTTGTCTTCTATAATTAAATTCTTAATAATGCTGAATAAACTTTTTCCTTAGTGCTCAGTTACACAATACTACTATTTTGTATGCAAAATTAATAATCTTAAAACTTGAAAATATATATAGAAAATAATTACGATCCTGAAATTTTTACTCTTAGTCCAAATATTTATCTTTAGATATATTCTCAATAATACATTACTTAATGCTTTAGACATGTATCTGAAGTTTGTAATCTTTACGATATTCATTAAAAACAATAAGATTTAAATATATAGATCAGATAATGATGTAAAGTAAAAAAATCGCTTTCAAAGAGAGATGGAGATATATAGTTACTAAAAAAGAGAAAGTCTGAGCTCAAAATGCATCTCTGATTCAATAAATTTAAAAAAAATGCGTATTTATAAGATTTGCATTTATACTAATAAGCTGATTTTGACCAAAATATAATATAATTCTAAGACTTGTTTATATAAAGAAAGCTTCAGGAATGACTGAATACAAATTACCTAGTTTCAATTTTGAAATTCCAAACTCTTTTAACTCCCAAAACGCAAATTGCGTTTGACCTAATTTTAAGGAAGAATCTCTCTTAGCCACCTGTATGAATCGAAACTGGATAGACCAAATTTCAATTCGATAATCTCAAAAAGTCGATTTCTAGAAAAACCTTTTTAAGCTTCAGATAAGTATTTACAAACCTCACAAGGTCGTTTAAAAATATAACGAAATTAAAACGACTTACTTACCTATCATAATAACGAAATCGTATAAAACTAAATTAAAATTCGTTGAAAATAATTTGGCGATTGCCTTTTCACGCATATCAAATTAAAAAAGATTCACAGCACCATGTTTATCAGCCACAACCAATACGGCACTGAAAAACTGAAAATTACACACTTTCTATTTTTAGTGTAAACTGTTTATAACAGAAAATTTAGTTAAAACATAAACTGAATGTTTGTGTACATCTTTATCCCGTGCGCGAACTTTTCAGAACGAATTATTTCCGTTTAGACATTTTTGTGGGTGATTAAAAACTGTTGCTCCAATAATGATGGGTGTTTTTTTGGGAAAACGTGCCTCGAACAACATGTTGAGCTTCCGACATGTCTACTAATATTGGGAATTAGGGCGTCACGACGCAAGCGTTATTTCGATGTATGCTCAACCACGGGCGTCGAGAGTGGGATTTATGCTCGCCCCTATCGATTCTTAAGAAGTCTTGTCGATGTAGCTTGCTAGAGTTTTAAGTTTTTCCTTATCTCAAGTTTTTCTGTATTGCGAAATATTTCGCCATTAGATTCTTTATTATAAGCAGATTAATTGTGATCTTATAACACTAAGATAATATAGGAAATTTTGTTGCCTTTCATCTGATGAAAACAAATTATTTTTATTTCTTTTAGTTTTACTGAAAAATAATTACTGAAGCCCAAATGCCTCAGTATTAGTTTCGTGATGGCGAAAAAAAATTCTTATACCCACTTTTTATCACTTTTCTCGACGTTTCCGCGTTCCCTAAGCCCGACGTCTGTCTGTCTGTCTGGATGTAAACACTGTAACTTTTCAACGAAAGCTCCGATCGAGTTCCGGTTTCAATAGTTTTGTCCAAGGAAGAATTCAATTGAATTTGAGCAGGATCAGACCGGCCCTTCCGGTACCCATCATACAAACTAAAGTGGTTTGCATAGGAAAACTTTTTTCCAATTAAAATTTTTCGTTTTTTTCGTATTATTTTTCATTATTTTTCTATTATTTTTCTTTTACTTTTTTCCTATTTTCTCATTATTCTGATGTTTTAGTTTTTTTTCTGGTTTTTTTCTATTTTTTTTTTCGATTTTTTTTAAAATGTTCTTATTTTTTCTCATGGTTCTGTTTTTTATTTCTTTTTCTTTCGTTTTCTAACTGTTCATAATTTTATAATTATTTTATAGACAGAGTTTTTCTGATTTTTTCTCATTTTTCTGATTGTTTGTTTTTTTCTGTTTTTTTATCTGATTTTTTCAATGTTTTTTAATTTTTCCTTTTTGCCATTGTTTTGTCTTTTTTTCTATTTCTTTTTTTTACAATTACTTTTTTTCTACTTCTTTTTTATTTTCTAATGTTTTCACTTTTTTCTGATTCTTTTGATTTTTTCCGATTTTTTTACGATTTTTTTGCCATTTTTTGTAATTTTGTTGCGATTTATTTCAATTCTTTCCATGTTTTTCATTTATCTTTTTATTTATTTCTTTTTTTCCGGTTTTTGGTTGTTTATTACGATTTTTTTCCAACTTTTTCCGGTTTTTTGCGATTTTTTTGATTGTTTTTTTATTTTTTCCACATTTTAAAATTTTATTCTTCATTTAGAAATTTTTTTTTAACTTTTTTACCATTTTTTTGATTATTTTCCTTTCTTCCGCATTTTCATTTTTTTTCTATAATTTTTCTTTTACTTTTTTTAATTGTTTCTCGTTTTGACTAACTTTTTGATTTTTTTTCATGTTTTCTAATTTTTTTATTTTTTTCTCATTGATCTATTTTTTATTCTATTTCTGTCTTTTCTTGTCTAATTTTTTCCTATCGTCGAACCTTTTTTTGATTTTTCGGTTTTTTTCTTTCCAATATTTTCCAATAATTTTTGTTTCTTTTTAGATTATTCCCGATTTTTCTTATTTTTTCGATACGTCTAATTGTTTCTCGTTTTGACTAACTTTTTGATTTTTTTTCATGTTTTCTAATTTTTTGATTTTTTTCTCATTGATCTATTTTTTATTCTATTTCTGTCTTTTCTTGTGTAATTTTTTCCTATCGTCGAATATTTTTTTGATTTTTCGGTTTTTGCGTATTTTTTTTCTCATTTTTCTGTTGTTTTCTAAGGTTTTTTGATTTTTTTGAAATTCCTGCAGTTTTTTTCGTACTTTTTCTTACTTTGCTGATTTTTTCGAGTTTTGTCGATTTTTTTTCGATCTCGTTCGATTTTTTCGATCTCTTTCAATTTTGTCGATTTCTTTTAATTTTTATCGATTTTGTTGGATTTTTTTTATCATTTTACTTTCCCGGACCCATCAAAGGGAAAGTAAGGTGAACGAGCAAACAAAAAAATCGAGATATCGATGGAAATATCCATTTTGAGGTCCCCCAAGAAGATTGAGACCATTTACAGCGTATGGTCTGTCTGTGTGTCTGTGTGTCTGTGTGTCTGTGTGTCTGTGTGTCTGTGTGTCTGTGTGTCTGTGTGTCTGTGTGTCTGTGTGTCTGTGTGTCTGTGTGTCTGTGTGTAATCTTCCACGATAACTGCCGAACCGTTTGACCAATCAAGCTGAAATTTGGTATGCAGGGTCCGTGTGTGCCTAGAATGCGACCATTAGATTTTGGTTTAAATTGGTGCAGTGGAGGGTCCTCAAGACCGACATTGGTTAAATATACATGTAACAATTTTTTGCTTTATTTAAATTTTAAGGACAAACAATACATTTTAGTGTAAAATGTTGTAGTACAAAGTTTTAGAGCATAAAATTACCTACAATTTTTGTCTTAAGCCTTTTCCAAAATTTCCAATAGTTGCGCCACTAGAGGGCGCGTAAAAAATGTGCATGTATGTTTTCTTTAGTTTTTCTTGATTTTGAGGACAAACAATACATTTTAGTGCAAAATGTTGTAGTACAAAGTTTTAGAGAATTAAATTCTCTATAACTTTTGTTTTAAACTTTTTCCAGAATTTCCAATAGTTTCGCCACTAGAGGGCGCGTAAAAAATGTGCATGTAGGTTTTCTCTAGTTTTTCTTGATTTTGAGGACAAACAATGTCTTTAGTGCAAAATTTTCTTGTGCAAAGTTGTAAAGCATCAAATTTTCTTTAACTTTTATGTTTAACTTTTATCGAATTTTTCATAGTTTCGCCGCTAGATATCTAGAAAAATACACATTTAAAATTCCCTACAACTATTGTATGAATATTTTTCCCGAATTCCCAATAGTTTTCACACATGATTTTAGGAGATCCTAATTGTAGCAGTATGAAATATAACGTGCGCATGCGCAGCTTATGTCATTACCAACATTGAAATATTAATTCACCATCAGCTCGCTATTTTTAATGTGTTCCATAAATTATTGTTATGCTTAGTATTTTGTAATTAAAATAATAATAATAAATAACATATTCTCTACGGTCGAGCCGGAAAAGTCCTAGGGTGACACAGCCGATTTTTTCATTTCTATTGATTTTTGGGATCTTTTTCGACTTTTGTTGATCTTTTTGATTTTTGTCGTTTTTTTCCGATTTCTTTAGATTTTTGTTAATTTTTTTCGGTTTTTTTTTCGATTTCTGTTAATTTTTTATGATATTAATCTGTGACCTATTTTTACTTTCCCGCTACTGATACCATATACAAATTTATTTTCGTAACTTTAAATTACGGCAAAAATATTGTCGTTTTTCACTTGTTTTTATATTTTTTTCGATTTCTTTTGAAAGTTTTCAGATGTTTGTTTTCTTATTTTAAAATTTTAATAAGTGAAAAAATAACGTAAAAAACTTATTTTTTAATTACGGTATTTTTAGATCGTTTATAATTATTTTTTTAATAGTTTTTCTTGTTCCCCATTTTCATAGTTTTTTTTTTATTTTTAACAAATAATTATAATTTTTTCCTATTTGTAAGGAATTACTGAGGCCCAAAAGCCTCAATATTAGTTTCGTGATGGCCAAAAAAATTTCTTACCCCGACTTTTTATCACTTTAATCGACCTTTCCATACTCCCTGCGTCCGAAAATGCAAAAACAAAACTTGTCCGGACGTCTGTAAACACTGTAACTTTTGTGCGAAAACTTCGATCTAGTTCCGGTTTTCACTTTACATTAAAGTTTCGAGTGATAAAAATACAATGAAAATTTGAAAAGAGACTAAATATGAAGTTTCACACAACGGTGCCACAAAACTTCATAATGGAGATTCTTATAAAATATGTTTCCGCCCCTTTTGTTAATCTTTTACAACTTGTGGTATGACTTGGAGTTTTATTATTCGTTAATATAAAATTGTACTGACTTTTCCGTTGGATTCCCCATAAAAAAGTTAAAAAACCATACCAATGCTTAAATATTGTTAAGCATATAGTATTCAAATTTTATGAAAAGCATACATATTCCATTGGAAGCCTCACAAAGTAATTTTAGCATACCATATATTTAATATTTAACAATTGAGGTCAATAAAAGCACAGAGACGTTTAAAGAAACGTCTTAAAAAGGTACACGACCAACTGTTGAGACGTTTTAAAAACGTTCGTTAAAATACCCGAGAACGTTTATAACCCGTTTTCTCTTCAAACTTCCTGATCCTAGGGAAATCCTTACGCATCCGGCAACGTTGCCAAACCTTTTCAATCTGTCAACATTTTAAAAATATTTCGAAAGGGACTGAATAAATGGTGACAAAGGACATTTTTGGACATATTTTAGAACGTCCACTGGATTACAGTTTTTAACGATGGTTTTAAAAGTATAAATCTGACCGTATCTTAGACTAAAACTTCTGGGTTGACGCAACCGATTTTTTTTTAAATTTCCGATACATGCAATACAACTCTAATTTCTGGTTCTATTAATTTAATACCCTTTTCGGAATTTCCCAAACTACACCGATATTCATACCTATATTGAAAATAGGAGTATACGGATCTGTGATTCTTTATTTTATAAAGTGGAATTTGCAACCTTATTTACAATAATAATCCTATTGGGAGTAGGTAAAAACTCAACGAAATATCTACAAACAGACTCTAGACTATTATAAAAATTTCTGTTTTTTGGGAAATACTTTAATAATTTGATATAGACCACCCGGTATTTCAGATGTCCAAGGTACGAATCTCAGTCGGGGTTGGGTTCACACTGAAATAAATTTAAAAAATTATATAAAAAAAAATTACAAATTATTTAAATTTTTTTATGTTCCTTTTCTACTCCCTACGGTTCTTCTCTTTCACTAATGTATTTTCTTTTAACCTGTTTATTCCTTCTTTCTGTCACTATCCTTGTATTACTTCCTAGTTTATATTTGTATATGTGTGTTCCAATTTTCCGTGTTTATATTTTTCCATTTAATTTAATCTAAACTCCATTATCTTCTTGTAGTTCTTTATCCTTGTATATTTTTTTTTAATAATAAAATGATTTACCTTGATATAGTTTTTTTTATTATTATTAAAAATCTATTAATAAGAAACCATTAAAAATGCCATATACTTGTCTTCTAACAAATTCCTTTTCTTTTACCTTTTATTTGACATCTTGAAAAATTAAAATTATTCAAAACTCAAAAATTGACAACCTCCTTTTTTTTATCTTCCATGAAACGTGGAAAAAAATGGTTTTTCGCGAAAAAAAACTCTGTCTGTGTGGATGTGTGGATGTCTGTGCTCGAGAACTCGAGAACGGTACGGCCGATCCGGAAAATTCTTTCGGCAATCGGTTTTTATTCAAAAAAGAAAGGCTGTATCAGAAGATGAGCAATTTCGGGTCCGAGGATCCCGATTCCGCCTACTATGTGAAACTTCTTTTCGAGACATCTCGATAAGGAAAGCAAATTTGTCGATACTGATTTCTATTGAGGTGTTGTGTAAGTCAAGACCGGCTCGTTGAAAAAAAAAATTGAAAAATTCCGATTTTTTCGAATCGGACTTTCTTCCGCTGACGGAACACCTGTTTTAATATTAAATTACTATTTAAATTTATTTTATTTTTATTTTTAAATATTATTCCAGAAAGAAAATCAACAATTCAAAAATAAAATATGAAAAATTTCAAAATATTCCCAATTTGATATTGATTTTCCAAATTTTGTTGTTATTGCTAATGTTGTTGTTTAGTGCCCCACGTTGGGCGCCATTTGATATGGACTACCCTGTATTTCAAATGTCTAATCTACGAATCTCAGTCCGGGTTGGGTTCACACTGAAATAAATTTTAAAAATTATAAAAAAAAAATATAATTTATTTAAGTTTTGAATGCTTCTACTTTCTTCAGTTCTTCCTTGTTTAGCTCCAGTCTGTGTCTCTTTGTCTCACCTCCTAGTTCTATTCCTTGCTATAGCTTTTTCAGTTTCACCTTCTCAATTACCCTCGTCTTGTCTTATATTATTTTGTAGATTCTAATTTTTCTTTTTGTACCAATAAAATATTCTCACCTTCGTGATATATATAATTTTTTTTCTTGACAATTCAAAAAAAAATATCTCCTAGATATGACATCTGAAATGACTTGGCATTATTATATTTTAAATTTTTATATCAAATCCCCCAAATTTTGTATTCATATACAGGGTGTCCCTAACATGGTGTAAAAAAATTCAAGGGATGATAGTACTCCTAAAATTTATAAAAAACGTCCCTATAAGCATAAGTCGTTAAATGCATATTAAGGGAGTTAGGGGCTTTAAAAAAGTGAATTTTAAAAATGTTTTTTGTTATTATAAGTTTAAAAAACAAGGTAAAATTTGGAAAAAAAACTAAAGGCCATAAAATTTAACCCTAAATCCAACGGTGATATCGAAAAATTATTTTAATAATCGGAAATAAGGGTTCAGAAAACTGGTTACCTTCAATTTTCTCGAAAACGGTTACTCTAAGCGACTTGCAATAAGAATACCTTTCTGAAAGATAAAAGCATGTAGATTTTAAAACCTCTACCCGCGTTGTAAAAAAACAACCCCAAAAAAGTTATGTATAAATAATTCCTCTACCCTTGCAATAACTACCCTTTCCGATTATAAAAATAATTTTTCGATATCACCGTTGCATTTAGGGTTAAATTTTATGGCCTCTAGTTTTTTTTCCAAATTTTATCTTGTTTTTTAAACTTATAATTAACAAAAACATTTTTAAAAGTTACTCTTTTAGAGCCGCCCCTAACTCCCTTAATATGCATTTAACGACCTATGCTTATAGGAACGTTTTTTATTAATTTTATGACTACTATCACCCGTTGAATTTTTTTACACTATTTGAGGGACGCCCTGTATAATACAAATATACTATGAATACAAAATTTTATTTAAATTTTCAAATTTCTCACATCCTACTCTGTTAAATTGTTGATATTTCCTTTAAAATTCAATGAATAACCATTAACATATAACATCGTAACTTTTAATATTCGAAATTCAAAAATTAACAACCTCCTTTTTTTTCGTACTTGATTATTTTTTTTTTAAATTTCCGGATAATTAGTCAATCAGGACTGATCATCCTAGATATGACATCTGAAATGACCTGACATCATTATATTTTAAATTTTCATATCAAATTATAATTTGTCTACAATTTATACAAAACGCGTCATTACTTTTATTAATTTTTTGGACGATTATAAGGTTTTAATGAAAAATAAAAAATAAGTATCAAATAAATTTACGTTAGATATCATATACTGTTAAGTAACTTGAAATCTTGCTTTGGTTTTCAAGTCGCTATTTACTACACGGGACCGGCTACACAGACACAACTAAATAATGTCTAGATTTTAAATTTCGCGCGTCTAAAGTTGGCATTGACAATAAAGCGACATCTCGTTCAACCTATCAAATCAAGATTTTCCGTAGATAATCCGATAGCTGTGTTCATTCTGATTGTTATGTCGAAAATTATCCTTCAATTTGGTAAAGTTTCATTTTCGTTAAATGTTGCATCCTGCGAAGTACTTATGAGTGACAGAGGAATATGTCCAGTTTGAAAATTGGTAAGTAGACGCCACAAAACCGCTCGATATCCCAGTGTTTTGGTCCCACCCCCGACACGAAAACTGCCCATGGGTAATCTAACTATTCCCCCTAACAGAGAAAATTAAATAAGTGAGTCATATTTGGGGATTATTGATAAATACCTATCGTGATAAGATATTTTATTGCCTCCTAGCTTAATTGTAGTTTTTATTTTTTTGTTTCTAAGCATGATAACACAGTTATTATTTTTTGTTTTAAGCATTGGAGCTGAGCAAATTGTAGCATAAAAGCATGTATGTCAGCTAGCACTAGATAGTTGTGCTTGTTGTCATGTTGGAGACCAGATCTATTCGTGGAATGCCGGACTCTTGGAACAACTACGGTGCAAGAATACCTCCTCACCAAATGGCTACACCAATAAGACATGGTAACATACCTCCACATATTCAGTAGTAATCCTTTAATCAAAAAGATTTAGCTTAGATATGTAGTGCATTAGATACATATGTTTTAATCCGTCAGATAAGCACGAACGAGTAAAATTTAGCATGTACTTCTAATGTAGAATCTCTAAAATATAATAAAAAGATGTCTAAGAGGTATAATAATCAATTTACTATAAGAAACAATAAGGGATTTAGAAAAAATTGTAGGTATTTATAATAATAATTATAATATATTTATTCTCCATAAAAAACAATTTACATTGTATTGGTTTTGTCA
This sequence comes from Neocrepidodera transversa, assembly GCA_963243735.1. NCBI lineage: Eukaryota > Metazoa > Arthropoda > Insecta > Coleoptera > Chrysomelidae > Neocrepidodera > Neocrepidodera transversa. The sequence continues at coordinate 18,167,380 of OY725337.1, read as the reverse complement.
CAACATTTAGAAAAATTCAAAGAGAGGAAATAAAAAATAAAAAAACAGGTATATAAAAATTACTATAAGGTTGCAACCACTTAAAGGTCAAAAGCTAGTAGTTACCAAGAAATGAATGTAAGTCGTAAAAACAATTGCCAATTAAGTACAATTTTAGGTTCTTCTTAAATATTGAAATATTAATTGTCAGTAGATAGAACGTCCTTTAACTTTAACGGTTCTGTAACTAACGACAATGACGTTTAGATTGTGACAATTGTACAAGAAATCAACTCGTTAAATTTTATTCTAAACATCATCGCCTTTAGTTATTGAATCTTTAAAGTTAAAGGACGTTCTATCTACTGACAGTTAGACTATCTTTTATATTGTTTGATAAGGCATTAAACATCCTCGGACCTATGATATCAGGACAGTTACTGGATATTTTCATTTTACTATAAGCTATGTCAAGGTTATGCATATGTCTTGTAACATGTGTGAATTTCTTAAAATTTTGTTGGTTTTTAAATACATAGATACACATTTCAAAAATATAAAAAGACATGGTACTGTGAGTATGTTATATTTCTTAAAAGTAGACACACAAGTTTCCCTGTTAACGAACCCGAAAACAATTTGATAATTTTTTTCTGTTTGTTGGCTGTTCGAAACAGTCTCAAACGACTAATTTCATCTGTATATTCTCCGGTTTGTGCTGAGTTATCGGCGCAGGCGGATTACCCTTGCACCCGCGTGCACCCCGGCTCGAGCCATGGGTACTTAAGGGTAGCGCATTCTTTTCTCGTGCGTGTGTGTGAAATGACCTGAACGAGGCACCGACCGGTTCATCATTGAACATTTTATTAACTCCACTTCCTATCGATAATTTCCTGCATTATATATTCCTACCTCTTCATTATATACATTTCAATAAGTTAAAAAGTTATCTTTTAGTGTGTGCAATGTAAACTTGGATTGAGATCCGTAAGTACGTTATTTAGTGCTTTTTACTTAAATGGAGAGCGGTTGCCAACTTTTACTTAAGATTATATTATGAGAATAAAGTTTGTTTTAAACTAATTATCGACCATTCCTATGCCTATACGTCCGCTCATCGAAGGGAGAAAATATTTCCAACACATAATTGGAATCTAGCGACAACCATTGGCCCAAACATTGGCCATTGTAGAGCAACCCCATAAGCAGATTCCGTACTGTAACCTAGAGTCAACTTGAGCATGATATAACTCTAAAAGTTGCCCCTTAGTTAGAACAACTCTGAGGTTCCATAGTAAGTAGCTAGCTGAATTTAATTTTGTTAACATACTTTTGCAATGTTCACCGTTACCAAATTATTAAATGACAAAATATTACATTCTTTCTGTATATTGTGAAAACGCATAGTTTTAGTTTTTTCTTTGTTTAAATAGCATCTTCGACACTATTGGCGCATTTTTTTTGCCAAAAAAATTTTTGCAACTAATTTTGTTAATTTAAACACAGGGATTAATTTTTAAAGTATTTGTTAGAGTTTGTACTAGCCGGTAAATGTGTTAATTCGAAGAAAACTCATTCCCTCTATTTATTTAAAAATTAAGAAAAAAATGTTTCGGGTACCCAGTTATTGACAGACAAAATCCAATAATTGAAACTCAATCATTGACAGTGATTCAGTTATTGACACCCCAGTTAATGACGGTTGAAAGATATATAAAGTAAATAAGGACACCTTATGTTTATTAAGTAATTTATTAATTACGTTTTAGGTAACTATAAAAAAGGTAACTGATTGTAAACGTTTTCCCGAAGATAAATTGAGGAACATCCAACCAAAAGGGAATAAATCCATTTTTGTTATAAATCCATTCTTGTTATTCCGATCTATTATCTGAACAATTCAGAACGAGCAAAGAGCAATAAATACAACGATTAGAATCATGTAGAAATGACTTGAACCATTTATCTCCTGGACGATTATTTTTCTCTTCTTGTTGCAGTAATAATTATTTCCACACTGTCCAACAACATTGTTTTTGTGATAGGAAAAATGTTTCTGTTGAAGTAAAATAATCCATTGCACCAAAAACATCTCCTCTTGTGCTGTTAAAATTGTTGCAGGGCCCATCTGACAAAATTTTTGTTGATTTTCCGCTTGATTTATAAAGTAAAGTGGTGCAGGGAATACCTGTTTGCTTTGCTGCTATAGCAACTGGAATGCCATTGGCTATTCGTTGAAGAGCCTCAGCTGTATATTTTTTTTTTCTACCAAACTAAAAGAATCCAGTTATTGACACTATTTATCCCAATAATTGACACCCCTATCTAACACTGGATTAAATCATTTTAAAAACGAAAAATTTAGTTTCACAAGATGGTCATTACTCATACACTTTTAAAACAGTACCCGCCTAATAAAAACATCATATTCCAGTCTTTGACAGAGTGTCAATTACTGGAATGAAGTTTATTTTGCTTATCCTGTGATCGACAATGCAATTTGGAGGCTTAAAAAAGATTGAAGTTAACATGTAAGCAAAGTATGTAGTTCACAGACTCATTTCAGAACCGTCAATACAAAAAGCAATATCCTATCATGAAGAACACAAAAGTAATAATCATAAAAATAACTAGATTACCTTACTGCTGCTCTGTTCACAAACCACTTGATTTGTACTTGGTCACTGTCAATAATGATTCACTTCAAACAATTGCTGCTAATGACGCGAATTCATTCACAGTTTTGCCAGCTAAATTTAAAATTATATAGGATAGTTTTGTTGAAAATCAGTATGTGGTAAAAGGTGTCAATAACTGGAGGAGTGTCAAAGACTGGGCAGTTTACCTTAGACGTGTCGTCTGCATAAATAGGTGTACTTTATTTGAATTGTTATCTAGACCATTGATGTACAAGAGAAACATAATAGGACCAAGAATAGAGCCTTGGGGCACTCCCACATTTGTTTCTCTATTATCAGAAACACCCTTGTTAACGCAAACGTAGTGGCTACAGTTGTTTTAAAAACTAGATATCCAATTGAAATAATTTCCTCTTATACCATATTGGTAAAGTTTATGTAATAACGTTTCGTGATTGACACAGTCGAATGCCCTGCTAAGATCTCAGGACACTCTCTAGCATCAATAAATGTAACCAATTAGTTAAAATATTCACAAACTGCAGTGTTTGTAGATCTACCAGTTTTGTAAAACTGGAGGTAATTGTTATCGGTCTCTAGTTTTCGACAGAGGTTGTGCCACGTTTTTTGTGTACTGGCACGATTTTTAAAAAAGTTGGAAAAGATGCGGTAGAAAAGGATAGATTCACTAAAAAAAAACGAAAGGGCGAATTAATTCAGCAAGCACTTTTTTAATTAAGAAATTTGGTATTTCATCTTGACCAGCAGAATGCTTATTTTTTTATTTATTTTTTTAAAAGAGAGAAGAGCTCCTCTTCGACAAATGACACTAGAAACAGAATTTATTTGAGAAGTTAAATGTCTGTTAATAATTCTATATCGTTCTTCATTATCTGATGCTGGTATTTGTTTCAAAATGTTAGAAGTTATATTAGTAAAATATTCATTAAATATTGTAGCCTAGAACTATCCACATATAAATTACCGATCTTAATTTCTATGTTTTTTTAGACTTTTATTCAATAATTCGGACACGATCTTCCAAGCGGTTTTTATATGATTTTCGGAATTATTAATTTTATTTTGATAATATTCTTTCTTGGTCTTAATAATTAAAGTTTCGTGTTTTTTTTTTCTTTTTTGTAAAACGGTTTAAGCTCTGGGGATTCTATAGAAAGTGCATATTTATAAATTTGAACAAAATTAAACTATTTTATCACACTTGGGATATCCTGTATATTTCTTGAAATTAAGTAATAACCGATAATATCACCAAGTTACAATAGACCTAGTGGAAGAAGCCCACTCATATTGAACTTAACCAATAACATCACATTGGTTGTAAAAATCGAGATAATTAAAATAAGTATAATTTGTTCTTTGTTGAGGAAGTTCAAATACAAAATGATAAGGATTTCAGTACACTATGTAAAAATAACAAATTGCAATTCACAGAAATAATTTTGTTTAATGTTTTCAAACGATTAAATTTTGTTCTTTTAATACTCACACATTTTTGTTTAAATATGGTGATTATGGTTTTTGGCAAGTTAGTAAAACAAAAAAATACCCTCGACAAACTGGAAAAAGATTGTGTTATATGATATGAAAAATTAATAAAATCGAATTTTAGTTTAATTATATTGTATCATTTTATATCAATTTTTGTGGATTGATTCTGAAATGTCACTTTTTTTAAATTTGAGAGATAGAGACTAACGGAGAATGGCAATCTATTCAGCATCATTAAAACCCCAAAAATGATATTAATCTTTGACATATTTTTATTTTCCCGCTACTTATACCACATATACTGTGTATATAAGGTATATACCTGTATATAAATTTATTTTCGTAAGTTACGGCAAAAATATTGCCGTTTTTTACTTTTTTATATTATTGGAGTAAAGAACCCTGCACAGAATGTTACGAGATTGGCCCTCAGTGAAAGTTAATGAAAATTTTATATGTTGTTTGCGTTATTAAAAGCAAAAAATGGTAAAGTTTAAATTTTCTCCTATGACTGCTTTAGCCTCTACAGAGTGTTAAATTTAATACTGTTTCGGTAACTTGCAAAGTAGAGTTTAATTTATTTGTATTTCTGAACTGAAACAAAAAAAATTTGATTAATCCGATCTAGAAAATAAGTATCACTGATAAAAAACGTTTAATTTCATTATATACTATATCTCATTTATCTGGAAAGAACAGATTACTTTTAAGCTTCAAATATCTATATAAATATTTCAACCGGTAATTAAAAAAATGTTTAAAAAATAATTATATTTTGTGAATCTCTGTTTAAAACCCTATAATGAAATATACAGGGTAGCCCATCATATAAGCGTCGCGTCGGTTTTTATATGGAAACGGTAATATTGTATAAAAATGGTTTACTGTAAGAACAATTTTAAATTATTTTGATTTATACAGGTTACCTCAATAAAAAATCTTCACCATAGGTATATTATTTCAAATGGAACACTGTATATTTTTACATTTTTCTGTTGTTCCTGAGAAGCTGATTTTAAAAGCTTATTCACTTATAATGTAAACTAAATAGTTTTGAAAGACATTTGAAAATTGCATTTTTCAACTAGACACAAATCAGAAAAACCAGAATAATAAGAATGAGAAAAAACCTGAAAGAATTTGAAAAAAAAAAACAAAAAACAACAGAATAAAATTAGAAAAGAATCAGAAAAAAACGAAAAAGCAGAAAAATCGAAATAATCAGAGAAATAAGAAGAAATGAGAAAAAATTAGAAAACAAAACAAAGAATTAGAAAAAAAACAGAACAATGAGAAAGAAAACTATGAAAGATTAGAAAAGATTTAAAAAAAAAGAGAAAAAAAAAGCAAAAAAGTCAGAAAACATTTAAATATCTGAAAAAGTATTCGTCTCTTATACTTGTTGGGAAAGTTTTGGTGCGACACAACCGATATTTTATACATATAATAACCATCCACCTTAACTATACAAATTGCATTCCATTTCTAAATATAAATTACAAAATATAACTTGACATTTCAAAAACTGATTGTATTATTTATATATTATCTTTTTCATCGTTTTTTTTCCCAAAAAAAATTCTTTTAATACTTTTGTCCTTCTATAATTTACTTATTCTGTAACTAAAATTTTCTTTTAAATTTCCATAATTATATTAGAAAATTCAGAAAAAAATCATACAGAGTATTTCATTACAATATGTAGAGTAATAAAAAAGTGTAGTATTGGTTAGTGTTGACGATATTATTCAACATTGTTGAAAATCTATGGTTCCAAATGTTTCATTTGTATTAATTTTTGGATAACTGTTATTTTTTGTGCTCTTAGTTTTGTATTTTTTTCTTATTTTTGTCTGAATGTTATTTGTGGGTTATATGTTCAAAAATGTTTAACGATTAATTGCAAAAACTTCCATTCATGTGTATTAGCTATATTACCAAAAAAGCTGCATTTTTCTGTTGGTGTCTTATTTTTATATATATTTTAATTTAAATATACTTTAACATTTTGTGGTCTACATCCTACGCCCAGATGTGATGAACTATTCTAAAATATTAAGGTACAGACTGCACTATATACAGGGTGATTCATTGGTAAAGGTAAATACGTTAACTGTGGATAGGGGTCACCTAGCTGACTCTCAAAAACCCCAATATTGTGGGTCTTACGCCTTCTGTATCCAAGATACAGTTTTATGAATTTTGACCATTTCTTTTCTTACTCGTAACTTACGAACTACCCTGTATATTTTTTTTATTTTTGGTATACATGTTTCTCATATCCCGTGGGATATAACGATGTATCAAAAATATTGATAATACAGGTCCGACTTTACAAAAAATTCACAATTCTTACATCTTCCAAATAAAACCCTGTATAATCGATGTTTTTTAATTTAGTCGCCATATTTGAAAAAAGCGCAAAAAACTGAATTTAATCATGTGGTTATATTTTTTCGGCAGACGACTTTACTATGAAAATTTTAATTTCATATTTAGTTTTTTTTTTAGGATTTCATAGTGAAGAAATGAAGTTAATTGTGTTTTTTTTTCGTAACTAGGGAACCACCCTGTATAATAATTTTTTATTTCATATACGGGTTCTTGCTTTTTAGTGGGATATATCGATGCACTAGAAAATGATAATGCAGGTCCGGCTTTACGAAATATATACTTATTTGCCAATCCTTCGTACAACACCCTGTATATATTTTTTTAATTTGTTACTGTTGTTATTTCTTGTTACCTGTTGCTCAATGTGTTTTACACATGTTTTTGTTCCAAAACAACTAATAAAATTATTGTAAACTGTAATTTGAATTTAAATTTATTTATTTAATCATATGTCTTCCTACCGCGAAGTATAAAATTTGTGAAATTTAAAATATACATATTAAAATCATCTGCCCAAAAACAAATAGACAATTCCCGAATTCCGTTTTTTGTTCACTGTGTAAATTTAGATAGGAATTAAAAAAAAATATCTACAGGGTGTTGTACGAAGAATTGGAAAATAAGTATATCTTTCGTAAAGCCGGACCTGCAATATCATTTTTTACTGCATCAATATATTCCAGTAAAAAACAAGAACCCGTATATGAAATAAAAAATTATTATACAAGGTGGTTCCCTAGTTATGAATAAAAAACGCAATAAATTTCATTTCTTTACTGCAAAATCCTAAAAAACTAAATATGAAATTAAAATTTTCATAATAAAGTCGTCTGCAAAAAAAATACAACCACACGATTAAATTCAGTTTTTTGTCCTTTTTTCAAATATGGCGATTAAATTAAAAAAATCAACTAAACGGTGTTATTTGGAGAATGTAAGAATTGTGAATTTTTCGTAAAGTCGGACCTGTATTATCAATATTTTTGATACATTGTTATATCTCACGGGATATGAGGAACATGTATACCAACTATAAAAAACAGGGGTGGTTCGTAAGTTATGAGTAAAATAGAAATGGTCGAAATTCATATACAAAGGGCGTAAAACCCATAATATGGGGGTTTTTTAGAGTCAGCTAGGTGACCCCTATTCAATGAATCACCTGGTATAATCCATCTTTATTTCAGAGATTTCTAATATTATAACAGCAAATGCTTACATAGTTTATATCATACATTTATTAGAGATCTCATATTATTTTAAATCTAGCGTTATTCCCAATAATTTCATAGTTTTGATACTATAAATATACAAATTAAACCATTTTTTTCCAATATTAGTATAAATGTATGTTACTGTGTTAATATAAAATGCCGTTGATGATTATTTTGTTTTTTGCTGCTTTTATTTTATTATTTTATTATATCTTCCCTTGTAGATATTGCAAAATGTCTCTGCCTATAGTAATTTTCCCACATTTTGACATCAATTCTTATACTTTATCCACTTCTTTTTTTAAAATTGCCATGACCTTCTATGCATAAATTAATATTGACCTTTTTAATGTTTCTTATATGTCCGTTTAGTCTGTTTTATAAGAATTCCACTTTTTTTTAGCATGAAAATTAACCACTATTAAACATTATTAAAACATGCAGGTACTACTTTTTTTGTATGATTTTAGTTTGATCAATTTAACATTCTTTTTGTTTTTCCTCTCAATACATTTTTGGGTCACCAGATATGTTTTCTTTGATTTTTTCCAGTCTTACTTTAATATTTCCGTATTTTGGATACTGGTAATCTTTTGTTGTAGCTATTCTCTTATTATTTCTACAAATTTTTCTTCGATTTTATTTAGCCTATATTTTCAACTTTTTAGTTTTCTTTCCCCTTAAAATACCTATTGTTATTGATATTTTTAATATTGTCTCATTTAACCTTCTCTTTCATTATGTTCTCTATTTTACATATAACATATTTTTTATCTTTGACCCAAACTGAAATACATCCAAATATATTTTGAAGGAATGAATTTTCTCTTACTTTTTTTACACATTAATTAAATTTTACTGCTGATTTAATTTATTTCAGCAGATTTTGAAATATTCTTCTGGATTAGTTGGTGCTGAAAAAAGAAACTGAAGTGAAAATTCTCGTTTTTAATATTATATTCTTGTATATAATATACATAATTACTGAGTATAAATTTATTTTTTGTTTAGGCAAAAGTGGCCAAGACGACATTTGTTATGTTGTGGCAAAGTACGATTACGAGCATCAAGGGCCACAAGAATTAGACCTTAAGAAGAACGAACGATACGTGCTTTTGGACGATTCTAAACATTGGTGGAAAGTACAAAATTCTCGCGGTCAAGCCGGATACGTGCCAAGTAATTACGTGAAAAAGGAAAAACCATCGCTCTTTGATAGCATCAAGAAAAAGGTAATTTAAAAAAAATAATAAATTTTGATTTCTGAAAATTTTCTGTCGACGCTAATGTTTGTTTATGTATTGAAATAACCAGTCATTAAATTTGTTATGGGTTGTGTAAAAAGTAATTTTGCTTGTGGATGTTATTTGCCAATAAAATTTACATCCCACAATTTTTATAGTTATGTTTCCAAAAACTCATTTCTGCGATTTTGTCGTTTCAAATGAACCCAAAATACAATAATTTTTACACTTTATCATTTCATATAAGTAATTAAAACAAAATAATTATTTTGTTTTCCACATTTTCAGGTAAAAAAAGGATCAGGATCAAAAACTCTTCCTTTAAACAATTCCCCGTCTCGTACCGTAGAATCTCCAAGCATGGCTAGACGACTTCCCGCCGATCCTTCCGAAGCCATTGGCGTCGCTATCGTCAAATACAACTATCAGGCCCAACAGCCCGATGAATTGTCCCTTGTTAAAGGCTCTAGGATCCTTATTTTGGAAAAAAGCAACGATGGTATGTATCTTTTCATTAATAATGACTCCAAGATTCAAAAACATCTCCAAATTTAGACAACCTTCCAGAATATAAAAAAAGTCTAACAAAACTCCTTAAAAATCAGTAAAAACCCATTCCAAGAATTGAAAAAATCTACAATTTTAAATAAGTGAAGGATTGAACAAGCTGTTCAATTACAAACAATAGAATTAGAAAGGTCTATTTTAAGATCTATATGATTTTACTCCTACAGTAATTTCTGCTAAATTCTGCTAGTTTGATAATATATTTTTGCAGGTTGGTGGCGTGGACAAAGTAGCAACGTTTCAGGATGGTTTCCATCGAATTATACCCAAGAAGAAGGAGAAATTGACGAAACACTTCATACTTACGCGATGGCAGAGAATGTTCTCGATATTGTTGTAGCCCTCTATTCGTTTTCTTCGTCCAATGAACAAGAATTGTCCTTCGAAAAGGGAGATCGGCTAGAAATTTTGGACAGGCCTGCTAGCGATCCAGAATGGTTAGTAAAAAATTCTAATCATTTCATATATTCCAATTTATATTAGTAAAAATAACCCTAAAAATTGTGACAAAAAACCTACAAGTGCAGTATTAGAAGTTCTATTGAATAAACAATTTGTGAATGTTGAAAAATCATTGCATTTTTTAGAAAATACATTTTAAGAATATAATTATTCACGAAGCTGAAATATTTTACCACTGACAAGCGAAGATAACAATTCCATAGGCGTAGGGACTTGAAATTAATGGAAGCATAATCGGTGTTATATTATTATTAAAATTTATAATTTGAACCATAGAACATCACCAAAAATACATCGGATACTTGTTATTCTGGCAATTTTACAGTTTACGTACTTTTTTATAGATAGCGCCACCTGCAAAATAATTATTTTGGAGTATATAATTCATGTCTACGTAACGCAATGTTGTCGTCATATTTTTAAGTCGTAGAAAAAAGGAAATTCGATATTTTAATAGTAAAGGAGGGTATCGTTTTTTGGGTTTTTTGCGACCCCGTACGAAATTTTTCTCACTAAAAGATATTTTAAAAAAAATGGATTTCCCAAATTTTTTTTCTTTAAAGCGCCCCGGAACATACTTTTTTTTAATTTCGAAATTTTGAAATCACAAGGACTGACAAGGAGGATTTGGCAACATGGCGGCCAGCTGTCATTTAATAGAACACGCGCGATTTTTCTCGAAATAGGTCAAGTGTTTAAAATACCAGTTATCCACGAATACTTTCTGCTATTTTTTTTATTGGTACACTTTAAAATCATAAATACTGGTATTATTACTACAAAAAATGGAAATAAGAAATAATAATGTAAAATGGTTGAATTAGTGATGTCATGAGCTGTCATCGAAATGACAAATACAAAAATTAATTTGCAATCTATCACTTAAGATTTATTGTTGTCCCCACAGTTGTTACAGGTTGTATATTACTTAAAAATAAGTTCTAACATTGATACCTAAAATAATAAAGCAGAATCGCGGTTAATACAGCAAAAATCAGAAGACACTAAAGATTATGACAAGTTCATCAAATGGATGGAAGAGCAAAAGGTATTAATTTAAATAGCATTTCATCTGATTTAAAATATCGAAGTTTCAATATTTCAAACAATACTAACTATACTTTTCACGTTAATTCAAAAAATTAAGATTGATAAATATTTGAATAAAGCTTTTAAAAAATGTGTTAGTAATATTTTATTTGACGTTATACGGTTATCCTATTAGATCAATAAAAAGATTAACATTTAAACTTCTTACACGAATGGGGTGTTTGCTTGATTTTAGGTTAATGGGCCATTAAAAACCTGAGTAATAAAAATTTAACCCTTATTTTTTATTATTTTTTAAACCTATATTCCACCTATAATTAAAAAAAAATCTGTCGCTTGAGGTAGATCAGTTAAACAAATATGAGAAAGATGGTGCCACTCGGATTTATTTAAATTCGGTTTACAGTCGACAGTTTTCTCTGTAGTACCGGCAATACTACACCTCAATACTATAAATAACCAAGGGGGAGTTAGAGTCGAAATTACGTTTTTATTCTAGTTTTTGAATCACTATTAAAAATATTGAATCACTATTAAAAATATTCTTGAAGATTGCGACACAATAATTATAGGGCATTTTGTAGCAAAAGGTAAGCATATAATTAAATAAATAACTTCGATTGTAACGCCATCTTTGCTTAAATAGGTAATTCAAACTTAAATTGACGACTGGCGCCATCTTTCGCTTATTTCTTAAACTGATCTACCTTAAGACGTCTCAAAAATATTAAATATTTGAAATTAAACGTTTGATTGCAAAAAAATCTGCTAAATCCTGGTCTTTGCTTATCAATACGGGTAATAAATATATTAAAGTTAAAAAAAACATAAAAGTCCTAGTTCTGTCACAGCTTATAGTAGGAGGAGCTATTTCTGTCACAGTATAAGGTTCATAGTAGGGGGAACTATTGGGAGACAAATATTCCATAAACATTTTTTTTTTGTGAAATGCAATTTTGTATTACTGATTAACCCCCGTTAAATCCAAATAATAGTTTTTTTTATTTGTATTCTAAATAATCAGAAAAAAACCTAATCTAACATTAACGACGCATGCGCACAATCATGAGTATTTGTCTCCCAAATGGGAGCTACCTGGGCTCCGTTCAGATTTACTTCCAAGAGTGCACACCGAACGTCAAATTTCGTTCGGATTTAGAGGGCGTTTTGTCCGAGTGTACATACTTTTGCGTTCATATTTATCGTCTAGACGACAACTTTTCATCCCAGTGAATACTTGGAGAAAATTCATCCGACATGCGCAGTTTGAGCACAAGTCATGTTTTTAAATGGAATGAACGTCTGTCTAACCTCACAAATATCATAAAATTCATAAAATCATAAAATAAGAAACAAAAATAATTTGGTATTATTACAAAGGTAGGTGAGATTATGTAAACTTGATTTTCATAAGCTAGACGTATTAATCGAAAATTTTCTCTAAATTCCATTGCGGTAAAGTTAGAGATGGTTTGAATGAAATTTTCCACTCTTGCTTGATTATTTCTATGTATCCTGTTTCTTATTCTATATATTTGCAATCTCTTACAATTTCTTCTTTACTAGAACTTGATTCCGAAAATAAATAATAGCTAAAATAATCACGCCCCAGTCGTTCATATTTACAAGACAATTCCTATAAGACGTCACAACATCCTGGGTGTAAAACGCACTTTAAATCTGAACGCAGCCCTGTGTTCTGTGTTAAAACATGCGATGTTGCCATATTTAAAAATTGGTTTAACAACTTGGATATTAATAATAAATGTCAAAGTTTTCCAGTTCTTAGATTTTTCAGTTAACAATTGTTAAATATTTGGGCTTTTTTAGACAGATGTAATAGTTTTAAAAATATTAGTGATTCATTCTACGTATTTTTTGAGAGAGCAATTAGAAAATATTGGAAAAAAAATGAAAAATAAAATTGTAAAAATGAGTAAAAAAATGCAAGAAAACGAAAAATTCGCAAAAAAATCGTAAAACAATCGCAAAAAACCGCAACGAAATCAGAAAAAAATCGCAAAAAAAGAATAGAAAAACAGAACAATGAGAAAAAATGAGGAAAGATTAGAAAGAAAAAAAAGTTAAAAGGATCGAAAAAAAAGCTTTGAAATAAAGAAAAATTGAGATAGAAATATTAGAAAATATTGGGACAAAATGAAAAATAAAATTGTAAAATACAAAATAAACGCAAAAAATCGAAAAATTTCACAATAAAAACGCGAAACAGTCACAAAAAAACTGCAAAAAAATCACAAAAAAAATCGCACAAAAAAGAATAGAAAAACAGAACAATGAAAAAAAAATGAGGAAAGATTTGAAAAAAATTGACAAAAAAAAAAGAAAAAAAAAACTTAAAAGAACCGAAAAAAAAAAGAAAAAAAATGGCTCTGAAATAAAGAAAAATTGAGAGAGAAATATTAGAAAATATTGGGACAAAATGAAAAATTAAATAAATACGAAATAAACGCAATAAATGGAAAAATTTCACAAAAAATCGTAAAACAATCGCAAAAAAATGGCAACAAAATCACAAAAAAAAACGCAAAAAAAAGAAGAGAAAAACAGAACAATGAGAAAAAAATGAGGAAAGTTTTGAAAAAAATTGACAAAAAAAAAAATTAAAAGAACCGAAAAAAAACTTTGAAACAAAGAAAAATTGAGAGAGAAATGTTAGAAAATATTGGGACAAAATGAAAAATAAAATTGTAAAATACGGAATAAACGCATGAAATCGAAAAATTTCACAAAAAATCGCAAAACACCCGCAACAAAATCACAAAAAAAAAATCGCAAAAAAAAAGAATAGAAAAACAGAACAATGAGAAAAAAATGAGGAAAGATTTGAAAAAAAAAACTTAAAAGTAGCCGAAAAAAAATGCTTTGACATAATGAAAAAACGCAAGAAATCGAAAAATTTCATAAAAAATCGGAAAACAGTCCGCAACAAAATCACAAAGAAATCGCAAATTATAAAAAATCAAATGAAATCGAAAAAGAAACAAAAAAAAATAGACAAAAATCGAAAAAAAAACGACAATGATCGGAAAAGATCAATAAAAGTCGAAAGAGATTCAAAAAATCAATAAAAATAAAAAATAATAAAAAAAAATCTAACGAAATCGACAAAATCGGAAAAGATCGAAAAAAAATCGAGCGAGATCGAAAGAAATGAATAAAAATCAGAAAAATAAGAAAAAGTTAAAAAAAACTGAAGGAATTTGAAAAAAATCAAAAGACAATAGAAAATATTCAAAAACATCAGAAAAATGAGAAAAAAAATACGAAAAAACCGAAAAATCAAAAACTATCAGAAGATTGTAAAAAATTCGGAAAAAGAAAGAAATAGAAAAAAAAATAGAACAATGAGAAAAAAAATCTAAAATACTAGAAAATATTGAAAAAATCAGAATAAAACATGAAAAACAAAAATCAAAAAATTTAGTGAAAAACGAGAAAAAATATCGAATAAATAAGAAAAAAACAGAATTAATCGCAAAAGAAATAAAAACGATTGGAAAAAATATTGACAACAAATGAAGAATAAAATGTAAAAAATGGCAAAAAATCGTAAAAAAAAATTGGGAAAAAATCAAAGGAATAAGAAAAAATTAGAAAACGAAAAACTTAAGAAAAGAAAAACAGAACAATAAGAAAAAATGAGGAAAAAATAGAAAAAACAAAAAAAACAGAAAAATGAGAAAAATCGAAAAACATGAAAATCAAACAACAACCAAAAACCTGAATACTATAACCATAAGAAAATGAAAAAATTCAAAAAAATTGATTTAAATTGCAAAAACTGGCAAAGAAATCCCAAAAAAGTCGCAAACAATTAATATAATCAGACGAATAAGAAGAAATGAGAAGAAATTAAAAAACAAAAGAAAAAATAGAAAAATAAAAACAGAATGATGAAAAATTAGACAGGGTTTTTTTTTATGTTCTAGAACCGACATTTAGAATCAGACCTACTGTATGTCGGTTCTATTTTATATCACAATATAGAATTAATTATGCTGTTCATGTAAATAAATACATAAATAAATAAATTATTATATAAAATTATCCGTTTAGGTATAAAGCCAGGAACTCCCAGGGCCAAGTGGGTTTAGTTCCACGTAATTATCTACAGGAATTGAACGATTATCTGGACCGTCCATTGCAAGAGAGAAATAGACCAGCCACGATGGAAACATCCATGGAACGATCTACGGTCTCTATGACCGATAAGCCACATCTTATCGACAGACCGTGGTATTACGGTAACATCACGAGGTACGTCTGCGATAATTTACTCAACCAGCACGGACACGACGGTGATTTTCTCATAAGGGATAGCGAAACAAATGTAAGTAAACATAATTAAATTATCAAATAATTTTCCTAAAATCAATAATTTTCAAGTTTTCAATGAGCAAGTTTTATTTAAAGTTAATGTTATTTATTTTAGATGGGCGACTATTCCGTATCACTAAAAGCTCCCGGCAGAAACAAACACTTCCGCGTCCACGTAGAAGGCGCCCTCTACTGCATAGGACAACGGAAATTCCACACTTTAGACCAACTGGTCGATCATTACCAAAGGGCGCCCATATATACCAACAAGCAGGGCGAGAAACTCTACTTAGTTCGTCCTCTTCCAAAAACAAAATAATAATAAATTCTCTCAAGGACTTCCTAGAATTAAAAATAGGTTGTGATTGGCTAAAAGGGGTCTAGTGTTTGTATTAATTTCTGTTTTAAAGAAATTTTCCAATGATGACATAGTTTCTAGTGGAAAAATTGAGATTGATAAAAATACTGGAATCCTATAGCTAGTCACTACCTTTAAAACTATGTGCTATCCGTGTGAGTGTTCGATTTTTTATTTTTTTGTTTGATTTAGTCATTTTTGACTCACCGATGCGTATCTGGTCATATTATTATACTTTTTTGTTTGTTTGTTTTTTTGTATATATGAATTTTTTAAGTTATTGAATTTTCAGTGGTAGTTTTATAAGGAACGAGTGTTTTTACTTGGCGAGCAAAATTACTGTCCTATAAAATTTATTTCACAAAATTTTAAAAACGGGAGTTTCATCAATGTAAGGGGCCTTATATCTAGAAATATTTATAAAAGAACTATTAAATACCAAGATGGCTGTCCTAAAAGTGCTTGTCTCTTTTGGAATCGCGTAATAAATATTTGACTGTTTTTTTAGTTCCTTATTATTATATATTTCGAATGTTCCTTTAATTTAGGGTATAGTACTTTTTATTTTATGATGGGACGACAGCACACAAAATCAAAATAATATTAGTAAATATGAGAATGTGGTGTACTTTTACAAACATTTTGGTCTACGTTGAAAATGAAGATTATATAAAATTTGACTAGTTAAAAGGTGGAAAAGTAGATATGTTAAAATTTTATGATCAAATTAAAATTTTACAAATTAGGAATTAGGGATCAAAATATGATAGTGAAATTCTCTTCCTCTTGGAATCTATGTTTACTTTTATTGGGTTAAACAGGGAAAAGTGTGGAATCCTAAATAAACAATCCTTTTCTGTTTTAATCTGTGAATCCTTACTTAGCTAAGAATTATATTATTTTAGTGCATTTAAAGAATGATTATTGATCCTAATAATTGTTCTTTTAATTATAACTTCCTCTCTAAACTCCATTGAAAAAACACGATTCCTGCAAAACCGTTTCTGCGATCTTGATTCCGATTTTTAAATATAAAAATTTTCTTTTAATCTATAATGAAATAACCCTATATATCAAGTAGAAGGAGAAACATTTATGGGAATATTCAAATTTGACTAGTCAAATATTAAAAAATGTAAGTAAAAATCTATATGAATTTTTCTAGTCAAAGTAAGGAAAAAATTATAGAAAATAATATATATGGAATATTAAAATAGTCTAAATTTACAGAAATATGAAAAAATAAATTATTATATTAAAATTTGACTAGTTAGAAAAATAGGACAGTTATTTTGCTCAATTGAGATGTATTAAAAAATACACTAGATGATTTTTTATTATAAAAACAGCTTTATAACAGTCAAATACTCAATATAATGTAGAAAATAGTTATATCTGAATTTATATTTAAAAAAGAACTTTTAGAAAAAAATTATTTGCCAGACTTACCAGAGTTAATTTTAACAAAAAAAAAATCCGTCAAAGAACTAATACAGTATTTTTTTATTTTGATTAAAATCAATAATTAAAAAAAATTACTATAATAATATATGATAAATAATTTTTTGTTGCTTAAAAGCAGACATGCCAAATAATAAATCTAACTCTGTCAAAGTGACACGAACATTGTATTGAGTTTAACAGAAGGCAGAAAAAAGGCGATTATGTGGTGTTCTTTATAGGTATAATGAAACCATATCAAATAATAATATTTTTTTTCTTAATAAAAATTTCAGACCGGCCATTTGTCAGAAAATAAAAAATAAATAGGTATTAAAATATTATGTTTTAGGAGAATTTCGAATCGAAAATGGGAATTAAAAAATCTAATTATAATCAAATTTTTAAAATATTATTTGTCAATCAGAAAATACTGAAATCAAAATGCCCAAAGAAAATATTTTTTGACATTTGGTCGTCCTGTAATTAATATACAGAGTGTAGTGATAAACGTTCGATGACAAGTTTTATAGGCAGCATGGTAAGAATGAGCAAAGAGAATGTTTTTTACGATTTTGTAAACGTTTTAATATAACGACATAAATATAAGGGTCTAAATGAAAATTATTACGACTGGAATTAATTTATCAGTTGAAATTGTCATTTTTCCCACGTTTCAACTGGTAAAATTAGAAATTTATTGTTGCAAGAAGAGTTTCTGGCATTTTGAAAACTGTGATTAATTATTATATGTCTATCTAATTTGCATGCCCAAAAACGTGCTTTAAAATCGTTTTGAAATAGTTTGAGAAAACTAAAATTAATTTACACATTTTCTAGGTTACATTACATTGACAGCTATA
Organism: Neocrepidodera transversa; assembly: GCA_963243735.1. Taxonomy (NCBI): domain Eukaryota; kingdom Metazoa; phylum Arthropoda; class Insecta; order Coleoptera; family Chrysomelidae; genus Neocrepidodera; species Neocrepidodera transversa. Next base: position 18,149,320 of record OY725337.1, on the reverse strand, counting down.
AAAATAAATCTAGTTACTATTACGAGATTTGAAAGTTTCATGCGATCTCTCATATTAAAAATTAATAATTTTTACGTTTTTTAGTTTTATGCATTACTTAAATTTTAAAGAGAATATACGTTTTAAAATAAGGTAAAGTGGGGTAAGTGCAGACCAAAATTTCTTAAGTTACATTTTGAAGGATTGTCGATGCTGAATAATTTGAAAGAAGATTTTGACATTTAACTGAAGGTAGGGGAGACCGGGGTTGGTTGAATAAGTATTTTTTTTTTCATTTTTATCATAAAAATACTATAATACGTCAAATAGTAAATGTTTCTCTTCAGCTAAATATAACAAATATTAATATTTTAAAGTAATAAGATACTTTTATTCATTATCAGTTACAAGTCGTTAACCAACCACGTCGTTGGGCACGTTGATCGACCCTTGGGGGTAGGTTGATTATATAAGAAGTAATAAAAATAAACAAACACATTAATTCTTAAAAGTAATAGGTAATTAAAAAAATACGCAAAACAAAATAGAGAAGAATTAAAAATTCTAATCACTATCACAATTATGGCATATTTAAAATATCTCCATTAGTGCATGGTTCTAAGCATATTAGACAAAAGACTTCTGCTTCCGAATTACTAGAATAATTTTCTTTTTCACTTTGTTTATTTCTTTTACGTAAAGGATGTTAGTCAATACTGTTTTTATTCTCAGCAATTGACTTCTCTTTAACGGATATTGCTGTATTATCGTTACCGGATGCAACTAAGTTTCTTTTAACTATTTTTGCCTTGTTTTTAACATTTTCTTTTTGTTCTTTGATAGCATCTCTGACTAGGGTGTCGGTTAAAATACTCTTTTCCTTCTACTATTTTAATTTTTTCTTGATGAATTTGGGAGTGGTTTTAATTGTTCCAGAGTGACAGTATTATTCACTACTGATTTACTAGTACAAGGCTGTTCTAAAATAATATTACTTACTATTTTAGGTGAAGTCTTGTGTTCAAGGACGGTTCTATCGGTGGCTTTTTTGTGAACTTCTTTAGAATCTACATTATCTGCGATGATCGCCTCTATCTAGATTAGTGCGATCGCCTTTAGATTGATTTTGCTTTCCACGGTAGACGTATTAAGGTTGTGTTTTGGTTGGATCTGGCCTGTCCGTGAACTCAGAATCTACAAAAACATTTTGTTAAAAGGAGAAATTCCAGAAACCTAAAACCAGCTAAAATAGTAGTTGGCGTAGCAGCTAAAGACAAAGCCATTTTAACAATCCCTGATATGTCATAAATGGTCATTGTCCCAGTAAACAGAGTCACGTTTTATTTACGTGAAATGTTGATAATATATTAACCAAATGACGTAAAAATTAAACGTACATATCACATGCTAGAAACGTGAAAAGGTCACATTTCTAGGATGTCTTTCAGTGACGAGATTTATACGTCTATTAAAAGACGTATTATACACGTGAGACTATTAGATTTCTAGGACGTCTTTTGGTGCGCAAATTACACGCGTTTTCGACGGGTTCAGGACGTCTTTACATAATCACTATCTAGAGAATGGCAGTATAGGGTTTCAAAAAAAAATTGATAAACAAATATTTATTTATAATAACAGTATATCTATACAGTAGTAAACAAATTTCAAAACCAACTAAAGAAATTCATTTTTATATGGCAGCCAATACACCTTCTTTCGAGGAGTTATCCAGCTACGATATATACTAACGCTAAAGTACCTCCACCTTCTGTAAATTGCATCAACACAAAAGCCATAATAATCTGTTCTACTTCCAATTTTCGAACATTACCTACTTACATTAACCCGATAGTCCCGATACAACATTATATTCTCAGACAACGCTTACACACAGTATCAGTATCTAACAGACAATTAACACAGCCAAAAATGAGATATAATCACTTGCCACCAACGCCAAGCCAGCCGCCAACGTCATCAATAAAATCAAGAGTCAAGCCAATGGTATTTACCAAAGAGATATGCTCGAATGCCGTGACTCGTGGCGCGAAAATTCAAGTTTATATGTAAACTATTTTGGTTAGACTATAACTTTTTTATTCAAACAGGCTATCATCGGTGATGCGAACACTAAAAAATTGCTCGCTATATGGCATACATTTCTCGGTAATATTTATAAATTTCCTACGTTTATAGGTGGTTGATCTGGGACGTAAAATTCACGTAAATTAAGAATATGTACAATTTTAAGAAATTTCAATTGTACTCACTGAATTATAAAATTAAAATGAAAAAACAACGCTCGTTTAAAAAAAACAGTGATTATAAAATATTTCGTTAAAAAAGAACGTATCATACACGTTTTTGTTTGGTATCAAGGTGTACGTTAATTTTCAACCAAAACAGACACGTATGATTCACGTTTTTATTTGGTATCAGAGCGGACGTAAATTTTCAACCAAAAAACTACGTGAAAAACACGCCAATGGACGTGACTCTGTTTGCTGGGGTGAAGCCTGGATCATTTGTTACCCAGGAGTCACACATAGAATTTACATGTTTTTTAAGGGGACCGTAAAAACTTGTATCCAAAGGTTGCATTTTATGGCTACAATGCGGAGAAAATGAAAGAACAGTTACCCCGTTGGATTTAAAATAATTAAATGCTTCTATCGATAAATGACTATCCGATTGACTAATAGTAAAAGTGTAGGTTTTGTTAAAGATGATTTTGAATGTTTCGCAAAGTGACATGTATATTCAGAAAAATGTGCCTCGTTCATCCACCCTGAGGGACTTGAAACACCTACGTGAAGACAAACATGGGTGGAATGCAGGTCGCAGATACGGCAAAAGCTAAAGTTACCAACGATCCTCTTTCTGCGGAGGTAAGACGGCCTACTTACTTTACTCCACGACGAGCAACAATGCGATTGGAACCATGCGGATCAACCTGCCCCATTACAAATAGATTGAAAAATAAATAAACTACACACTACAATAATAAATCAAACGATATTGTTTGTTCCTTACCCTTATTTTAGACAAAAACACAGTTATTTTTTTTGGTATCCGTCACGTGAAAATTCAATCTCCAACACTTTCAAAACTACATGCGCTAGTTTCTCAGAGGGTATCTCCCGATTGATCATTGAGACATATTAAAGCTTGGACGATTGTTTTGCTGATTTCCACCACTCCTTTATACTTGTTGGGCGTCCGGTTCAACCAACCCCGGTCTTCCCTACTTGACATTGGCATTTTATATTTCATTTTGAGAACGCAATGACGCTCTTGCCTTAGCAAAACGGGGTAAGAGCGTACAACGTACTTATTTTTAGGTGGTTTAGGGCCGGTTGTTCAATGGAAGTTTAATTCGCCGATTAAATAAACCGGGTTTAAGATTTAACTATATATTAGAGCATCATGCATTTTTCAGTTGAAAATTCAAGGATCACTTAATTCATTGTTTTTATATGTTGGCAACATATTCGGATTATATTCAGACTCATTCGTAATGTTTCCATACTGAAAGGTGAAACATAGCCTTAACTTTTTAATTCAATATAAATTCGGAATTCTGATATTCTTTATGAAATGGAGCCCTCTCTAAAGAAAAAAAGAACTGATAAGTGGCATAAAATCGTAGAGGTGGTAGAACCATTTCTTCTAGTGTCCGGGAATTATTACTAAAAAATACATTCAAATCTGTATGAAAAATTGAAAACTGAATAAATATTACCGGTTTGTCAGGTTACTGGATATTAAATGTGCAATATTACTATTATTAGTAATAGTTAAACTGCGATATACTTGTTAACAGTATCAATGTTGCCAAATCAATATAAAATTAAAGAAACATTATTCAAGAGTATATTCATATCGGTTCAAGAAGGAAACAGAATAAGATAAAATAAGAGAAGGCAGGTACGCACTTGCCCTTCGGATTCATCTTATATTCCGTTAAACGAAAAAATTTAATCAACTAAGTCCAAGAAAGTCGAGATAAAGATTGTTGTTTTTTATTATTAACTTTTTACGTTTCTAGACGATTTTGACATTGAATTAACAGAACCAAAGATAAATTACGTAAGATTTTTTATTACAATTATCATTTTTAAATAAGGTACTTTATTTATAAAAAAAATTGCATGTGTATTTATGAAAAAAAAAAAATTAAATTGAGGAACAGTACAATTTTAAATTTCTGAATTGCGTATTATTTCAGGGCGATTTTAAAAATATTATAATTTTTTCCCACCAAATTTTTTTATTCTTGAATAAAGACTGGTCCAACTTTAGAGTGTGCAAATTTGGAAGACTCTTATTGATATTTCGAAAACGAATTGTTTCCAAGTAGGATTTTTTTAGCCATATTTATATAGTGACATAGTAAAATTTAAGCTTTTTGACATGATTCTGCCCTTAAAAATCTAAAAAAAATTATGAATATTGTACATCAAACTGTATGTGGATATTTCTCAATATAACTCATAAATATTACTAATAACTTTTAATTTTACCAATCCAAATATTAAAAAAGAATCAAATCGTAGTCACAATTTTATTCTAATGATTATAAATTTTTCAAATATATTAATCAGCAGCTTTTAAATTGTTGATTATATTTCTTCATCGCATTCGGGATCGATGGTATCTTGTTTGAATAGTTCTACATCAGCTTGGCTGTCTGCATGGATGATTTTTCCTTTAATAGTTGGCTAAAAAAATTAATAATAAGCCATTTAAGTGTTTTAAATAAATATGTCTTTCAAATACTCACTTTTGGATGCATCAAAACAAAAGGTAACTCAGCAGTTAGTTCACCTCCCAATGCTCCAAGATACAACTTCACTTTTACTGCATAAGATACGATAATACCAAAAGCATCCCGCTGATCAGGTGATGCTAAACTATAAATTAAAAAAATAATTAAAATTTAGTTATAAATCAAATTTCATTAACGTACAGTGTTGTAGATGCCAAATTGGTGTCCTGGTTTTTGAGTTGACCGTCTAGAGCAATGCCGCGTCGATCTTTGTTCGAATTAAGGAGAGGAAGAAGATATACTACTTTCTGAAGACTTGAACCAGGTTGAATTGGACATCCTTCTCTAAAAACAGAAAAGTTTAACCATGAATTTCTTGGACCATTTTTAACAATCTCATTTTACTCCATTTTTTTACAAATTATTTAAAAAAATATACCATCGAATTGTGTGAAGATCAGTGAATTCTTGGTTCTAAAAAACGAAAGTGATCTCTAAGATCTCCGCGACCAAGACAGTATTTTTGTGTTATAGTACAGGTATTTGGTGCTCAAAAAATATATTAACTGGAATGTTTTCCGGGGGTTTGAAAATTTTTAATAAATTAAACTAGACAAAAATTTCTATCTATCTATTTTAATAAATAGTTTTAGTTTAGCTTACGAGCGCCGCAAAATCTACCTCAACATGCGTTTTGGCCAAAAAACTCATTTCCACACCACCACGAAGTAGAGTAAATATACTTCAACATGCCTTTTGGTCAAAAAAACTCATTTCCGCACCACCATGAAATACAGTAAGTGGCGCGTTTTTATCATGCATATATCCAGTAGGGCTTTACACTCAACAAAGATACGAGGTACCAAAGTAGAAATTTGGAGCGCACATCGAAATCTATAAAACTACCGATTTTCAAAACATTCCAGGTAAAACTATTTGATTAAAAAATGAATCAAAAAGATACGAACAATCAGAAACAAATAAAAATTCCAACATAGAGGAGAAAGTAAATGAAAGAAATGACGTTGACACGAATGAAGAAATATATATGGGTTGGACTTTCAGAAGGCGCATATAAACCGGATGTTCTGCCCGCCCAAAAATATAAGAGGTTTAATATTATACATTTGCTTTGGTGGATGAAACTAATTTAAATGAGTTTAACATCTTAATGGTTTTGATTTAAAACTCAAAACAAATAATTACTAAATCACTAAGATTCTTTTAAACTCTACACTTTAGACACAAAGCTTGATAATAATTAAATCATTGTCTACTGACGCAACTTATTATCTTTCAATTTGCATCAGTAGAAGAGATTCAAGATGTGGTTGGCTAAATCACAACTTGTACGTGTTAAGGTGATAGTCAAAATAAACCTGTTTATTTTATAATATGTTACTGAGAACGGGTTGTAGTCATGTATAGCATTAATACACACTTGTACTCCCTGTATTCTTTTACTATTTTACAAACCCTTTTTTCCTCTTCTTCGTATTCAGATATAGAATCATCATATTCAGGATGATTTATAGTTCTTACTTTTCTGCAAATTTTTCATGTATGGAAAGGCTTTTATATCTGGACAAACGTCTTTTAGCTTTTCTTTGTCAACTTTTTTCATAATTCAACAAACTCTGTCAAGCACATTAATACAGGCAGCCATTTTTTCTTCAGATCAGGAAATCTTGGGGAAACAAGTCCAAATATACTTCCTTTTGATTAAAAAACCTCATGTATATCGCCTGATTTATTTTATCCATGACAACATAAAAAACTTGAATTTATTTTCTTTATTTGAGTTGATAATAGCTTGTAGATTGACATGTTTTTTTTGGCAATTCGATTCCTTCTCCCATTCAATACTTAGTTTGTCAGCATCCGAGGAAGGGTCTTGGCTGATTTTTCCCTCAACCTAACCTATTTGCTGCTTCAACCACAAACTCATTTCTGTTTTTTTTTTAATTCTTTGTGTTTTTTAGCCACAAATGTTGAACTAAATATTTTCAAAAACATATTTTGACTGAAAACGAAATAGTAGAAGATCTAAAGATTTTTGTCGTTGCACACTGCACCTGAGTGCACCTTCTATGTACAGCTTATCAGTTTCTGCCCGTCTGCGTCATTCGTTTCATATAGATCTGGTAAAATGTTTAGGGAACATGGGTAATTTGTAATTAGAGGAAGAAGAATGTTTTTATGCAACGATTCAATGGGTAGAAATAAGACGAAACATTGCCTCCACCACTCTAGGGTAACGTGTTGATGAGAGCGATGTGCTCGCGGCTAGCTTCACTTTAAATTATATTTATTTTTATAAATAGCTACATTTTTACGCTTTTATGGTTAGTTTTAAAATAAGAAAATATTTGTTTGGGCCCAATATTTTCTAATTTTACTTTCCCGACCCACCTCCGATGAGTCCTTTAGGGATGAACCAGCTGTCCGGTATAGGAATCAAATTCTTAAAACTTACAAGTATTTTTAAAACTTGTTTTGGGTTTCATTGCCGTTTAGAGATATGGGCCCTCTGTCGGTTGCAGTTTGTACTGGCGCTTATTACATATAGGTGGAATATTTTCCAAAGTAATAAGTGATACCGTGACACATTGGTAGATGGCGTTAGCTATCTGCTGTACAATATCCTTTCAACTCAGTATTGCGTTGGACGCATAGGAATCAAATTCTCAAAACTTACAAAGTATTTTTATTCGTATATGTACTTACTGCGTTTCCAAACTGGCTACTGAGCTCCTATATTGTCCATTTTGAAACAACACCACGTCAACTCCTTGTTGTACCATCGCTTTTATTTTTTTAACTATCTTATTACTATTATTTCTTATACAAACGTTTACCGCAATTTTTTCTCCATGATGATAGAGCTAAAAAAGAGAATTTGTTTTAGTTGATTTTTAACTCAAAAGTATTTATTCACCTGTTTATCCAATGTGACTTCAAGTTCCAATTCTCCAGGACTCATCATGAAATCTTTACGAACGACCGTGCAAGGTTGTCGTCCCTGTTTTGATGGAGCATATTGGACTTTCCTGATTCCCATAGTTACGCTTCCTCTTTTATGAGTTCGATCAGTTTCATTTTCTCCCACGAAAATTTTGATGTAGTATTGGACTCCGCATGGTTGACCCTCATCCTCATTGCCTAAAATATATATTTTTCATTTAGAAAATTAACAAATGTAGCAGAAGTTTTCGTTGTACTTTTATTTTTAAAATTTAATCGGCATTGATTTACATTTATAATATTATGTTTTTTTTTCTATTTATAATAAACACTTTGACTTATAGTTGATAAAGTATAAATAATTCTAATTGTTTCATAATTTCACTAGTTAAATAATTCTCTCATTAATTCATGTATGAGTTTTATAAATGTCAAATTGACATAATTATCGTCTGGTGCATTTTAAGTCGATTAGTTCCACTCCTGACTTTTGTCTAAATCAGTTTTTTTTACATTTCTTACCTGGTTGAAGGGTCACAGAAGCCGGAGCACTAGGTGGTAAAGTAAAAGTAAACGGATAGCAATTGTCAACCAATTTTTTCAGTAATCTATCTTGCATTTTGGTGTTTACTGATTTTTCTGGAGGTGGATAGATCTGTTCGGAAGCGAGGAATAGGTCTTTTTGGAAATTCAAACCCATAACTTCATCTTGTTCACGACCATAACGAAAACTGCAGATTACTTGACCAAAAATTTTGCGATCTTTGTATTCGTTGTCCATCACAATTACGCCATCTAGAAAAAGAAGTCGCCGTGTTTTAATTTTTATAATATTTATAAACCTACTTTTTTTTATTTAAATATGATTAAAAATACCCCAAATTTCAATTTACTTATATATTTGTATTAAACATTTTGACTACATCAAAAATTTTTGATTTTTTGTTACTCCAGAGTTAACGTTTTCATTCTGGCTTATACGGATTAACGAAAAATGATGTCAAATAAAAAAAATACACAGGTTTGTTCGTTAATTAAGAATAAAATAACAAACTTGAAAAATACAGTCTGTATTTATGAAGGATATAAGACCTCTATTATGTATGGTAAAATTTTCTTACCAATTGGTTCGACTCCAGAAATATGATCGACAAAATCTCTTTTTCCCAAATACATAGTAAGTTTGCCATTTGGAGATTGCTTTTTAAAAACGCGAAAATTGAAAACCATTTTTCTAACTTTGCTCGATAGAAAATAGTAAAACTATTATCTACTCAGGAAACAATTCAATTTTATATGTCTTCGCTAAGGTTTCCTAATTAGATTATTTCTCCCACATGGAAGATTAAATTTTTAAACGTAATAGGATTTGTTTTTTTCACAATTGAATATATCTTAGCTTCATATAGTCGTAAAATATAAGTTTATCTAACACTTTCACATAGGGTGTTTTTAAATTCATTCCCTACAGAATACACATTTTTTTTATAAAAAAAAACACATTTAAAAAAAAAACAGTGTTACCTCTGGGATACTGTAAAGAGATCGGAGATTGGAAGTTACATTTTTTCTTTTGTATTTTTAGTGCCTGAGATCTTAAAGTTTAACAATGAGATTTATATACCAATAAATAGTATATTTATATATATGATTCTTCCTCTCTTTCCTGTCTCTTGCCTTTGCCTTCCAATCCTGACTTCCTCCCTCTCTTAGGTATTCTGTCGCTTCATTGTAACTTGATCTTTTTAGATGCTTTTTTTTTGAGCTTATTATTTTATTAAGATTTCTTACCTGCCTACTCTCTTGCTTCTATGTTCTCCTCATCGCCATCTTCTTTGATAACTACACCTAGATAGAATTTGATTGATTTGGACTTGTACATCTCCGTTTATAGTGTGAAGACTACTTGCACGGGATACCTTCAGTGGAGAAAACAATACTTCAGGTGTCGTTATGGCTCGTCGGCCGGTAGGGCAGACTTTACTTGCCCCCTGGGCTACAAACCGGAGTATCTGCTGATGGAATGATAAAAGTGTAAAAATAAATATATCCATTAAATTCAAATAAAATAATTTTATTTATACCAAATCTGTACAAGGAAGAAAAAGGTGTGCAACACGGTTCCTTAAGGGGTGATGTGCCGGTCGGTAAGGACACATCTTTCCGGCTAGCGTGACGGTCGGTCTGCCGGATCCGGTACAATTGAACTTGGCTTCGCTTCTTTCAGCCTGACCTATCTCTAAAGATCGCTAAACAGGTAGATCTAGTTCTCGGCTCAAGCTCCAACTTAAACTAGGACTGCCACTGCAACTAACTAGCTGCTGTCATATTGCTTTCAAGTGAACATACTGATGACAAAGTATGTGCTGAAAAGTCAAATAAACCAGAGATTGTATTACATAATAGGTTTGTTGTACCGGTACAAAATACTCAATAGTTTGCGCAGTATATTATTTGGCAGTCGCGTTGTGTTGTGAACTTTTTTGAACTAGTTTTGATCATGTTTTTCAAACTAATCCAGGACTGTACTAATTTTTTCTGTACTGCACTTGCTCTTTGGTATGAATTAATCAGAACTGTTTAGATTGCACATGCTTTTAATAAAATTGAAAGATAATGGATATAAATAATATATCTTCCAAGTTCTTCATCGAGTTCCAGTAATAAACTTTTCATTTCAGCTTGATAATAGATTACTTTCAGTCATTGTCAGGTTTAAATCTTCCGTTATCCAAAGTATAAATTAAAAAATGTGTTAACAGCAACTAAACATAATCATACAAAATAACACATACAACAGACTTTTTCTTTTCCTAGTCCTCTCATATTTGCTTATCAATTGTCACTTGCCAACAAGCAGTCAGCCAAGTAGAAAAATTTTAGGTGTTCGCTCGCGTTTGTCTCATATTTTGAACTAAATTCAGACAGTTTACAAATATTTTTTAACTGTTTTGAATTTCGCAAGTCGAACAAACCTTATAAGACTAAAGTATCTATAGATACTTGAGATAAAGTGGTCAATGGATATACGGTTACAACGAAAAACAAACAGCTGGCCGATGGCAATATTTTCTCATTTTGTATATGTTGCAAGTATAAATGCTTAAACTATGATTACTGAAAAATCCCGACTGATAAAAATCAGTTAGATAGGCGTAAAACATTTCTCTTGGCTCTTGGTACAGAACTTATAAATTCAAATGTTTATAGACGATACAACAATAAACGCGTTCAACCAGAACATAACTTTCCTGATCTAATGGAAACAAGACATAGTGCTACTGAAAATGTTAATACCAGGGTACGTTGTAATTTATGTAAATGAGAAAAGACAGAAAATGCCGAAAGACATGTGTAAAGTATTAAAATAATAACAAGAGTTTTATTTAAGGAATAAAATAATAGAAGATGCGGTTTCTATAACTATAATTCCTGGTCCGTCTCAGTAAGGTTAGCCAAAATAGGACGAAAATTCATTATTATTAAGCTACAAATTAATAATTTATCAAATGAGATATATTGATAGCTCCAGTACGGAGTTTAATTTTAAATCACGCTGTATCTATATGGAATAAATAAATCTAGATGAAAGTGTATTCGTTGTTGCTATAATAAATCAAAGCTGTGAAATATTTATTATAAGTATAAAATTGAAAGCATCTAAAGAAAGATTCATATTTTATTTATGGTTCTTAGCGGATTGCTTTTATAAGTTACGTAATTTGATCACTTTTGATCTAACCTTACGGACATAGTCGATTCGTCGAGGAGGAAATAACAATTGCAATAATTAAAATTACCTTTTGTCAATTTGTGAATTTTGTATTGTAATGTAAAAAGAAGATGCTCTATTGATTTTAAATATCTAGAACACTTAGTTACTTCCGGTTAAATCCCGATATTAATTAAATGTATTAGAAATTTTACAGTGATCATCCTAGACACTTAATAATTTCAATATTGCATAAGATTCCATTAGGTTTTTGATTAAAACACTGGAGAATTTTTTGTTTGAGTTATGTATTCTATAACATTCAAAAAGAAGGTAACACAAACAATATTACTTAAGATATAATTATTAATCACATATATTCTATTTTATTGGCAGAAATTTTAATATTACCATTATTTCGCGGTCAATAGCATAAACTAATATTATATCATAGAAAATATAATAGGAAAATTGTACCTAAATATGTAAATAAATTTGACCAAACATTTCTTCATCCGCAACTTTATTTGAATATCAAACACTTTACATTATAAAGATTTTCACATTGAAATGTTACAAATTCAAGGCTTTTATATATTTGTTTCTTTAAAATATTCATAATTACCGCATTTGGATTCAAAAGCATTGGGAAGTTCGTAATTACTTTAGTGGAAGCGGGTCAACTGGACAATTGAATCAAAAATTAATCGCTGAAGAAAACCGATAACTAAAAATCATATACCATAAAAATTTAATAAAAATAAAATACCCAACCATAAAATAAGATAAACAACCTTAAGTGATTTGTTCTACAAAAATCTACTAAATATAAAATCACCCTATATTTGGTATTTAATATTATTTAATTTCATATGAAATATTTTAAAATAATAAACAAATTACTCTTGGTCAAAGATAAATCAATTAATGTGTAGAATCATTAAATTTTTAAAATATTTTTTATACCGAGAGTCCATTTTATGATACGATCGAGGAAAGATCGTAAATTAATTTCAGTTCCCCACCACGCCTCAATTCAGTTTCCCATTTATTCCCCTCGAAAATAAATCATTACTTAATGAAAAACGAATTGCAGAAAGTGAAGTAAGAAAGATAAGATTAAACATGATTAAAGGTGCCAAATAAAGTATTATGATTTTTCCCCTCGATTTTCCCTCTCTAGCCCTTTCTCCTTTTTCTTCTCCTCTGAAGTCTAAATTCCCCTCTAAAGGGAAACTTCCCCTCATTGTAGAAACACGAGAGATGAAAGAAGAAAGTAAAGCTGAAGCTGGAAGAGTAGTTACGTTCCAACTTAGCGTTGTATTTTTTCTTGTTTCAGTTGTATTCCATGGTGGGAGAGTAGTCCCGTTCCAGCTTGTGGTGATATTATTTTTATTTTCAGTTATATTTCATTGTGAAAGAGTAGTTACGTTCCAACTTGGAGAATTGCGGCCAATGAGTGTTACATTTTTTTCTTGTATCACCCTGTATTTTCACTATTCCTCTGCTCAGTATATTTTAATTTCAGACCCGCTTGATATCCCTTCTTAATTTTATCGTGTTGTGTCCCTACTCAACTTATCTTGATTTCCCTCTCTTTTTGATAAGACTATAAAATGTCTTTGCCATGTTAACAATTATTCTCTTTACCTCATCAGTCAGAACAATTAATTTCTATATCGTCTCTTTCTTCTTCCCCTCGGCATATAGGGGTTGTTCTGGACAGAGCCTTTTTATGGACCGAATTTTTTCCTGGACCTAGTTTTTTTCCTAGACAGAGCCTCTTTCTGTACTGAACTTTTTTTATGGACTGAGCTTTTTTGGACTGAACGTTCTTTTTTGGGAACGTCTTTTTCTATGGATCAGAACCTGCTTTTGGACTGACATCTTTTCACTACCGGATCCAGGAAGTTTTTCGAGTTATTGCCATCTCTTTTCTCCCAAAACAAAACCAAGATAAGTTCCATTTTCCCGGAAAAAAAATTAAGAAAAAGTCTGTGAATATATCATATTATTAATAAATTTTTTCTCATGATAAATGAGATTAAACACGATTAAATGTGTCGCGTATTATGATTTTTTTCTCCTCGATTTTCCCTCTCTAAAAAAATAATTGTTATATTATATAGTATCACTCTTATTTCTAATCGACCTGGCTAAATAAACTACCACACAACCCGCCTTCTCCAATATAATTTTAATATTTTAAAATTTTATAAGTAACTACTTATAAAATTTTTTTTTTTGGTAAATTTTTTAAATTAGTATATTAAAAAAATTGGTGCAGTTTTCTTCTACCTATTCCTTGATGTACCTTACCGCAGTGAAAGTATCTTGACCATGCAAAAAACATTGACCCATGAATAGATTTGATCATCAGTCAGTAACATCCACGATAAAATGAATGGAAGTAATTTTGTTGATTTTGTTAAATATGTATAATTAAATTAATAAATGATCTCATTGTGTTTTTTTTTGACGAATCCCATTAGATCTCTGAAGAAAGTTCATTTCCGGCCTGAATTTAATTTTGTAATTCTTATTATATAATTAATAATTAAACATTTATAATACATAATACACTTATATTCTTGGTGTTTGTAAAAATAAGCAACGCAAATTATTTTTTTGGGGATATTGTAACATAAACTTCATAGAAACAATTAGATACAAAAAACACCTCCTTAATAGACCAAGAACCCACTATACAAAAATTCTGTAAGCAAAAGAAGAAATAGAACAGTAGATGGGAACATAATATAATAGAATCTGGCATTAAGATGCCTATCCCCAAGTGGAACGGAAGTGGGAGAAAATGTCATTTAAATTTTTTTTTCGGCTTTCCATGGAAAGAAGCAATGCAGGGCTGAAATTCTTAAGATACGCATTCGCCTAAACACGAATGACTACAACGCGAAGTGTCGACGAAATTCGTATTCTTCACTGCCTCCGCTTCGTGATCAAGTAACACGAAGGGGCATATATCGGCAACGTTGTAAAAAAATAGAAAGAGAAAAATTTGATCGAATTGTCCACAGCGCGAACTGTCGAGGCCTAGACATAACTTTATTTTGTCAGAGAGTTGTCTCCGTTTTTGTTTTGTTTATAGTTTGATTACGAAAAAAATGTGGGAGAATTAAGCCAAACCCAACGCAAAATGTTGATGGAATATTTAAAGCAATATGATTTACTTTCTAGTAAATTTAGGAACATATTTACTTTTAAAGACACCGAAGAACCGGACACGGTGGCCAGTTTGGTTAGGGCATCAGCCTTTATACTTAGCCATTACTCGGGTCGTGTGTTCAATCCCCATGAATGTCAAGTGGAATTAAAGTCAAATAAGACTTTGGGCAAGATCACTTGAATGACAAAGGCATAATCTATGCTTTAGGGCCGTGGTTCTGAGCCCACGATAGGCAAGACGCCGAAAAAAAATGGCAGGAGATTACTAAAAATCTTCCTAAGGATTTAGCAGTTGTAGATTATGTAAAGTCTAAGTAAATTAGATCGCCATCCAGTATATTTAGGTACTAATAAAAACGAAATAATAATATCTAAAAAGGTACAATTAAAAATATTCCAATAATACAAAACACTGACACCTTCTTCTAAATATACTTTAATACTACTTGTTCCGTTCGAAAAATGTTAAAACCCAGAATTATACAAACCGAGTGATCTATATCCACTCGCAACAAGCGCATACGCATGAACTCGAATTCGCTCTCACGCGAAGGGTTAAGAATACGGTTTATTAGCGATTGCGAGCGACCTTGACCATTGCGAAGGCTCAAGAATAGTGATGGTTGAAGATGTCTTAAAGACCCTATATACGCAGTTGCTGCAAGGAAATGCTGCAAGTAATTGAAATGGTTTCTGTGGGCCAAGGGATCGCAAAAATATCACTTGTTGAAAAAAAAAATTGAAAATGTGCACTACATCATGGCGCCCGACCAACGGAGGAGTAAAGACTGCAAAGGGGTCCGATCGATCGTGGATAACCCCTGGTGGCCAAAAATTTGATTTGCTACAGTAGAATTGTGCACGAATTAAGGAGGGGAGCAAAAAGGGGAGGAGAAATTTCTTAAAACTATCAGTTGCCTTCTCTTTTCTGTGTCTTTATCTGTTCTAATCTTTCTTTTTCTCGTTATTCTTCTTCGGCCATTTGCAGTCATTTGTCAGAAGTAAGAACACTGGGGCTATGAGTCTTTTTAATTTTTGATTTATTTTTAATACCAGTCGTATTTTTGATGGGAAAAACTAGTACTTCTCTTAAAATATCTTTGCTAGTTTTAATCACTTTTTGGTCATCTTTAATTTCTATGTTTAGCTTATTATTAGTATCACTGTTTTCTTTTTCTAGATTTGTTTTAATCTTTAACCCGCATTAGTTCCCGTAACTTTTTTTGTTGGAATTTTTTCATCAAACTTTAAATCAGCGCTAAATTTGGCTCCAGGAATATGAAAAAAAATTTAACGATGGCCAAATTTTCAAAATTGAGTGGTGCCGTACTGCATCGCTGGGTACTAACGGGAGTAAGTCTGGTTTGGTATAACCATGTTGTTATCGACAACAATAATTGTGTTTTTAGTGCAAATATCAGTAAATACAAGATAGAAAGGTACAAATAATAAATGTAAAGTATGTACTCTTGTTTGAAATGAGCATATATTTATTTAAATTCGAAAACTTTGGAACATTGTTTACACTTTTGTATGAAATAAGGCAAAGCAGTCGACACATAGTCCAATTCGACACTTACTACACATTGTTCGCGTCTGTGAAACGAATGTCGTCCAAAACTCTTGATGATGATATATATCTCCCAGAGGGTCCTGGATTTCTCCTTGCAAATGCATATCGATTGAGATACGTCTCTGCAATGCTCCTTCTGAATTCAAGTTGGGATATTTTATTTGTCTTTTTATTAAGAATCCAGCAATTTTGAATCACTGCATCAATATTCCATGAAAATAAAGGCCACCACCACTTCTTATTCCTGATGCTGATCCTGTAAGCACTGATGTTCTGGTCCATTAAATCTGTTCCCCCCATTCCTCTATTGTATCTATAAATCAAGTGAGGCATCTGTACTGTTATGTTTTTTTTTGTTCAGGTGAGTAGCGTTTCACTGGTACAGTTGGTTTTACACCAAACAGGGTGGAACCAACAGTCACAACACCATTGTCTTTACACTGAGCAAAGAGTATTCCGTCGTTTCTTTCAATCGCACTTGCAAGTGCTCCTCGTGTTTGCTTTTGAAATTCCGCTTTGCTGGGAAACGTTGTGTTTTTTGATGAACAAAGAATATCTGTTTTAGGCTTTTCTGTATTTATAAACAGGCCTTTTTTCGGTATTTTTCTTTCACTTACAATCTTAGCCATTCTATTTTCTCGAAGGGTACCTGTCGCAGAATATTTGTTCTCTCTTAAAAAGCAGAATAAGCTTGCCCACAAAACAAATTATCAAGGAAAATGTTATAAGGAAGGAAACGAACAGTATCAGGAAGTTCACTTAACAACTCCGGTAATGGAGCAGATGATTTTCCAAAAAGTGTGGCGTGTGTTGGGTTCATTTTTTGTAATTTACCTTGGTACAAATCAAAGTTAATGAGGTATACATCAGAGTAATTTAGACACCACATTTTAAACCCGAATCTGATCGGCTTCCCGCTTATGAATTGCTTCATCGGGTGTCTACCAAAGTACCTGACCATACTTTCGTCATAATTCAGGTCAGCCTTGGGTACAAAATGTTTAAGACATCTTTCTTTTATCAATGTCATGTATTTGCGTAATTTCCAGCCTTTGTCATTTTGATCAAGATCAGCATTGTTATCTGCACAGTGTATAAACTTCAGGATAGTAAAAAACCTGTTTCGCCTCATAGCGTTGCTGACTAATTCATTGTGCATATCGGACTTTTGGTCCCAGTAGTGGCGATTTGAGGGAAGAACATTGTATCCACTGAGAACCAATATCCCTACGAAACATTTTAATTCCTCGACTGTGATTGGCTGAAACCCAGTAACATTTTTTGATCTCATGTATTTGTCCGTTTCTTGTCTCAAGAGCTCCCACATCGTGTCGTCAAAAAATTGTTCGAAAATATCTACTGGTGAACGAGTAAACTTAGAATAATCACCTTCCGGAATTTTCTCTTTTTTTTCATCGAGAAAATGGCCTTCAATCCAATCTGCGACAATTTTACACTGACTTTTCAACTCTAATCTGTTCTTCACCCAATCATCTCCTTTACTGCTGCAGAGTCCAATTGTACTAGGTTGTGGTGAATTAGGTTGCATTGATGTTGAAGACTCAGTTTCAGGTACCGCCACTGGCAATATAGCCTCCAACTCTTCTCCACCAATTCTTTGATTGCCAATTATTATTTCAGCTGGTGCTAACAGTTGTTTCCCTACTAAATGCCGGATGTCACAAATCTCATCATCTTCATTTCCCGATTCTTCATCAGTTTGCACCGTAGGATCAGGTGGTTCGATAAATATGTCTACATCTAAATTTTCATCTGATGCAAGAGTACCAATCACATCCATTGCGTCTTGTAAAGAAAATCCTGGCCTGAAATTTAAAAAAAAGGTTACACACATTTAGTGTGTTAACAGAAAATATTTTATAAGTAAAGCTACATATATCTACTTTATAGAACAGCCATAAATATATTTTATAATAACAATTATAATTACTTACGCTAATAAATTTCGCAGCTGGTCGACGTCGACAAATTTATCCATCTTTGGAAGGTATTTATCAGTATAAAGCACGGAATCAGAGACACAACTGAAGTAACCACGTGTTCCAGTAACCTTCCAGCTCAGGTAGAGAGACCCAACTAAACAGAAACGTCCAAAGGTCGTTAGAAAAAAATTCTCGAGACCGACTCTATGTAGCGATGCCAAACGGCATCGCTGGTCACTAATGGGTTAAGCACTCTTTGATGATTTTTTTTGCACCTTGTTCTTCAACATCTAATTTTTTTTAATTTAAAATATTTTTAGTACTTTTAATCACTTTTTGGTCATCTTCAATAGTTATGTTATGCTTTTTATTAATATCACTGTTTTAATCACTATGTTAATTTTCTTTGTCATTATTACAGGTTCAGTGTCTGTTTCATGTTTGTATGGAAAAATTATGCAACTAGTGATGTTAATTTTATTAGTTGACTTGCCTATAACTTTTGAAACATTTTCCTTTGTTTCGGTAGAAATTAAAGTTGTTTCCTGACTATTTGACTGGTCTAGAATATTTTTATCGTCTTAATCCACATCTATGGAAATTAAAGGTGATTTATTACTATTTGGATTTTTATCGTCTACATGCACTTCTGTGGAAATTGAAGTTATCTTCTAGCATTTCATTTAAATTTCCATAATCTGTATCCATAAATTTAGGAACATCAAATTCTATGATATCAGATACAATATTATGTTCAACGAAAAATATCGATGAATTTTGATATCTGAGCCAAACATCAAAAAGACATGCTGCTTTCAGGTTCTGTGGATATACACTATTTTGCATGCAATTTTTAAATTCTTCAAGCAATAAAGGTTCAATTTTCTCTTAAAGGTATTCAAGATGGCTTTTCTCATTTGAAGAAGAAGAAGCAGACGTTGTCTTGTCTGATTCATCTTCTGTAGTCATGTTTTGAACACATTTATCGTAATTCACAGAAGAACTGTCGAAGAGAAAAAGACCACATCTTTTCACCGTTTTCGTAGCAGAATTTTTTCAAACATTTTCGCCAATATTTTTACAATGGACCAAATACTGCGACATCAAGTGGCTGTATTAAGTGCGTAGCGTAAGGTGGAAGGCATACAACGAAAATTTGTTTTTATCGCCAAAATTTACTTATATCTAAAAACGGCGTCGGCTCTAGTCTTCATATATTTTAGCTCCATCATCTCTGGTCTTCAGGTACTTCAGCTGCGTCTGTTCTGATAGAAGACGTACCTGACAGAGCTGAATACTAGACCAGATACAGCTGAAGTACCTGAAGATCAGAGTGGAGGGAGCTGAAGACCAGGGCCAATAGTAACGAAGATACATTGACACGTTGAATTCCCTATATCTAGGTATCTACTAAGCATGCGGATCTAACCATCAAAATCCAAGAGATATGGCATTTAAAGTCGTACTTGTAATTATTTAATCTGCTTATATAATATTGACTTTATTTGCCTAGGAAATATTTTTTTATAAAAGCAAAAATATTTGTAAATTGGGTTTAGTTTAGTATTCTTTCATTTGATAAATAAATTATTCCATTGGGAATAAAAGTCGAGTACCTTGTTTGATTAATTTCTTGAGATATCTGTGAATCAAGAATAAAGTAAATTATTCCCAGCACATCAGCTGTTGCAAAAATTGTGTATACTTGATCGCCATCACAGATATAATTATTTAACTACGATATGTAAGTAGGTGAGATATTACAACATTTTTTTTCTAGTAGAGAATACACATAGATGTAATTATAAATTTATATCAAATTTACATAAAAATATGTTAATTCTGCAATATTGTTTATGCTTCATGCGTTTTATTTTTTTTTAGAAAATATCTATGTGTTAATTCGTTAAAAATTTAGAACTTTCGTGATCGTCGATAAAAGTCCATTTAATCCAATTATATTTAATTATATTCTTATTAGAATATACAAGGTCGATTAAATATAATATTTCACCTTTCTTATTTTTTCTTTAGTAGAGCAAAATCTTAAACAAAAAAATATCTACATAGTCAGAAAAAAATGTTTATCTACGTTGTTTTAAAATGATAATAAATTTTGGGAAAGGCTCGAACTTTGAACCTATTTTAACATATCTAACCCGAGCGTCTACTATTTATAATATATTTAATAAAGTTTCTGATACATTCATAATTAAAGGGCTTCTACTGATTTTTTAAAATTTTCTAGCAGTGACATTCTTTATTAATTTGTTAAAAAATATGGAAAACATCTATAGGGACAAATAGGAAGAAAATAATAAGAAACAGGACAAAATAGAAAGAAAATGATGAAAAGTGGGAGAAAATGGAGATAAATGGAGGAAATATGGAAAATGAAGAAAAAGGGAAAAAATAGGGGAAAATAGGGACAAATAGGGTAAAATGTGAAATAATAGGGAATAATATTAAAAATAGGATAAATATAAAAAAAAGGGAAAAGTAGGGTAAAATGGAGAAAAATTGGTAAATTGGAAAAAAATAGGGAACAATGAAGAAAATAGGAAAAATAGGTCAAAATACGCAAAAATAGAGACTATAAGGAATCAATGGGGAAAATATGGAAAGAATAATGTAAAATGGGAAACAATCGAAATAAATACCAACAAATTAGAAAAATATAGGGACAAATAGCGAACTATAAGGGGAAAATAGGGAAAAATAGATTAAAATAAGGAAAAATAGTAAAATTATAGTAAAATAGGGAAACGTATGTGAAAATAGGGATATTAGGGAGGACAGATAGAAACAGGTGAAAATATGGAAAAATTGTGAAATTAGGGAATAATAGGGAAAAACAGGGAAAAATAACGAAATAACCTTAATCACTGCGAATCGGCCGTCCTTTTTGTTATCCAAAAAGCGTTTGATCATGTCTAGCATGCTGAACTTATTCAAAAGATCCCAAACTACACTCTAAAAGCCAATCAACCTTAGGCTCTGGGGAGAGAGACTCGTTCCCTTGGACGAAGTTAGCTATTTGCTTTACGCGTAACTTATATTGGGGTACTGAAGTCCAAAAAACTCTTGACAGAGATAGGAGACAAGCCTGTCTCATCGGAGATTTGGGTGGAGAATTTGGGAGATATAACCCTCAAACACTGCTGTACACCTACAAAACTTACATACTGGACTACAGAGCTCTAAACTTCTTCACTCCTCCTCTCTCACAAGCCGTTACGATACCTTAGAAAAGGATTCTCAGAAAATCCTCCCCTGGCGATTCCCTTCCGAACAAATATATAAACACACTTATTACTACACCTACTACTCTCGATTAAAAGAACTATATCGGGAGAAGAATGGCCAGCTCCAACACCCACTCCAAAGAAACACTCGGGACTAAATGGACAGTTGATAGGAGCTAAAGAGTACTCAGCAGAAGACCAACAAAAAGACTAACTCAAACAAATATCAGGATTCTTTGAGAAATCAAAGATCTTCTGGACGAGCTCCTAGATATGATGGAGGACGCACCCTTGTGCATCAGAAAAGTATCAGACGAGCCAAAATCTATCAACGCCTAGGTAGTCAATCGCTTCAAGAAGAAAAAAATGAAACCCAGATATAAAGAATAATTTATCATAAGAAATAAAAATTAAATTATTCATCAACATAAACTTCAATCACTGCAGTAATTATTTTGTAAGCCTACAATAAAAATACATCTGGGAATGCTATTATAGCAAGTACCGCACAAACTTCTATTATGGAATCTGTATGTCTGTCTGTCAGTTTTTTTTATTAATTTAATAATCAATAGGTATTACCGTTTAAAAGATATGAGTAAGTGCGTCAACCTCCCGCTCGGGTAAGTGCGCCAATATGATTTTTCAATATTTTAAACTTTAGCCGCATTTTCTCGGTAACGGTTCGTTCGACATCACAACTAAAAATACTTTATTAGCATACTTTTTCGTCCTAAACAATAATCTGACGTTAGATTTGAAATATCTTGATATTACACACATACAGAATTATAGATTCCAATACTTCACTCCTTCGGAGTTTGTGAAAATCGTGTAAAACAAAAAAGAAAAGTAGAGGAAAATAATTTAAGATACATTTCAAAATAAACACACATATAATAAGGGATGCCGCAGATGGCTATAGATCCGCGGGCATCTGATTTTTCTACATGAACTGTTAGAACTTTGTTGATCATATTAAATACATGTGATTTAAAAATACTCATAAAAAAATGGTTATACAAAAACAAGAAATATACAAATAAATACACAAACACAAAATACAGATTGGTAAAATGTGACAAATCTCTTCCATTAACCCAGTGGCGGGTTTCTTTAAAGAACCTTCACATACAAATAGAGGTAAAAGAAAATAATTTTTTTTTTAGTTTTCTTTGTAGTAATTACTTGAAAATTACTCAATATAAGATTTGAAGGTTTGCCTGTGTGTTTTTTTTTCACTTGCAGCAAACTTTATTATAAGGACTAAAAATACATGCGTTCTTTAACAATTCTATAAGATCAGGTATATTTTATAATAATTTTACAAAGTGTTTAAAAAAAATCATAACAAAATTATATTCTGTATTATTAACTAAATATTTAAAACAGCTTTATTTAAATATTGGTCTATTTAGAATTTTCCCAAATAACAAATCCATTCTGTGACTACACTGTAGAACAGGAAATTATACTACTAAGATATAAATGTCATATTCATACCTAATATTAAACATATGACTTACAATTACCATCATTATATGTTTGTTAATTATTAGAGTTAGGAAATTCTCTTTTTTTCGTAATTTTTTTTTACACAAAAGATCCGAGCGTTAAGCTTTAATCGTTTAATAACGTTGTGCGACATGTCTAGAAAGTATTAATGTTTATAGAAAAGTATAAACAATGCAGTTGCAACTGTTGCAACGTCTACGCAATTTATCTTACTAATTCGTCTCGATTTTTTTGTTTTAACAAGTACATTGTTAAGAAAATTTGTAAGATATACAATTAAAAAATAATTATTAAATAAACACCCAATGAACTCATGTTTATTTAGAAAAAAATCAATTCAAAAATTAAAAAAAAAATATTAAAATAGAAATAGAATTTATTCGGATTTCGGATATGAAAAGTTATTGGAAAGTTTGTCAGAAAAATTCGATAAATCTAATACTGTAGAATGCAAGTTCTGATGAATATAATTTACGTTCGGAAAGAGTTTGGTGTCCACTAAATACTGACCAGCCAAATCCAGCTCCACCAATTATTGATGCTACTTACGTGTATTACTTATGTAGACATTAAAATACATTTCACCGTTTTTTTAATGATTTCATGCCTTCTTTTTCATTACCAAACCAAAAAACAAAAGATAGGAAAGATTGTGGAATATTTCTAGAAAAATGCGATTTTACCTTATATGAGATTTTGAGAGTTCTGTTCTGCTCTGAGTTTAAAGCTGACAAGATCTACTCTTTGGATCAATGGTTTTGACGCAGTTTCGGTCCAAAAAGGTCCACACTGCAAAATTTTGCTAAAACTGGCCTATTTTTAAAGTGCTGTGTATTTCGGTAACCAACTTATTTACAGAGCTCCGGTTGGGTTTAATTTGTCAAAAATTTAATGCTCTTAAAAAAAATGTAGATCAGCTTTCGACGAAAAATGCATGGATTAGGAGATATAGAGCAGAATCTAAAAATAGTCTAAAAATTCCGCGGTTTTTGGTGTGTAAAAATTTTTCCACAACTTTTTGAGATTAGGTATACATAGCTCTAATTGGTTTCAATCAGAGATGCACTCGGCTAATTGTGACGTAGGTTCCGTCTGAATCTTTAAAGTTAATGGACGTCATATCTACTGACAGTAAATCTACTGCTATTTATTTCAATGATAGATATAATGAATTGTAAAATGCATACAGATAAGATGCCTACTCATATTCTGATGCTAACTTTCAAATATTTGTTTTAACAGCAATTTTTTTTAAATGATCTTGGGTGTCACATATACTTGAAAATGTATAAATGTATCACCGCCAGGGTTTAATTGTGATATTACTGTAAAAGCGACTTAATGACACCTTACAACGATAGATTTTATGTAACAATATAACCCAATTAAAATATTAAATAATGTTTTAAAAATCTTCTTTATCTTTATTTATTGTGTCAATATTCTGAACATCTGGCATAACAAAGTATTTCCCTTTCATTTTTAAGAAGGTTACCTAAGACTTCGATTACTTTTCCCACAAAACGCTTAAGGGTTTTCTTAGTGGAATAAGTAACAATGACCCAAGATTCGATACCGATAGCGTCAGATAATTCGGTATCACTGACGCGTTTTTCAGCTTCTAGCAGTTCTTGCAAGCTACTTACAGCATAGAAGTTTCCCTCATCATCACTATCACCTTCCGAAACAATCTCTGAAATACTAGTAGAGTCACTTTCTTCAACTTTCAGCGAATTTTTTGCAGTTTTTATTTTTGTATTTTTTGCCAGCTGCCGTAGAATCTTCAAGTTGTTTCAAATAATCGTCTCTAGTTATAACATCGGCGTTGTGTGAATTTGGAACTTTTTTCTTTTTTATTTTGATGCTTGCTGGCCTAGCAATTTTTTTCAACAGAAGTTCTTCCAAAGATATTTTTTTACCCATTTGTGTTCCAGAAGAGTCATTTAAAGAACTGTCCGATTCAACTTGGTCTCTCTTCGTATTAGAGGATGACGGCAGTACAGTCTTTGAAGTAGTGGCATGGTTCAAAATGGGTTCGAATGGTGGATGAATATAATCCTGTTTTATAGATTCATAAGCATCAATATCGGCTTGCTTAAAGTTACTTATTTTAATGGCCTTTCTGTTAATAGGATTTTGGTTCATAGCTAAATCATCACAGAGACCTGTTTTTGCAAAAGATTTTTAAGTGCACTTATAGTACAGATATATTATTCCAAATTTTATCAACTAAAATAGATACTTCTGCTTTGCTCATGCTAATCCCGTAATGCTCTCTTTGCCATTTGGCTACTTCTTCATCACACACTCTTTTAAACGTACCAAATGGTATAGCGTCTAGGAGTTGCACTAGATGCGTGATGTGCAGTTGGAGTTTAAGCAAGCATATATTTTCTTGTGGAGCTAATTTTATTAAATCAATAGACACATGAGACGTATGTCCTTGAAATAAAAGCAAAAGTGCCCTTTTTTTTGTTCAGTATTTTAAAAAATGAATTTTAATCCACGAATGAAAGGCATTTTCAGTCATCCAACCATGTGGCGTGGTTGCGTAACCAGTATTGGGATAAACTTCGACAGGCATCCACGTATCCCACAGATTTTTGGCTTTATACAAAATGAATGGTTTATCGCCATTAGCCGAAATGCAAAATAATACGAATGTATTGCTGCGTATTGTACCATGTGTGTGTCGAAAAATTGGCATATTCTTCCTGGCAACCACTCTGGTGTTCGATGGGTCGCTACAGAGATATGTTTCATCCATATCAAATATTAGCTGAGGCTTGTTAAGCAAATTTAAAGAGTGCCGTTTGGCAAAGCCAATTAACCAATCTTTCTGTGGTATTCCGTCTTTAAATCGTGTATGAATATTATGTTCCTTCACGTAGACACCAACTAGATGTCGTACTTCTTTTCGGGTAAGCCCAAAACCCCACCGATTTAACGTCTCCAGATGATAAGCTAACTCCGTTTCAAGTTCCGTGGGCAAATCTGGATCTCGTCCTGGAGTGTTTCTTGCAGCAGGAGCCCTATTCCTTCAGCCCTTCACTCTAGCTATTAAGATGCTTCATGGAATACGGTACAAAGTAGATACCTTTTTATATGACAAATCGCCATCTCTTACTGCTTGTATAGCGATCGTTAAATTTTCGTCAGTGCATGTCTTCTTACAATTCAATTTTTCTCTTATTGAAATACCTGTAAGTAAACATTGTGTATGTACATATGTGTTTTTAAAAATGTAAATCGCAGGTGTAATTGTGACACAGTGTCATGATTATACTCTCTGAGAAGTCACAATTAGAACTGTGCACTATTTTTGAAGTATAAATGTGACACCTTGTCTACTATTATGTTTTTTAAGTATATACAAGCAAAGTACCAAGCTATAATCCTTTAAGTATATTATAATATAAAAGTTTACTTTATAACTGAAATAAATTACACTAAAATAAATTTGAACCGTTGTTAACACAAATTAATAAATTTCCAACATTTACCTGAGATTCAATTGGCCTTCAACAGTGCCCACCACCAGGTCAGGAATTTAACTGAAGATGTGTAGCAGATATAGATCGGCAGAAGTGTTATTTATAGTTCAGAAAGAAAAAATTATTCAAAATTTTCACACGGTCACAGGAAGAAAAAATCTGGTCGTAAAATAAAACAAGGTCCATTGAGGCTAATTAAAAGGCATTTTCCTGACAGTCTTCAAAATATGCATGTTTTTTTCCATTTAACGGTTTATAAAGTCTCAATAGTGTTCAATTAAATTTGCGCCATCCTATATAAAATCAAAGACATAAATTTGCTGTAATAAAATAATGAATTTTAACAGTTAAATTTTTCTTTCGATAAGAAGTTTTCAATCAAGATAGATTTTATTCTTTAGGTTAATTAGATTACTTTCAAATTCGGTGATTTGATTAGTTGATAAGTTATTTAGATTGTTTGCTACAAATTATCTTTATAGATTTTTTCGTTTATATAAACTGATGTAAACGTGTAAAACAAAAAAAAAATACTTATATTTACTCACATAAACCTGATTTTAAACGTCAATCTAATAATACATATAGTCTTAAAAGAAATAAAAAATTTAATTCCAATATACTTTCTCTGTTCAATATTATATAACCACATAAAAATATTAATAATAAATTTAATTTTAAATATAATTAAATTACATTTTTAATTTTAATAGCAATAATTAGTTTTAGTATACGTATTATATTTCAATAGATTTCATTTAAAATTCTAATATTTATGTATATATTTATTGTAATGGTATACTATTAACAAATGGGGTGGGTTTTATAAATAATAAAAAAATAATGCTAAACATAATTAATTTATAGATCCTGTCCACTTCCTGTTCTTTAGACCCATCCGAAAAATTTATTTTTAACTCTTGTATTATTCTTCCTTCTTCCAAATAGCTTATTTTATTTATTTTATACTACTTTCTTTTTTAAAATTTCCTTCCAAATTGCTTCCTTTTGATAGTATTCTATTTTAAATGATGATGGTGGTGAGGTTTTCCGGGTTTTCCTACATCTACAGCCAAATGGCGCTATCAATCCTCAGTAAGTCACCCCGGAGCGCCACGACAAATAATAATAATTGCCGTACTTCCCCGCACAAGCCTTTGGCTTCTGGGGTTCATCCGTAAGGGGGTGAAATGTAAAGCAAATATTATTATTATTTAATAAAGAATGAAACAACCTGAAATCATACCACAAAAATATTTAATAATGACGAACAGTCTAAAACGGCGACATGTTTCGGTCTACACGACCATCATCAGGCAAATTGGATCCAAAACGTTGAAAAAACAGTTACAATTTTTTTTTGGTATGTTACATTAGTGAACATTTAAATTAAAAAAAAAAACATAAACTTAAAATTAAAAGATATTTCAATAACTCCATGTGAATTCACTTTTATATTTAAATTTTCACTAATGTAACATACCAAAAAAATTTTGTAACTGTTTTTTCAACGTTTTCTTGATGATGGTTGTGTAGACCGAAACATGTCGCCTTTTTAGACTGTTCGTCATTATTAAATATTTTTGTGGTATGACTTCGGATTGTTTCTTTCTTTATTGAATACTTTACCATATTTGAGTATGGATATTTTGTTTTTATTATTATTATTATTAAATTATCTCCATAATATTAATCACCTCTGTTTATCTTTTCACAAAAAATCTTCTTTTAAACTTTTGAAATTCTCTTTTACCTCTAAATTGTTTTTAAATTGAACAATAGTCCCCCTTTTATTTCTACGTAATTCCTTTCCCTTTTACAATTTTTTTTTTATTAACAAATTTCTGTAAATTATTCTGGCATCCTTTGTTTTATGTTTATTCCCCAAAATAATTTTTTTTCTTACTTGATTAATTAAAAAAAAATTCTTTCAATCACTTTTACCTATCTTGCCATTTACTTATTGCTTAAATTTTCTTTTAATATAATTTTCACAGTTAAATTTTCATAATGATAATAATAATAATAATGATGTACCAAAAATAAGAATAAAATTCCTTCATACTCCACAATTGTTGATTTAAAATATACCAATTAATATCAATAACTTCTTTAAAATATCAAATTTTTTTAACAATTAAATTACATTTTTAAAATTCATTAACTCGTCAAAAATCTGCTGTGTCACCCCAGAACGTTCCCGGCTCGATTGTAGAGAATAGGATTATTTAAAAAAATACTAAACATTACATTAATTTATGGAACAAATTTTAAAATAAAAGTTGTAGGAAATTTTATGCTCTACACGCAGACATACAAACACACGGACAGACCTTACTCTGAGTATGATCTAAATCTTCTCGGGGGACCTCAAAATGGACATTTCCATTGATATCTCGAATTTTTTTTGCTCGTTCATTATACTTTCCCTTTGATGGGACCGGGAAAGTAATACTAACAAAAAAAACTTCATGTGTATTTGTACATTTAACAAAAAAAAAATCTGATTAATTGGTTTCTGTCGGGTCTAGTCTAACATTTTTGGAATAATTTTCCTTCGTCTCATTGCACAAAAAATGCTTGTTTAGTTAAGTTACTTTTCACATAGAAAATGTGATATTTAAAATTAGCTTTGATGATATTATTTTGTACTTAATCGGAAAAAAAAAATTGAATAAGCAAGGTAAAAACGTAATTAATGTTACTACGCAGATTCATAAGGAAATGGTTTATCTTGAAACCATATAAAGAGAATATTACTAAATAATTCACATAAAATGACAAGGTCTCCATTAATTTAAATGATGCTAATAACGCTAGTAAAATCTATTTAGTTATTAGATAAAATTTAATCGCGAATTAATGTATTTAATATCGATCCTTCAAATAATTGCAAAATAACTTGAGTATTTGTAAAATGCTGAAAATAAAATTTTGAAACAGGAATTATTTTTTGAAAAAAAAAAATCAAAATATTTTGACTCTAGAACATTATTGTGGTTCACTGGTTCAAATCACTAAAAAGTGGTCAAAATATAAAGATTTATATTTATACAAAATTTTGTCACGAAGGGTTTTTTTTTACAAATTTGAAATAGAATTTTTCGAAAACAAAATTGCTGATCAAATATGCCAGACATGTTTTTGAAAAAAATATTTGATTGAAAAAAAAAATATATAAACTGGGGGGGGGGGGCATAATTTACCAACAATTTTTGTTTAGAAAAAATTGCAATATTAGGTTTTTAAATCTGCAATTAAATTTTTCAAAAACAAGATTCAATATAGAAGATACATTTTTGAAAAAATTTCATAATTCAGTGGACTCCTTTTGAAAAAATTATATGATTTGAAAAATTTATAATCTAGGCTTTTTTGGTGTCGCTGATCAGAAGAGTTGAATTAAATTTTCCAAAAATAAAATGGCGGATCCAATATAGCAGGTATTATTGGGTTACTGATTATAAATCTGGAATTAAATGTTACAGGAATTATTTTTTGAAAAAACAAAAATTCAGCACATTTTGGCTTTGGGAAATTAAAAATTTCTATAAAATTTTGTAACCAAAGGTTTTTTAGTCGTAGATTAAAAATCTGTAATCGAATTTTTCAAATACAAAATGGCAGATCCAATTGAACAAATTATTTGTTAATTATTTGTTTGAAAAAAAAAATATAAACGGGGCAAGTTTTAAAAACAATTTTTAATTAGAATAAAAATTCATTAAAAGTTTTATTTTAGGTTTCTTATTATAAATGTGGAATTAAATTTTTCAAAAACAAAATGGCGGGTATGTTTTTGAAAAATGATTTTATTTGGACAAATTTCATAATTCAGTGCCTGTGTTTAAAAAAAAAATTGATTTGAAAAAACTTATAACCCAGGGATTTTTTGGGCCGCTGGTCATAAGTGTTGAATTAAATTATCCAAAAACAAAATGGCGGATCCAATATAGCACATACGTTTTTAGAAAAATATTTTTATTTCGAAAAAAATTCAGAATTTTGGATCTCTGAATCTGAAATTAAATTTTTAAAAACAAAATGCAAATCCAATATGTCCGCCATATTGAATCTGCAGATTACAAATCCGAAATCGATTTTTTCAAAAACAAAATGGCAGATCCAATTGAACAAATTATTTGTATGAAAAATGATAATAAACTTGCGGAACATGTTGTAAAAACGATTTTTGATTAGAAAAAAAATTCAATACGAGTTTTTTTAGGTCTCCGATTATAAATATGGAATAAAATTTTTCAAAAACAAAATGGCGGATATGTATTTGAAAAATGATTTTATTTGGACAAATTTCATAATTTCACTGTTTTTTGAATAAATATTTGATTTGAAAAAAATTAAAACACAGGGATTTTTTGGGTCGCTGGTCATAAGAGTTAAATTAAATTATCCAAAAACAAAATGGCGGATCCAATATAGCAGAAGGATTTTTTGGAAAAATATTTTTATTTGGAAAACATTTAAGAATCTAAAATCTAATTTTTAAAAACGAAATGCAGATCCAATATGGCGAACATGTTATGAAAAAAATATTGGATTAGAAAAAAATTATAGTCTAGTGGTTTTATTGGGTTCCTGATTACAAATGTTAGAGGAACAAATTTTGAAAAAGGAATTATTTTTTGAAAAAAAATTCAACACATTTTGACTTTGGGGAATTAAAAATTTCTATTAAATTTTGTAAAAAAAATGTTTTTTTAGTCGTAGACTACAAATTCGACATCGAATGTTTCACAAACAAAATGGCGGTTCCAATTAAAAAATTATTTGATTGAAAATAAATTAGAAACTGTGGGGCATGTTTTAAAAACAATTTTTAATTAAAAAAAATATTCAATATGATTTTTTTTTTAGGTTTCTGATTATAAATTTGGAATAAAATTTTTCAAAAACAAAATGGTGGATACGTTTTTGAAAAATGATTTTATATGGAAAAATTTCATAATTCAGAACACTATTTTTAGAAAAAAATATTTGATTTGAAAAACAATTATAACCCAGGGATTATTTTAAAAAATTTTATAACCTAAAAGCCTTTTGGGTCTCTGATTATGAATCTGAAATTAAATCTTTAAATACAAAATGCAGATCCAATATGGCGGACATGTTTTGAAAAAAATATTGTGTTAGAAAAAAATTATAATCTAGATTATAAATCTGGAATTAAATTTTACAAGAAGAAATTTTGAACCAGGAATTATTTTTGAAAAAAAAAATTCAGCACATTTTGACTTTAGGAAATTAAAAATTTCTATAAAATTTTGTCAAAAAAGGTTTTTTTAGTCGTAGACTACAAATCCGACATGGAATTTTTTACAAACAAAATGGCGGATCCAATTAAAAAATTATTTGATTGAAAATAAATTAGAAACTGTGGGGCATATTTTAAAAACAATTTTTGATTAGAAAAAATATTCAATATGAGTTTTTTTTAGGTTTAGGAATTAAATTTTTCAAAAACAAAATGGCGGATATGTTTTTGAAAAATAATTTTATTTTTAAAAATTTCATAATTTACTGCACTGTTTTTGAAAAAAATAATTGATTTGAAAAAAATTAATAACCCAGGGATTTTTGGGTCGCTGGTCATAAGTGTGTAATTAAATTTTCCAAAAACAAAATGGCGGATATAATATAGCAAAAACAGTTTCGGACAAATATTTTTATTGAGAAAAAATTTCATAATCTAAAAGCATTTTGGGTCTATAATTATGAATCTGAAATCAAATTTTTAAAAACAAAATGCAGATCCAATATGGCGGACATGTTTCGAAAAACATATTAGATTAGAAAACAAATATAATCTAATGGTTTTATTGGGTCGCTATTTATGTTTTTATTTTAAAAAACTCCATAATCTAGCGCTGATTATGAATCAGAAAAACGAATATAAAAATTCAAAATTTCCAAATGTTTTAATATGTTTTTAAAAAAATTTATATCGAGCTGAAAAAAAATCTAAGCGATCACCGATGTTAAAAACAAATAATTTTTTTTAAATATTTTTCACCAGATAAATTAACTCTCTAATAACCTGAACTGAAACGCTATTTTTAATTTAAAAAATAAAAGTAAGTAATAAAAATATTTTTTTATGCTTGATTTGTTAAAAAAAGTTCATTTACAAAAAGAATAATTTATTAATAGTATATAGCACGGAAGTGACTACCATCCTCCATAAAATATTGCAAAATATTATTAATAATAAGAATCTGAACTGTAAATTTAATTATATTAACTATTTTAATATCCGTTTAAAACTTTAAGTTATATTTAACTTACATAACTAAATGTTATGAAATTTAAATTTAATTATTCACAATATTGTATTCTACAACAGAAATAATATAATTGTTACTATGACACTTTGTGTTATCTGGTCAGGAAATGAAATTTGGATAATTTATTAATCAAAATATGTTAAGAAAGTATTTTTTTATTACAACCGTTTAAAAAGAATTTCAGTTTATTAAAAATGTTCGTTTTAATAAATATTTTTAAGTAATTTTTGATAAAACTTAACAAAGGGAATTTTATTATCTTTTTATTTCAAAGGTAATTAAATCAATTAAAAAGGTCAAAATTTGTTAAAATAAAATGACTTATTACATAGAGTTACTCAAAAATATAGGATGTGACCTACACTCTATTTTTAATACATCACTGGGGGTTTTTAATAACTTTAAAAAACAGAATTTGTTTAATTGCGATAAATAACAATAATTGAATTACAAGAAAAATATGCTGCAAGTAGACGAAACGCTGGAATAAGTTATTCTCACTTCGTATCGTCTCTTTTTACTTACAGTTAAGGGAAAATTAGCCTACAAATCCTCCAAACAGCAGAACATCTAATGATAGATTGTCTAGTACATAATTATCACATACAACATGAGTTAATTTCCTATAAAATACAAGATCTAGTAAAAAAGTACTAAAATAAGTTCCAATTTAGGTAAATGTATTTAAGATAGAATCATCTCCTCATTTCTTCAAAAAGAATAAATTGGAAATTTACGTAATTTTGTGTAATCCAGGTTTTTGATCAAATGAAAATAATTTTGATCAGGTAATTGTTAAATTATATTTTTTCTACTAAATCAAATAGAGAAGTTCTAGAATGCATGAGAAAGAATTAAAAAAATGTGATAGAATACAATTATTTACTTCTTATTTCTTAATCACAAGAGAAAATGTTGAATTACTTGAGAAAGAGCGAGATACTTTTCAAATATTTGCCAAACTACAAGATCACATGTAAAAACAGATAAATCAAATATACATGTGCTAAATAAGGTCAAATGCGTGCTAGGAGAATCTGTCCGATGAGGTAAAATTCATGCTCGGAGAATGTGTTAGATCAGGTAGAATTCGTGCTCGAAGAATGTGCTAAATCACGTAGAATTTGTGCTGGGAGAATGTATCAGATCAGGTAGAATTTGTGCTCGAAGAATGTGCTAAATCAGGTAGAATTTGTGCTGGGAGAATTTATCAGATCAGATAGAATTCATGCTCAAAGAATATGCTAAATCAGCTAGAATTTGTGCTCGGAGAATGTGCTAGATGAGGTTTAATTCGTGCTAAAAGAATGGACCAGATCAGGAAATATTTGTACTTGGAGAATGTACTAGATTAGCTTTAATTCGTGCTAGGAGAATGGACTAGATCAAGCAGAATTCGTGCTCAAAGAACGTGCTAAATGAGGTAAAATTTGTGCTCGGGGAATATTGTAGATTAGGCTTAATTCGTGCTAGGGGAATAGACTAAATTAGGCAGAATTCCTGCTAGGAGAATGGATTATATCAGGTAGAATTTCTACTCGGAGAATGTGTCAGATCAGGTAGAATTTGTGCTCGGAGAATATGCTTAATCAGGTAGAATTTGTGCTCGGCGAATGTACTACATTGTGATTAATTTGTGTTAGGAGAATAGACTAAATCAGGCAGACTTCGTGCTAGAAGAATGGGCTGGATTAGGTAGAATTCCTGCTAGGAAAATGGATTAGATCAGGTAGAATTTGTACTCGGAGAATGTGTGAGATCAGGTAGAATTTATCCTCGAAGGATGTGCAAAATTAGGTGATATGTGTCAGATCAGGTAGAATATGCTAGAAGAATTTGTGCTGGGAAAATATGCTAGATTATTTTATAATTCGTGCTAGGAGAATGGACTAGATCAGGCAGAATTCCTACTTGGAGAATGGATTAGATCAGGTAGAATTTCTACTCGGAGAATGTGTCAAATCAGGTAGAATTTGTGCTCCGAGAATGTGTAAAATTAGGTGAAATTTGTGCTTGGACAATGTGTCAGATCAGGCAGAATTCGTGCTCGAAGAATATGCTAAATCAAGTAGAATTTGTTCTTGGAGAATGTGCTAGATTACGTTTAATTCGTTCTAGGAGAATGAACTAGATCAGGCAGAATTCCTGCTAGGAAAATGGATTAGATCAGGTAGAATTTGTACTCGGAGAATGTGTCCGATCAGGTAGAATTTGTGCTCGGAGAATGTGCATAATTAGGTGAAATTTGTGCTATGAGAATGTGCTAAATCCGGTAGAATTTATGCTCGGAAAATATGGTAGATTAGGTTTAATTCGTGTTAGAATGGACTAGATCAGGCAGAATTCCTGCTAGAAGAATGGATTAGATAAGGTAGAATTTGTATTCGGAAAATGTGTCAGATCAGGTAGAATTTGTGTTCGGAGAATGTATTAGGTTTAATTCGTGCTAGGAGAATAGATTAGATCAGGCAGAATTCGTGCTCGGAGAATGGATTAGATCAGGCAGAATTCGTGCTCGGAGAATGTACTAGATTAGATTTAATTTGAGCTAGAAAAATAGACTGGATTGGGTAGAATTCGTGGTAAGAGAATGTGCGATTACTTCCGTTTCTAGGTGTTTTGCCGCCCTAGGCGAGAGAAAAAATAACACCCCCTCTTTTGTACTATCCTAACCTACTACCATTGCCAACATTAAAACAACGCATTACAAATTTCCTATTATACTTGTAATAAATAAGGAAGGAGACAAGCAGACATGCATAAGATATAAAAGAACCATATAAATAATAAATCACATGAAACGTTAAATAACTAACTTAAGCATGAGATTTTATGTAAAAAAATTTTCTTTTGTAAATTCAGTGGCGTTTTGTGTTCATTCTTTCACACCCCAGGATATAAACTGTTTCAATATTTTCAAAAATGGCAGATTTAATTTTTTTGAAATGTCAACACTTTCCAGTTCCACCCCCAAAGAAAAGATAATTTAATTTTATAATAATTAGAACATAAAAAAAGTCTTATGACCTGTTTCAAAATTTTTAAAAATGGCTGAGATATGAATTTTCTTTAATTTTTAACTTCCTCCAGTTCCACCCAAGAAGGTCAGTAGATAATCTACGCGAGTTCTACTATTGGTATAGGAAATTCAACGTGTTAGAGAGAGAGGTATAGGAAATTCAGCGTGTTAAAAAGAGAGAACGACGTTCTTTAACGTTCAGTATTTTAAAACGTTAAAAAACGTTCGAAACGTCATATTTTACAACGTTTTCAAAGCTTTTTTTTAATCAAAAAAACAGAACGTGAAAATACGTTCGAAACGTCACATTTTACGATGTTTTCAACGTTTTTTAACGCATGGAATTTTGATATAGTTTTTTTTGCATCAAAAACATGTAAAAATAACATGTCAAAATCGATGAAATATGGTATGGTTCAAAAACGTTGAAAACGTCGGAAAATGTGACGTTTCAGACGTTTTTTTTACGCTTCAAAATACTGAACATTAAAAAACGTCGCGCCCTTTCTTTTTGACACGCTGAATTTCCTATACCTCTCTCTCTAACACGTTTAATTCCCTATACCAATACTAGAATTCGCGTAGACTATGTACTAAGGTCAGATCGAAAAAAGTTTCAAGCAAACTAATTTTATAATAATTAGAACTTGTTTTAATATTTTCAAAAATAGCGGAGAAACGAATTTTGAAAGATTTATTATTTTATTTAAAAATTATTATTTTAATTTTGATTAATAATTTAAAAAAAAAGGGCTCATAAGAATCAACAAAGATGTTGATTTGTTGTAGACAAAACGCAGTAGAATGATCAAAGTATGTCATACCATTGTATTTATATTAACAAAACCTACAAAAAATTGCAGTAAAAAATCTAGGTCCGTATTAAAAAAAATTAAGTTGAGAGTCGCCCTGGAAAGACAAAACGTGGTATGGTCAGTTATGGTAAATTTCATCTATTAAAAAAAGTTTACAATAATTTTTTTCATATCTTTTATAATAACAACACCAGACTTAAAAGACGATAATATCGAAAATCTCCGGAACTATTGAGCTTCTTTGAACCACAGTATTGCCCGTCAAAATTCGAAACTTTTTCCCCATTTAATCGATATTGCATGTATTGAGGTTTACGAGGTCTCTGTATACGCAAATTAAATCCGGTACACCTTGTATACCGATGATTTTTTTACAGATTCTTATTCTCCAGGTTATAAACGGCGGAGCGCTCCTATTCCCGGGTCTGGGTCCCATTATTAAATCGATTACAATAGGTAGATTCCCCGGATTTATTGCTTAGGACTAACTTTGCCAATATATCCGAAATTATTGGTTATTTGACTTTAGAGCAATGGTAACTTTTAATCAGAAAATTTAGGCAACTCCCACTGTTCTATAGGGGGGGTCCTTTGAGTCGTGTAGGTCAAAGTGGGGGTTACTCTAAATTAAGTTTTCATTCTGAGGTTTACTCCTCTCTGGTTAAAAATATCATAACGTCACTTTAAGTTTGCAAAACGCGTAAATCCGTTAATGGAGTTACGTGTTTTACAAGTTACAATGACGATAAGAAAAGAAATGAGATTTCCATAGAAAATAAAAAGGAAATGATAACTGATATGAGAATACTCGATCAATTGAACATAAAAGTTGGTTAACGCATCTTCATAAAATAATGAAGGGAAGAATTGCCAAGAAAATCTAAGAAGGAAAAAAATAATATATCAACAACATAAGATGTAATTATAGTTAAATAAATCAACATTTATAATAAAACAAAACAAATCAAATAAACTAATAATACCTAGACATAGCTAGGGGGAAAGTAGTTTGTTGGCCATTTTAAAGATTCAAGAAGAGTATACGTCTTCTGAGAATAAAATTATAACTATTGTTACGAAAAAACGTATTTCTGTATGTATTACGAAAAAGTTGCAAAACATGAATAATACCATTATAAAAAAAAACATACAATTAATTAGGATCCCCATATATTAATAATTAATTAATTGTCATTTGTTGGATATCACATTTTTAACAATCTATTCAACTTTTTAAAATTTAACTACCAAAATTTAACCCATAAATAGTATTTTGACTTCTTTGAACTATGTATGTTAAATATTTTGCTGCGTATTTAATTTGACATAAAGTTATACCAATAATTAATTTTAAATACACATAATTAACATATATTTTATTACTATAACTACAGGACAATAATTATGTAAAGATAAAAATAAAATTGTCCAAGATTTTTTTTTAAATTGAAATTGTATTTTGGTCATTATGTTGATATTTTATTGATTAGAATTTTATTCAAATATTAATGAATAATTTTTTTGTGTCCGTTTCTAAATCGTGATTAAGTTTTTGATCTGATACGCCAATGAATGTAACCAAATTAAAATCAAACGCGATCATCAAACTGTTTCAGCAATTCCTCCCAATTCTAATACATAATAATTATTGTATTTTACAATGTGCATTCTCTTTTAGTTATATCTTAAAATCTCCACTTCCATCACTAGCGCAATCACCTCAGCGTAATTACTTAAAAAAAAATGATTCAAAGATGGGGGGCTGGAAATACACGTAAAAGTTCCAGGGCTGAAGTAGGGGGGAACCAAGGTTCACACGGAATTTGTATATATATGGTCATAAAAACAGTAACAAATCAAGTTAGATTCGTTTTTTGGTCTAACAAGAATCATGAAGGTAATTAAAATTTGATTTGTGATTTTGGGAAACAAATATTATTTTTGTGGTTTTTTTTTTAGGCTTTCATTTGTCTTTTGGTGGTAGCTGCTGCAACCAACTATGTACAAGGTTAGTAGGTTAAAATTATTTTAATAAATTAATTTTTTTAATGATACTTTAAAATGTAGAATTATAAAAATAATTTTTTTGATTTTTGATTAAAATCTTTTAATTTTTATGGAATTATTCAATATTTCTACTTTTATTGAAATCAGAACTTTGTACAATTTTTTTTTTCAAAAAGTTGTTTATTTTTTAAAAAAATGTTAATCAATCAAAATTCTTTTATTCCTATTAAAATATCAACCATTAAAATATTTTTTTATAGTCTTTGCAATTTTAAAACAATTTTATATTGAACAGAATTTTTTTATTTTTTTCCAGAATTTTTCTATATTTTGAAAAAATTTTAAATTCTAAATATGATTTAAATTAATAATTATTAGTTGTACAGAAACATTTTATTTTTAATCTTGCATTAATTTTCAATAAATTAAAATTTCATTTTATTTAAAAAGATTAATTCATTATTTTAATTTAATTTCCCATTTTTTCTTTATTTTAACACATTTTTTTTTCAAAAGTTTATTAAATTCAAAATTAGCATAAAATATAAATTATGATAAGTTCTTCTTCAATATTATAATATACAGGAAGTTTATAATTTCTCAAACTTCTATCGAATCCTTTTATAAAATAATTAATATCGAATATTAGGAATCCATTTTTAAATCTCAA
Organism: Neocrepidodera transversa; assembly: GCA_963243735.1. Lineage (NCBI taxonomy): Eukaryota > Metazoa > Arthropoda > Insecta > Coleoptera > Chrysomelidae > Neocrepidodera > Neocrepidodera transversa. Next base: position 18,110,125 of record OY725337.1, on the reverse strand, counting down.
AGGCAGTGTTAGTTTTATTTCAAAAATATCAAATTTTTCTGTATTATACCACTGGCTTTAATCAGTGGCTTGCGCCATAGTAGGATTTACCTAAATTATTTTACCTACGTTTCAAAAACAACAAAATTTATTATATTTTAATTTTTTTATTGCTAAAATTAACCTTTAAGGACGTAAAATTGATTTGAGTCTCTAATTTTTCGAAAAATAATCACTAATAATAATTCTACAATCATCAATTAAAGTTTTAACTGTGACGAAAAATTAATTAATATATTACAATTAGTCATTTTTGCAATTTTTAAATTCGGACAAAATAGAAAATTTTCTAACGGTTTATATAATGATCAAAGTGACAATAATTGTAGAAAAAAATAGTTTTTACGAGTGAAAAATGACAGACACTTTTGCTCTCTAAGTGTCGCGTTCCGCTTCTTGTTATCCGATGTATCACATTTCGTTCTTAATACATAAATGTCAAGCTTTCTTTTCCTTGTAAGTTTTTCGTCATAAATTAAGAATAAAATATATTTGAAATAGGTGCTATACTGGTTCTGAGAGAAACTGGAACTATCTATTTTTATCTAGTTAATCCTAATTTTAGCAAAGTGAAAGTTTATTCATTTCTTTGGATTAATGTTAATACAGGATTTAAAATAGAATAAATTTCGTACATGGGTGTAACAAAAGCTAAGCGGTATCCTGCCGCAAGCCAGTCATTATTTTTTTATTAAAATAAATACACTTAAACAAAAAACATTTTTACTAAACTTTTTTTTTTAATTTTTTTTGTCGTGCCCAAATTTAGTGGTATATAACCTATAATGGATAAAAGAGTTCAGAAATGTAAAAATATACGGGGTGTTCCTTATGGGAAACTTTTTTATTCTTAATTTTATGAAAAAAAAAATTCTTTATAATAAGTTTTGCATAGTCTACAACTATATAATGCAACCATCAGATAATACATTTTTTTACCCCTATTAGAGGGGCGTCAAAAAATATAAATTTTGCTTAATAGTGAAGTACCCTTCTTTTAAAAAATATACAAAAATGTTATTTGAAAAATTTGTTTAGAAATATTATATACACACAAATATGAAATCACAGCCTCCTATCTAAAACCAATATTTGCTCTAATTTTTTTCTTGAAATTAGTTTCCACAATTTTTTTAAGCCAAGTTAACGGTTTTGGCTTAAAATAATGTGTGGAAACTAATTTTATACATAATCACTTCGAACTTTGTTCCAAGAAAAAAATTGAAAAAAATATTATTTTGAGATAGGAGGTTGACATATCATATTGGTATGTATATTATGTTTCTAAACAAGTTTTTCAAATAATATTCTTTTATATTTTTTAAAATAAGGTTATTTTACTCTTGAGCAAAATTTATATTTTTTGACGCCCCTCGTATACGGGTAAAAAAATGTATTTTCTGATGATTGCATTTTAGGTTTTAGACCATGCAAAACTTTTTATATAGAATAACTTTTTTTCATAAAACCAAGAATAAAAAAGTTTCCCATATGGTTCCGACTTAATTGGACACACTGTGTAACAAATAACTTCAAACAAGCGTTTTTAATGCTTTAGAAGGGTGGATGATTTAATAAACAGAAATTTAAATTCAAATATTCGGTCGCCCCATCAGGTACCTTTAAACAGACATATGATTGGTGTGACGTCACTTCGCTAGGTCTTTTATTAGCTGAGTTCGGTTAGGTTACTCTTTTCACTCGTTTTACCCCGTTCTTGATCTATCCGTTTGGGTATTGTCAAAAAGATCGATTTGAATCGTTGAGTCAAATATCGATCTAGGAAAAATCGGATGGACAAAAAATCGATTTCATGAAAATCGATTCAATTTACAATCTGAAATTAAATTAGCCAATGAATTTGAAATTTTAATTTATTTTTTTTTAAACAAGCAAATTCTGTTTAATTTTTATTTTGATGGTTTTGTAATGACAATATTTTGATTGAACCTATTTATTTTTTTCACTGACTCATTACTAGCCTGGTTTTTGAGTAAATTAGGCGGCTTAAAAGTTAATTATTGTCTATGGAATCAATAACTATCTACTAGATTTTAGTCCAGTTTAGAAATACCACCTACACAAAAAAATTGATCCCCGATCTCAAATACTCTTTCCGATTCTTAGATCGATCTCAATTTAAAAAAATTGATCCAAAAAATCGAATATTGTCTCAAAAAAGATCGATTCTCGATAAGGTCGAATCGAGATCGGAAACTCTATTTGACATGGAGTGGAGTCTAGAGTGTGGAGTGCAGGCATGTAAAATGTTAATGTTTTATGAGTTTTGCCATGTTCTGTATGTTTTTTTAAAGTTGTATACATGGTGTAAAATTTCTGTATGTGCACAATTTTGCGATATTTTTGCTGAATGAAGAAGTTCCCCATTTTTTTTAATAAAACTGAAAATTTAATCAAAACTGAACAAAAGTGTGAAAGTGAAATTAATATATCTTGAAAATTAAGAAAGTTCTGACATTTTAAAATTGCGCTTTGCATTATGTCAGATTCAGTAGCCTGACGTCATCTCTCCTAGTGTAGGGATTGTAAACAAAGCGACGTACCGCGCTTCTTTATTCTAATTATACCTCATATTTATTTTAGTCCAATATAATTAGGTTATGAAATGAAATATACCCTCACAGATTTTTATAAATGTAATAGGGGGCTATTAGGGAAGCTTCAATCTGGATTTTCGGATTGCTATGTGTTGAGTTCCGGTTGCCATTTTGCTACTTAACTTTTAATTTTTGCATAAAATTCAAAGAACCAAAAATCATAATATTGGATATTGTTTCTTTATGGTCCTTTGAGCCGGATTATTTCTTTATCGTCATTCGAAAGATACAGGCGAAACTATCAATTGTCGAAAAAGGCCCAATAAAATCGACAAATGGATTAATTTTTCATGGTCTTTCGAACCGGATATTGTTTCTTCATGGTCCTTCGCGCCGGATTATTTCTTTATCATACTTCAAAATATGCAGGCGAAACTATCGCCGAAGATTGTATTCCTTTGACAACTTGGGTTTTTAGGGATTTGATCATAAATTCATCCAACTCACAGCTTCAATCTCTTAATTATCAAAAAAAGCCCAATAAAATCCACAAACGGATTATTTCTTCATGGTCTTTCGAACCGGATATTGTTTCTTCATGGTCCTTCGAGCCGGATATTGTTTCTTCATGGTACTTTAGGCCGGAATATTTTTTTATCGTTCTTCGAAAGATGCAGGCGAAACTATTGCTGAAAATTGTATTCCTTTGACAACTTAGGTTTTCAGGGATATAATCATAAATGCATCCAACTCACATGTCACATCAGATATGCTGGATACATCTCTGTGTTGTGAAATGTGTGTTAAGCTGACATTCCGTTCTTTTTTGGAACTATTAACAGTTGATTGGTATCACTGTCCGTTTATTGTATATCTCTGATTACACCGTAATGGAGCACCTGCTCGGTGACATCAAGCCCAAACGTTGCTGATTAAATTATAATTTTCCTCCAATTTCATCAACCGAATCTGTAGAATCGGTTGATATAAATTCGATCAACTCATTAAGGCATATTTATTTATAAGAAGTAACTATGATTTGGACGTTTCGATAATCTTTACTTTCTAAAAGTACGTACTTTCGTACTTCTTTAATTAATTCTTCTTCCATTGTACAAGCACTCATTAACCCACGGAAAATAAATATGAGCTGACGTTTTAACACTCTGACGAAAATATGGACACTCCAGATATAGAAAACACGCGTTATGACGTGTTTCAGCGTGTTTTCAGTCTCTGATGACACATCATAATAATATGTACGGGACTATTTTAAATAACGCGATAGATATTCAAATAAGAATTCTTGATGAAAAGTGAATTCCCTTTCCTACCCTGTAGAACTCTTTCTCAATGGTCTGGATTTAGAGGCATTAAAAAAATGAAAAATACAATATTATAAAAAATTACAAATAACAAGGACGTAAGGAATAAGGAATAAAGAAACTTAGTGCGAAGCATTAACCAAGTTTGAAAAGGAACATAAAGTAGAAGTGAAATGCGAGGATAAAAAAATATCAAGAGAGCTGAAGAGATAACAAAAAGAAGAAAGAAATTAAGAAGTTATTTTTTTATAAATTTGTATTTTTCATTTTTTAAGGCCTCTAAACCCAGCCCATTGGGGAAGAGTTCTACAGGGTAGGAAATGAAATTCACTTTTCATTGAGAATTTTTATTTTATAACACGTGTTACATATGTATCCGTAGCTTAAGAGTTTGGTTTGTATGCGGAGACGTGACGTCACACACACCACAATCCGCGATAAAAAGCATCAACATTAATATTATAGTTCTCGGTTATGTATTGATCGATTTCAAAAATTTTTTACCGATTTATTAGTTTTTGTCTATATTTTAGTTAAATGTAAAAATATCTTATCACTACCATGATTATGATTTTTGGGATTTAAATGTAAATTTTTAGTAAAAATTTCAATTTTAGCTTTTTTGATATACATATTTAAAAATATTATTGCTAATATTTAATTCTTGTTTTTTCTAATAAAATGAGCGTTAAAAATTGTCGATTATTTTATGAAATTATTAGCTTGTTTAAAAAAATATTATTTTTCTTTATTTTTTATTTTCAGTAAATCGAATTTTGCATATTATGTAAAATTTTAATTATTAAAACCTTGGACTATTCATGTTAAATTTTCAATTTTGGTATTAATTTTATTAAATATTTTATCATTTTTCAAAAAACGAAAATGTATTTTTTTCTAATTTGCAAAATTTCTATAATTTGTTTCCATTTCCATTTTAATAAAAAAAAAATCATAATTTCTTTTAATTTTCCGATTTTCTTGGCACTATTCGATTTTTTTCTTAATTCTGTTATTCAATAAGAATATTAGTTCATTGCACTTTAGTGTTAAATTGTAAACAATTAATTAATACAAGGTCAGTTAAACGATAAAACAGTTTCACAATTTAGATTACCAATTTTATAATCTAATCATAACAAATCGTACAATAACGCGAAAAACAAATATTGCAATTTTCTAATTACCTTCTAACATTATTTTTTAATCCCATAAAGCCGCCCCATGACTATATAATATGTTTTGCTAAAATTTATATTTTACATTTTGTCTGTCCAATATTTTAGAGCTATTTATTATCAATACAGCTCTGTATTTTTTCTCAATGTAGAAAAATAAATTTTATTCACTTTATATATAAGACTAAATGAGTTCATTTCGTAATATAAAATATCAAAGAAATATTCAAACTATTACCTAACAAATTTTATGACATCGAACCAAATTTGGAAATATTACATTTTTTCAAAAACGAATTTTTGCCGCTCCCGTCTCACTTTTCCATAATTAAATCGAGATGGGAGTCAATGTTGCAATAGCCACTTAATTTGTTTAACCTCTCGTGATTTTTTCTCATTTTGTAATTACTTTAATAAGACAGATTGCAACAAGTTGATGTTTTGTAAGAGATCAAGAATCGCCGGTCGTGAATGTTTTCAATTTATTTAAAATGTAGTTATTAATAACGAAGATTAATGTCTGAGAATGACTTTCAAATTGCTTTTTGGTATTATGATTCCATGCATAGAATAGATGAGTGAGTAACTAAAGTAGTTATGATTTTAGAACATTTAATTTTTGACAAAAGTTATTTTGATACATTGTTAAAATATAAGGTCTAAATAAAATTAACCAATATAAAAATTATTGTCAAAAATACATTGTTAGTAAAAATGGAAAATTATGAAATAGAAATTTTTGTATTGGGGTAAAAATTCTTTCACAAAGTTTGTACTTTTCTCCATATTTTAACGTCCCTGGAAGTTGATCATATAATGTATAAGTCCTAAAAATCCTTCAAGGTACTGCAATTAAATTTGGTATCTTCAAAGTTTCAGAAAATATAATTAGTTAATATTAATTTAAGTAGATAAATGCAGTATCTACATCTGAAGCGTTAAATGTTATTAATTTTTTAATAGCAAATAATTTAAACAAATTCTAAATGGTGATTTTATAGAAAGTGATTTAAAATACGATTAAAAAATATATAAATTTTCACTTTAAAACACACAGTATCAATATTTTTTAAGTATTATTATTATTGTATAAGTTTCCAGTCATATTAAAAAATGAGGGAGTAATCCCACCCAACTTTCGGAACACTCCTAGTAAAATAATTATTTAATTAATTATTTTTCTGGACTCTTTTAAAATGATATTTTTAATTTTCTCTAAAAAATAGGCCTATACATCATAATTTTTTATAAAAATCCACAATTTTGGCTTAAAACCTAAAAAAATGCTTCATTTATATAATTCTTTCACGCCCTCTAGCGGCGATACTGTGCGGAATACAAAAAAAAGTGCATACAGAATGTGTAGAAAATTTTATGTCCTACAATTTTGATCTTCTGCTTTTTCATAAAAATCCATAATTTTGGCTCAAAATCTAAAAAAAGGCGCAAAAGTCTATATATATTTCTTTCACGCCCTCGAGCGGCGATACTGTGAGGAATTCGAAAAAACAGTACAGACAGAATTCGTGGGAAATTTTATTTTCTACAAAAGTTATTTTAAAAGTAGTGTACGATCTATTTTAGTTAAAATTTAAATCAGTCCGGACACTACCACAACAACTTAAATCTAATGATATAATTTTCTAAAAAAAAATCCTTCTTCCTAACTAATTTTAAACAAAGTGTTTGATCTACTTTAGGTAAATTTAAATTTAAAGCAAACTATACTCCACGACATTTTGATATTTTTAAATACAGAAAATGTTATTTATAAAAGTAGTGTACAATCTCTTTTAGTTAAAATTTAAAACAGTCCGTACACTACAACAATAATTTAAATAGAATTATTTAATTTCCTTAAAAAAAATCCTTCGTAACTAATTTTAAACATAGTGTTTGATCCACTTTGGGTAAAAAATTTAAAGCACTCCATAAACTATACTCCATAAAATTTTTATATTTTTAAATACAGAAAATGTTATTTTTAAAAGTAGTGTACGATCTCTTTTAGTTAAAATTTAAATAGAATTATTTAATTTTATAAAAAAACAATCCTTCCTAACTAATTTTAAACATAGTGTTTGTTTCACTTTAGGTAAATTTAAATTTAAATCAGTCCATAAACTATAGTCCATAAAATTTTTATATTTTAAACACAGAAAATGTTATTTTTAAAAGTAGTCTACGATCTGTTTTAGTTTAAATTTAAAGCAGTCCGTACCCTACAATAACAATTTAAGTCGAATTATTCGATTTTATAAAAAAAAACCTTTCTTCTTCCTAACTAATTTTAAACGTTGTGTTTGATCCATTTTAGGTAAATTTAAATTTAAAGCAGTCCATAAACTATAATATATAAAGTTTTATATTTTTCAATTTAGAAAATATTATTTTTAAAAGTAGTGTACGGATGTGTTTTAGTTAAGCAGTCCGTACACCACAACACAACACCAAGTTAAATAGAATTATTTAATTTTATAAAAAAATCTTTCTTCTTACCAACTAATTTTAAACGTAGTGTTTGATCTACTTTAGGTAAATTTAAATTTAAATTTAAAGCAGTCCATAAACTAAAGTCTATAAAATTTTTATATTTTTAAATACAGAAAATGTTATTTTTAATAGTGTACCATCTGTTTTAGTTTATATTTAAAACAGTCAAAAAATATTTTTTAATTATTCTATAATTAAATATTGTATTTACTTAATTACTAACACTATATTGTTTTATTTTTCAGGCGGTTTCCTTAGCGGAGGCGGCGGTGGATATGGAGGCGGTGGTGGAGGAGGATATGGCGGCGGCGGAGGCGGCGGCGGTTGGAAATCCGGAGGAGGCGGAGGAGGTGGATGGTTAGGTGGCCTCTCCGGAGGTGGATGGTCCGGCGGCGGAGGTGGTTATGGAGGAGGCGGTGGTGGTGGTGGATGGAAATCCGGCGGAGGTGGCGGAGGATGGTCAGGTAAATAGCAAATATTTTAATAAATTTCTTTTAAATCATCAAAAAAAATATATCTCTGACATTATCTTAAATCATAAACTAATTTTCTAGGAGGCGGCGGTGGCTCCACTGTAAAAATCATCAAAGTAATCGTACCTAGCGGCGGCGGAGGAGGAGGCGGACACGGTGGATGGTCCGGAGGCGGCGGAGGATACGGAGGAGGCGGTGGATTCGGAGGCGGAGGTGGTGGATGGAAATCTGGCGGCGGCGGTAGTAGCGGCTGGTCCTCTGGTGGCGGTGGATGGCCATCCGGTGGAGGCGGAGGTTGGTCTTCCGGAGGAGGTGGCGGCGGATGGAAATCAGGTTAGTAGTAAGTCAAATGAGTACGAGACTAATTTCTACATTAAGTGATTGGATATAATTTCAATATTAATTATTTTTTTATTTTTAGGAGGTGGTGGTGGTGGCTGGTGGTAAATTTAAATAAAAGTACCTACCAATCCCATTTTTCAACTTCTGATGAGAAAAATAAACAAAGAAATTGTGATCACTGCCTTAAATTTATTAATTTCATCTTGTATATCTGTGTACATATTTGTAAATTATTGTAAAATTTTGAAAGTTTTGTATGTTATTTTATTAAGAAATTAAACGAAAACAAACAACTTTGGTTTTTATTTTAATCTTATTATTATTAAAAATTAATCGAATCAATCCTTTAAATATATGCCTCGGTCTCAAGCGTAAAAAAAATTGTGATAAACTAACCGTTAAAGATTCGTGTATACGTTCTTTAATGCATAAGAAAAATTAATGATGTAAACATAGTTTTCTTTCAATCGGAAGTTTTGTTTTGGATGCAGCTCATTTCAGCGCAGCGGTCAGTTATATCAGAATTCAATCCTTTGTCGCTTCTAAAGATGTAGCTTTTCTGGTCGTGTAATCTGGATTAACCCTTCTAGGAAAATGAAATAGGAATATTTAAGATTAAATAATATTTTCAATTTTGAGTTATTCCTTGATACAGTTTAAAAAATGTATTCGTCTACGTTTAATATTATAGTTTTTTTTTTGTGTGGAAGGAATCATTTCCAGTTTAAAATAATTTCATGTATAAAGAGTTACTTTATGGTTGATAACGACTATGACCTAATTTTAAAACGTAAGACCAAATGGCCGGTGGGATTACGGAACACACCAACACCCATTTTTTTAATTCAAATGTTTTCCATATTGTCGGTCAAATATATTCTTTTTTTGGCGTGTCCCAGACCCCAAACATGGCAAAATTATGACGTTATAAAATTTACTACCACACAGCTGATTATTGCAGAACACTGAAAAAAATATGTACTCCACACATTGACATGAAATTCATTGTGATAATGCACTTTTTAATCAATATTATGAATATTTTCAAAGCGTACTTTTGTAAAACTTTTGTAGTCACATTTTATTGGAATCTCTCTTACAACATTTCAAAAACCTTTCGTAAACACAATATCATCATTTTTTTTTAATTCAATCATTTATTTTTTTCCAATATTAATAGAGCTAGAAAAAAACCTGATTTATTTATAAGAATCTACTCTTCTCCTTAGACTGGTTTTCTACCAAATTTTGTTTACATCCGAGTAATAACACATTTTTAATTAAATTTTTCAATATGCGCTTTCACCATTTTTATAACGAATTCAAACATTTATTTTTTCTAAAATTAATAGAACTGGAAAAAACTTGATTTATTTATATTAATCCGCTCCCCTCTCTAGACTTACTTGCTACCAAATTTTGTTGAAATCTAAGTAATGACACATTTTTATAAAATTTTTCAATTTGCGCTTTCACCATTTTTTTAAATTCTAATGTTTATAATTTTTTTTTAACTAATAGAGCTAGAATAAACCTGATTCATTTATAGGAATCTACAATCACCATTAGACTAGTTTTCTACCAAATTCTGTTAAAATCCTAGCAATGACACATTTTTAAAAAAAAATTTCAATTCGCGCTTTCACCATTTTTTGAAAAAATTCAAACATTTATTTTTTTTAAATTAATAGAGCTAGGAAAAACCTAATTTTTCAAACATTAATTTTTTCTAAAATTAACAGAGCTAGAAAAAACCTGATTTATTTATAGGAATCAACTCCAATCCTTGGACTAAGTTTTCTACCAAATTCTGTTAAAATCCGAGCAATGAGACATTTTTAATTAAATTTTTCTATATGCGCTTTCACCATTTTTAAAAAAAATTGAAACATTTATTTTTTCCAAAATTAATAGAGCAAGGAAAAACCTGATTAATTTACAGGAATTAAACTAGTTTTCCATTAAATTCTGTTAAAATCCGAGCAGTGACACATTTTACTAAAAACAAAAGAATTTGTTTTTAGTAAAACTCCTAGAAGATTCAAATAAATATGAATTTCCTAAATATTTCCTAATAATTCTAGATAACCCTGTATTTCTAAAAGTCTTAAGATTTAACCGACATATGTTATCAAATTCTGGTTGATAATAAAATTGTATAAAAATTGATACACCATTAGAAAAGAATTGATTTTCATAATATCGTTTGAATAAAAACAAATAAATTACAATATGGTTTATTTTCTAACGGACAAGAAAAAAGTATGGGACTATTACGGGAAAGAAGAAAAAGAAGTACTTGGCCTTATTTGTCGTTTAAAAAATTGGATCGACGAGCAAGACCATTTAAAAGAAACACCATGTAAGTAAAAATAAATGTATACTAAGTGGGATATCTCTTGTAATCGAAAATATAGAATTATTCTGAAACGAGATTTCAGAAATATTTTATACCAGCTTTACACTATCGAATTTTTTTTTTTTTATAAGTCGCTTCATGAAGAATTTTGATAATGTAACACGTTAAATTTTATAAATAACTTCGTGAATTTCTTCACGAATTTGAAATTGTTCTATTTTGGTTAAGTTCAGTAATGCCAACTTAAACATTATGCAGAAAGTCTGGTTATATTTAAGCTGAAATGTAAATTTCCTTGAATATTAAAAATGGGGAAAATAAAATGTGATAAGTTCGAAGAAAAATAGTTGACGTTAAATAGTTAACATATAGCGTGAAGAAATTGACTAAGCAAAAATTTGTTGATTTTATTTACAAAAAATTGGGTATTGTAAAGCCAGCAAAATAAGTCTGAAACAATATATTTAAATTTTTATTTTTATCTCAAATATTTTCTATCTGATTCTATCAGGACTCTTTTCATTATTTATATTATTATTATTATTAATTACATTTTGTAGTTAGTTTGCTGCCACTTTCTATTTTTATTTTTTGTTTATCTATTGTAGGTTTGTGCATTTTTCTTTCAATTTAATTACAATTTTTTGATCTCGTTAGACAATATTTAAAAAAAAATCTTAAAATTCTATTTGTCAGTTCAAAAAATATGATGTTTTATTGCACATCTAAAATAAAGTGTCCCATTTTTTATGACAAAGATTCAAAATAAAATAAATCACTTTTAAGACTCGATAAGTCGTTCATCTAAATAAATATTTGACTATTTTAGGTGATACAATCATTCATCACTTTCTAACCAACTGCAAGTACGATTTTGATGAAACAAAGAAGGTGATAGATATTTATCACTCTAAATGGGCAGTAATGCCAGAAATTTGCAAATACCATCCCTTCCATCCTGATATGTCAGGTGCATACGAATCACTGTAAGTACCATAATAAAAGTAATTTTTTTTTTACAAAATTATTACTAAATGATAGATTTTAGTTTCAATTTTCTTTGTAAAAAAATTAAATTGCTTATTACATTATTTTCTGTCATTTTTTTACGAAAAAAAGGTATAAGAACTAGTAAACAGTATCTTATTGGATGCAATTTTTTACTGCCTGCTTTAAAAAATAATTAATCGAGTATAACTAATATAATATATTTACTTATTATCATAAACATTTCATTTTCAAAAAATAAATCAATTGTAGTTTTTTTGTTATATATATTTTTTTAATCAGCATTAAAATCCTTCCAACTAGAGTACAGAAAAATTTATTGTGAATGCTAAATTCCAGATTTAAATAATTGACCATTAAAGTCACTAAATTTATAAGACAAATTGAATATATTGATTAAAAATTAAGATAAAAAAATAATACTAAGAACATCTTAGTATAAACTAACATTATTTTAAACATCCTAAAAATAATTTTTAAATTAAACTCATATATTCCATATTATATTAAATACATTTTAGATTGGAATGTTTATACATTTAATATCATAGAAATATTATTATAATTAAAACCTGATTTAAATTATCAAAATTGTTCTAATCAAAATGCATTTAGTCATATCATAAATTGCATTAAATCAAGAATTTAAAAAATTTTTCTATTTTAATCACAAATCAATAAAACTAACCACATATTAAAACTTTTCAATTATGTAACACAAAAAAATTCAGATCTGAAATTTAAGAAAAAAAATATTAATGGAAAAAAAATATAAAACAATAACATCTTAATTTTTTTTTTATTATTTTCATAAATTCTTCCAATGAAATTTTTCAAAATGAATTTATGTTTTAGCAATTCTTTTAATTAAGTTGTCTTTCATCATTAATTCTTTTATTGAAATTTATATTTGAATTCTTGCATTTAAATTGGCTCTTTTTACGAATTCTTCCAATTAAATTTGCTACTTTCATGAATTCTGGCAATTAAATTGACTTTTGTTTTCACAAATTTTTGCAATTAAATTGACTATTTTCAAGAATTCTTGTAATTAAATTAGTTTTCTGTTATGAATTCCTCCGATTAAATTGAATATTTTAATGATCTCTTGCAATAGAATTGACGATTTTCATGAAATCTTGAAATGAAATTGCTATTTTGACATGAATTCCTGCAACTAAATTGACTTTTATGAATTATTTCAATTAAATAATTATTACATTAAAATTGGCTATTTTCATAAATTCATGAAATAAAATTAATATTTTGTCATGAATTCCTGCGATTTATTGGTATAAAATTAGATAATTTTGTAAATACTTAAAAATATATTTTTACTCAGAGATCATTTCTCAAGAATTCTTGCAACAAAATTGGCTATTTTAATGAATTCTGCGATGTCATGAATTCCTGCGATTTATTTCTATAAAATTAGATAATTTTATAAATACTCAAAAGCATATTTTTATTCAGGGATCATTTTTTCAGGAATTCGTAAAATAAAATTTTCTATTTTCATGAATTCTTGAAATAAAATTGATATTGTGTCATGAATTCCTGCGATTTATTGCTGTATAATTAGATATTTTTATGAATATTCAAAAGCATATTTTTATTCAGGGATCATTTTTCAGGAATTCTTGCAATTAAATTGGCTGTTTTCATGAATTCTTGTAAAATTGATATTTTGACATGACTTCCTGCGATTTATTGCTATATAATTAGATAATTTTATAAATACCCAAAAGTATATTTTTATTCAGGGATTATTTTTCAGTGATTTTTGCAATTATATTTAATATTTTTATGAATTCTTGCAATAAAATTGATTTTGTCATGAATTCTTGCGATTTATAAAACTGGGTAATTTTATAAATACCTAAAAGTATATTTTTATTCAGAGATAATTTTTTGGGAATTCTTGCAATTAAATTGGTTTTCTTTTAAGAATTCTTGCAATTAAATTGATATTTTTACGAGAATTCTTGCAACAAAATTGGCTATTTTAATGAATTCTGCGATGTCATGAATTCCTGCGATTGATTTCTATAAAATTAGATAATTTTATAAATACTCAAAAGCATATTTTTATTCAGGGATCATTTTTCAGGAATTCTTGCAATTAAATTGGCTATTTTCATGGATTCTAGAAAAACAATTGATATTGTGTTCTGAATTCCTGCGATTTATTTCTATAAAATTATACAATTTTATAAATACTCAGAAGTATATTTTTATTCAGGGATAATTTTTCAGGAATTCTTGCAATTAAATTGGCTATTTTCATGAATTCTTGAACTAGAATTTATAATTTGTCATGATTTCCTGCGATCTATTGCTATAAAATCAATAAATACCCAAAAGTATATTTTTATTCAGGGATTATTTTTCAGTGATTTTTGCAATTAAATTGATTTTGTCATGAATTCTTGCGATTTATAAAAATAGGTAATTTCATAAATACTCAAAAGTATATTTTTATTCATTAATAATTTTTTTATTAGTTCTTGCTTTTAAATTGGTTTTATTTTATGAATTCTTGCAATAAAATTGATATTTTACACGAATTCTTGAAACTAAATTGACTTTTATGAATTCTTGTAATTAAATTTTGCATTTCCGTAAATTCTTGCAATTAAATTGGTAATTTTTATGAATTTTTACAATTAAATTGAAAATTTTCATGAACTGTTGCAATAAAATTGATAATTTATCATGAATTTTTGTAATTTATTGCTATATAATTAGATAATTTTATGAATAGTCAATAGCATGTTTTTATTCATGTTTCATTTTTCAGGAATTCTTGCAATTAAATTGATATTTTATCATGAATTCTTGCGATTTATAAAATTAGGTAATTTTATGAATATTTTTATTCAGGGATAGATAACATTTCAGGAATTCATGAAGTTTGTTTTCTTTTATGAATTCTGCCAATTTAATTGACATTTTGACATGAATTCTTGCAAATAAATTGATATTTTATCATGAATTCTTGCGATTTATAAAATTAGGTAATTTTATAAATATTTTTATTCAGGGATAGATAACATTTCCAGCAATTAAATTGGCTTTAATCAATTCTTGCAATAAAATTGATATTTTGTTATGAATTCTTGCCATTTATAAAATTAGATAATTTTATAAACACTCAAAAATTTATTTTTATTCAGGGATAATTTTTTATGAATTCTTGCAATTAAATTGATATTTTGACGCGAATTCTTGCAATTAAATTGTGTTTTAGGAACTCTTGCAATTAAAATTGCCATTTTCATAAATCCTTGCATAAATTATTACAATTAAATTGTTGCAAATAAATTAGAATTCCTGCAATTAAATTGAATATTTTCATGAATTCTTTTATATTTTGTCATGAATCATTGTGGTGGTCAGGTTTTCTGGATTTTCCTACACCTATAGCCTATTGGCGCCATCAATCATCAGTAAGTCACCATAGAGCTCCGCGGCAAATAATAATAAGAGTCGTTCCTCTCTTGTACAACCTTCGGGTTTCTAGGGTCATTCTTAAGGGGGTAAAATATAGGGAGAGCATTATTATTATCATTTTTTTTTTCATAATGATTAGTAGGAACTCTCTTCTTTCAAAATTCTACCTGTGCCTCTAATATTGCCTCTTGTAATTGTTCTAATTATTACAAAAAAAAATTTCAAACTAACTTTTCTTTCGATCGTTATTTAGTAACTTATAATTAAATTTTTTATTTTCTTTTATATTACGCTTTTCAAGTAAAATATTTTTTTCCTTGCATCAAAATGCTTTTCAATCTGACCAAAAAAATTAAACAAAAAAAACATAATACCCAAGTAACTTTATCCTTAAAAAAAAATAAATCCACACTCAAATTAATATTCCTGACATAACAAAACATTTTAATATATTGTAATGAAATAATTTTTATAAAGTATTGAATTTTATAATTTAATTGTCAAAAATTATTAAACTAATTTTTTCTAAATAAATCAAGTGAGAAAAAAAAAATTTTTGACAATAAAATAAAGATGAATAAAAATAATAAACAGAAGTCTTAAAAAATATGAATTTGCTACAGTAGTTAATTAGTCGAGTGACTTTTTTTCGTAAAACTAAAAATAAAAAAAGAGAAAATTATCCAAACTCAAAATGTGGCAAATTATTCAATGAATAATAAAAAACTCCTTGTCATACCACGAAATTTATTACAAGGTTGTAAACGAAAAACTACAACATGTATCGGCCATTGTTTGGTCGAAACATGTTGCTGCCCCTTGTTGTTTTTCGTTTACAACTTTATAGTAAATTATGTTGTACGACTTTTTATTATTTATTAAAAATAAAAATATGGACACTGTGTATATATATATATATATAGAACTTGTTTATTTGGGTGTGCAGCATACGAAAGAACAGTGTACTCTTATAAGTTTATTGATCCAAGCTTTCGAATATTATTATATTCATCATCAGGGATCTACAATTATTATTAAAATTACAATTTTGTTTATTCATATAACAGAAGTATACTTACAAACTTAGTGAGAATGTATCGTTAAAATTGATTGGTAACATTTATATAAAATTAGGTAAGGTAACATCACTGTATAAAAATGGTTTTTCTAATAAAATTGTTTTTTTAAAAAAACGTAAAGTTAAAATTGTTAAAATTAATGTTTTTTTTCCATGAAGAAAGTCAGGTTAAAATCACATGTAGAATGACAAATGAAATTAGTGGCAATTGACATGACAAATGGCAGTTCTCAAACCACTGTTATGAAAAAGAAGACAATTTTTAGTGGGGAATAAATAATTTTTTGTCAGGAATAAGTTGGAAACGATCCTTTTAATTTTTTAATAGATAAAAAATTATTTGTTATGAATTTTTAAAATGTTTGTATTCAAATAGTTCTAACTGTATTTCCTAAAAGATAAAATTTACTTCCGATCTACTTTCTAACATTTCTAATCACATTTCCTTAAAGATAAACTACTTCTAACGTATTTCCTTATTGAAAAAATACTTTTTTCAATATCATTAAAAAAAATAAAATAATTTTTGAAGATTTAATACCGAATCAGTTTGCTAATAATTTTGGCACAAAAATGATATAAATAATAAATTAATTTTGTTGTTAAGTAAAATATCACGTAATATACTAATTATTATACAAAAACATGTATGCAATTGTAAAAATAATGTTTCTATTTAATTACTCATTAAAATAAAAGCAAAAAAAGTGAATATTCTCTTATTTAAAATTTTATCGGTAGTATTTGTGGTAAAGTTTTATTTAACATATTACATAATGTTGTACCGGCGCCATAAACTGTTTAGGTGCCCGCACTTTTCCTTTGTAATAAAAACTAAAGAAATCATATGAATGAAGTGTGTGTAAAGATGTTTTTCTGTAACATGACAAAATAATAATACAGGGTGAGCAAGCATAAATTTTGACACATTTAATATAAAAATTTTGAAAATGAATAATTTCGTATATAATAATCCCGATTTAATTAACACTTTTTCCTTTTGGGTAATTTCGGTATTTATTTTCAGAATTATTTTTTCTAGCATATTATTTTTAAATAAATTAAAATTATTTAAAGTCGCTTCTTCTGAGCTATTTATTTTTGAAGTAACTTTCCATTTCGATTAAAAATTTATACTAATTCAAAGAAATATTTAAACACATTATAATATTGTACAAAAAAATGTCTTTTATATCCATAAAAAAAACTAGGTGATATATTAAAATTTATTTTATTGAAAAAAAAAGAAACGTACTGTAAGTTTAATTTTTTTCAAAATTTTTAAGCAAAAGTTGTGAGCTTTTGAACAGGAATGAGACCAAAATGAGGAATTTAAAAATATTCTTATAGTGGAGGCTTTCTCTTTTCTCATAATCACAATTTTTTATCTAAAATTTTGAAAATATTCCTATATATAGTATATTTTTTATCTTTCTACCTACATTTAGCATATTTTATTAACGTTGACAGTTTTTTTTTTACAAAGGCTAAACAATATGTAATTATAAATTTTGATTTAAATTTTTTTCTAAAGCTACAAAAAACGAATTATCTATAAAATTACAATATTAACTTAATATCGTTAAAAAGAAAATGAAATTTACTATAAGTGAGAATTTTTTCAAAATTTTTAAGAAACAATTGTAAACTTGGGAACAGGAAGAGACAAAAATGAGAAAAATTAAAAAATTCTCATATTTGTGGTCTCTTCCTATTCTCACAATCACAATTTTTGATCTAAAATTTTGAAAATATTCGTCTATATAGTATAATTTTTACTCTTTTTAACTACAGTCAGCACATTTTAATAACGTTTATATTTTTTTTGTTACAGGGGCTAAACAATATATAAGTAACTATAAATTTTAATTTAAATTTTTATTCTAAAGCTACATAAAACGAATTATCTGTAAAATTACAATATTAACTTAAAATTGTTAAAAATAGAATTAAATATGCTATAAGTGACAATTTTATCAAAATTTTTATGAAATAATTGTAAACTTGGGAAAAGGAAGAGACAAAAATGAGAAAAATTAAAAAATTCTCATATTTGTGGTCTCTTCCTATTCTCACAATCACAATTTTTGATCTAAAATTTTGAAAATATTCGTCTATATAGTATAATTTTTACTCTTCCTAACTATAGTCAGCACATTTTAATAACATTGATATTTTTTTTGTTACGGGGACTAAACAATATGTAACATTAAATTTTAATTTGAATTTTTATTCTAAAGCTACAAAAGACACATTATCTGTAAAATTACAATATTATCTTAATATCGTTCAAAAAAGAATAAAATATACTATAAGTGATAATTTTTTCGAAATTTTTGAGAAATAATTGTAAACTTGGGTAAAGGAAGAGGCAAAAATGGGGAAAATTAAAAAATTCTCATATTTGGGGTCTCTTCCTATTCTCATAATCACAATTTTTTATCTAAAATTTTGAAAATATTTACCTATATAGTATATTTTTTACTCTTCCTAAGTACAGTCAGCAGATTTTAATAACGTTGACAGTTTTTTGTTACAGGGGCTAAACAATATGTAACTGGAAATTTTAATTTTAATTTTTTTTCCAAAGCTTCAAAAACGAATTATCTGTAAAATTACAATATTAACTTAATATCGTTAAAAAGAGACTAAAATAGACTATATGTGACAATTTTTTCAAAATTTTTAAGAAATAATTGTAAACTTGGGAAAAAGAATAGACTAAAATGAGGAAAATTAAAAAAAATTCATATTTGCGGTCTCTTCCTATTCTCACAATCACAATTTTTTATCTAAAATTTTGAAAATATTCGTCTATATAGAATATTTTTTACTCTTGGTAACTACAGTCAGCACATTTTAATAACGTTGAAATTTTTTCTGTTACAGGGGCTAAACAATATGTAACTATAAATTTTAATTTAATTTTTTTTTCTAAAGCTACAAAAAACGAATTATCTGTAAAATTACAATATTAACTTAATGTCGTTGAAAATAGAATGAAATATTCTATAAGTGAGAATTTTTTCAAAATTTTTAAAGAAATAATTGTAAACTTGGGAAAAGAAAGAGACAAAAATAAGGAAAATTAAAAAATTCTCACAATCACAATTTTTTATCTAAAATTTTGAAAATGTTCGTTTATATGGTATATTTCTTACTCTTTTTAACTACAGTCAGCGCATTTTCATAACGTGGACATTTTTTATGTTACAGGGGTTAAACTATATGTAACGAGAAATTTTAATTTAAATGTTTATTTAAAATAGTCAAAACAGTAATTATTTTTCCATATTATACACTACTATTTACTAGTGTGAGTTTAAAAATGTTCATGAAAGAGTTTAGTGTTTGGCTCGCGAAACTTTTTGTGAGCTCGCGAGCACTTTTGACGAGCTCTAAACACCGAGCCCTTTGGTAAAGTATTTTAAGCATGAAGCGCTGTGATCCTAAGCACTGTGCCCCTGAGAATAAATGTGCTTATAGTACTTTGCAAAGCACTAAGCACAGCGCTTAGGGATAGCTCTGTACTAAACCCAACTAACCATTCTTGGGCCACTATTATTTATTATTTTTTCTGATTATCTTCTCTATACATATTTTTATTTTATTTCTTCTAGTACTGTTGTCCCTCTCCCACGTCTAACACCGAATCTACAAAGAGTGACTTTTGTACGGATTAATCAGGGTAAATTAATACTAAACGAAGCCTATGCTATGTATATGCATGTCAATGAAGTCAGGGTAATGGAAGATCATTCGACTGGCGATGAGTATGTCTTCGATTACAGATATATCCACCAGGATATCATTGATCAGTTTGATCCGACAAGTGTTAAAAAAGTCGAGTTTATTTTGAAGGTAACGATATTTTTTTATTTTCTACACTTATTTCACGATTAAAAAAAAAAGATAAAAACTAAGTATGTCTGCTAATATAATTTTGGATTACTGTAGAAAGTAAGAGATATACATGTTTAGACAAGTAGAAATGAATTGAATTGGAAATAAAATTGAAATATATTAAAATATGAAGATTATTTCTGGTTAAATTAAATCACATTTAATACAATAATGAAATTTAAATGTGGTTAATAAAGAAAAAAAATATTTAACAGAATTATATTGGAGAGCAATTTGAAAAAAAAAACTTAAGTATGTTTCTTGTAAAATGCTGTAACATTTTTTCTCAAAATATGGCTTATAAAGGTATTATCTTCCTTTCTACCTTTACAATTCTTTGACAACAAATTTCAGATAAAAATACATTTACTGGAAGGCCTCCTTGGGACTATCCTGATCACCAGATTTTTTCCAGTGAAATTATCCCAAACTCTAATAAGCAGCGTTCTCATATCTAAATTATTCTTGTTTCCTTTATAACTTATAAAAAACCCAAATCTATTCAAATTTTAAGAAAAAATATAAATTTCATTTTTTCTCAAAAAATTTTTATTAGCATAAGAAGAAGAAGACAAATTCATTTAATAATTAAAACAAGAAAATTGATTGTAGGAATAAATCCAAACCACCACAACAAGATCTCGAAAATTCAGTGTAATTTTAATAAAGTATAATTATTTATTTTTTAGGAACTATACGGAAAACAAATGAAAGGATTTCATATCATTAATTACAATGATATAGCTGACGAGCTTGTAAAAATGTTCAGAAAATTATTCCTCTCATTAGAAAACAGGGTAAAAAAATAAGCATTATAATTAGGATTTTTTTTTAATATATTATATTTATTTTCTAATGAAAGTAGTTTTCCTCTTATAGACAAAAAATTTATCTGGTTATTATTATTATTTTTAGATTTACATTCATAAGACATTGGAGGATTTGTATAAATACATTCCCAGGACTATTCTGCCTAAGGAGTATGGTGGTGATGAAGATACGCTCGATCAATTAAATGGTAAGTAAACATCTCTTTGGAAGCAAAAACGATCTACAATAACTACAATGATTAAAAACAAAATAAATTAGCTTTTACTTTGTTGACAATTTGAGGATTGTGGAGATAATCCAAAGAGAATCCAAGACGAAACTTTAAGACACATTCTGTCCAAAAGGGATCTCAATTAACTTTTTAAAGTGATAATTGAACATCACAATTTGGGAGTTAAGAGAAAAACAAAACGGATCTAGTTAGCATTGAGAAAACAATACTTAATTCAAGATCCAGCAAATATTTTGCATACTTTACAACCTTGTTCAATGCAGAAATAATTGCAATAGTTATTTTTAACTGAAAATGATTAAAATAAAGGAGTAAATATCGGTTAAAGTTCTAAAGTCGTAAAACTTTTAATCTAAAATAGCATAAGACTGCATAATCGCTCTAAAGGAATAAATTGAGCCTTGTGACGCCCTTTGGTGGTTACAGGTCACTTTGACACTTTGGTTAAGTTCTTGGATTGCTTCGGGCGCCACCTTTCGTTTATAATGTGAAGGCCACTAGCACGGGCAGCTTAATTGGAGAAGAAATACTACAGTGGTCGTCATGGTCTTGAAAAATCGTGTGTTAGCCGGCAGGCAGACTTTGCTTGCCTCCCTGAGCTAAGTTCTGGAGTATCTGCGGCTTGATGTTATAATCCACAACCAAATAAAATCACCAAGTAAATAAAAGCCATTTATTAATAACCAAATCCGGAAGAAGAAAGGAGTGTAACGTAACGTGGTTCTTACTGTTAACGTAAGCCGTGGGTCCTCTCTATTTACGGCTCGTTGTGTTGGGACGGTTGGACTTGAACTTGAACTGTATACGGTCCCACTCTATCGGTTTAACTGGCTGGCTTACGGTCAACTAAGGTTGGCTTCGCTCCCTTCAGCTCGACCTATTTCTAAAGGTCGCTGAACTGAACGGAAGTGTTTTATAGCTGGGACTAGAACTGCCACTGGAAACCGATCTGCCCCTGAAACTCTAATTGGGACTGCTACAGCAACTGACGGCAGTGTTGCCGGGTGAAAAAGTTTTCAGTACCACAAACTCAATGAACATGTATTAAATTTTGCCTCAGCGTAATACTTTCCTTAAGAAACTTTCAGTTTTTTAGCTAAATACGCGAATCGAAGCAAAATCAACTGCTAGAGGTCCGTGTGACGCGTGATTTACTTCGTCTGCAACATAGAGATAATAGAGAAACTAAAATGACAGTGGCACTTCTAGTACAAATTTTTGGAAGTATGCTATTCTCTCTTTTCATAGTCATCTGCTATTGATATTTTGATTTCTTGTTTGGAATAATCGATAAAAAAGTTGTACATAGAAACTAATTTGGGTATCACATTTATCAAAGAAGTACCACCGTATTTTTTGACGAACAAGAGTACCAAATATCGTACTACAGTACTACTCTAGCAACATTGTCCATAATGAATTAAATCGTCTTCTTGATAACAACTTCGGAATCTAAGATGCACGGATGCAAGTGTCTCCATCTATCGGGCGGTTCTTTAACTGGTATGACTGCTCTTATTCGAAGCTTCTAGTCTTTCTCTTAATTCTAGGTTTATTCTAATCCAGTGCCTTGAGCGATTTAATTTAAATATTTTAATCATGACGAAAATTAAAGTAATTTCGTTGCAATTTTATCTGGGTTCCAGTACATAAAGGAATACAAGGACTTGAAAAAACTAATGCTCTCGCAAAAAAGAAGTGATAATCACGTTTGTTGGGCCCTGTGGTATATCTAAGTGCCGCATAATGGGAGATTCCCAGCATGGAATAGGAGAAATATCTCTGGACAATGAAACAAATTTGTAGCCTACTTATTAACCAAAAATTGAATGACTTCTGAACCTGACAAAAAAACGAATTAAGAATAGTAACATCCTTACTAGTTTTAAAAATATGGGCAAAACGTACACAGAAAGCTGTAGATTTTTGAAAATGATAGATACTCACGACATCTATCGTAGGTTGATGGGTTCCAACCGTACAACTTGGTTGCAGGTAGATGGAAACCTATCCGCTATGCCCGCTTCCCCCTATGCCTTATAGGGGGAAGCGTGCACCACGAAATTAAATCAAAAACAGAGAGAATAAGTTTTTGAAAACTGTATACTCCGACCATTACCGTACATGTTTCAAAAACCTACTCTATCTGAATACCCCAAGTATTTCTATGGACTATGAAAATGATAGATACTCACGACATCTATGGTCGGAGTGTACAGTTTTCAAAAACTTATTTTCTCTGTTTTTGATTTGCTGCAGATTTTGCAAAAATGTAAACCAAGTCTCCTCCATTGGCGAAAGGCATAACCACTTTGAACGAGCCACTCTTACGCACCATGAGGTAAGGCAAAGAGTACTCATAACTTCGGAAGAAATTTCTGTATTACGAGCTCATCATATACAGGGTTATTAACAAAAAATTAAACTGATCTTGGTAAGGAAAGACAAAAAAAACAATCATAAATGATTTATTAGTTTCTTCTGTAGTAAATTCACAACTATATGTAGGTAACAGAATGGGAATTTCTATATTAACCATCACCAGCGGGTTGTATATTTGGTGCATGGAAAAACGAATTGTCTTAATCTGGACACAAAAATAGTATGGAAATGTTTAGATATGGATTATACTAACGATTGGAAAATTGGGTGACATGTTTTTAAATAAATGGATCAAAAATTACTATCAAACTCTACCTTTGTCTTTTTGTTATATTTTCGTATCATCGAAAATGACTTAAAGCTCTTAAAATAACCACAATTCCATATATTGTACCAATTTTACGTAGAAAGTGAAAAACATTCTAGATGGAAGTAAACTTTGCTATTTGTTGTGGTAAAAATAAATACAAAACAAGTAAATCTCATTAATTTACCATCACATTATTGACTCTATTTAAAAACCATGTTCAGGGATTATTGGATGTTTGGGTAATATTTTTATATTTATTTTTTTGTTTTAGAACGCTGGCAATCTAAATTTAAAGAATATACCGAACATTTTGACAAGTTGCATGGAGAATCTGAGAGATCCAAACCAGCAGCATCAGGAGAATTTAATGTTTGTGAATATTATGCAAACCATTTAAAAATTGATCAGGAATAAAAGGGATCTATCTAACTGAAATAGTCTTTAATATTTTATTGCGTTTTTCTATCTCATTTTTTAGACCATTAGTTTTACAGTACAGATAAAAAAAAACCTAAATTATCACCCTCCCCTTAGCCCTATTTACTGCTCAAGTAGCAATTTGACGTGTTTTAAAAAATTGTGCAATCAAACATAAGTTACGTGGACGACCTTACCACAACGTTGTCACAACCCTGTTTTGCACCAATTTGGTTAATCACTTTTGGGTTTTTACAACGTTTCGGTTTTAACTCTAGGTAGCAGTTGGTCGTTTTATAAACGTTGCCGAATTTATTTAAAAATAACTATACCTGCGCCCTCTCGCGCGGCGTTAACAGTTTACTTTCCAGGGTATTCAGAAAATAGTAGATTTTTTAACCAAATAATTACTGATGTTCGAAATCGACACTTTCTGACAACTACTAACGCATATGTTTTATTTTTATACTCAAGATGCTCTATTTATATTGTTTAAAAATAACGATTTCGAATTAGAAATTACCAATGCATTTCATTTTATTGTCAAATATACTATTACAAAAAAAAAACAAAAAAGTCATATTAGATAAACAATATTTAAACTTGATATTGATTCAAACGTAAACTAAACGGGATATATATATATATATATGAATTTTTACTAAAAAACTAAAATAAGGCTTTATAATCAATTGTTTATGTTTGTTTATTTCCCAAATTGTAATGGCGACCATGTTTGCATAGACAATTACAGTATAAACATGGCGTAGGAGTATAATAGGCTTTAATGGTAAAGCTTAAATTAAAAGTGTTTAACTCAGTTTTGCCAATGTAATGATCAATGCCAGATAAGCAATTCTCCAATCCATGGTACTAAAAGTAGCCATTACCCATGTTTTCAACATGTACGGTTTTAGGAATACCTATTAATGTTCTACTATCTTTAGGTAACCCTGATACCCCACATGTATCTGATATTCTACCATCCAATTGGATAAAAATACTCGAATTTTAGAGGCTGATGTATCCTCCACTCCACAGATTGTGGCTTTTACTCTTGTTCTTGACCTTCGCTGATCTCTTCCGCTAGATTGATTATTGAGATCTTTCCTTGGTTCTTCAACATTGGTTCTTTCAATTGATTAAAGTGTTCCTCCTGCATAAATTGTTGGTCCTCTGGATCATTAGTTGTTTCTCGTCGAAGAATTTAAACTGTCGGTCTTCATGTAGGCTTGTGCATGTGAAGTTTCTTCCCGGCTTATTTTTTTTGCCTGTAATAGGAGGCAGTATATTTAAAAAAGGTTGGTTTCAAAGGCTACCCCGCAAAAACGTTATTAATTTAACTTAAAAATTGCCCACTGCTTACAAGGTCGGCTCTCCGTCGGGAAAACGTTTAATATAACTAAAGTTGTCACTTAAACGTTTTTAGAACGTTATTCCCATTCCCAAAATATTTACTACATCTAGTTGGTTGGGTAAACGTTGTATCAACGTTTTAGTTTAACATTATTTAACTGAAGTCATGCTCAACGTTAAGACAACGTTGTTCAATGCTTTAAAGAACGTCGTTTTATAAATGACAACGTTAATTTTAGTGTATTATGTGCTTATCGTCGCCAAAATGCTACTTGGGTGCTATTAAGATTAATCAATAAATGAAGAGTTATTCAGAACTTTATTGGTATTTTTTTTAGTTGAACAAAGGTTCTTGTTTTTTATTTAACATGTCTTTTTCTTCATCTAATAGTAGAAATCTTAGCCTACATAACCCTTTACAGAGTACCACATTATATGTACTGCGGTTTCCTCCTTTTCCTGACAAAACCTGCAATTAGCTTCCTGTGCCAGGCCTATTTTATTCATATGTTCGTTGTGTCCTCTAGAAAGACCTAATATTATTCTAGTAGTTCTTCTGTTATAACCTAGTAAGTAGGGGAGGTGTGGGAGATTTGGTACCCTGGGAGAGTTGGGACAGTCTTATTTTGTTGCGTTAGGTTGCTACTGTGAGGGCAAAATAGGGGAAATGGGGATTAATAGGAAAAAAAAACTAAAGAATAGTAAAAAAATCGGTTGGGTTGCCCGAAAACTTTCCCGAGGAGTATACACGAATACTTTTTCAGATATTAAATGTTAAAGTTTCAAATTTTGACGTTTTTTATTTTTAAATTTTTGACAGGTGACAGTTGGAGAAAAAATTTTGACTGTTCTAAATAGAGTTTTTTAAGGGCTTTCAAATGACATATTGCAAGTAAAATTCCTTGACATATTGCATCTGTCATTTTGTGATAGTGGCACTTCCGTTTGACACATATTATGACATGTGTCAAACGGACGGGAAACCCAAATTTCAGCCCAATCGGATTAATACTTTTTCAGATATTTAAGGCTGAAGTTTCAAATTTTGACATTGTTTTATTTTTGACAGATGACAAGGCTTTCAAATGACATATTGCATGTCCAATTCCGTGACATATTACATCTGTCATTTTTTGATAGTGATACTTCTGTTTGACAGATGTCGTACAAAAATGTGTGGCCTCTATCGTGGAAGGTAGACAGACAGACAAACAGGCAGACTTTCATCTGGAAATGGTCTTAATCGTCTCAGAGGACCATAAAATAGAAATTTCTCTTTTTATCTCGAAATTTGTTTTTAGCTCGTTCACAATACTTCTAGGAGGTGGGTCGGGAAAGTAAAATAGATTCAAATAGGGACAAATGGGAAAAAATAAGGGAAAGTGTCAAAAAAATAATGAAAAACAGGGAAAAATAGATAAAATACAGAAAAATGCAAAAATAGGGAAAAAGTGGTAAATGTAGGAAAAGAATTTGAAAAATAGGAAAAGAGAGGAAAAGTAAAAAATAAAAATGGAAGGAAACACCTTTAGAATTGAAAAAATGACTTAAGGAACTTCGTTCCTGACGGGGTCCCCAACCGCACAAATTTTTTTTTATAATCAAAAATTTCAATAAATTAAATTATGTTCAAATTCAAAATTAACAAGTACCTAAAATAAAAAAATATATTATTCTAAATATACAGGATGGTCAAATAATGTATCAAAATATAGTAATTTTGACTATTCTTATGTAATTTATACTATTGTATGAAATATGCTAATAATAATAATAAGTATTGTAATAACAGCACGACTACCCAAAATCAAAATATACAGAGTGCTCTTTATTATAATGAAATCATTTTGAATGAGTTATAGATGTTAATTTTTACTTTCCCGACCCACCTCTTAGAAGGGAAAGTATTGTGAACGAGCTAAAAAAAAATTTCGAGATAAAAACGGAAATATCCATTTTCGGGTCCCTGAGACGATTAAGACCATTTCAAGATGGAAGTCTGTCTGTCGGTCTGTGTGTGTGTGTGTATTCTTCCACGATAGAGGCCACACGTTTAATCTGATTGAGTTGAAATTTGGTACAGAGGATTGGGTTACTCGTCGGAAGAACCTATTAGTTTTTGTACGACATCTGTCGAACGAAAGTAGCACTATCAAGAAATGACAGATACAATATGTCACGGAATTGGACATGCAATATGTCATTTGAAAGCCCTCGCAAAACTCTATTCAGAACAGTTAAAATTATTTCTCCACCTGTCACCTGTCAAAAATAAAAAAATGTCAAAATTTTAAACTTCAGCATTAAATATCTGAATAGGTATTAATCCGATTGAGCTCAAATTTGGTATATGGGTTTGGGTAACCCGTCGGAAGAACTCATTAGTTTTTATATGACATGTGTCAAACGGAAGTCTCATTATCAAAAAACGACAGATGCAACATGTCACGGAATTCGACTTGCAATATGTCATTTGAAAACCATTGAAAAACTCTATACAGAACAGCCAAAATTATTTCTCAAACTCTTACATGTCAAAAATAAAAAAATGTCAAAAGTTGAAACTTTAACATTAAATATCTGAAAAAGTATTCGTGGATACTCGTCGGGAAAGTTTTGGGGCGACACAACCGATTTTTATTATTATTATAAATAAGTTTTGTATTATTTTGTACCTAAGTAAAAATTCAAATTCTGGTATAATCAACAAATTTCGATATAGAAAGAAGATCTTATGAAATGTTAATAGAAATAAAATTTGTTTTATATTAAGAAAATTATTTAAAATTTAACATTGAAAATTAAAAACCATTCAGTATAAAAAATTTTGGGATAAGTTTTAAGAATCAAGTAAGGGTTTAAAAAAAAGAATTAATTAGATACAAAAAGTAATAATAATTTAGATTTTTAGAATGTAAAATAACAAATTACAAGAAAACCTTGAAAATTCTTAAAAATCGTAAAAAATTAGGAAACAAGTCAATTTTGGATCATTTTAAAAAAAAATTGTCAGAAATTTTTATGAAAAAGCTTATAAGTATGGTTTGTGTAAAGGGAATTAATGTAGTAGGGATAATTAAATAAATGAATACACTGATGAAATACAAACTTTTATTCAACAAAAAAAAATAAAATAGGAGATATATTCAAATTTGTGAGCCACATAGGAAAGCAACTAAAAGAAAATGATCAATAGTAAAAGAACGTAAGGTGTAGTTTTCTCTATTTTTTTGTAATGTTTATTATTTTTTTTATATAGAACTCATCCAAAAATTTTGAGATCATAAATTCATAACATTTAGATTAAAGTCATATGTATCAAATAGAGGAGAGTAATTTATACTCAATCTTAAAAAAATTGAGAAAAAAGGATCAAATGGGTCATACATAAACAAGGTTCAAGGTAATTACCTTCAAATGTAAATATAACGATATCGGTAGACGATTAGGCGATTATATTATCAACTGGCGAACCTAAATTAGAATTATCAAATAATTTGTTTTTACATAGTCGGATGTAAGGTATAATAATAATACGCCCTACAAATGTTTCCAAATATAACTTTATTTTTTAATTTATCAGATACTGTAAATGGATTGGAATTTTTTCAAGAAAAATTAACTAAATGATGGATTTTTATTTTTTATACGATATTTATATCTAAATGCTTTAAAAGATAATATATCCATTTTCTAATATAGTAAATAAAATTTTTAAAATGACTTTTTCTGTTGTTAACCGGAAAACTGGAATTCAAAATTGGCGTTATTATATATTTGACAAGTGCATGAAAAATTACTTTCAGCGATCTTTTAAACAAAAAAATGTTTCTATATCTCAATTATTAACAATGTTAGAAAGGGGTGGAACGTTATTTAACTTTTTGCAAATTAATTAAGAAATACATTTCTACAAATTCAAGCAATTCTGATAATGGTTCAGTTAATTTATCCTCAAAGTTTAAAAAAATATATAATAAATAAAATAGAATTGGTATTTAGTAAAATAAAGTATAAATTACTAATAACAATATAACCGTTATTTTTTATTTCATGTTCTATTAAATATAAAGAAGTAAAAATGTACAGTAACTTTTTATTTTCCGAACAACAGAGTTGTATAGAAGGAAAGTATTGCGATCATGGTATTTTGGCCATACCCTGATTTTAACGGATCTTTACGTTTTGAGGTCACCTTAATCCATTTATACCATTTTTAGCATGATGTCTGTCTGTGTGTGTGTGTGTCTGTGTGTGCGTTAGAACACGATAGCGTCTAAACAGCTGAACCGATTTAGATGAAATTTTATATACATATTTAGGGTAGCAAGGAGACAACCTGTATAGATTTTGGAGTTAATCAGACAACCGGAAGTGACAGCTGCTATAAGTGATGACGTCATTACTAAACAAGATGGCAATAAAGTTTTACACATATATTTTTTATACGTTATAGTTTAATTTCGAATAATTAAAATTTTCAAAACCGTTTGCCATTGTTGCGAGATTTATCAAAAAGTAATTTTTTTTTCATATTTTTCTTAAATAACCAAAATAATGCATTTTTATGAAAAATTATAGGATATGATAGTTGTAGAACATAAAATTTTCTACACATTTTGTCATTACCGTTTTTTTAGTCCTCATAGTTTCGCCGCTAGAGGGCGTGAAAAAAAATTATATAGATATTTGCAACTCTTTTAGATTTTGAGACAAAATTATTGATTTTTATGAAAAATTATATAAAATCAAAATTGTAGAACATAAAATTATTTACAAATTTTGTCTTTACTTTTTTTTCGAGTTCCGCATAGTTTCGCCGCTAGTTTTTATTTTAATTTTTAAACAATTTTTATCTTTATGGAATTATTATTTTTTAGTTAAATTTTAATATTAAAAATTTAAAAAAATTATCGTCAAATTTGTAATAACTTATTTTATAATTATAATTTTTTTCAAAATTTTATTACAAATATTAAAGTTATTGAAATGGGATTGTCACCAGTCAAAAAATAAAATTAAATTCTAAATTTAAAATGTATTTTAGTTTCTTAAAATTTAAAATTGTAATTATTACAGGCAAAATAAAGAATATTTTTAAAATTTTTTGTAATTTCGTTTTATCAATAACTATAAAATAAATGAAAAAAGTAAATAGCTTAGCCGAAAAGGATCCAAAAGTATTATATGTGTAAATTATTTCATAATTTTAACATAGTATTTGTAAAAGTTATAGCGATTTTTTTTTTTGTTTTTCCTTATTTTCTCGTTTTTTCTCATTTTTTTGTTTTTTTTTTCTATTTCTTTCTTTTTTGTTTTTTTCTCATCGTTTTCTTGTTTCTCAGGTTTTCTCAAATTTTTTGTAATTTCTGTAATTTTTTCTAATTTTTTGGTTTTTTTCTAATTTTTCTTCTCGTTTTTTTTTTCTTTTTTTTTCCGATTCTTTCTCCTTGTGTTTTTTTTTTCTATTTTTTTCTTTTGTTTTCAGATTTTTTTTCTTATTCCTCTTATTTTTTTTCGATTTATTTCAATTCTTTCGAATTTTGTAATGTTTTTACGATTTTTTTTTGGTTGTTTCTTGTTTTTTTTTCCAAATTTTTGCCGCTTTTTCAATTTTTTGTGATTTTTTCAAGTTTTTTTTTCGTTTTTTGCAATTTTTTGTTGTTTTTTTATTAAATTTTTTGATTTTTCCGTTTTTTCCGTATTTTGGGAGTTTATTTTTCTTTTTTTACCAATATTTTCTGATTTTTCCAATTTTTCGATTATTCTAATTTGTTCTCGGTTTTTTTTCTCATTTTTCTTTTTTTTGTTGTTTTTTTCTTGTTTTTTCCCGTTTTTTTCTTGTTTTTTTTTTGTTTTTTTCCATTTCTTTCTTTTGTTTTCAAATTTTTTTCATTTTTTTCTTATTCCTCTGATTTTTAGCGTTTTTTTGCCATTTTTTCCGTATTTTTTGTTGGTTTTTTAAAAATTTTTGATTTTTCCGTTTTGTCCGTGTTTTACAATTATTTTTCATTTTTTTGTCAATATTCTCTAATTTTTCCAATATTTCGTGTTTTTTTTTCTTCGTATTTTCTCAGATTTTTCGATTCTTCTAATTTTTACTCGTTTTTTTCTCATTTTTCTGTTTTTGGTTTGTTTTTTCTGATTTGTTTTGATAAAAAATTTGATTTTTTTTTCGTTTTTTAAACAAATTTTATTAATGAATTTTGATCCATAAATCTTATATTAATGTATTTTGATGTAGAAAAACTAAAATATTCGATTAAACAATTACTTTACTATGAGTGTTCGGAAAGTTGGGTAGGATTACCCCCTCATTTTTATTCATAACGTAAAAATTCTTCACTTTTGTAGTATAGTAAGAAGAAGAATTATTTGAGACTCATTATAAAGGTCGAATGTAATAAACTACCTACGCTTAACCACATCTAACTATGGTTTATGAGTACGGCAATAAATTCAACCTCGTTTCAAAATTATACAGCTCTCTGGACCGTATTACAAATTTTGTTTTTTTAAATAATAAGTATTGATCTATATTACTGTTACGGATCTATTATTTTCCAACAAAAAACTGTAACTTCAATTTTCTAGAAAATTAGATAGGGTTGATTATAAAGTAATTAAAACGAATTATTTTTTAGCTAAAATGATGTACATAACAATTGTTTTGTTTTTCTCAAATAAAGGAGGCATGTTATTTATTTATAATATTATATTTTAAATATAAATAATTATTAAGAAACAAAAATAAATAAGTGACAAAATTAAGACTTTTTAGGTAACTTTAGTTTGATTATAAAGAACTAAGACCAAGAGGCGCCAATACCATATGTTATCTTGCCTGAAATCGTTTTTGGACGGGCGCTCCGTTAATATTAAAGATAGGAAGCTGCGGTTTTCATCAATCGATTCTGCAGTTAATTCTTTAGTGCGCGTCTGTGGCACTTTTTTTAAAATAATTTTAGTAAAAGTGATACGACTATCAACTTTTTTCTCTAAACAAATTTGAAAAATGTAGCACAGATGTACTCTTCTCATAAATATTTTAAATATCATGAAAAAAAACGCATATTTTTAGTTGCTATATTAGGCGAGTTCTGGTCCAACTAAGAATAATTTTGTTTTATAGGGCTCTACCCTATTCTGCGCAGAAAAAATTGGACTCGAGGGTAGGATTACTTAACATTGACCGGAGAAATCAAAAAAAAAATTTTTGCACCAAATTTACTAGAATACAAGCACATTATCCTTGGTTAATGGACTTATCCAGTAGGAACGAATTTATTGGTTTTATATTAATGAATGAATAGCTTAAAGAACCTAATTGCTTATGTTGATTTTCATTGCTCTTATAATATTCACTAATTAATAAAAATCAATAAAAAGTAATTAATATATTTTGAAAGTGGCGCTACTTTTTGACCAATAATTGACGTTTTACTTTCTACAGCATTGCCAAGATTCTAGATTTGTTCGTTTGTAGAAAAAAATTGACATACTTCTTTCCTTCTTTTAATCATAACAAATGAGAAAACGAGAGTTGCCAGTTTTATCGATATGACAACATAGCCAAATATAAATCAATTTCAATTGGGCCACGTCACAAGCCACTATAGCCCTGATATTCAAATTTTAAGAATTAATTACAGCCGCAGGATCGGTCTCAGAAGGGCTGGACCCTGTGCAATGTGTTATGGTAGGCCAAAATTATAAAATAAAAATATTAAAAAAAATCACAAACACAAAAGTCACGTGGTGTGTGGGCCTCTTAATCAGTAAATCGATTTTTTAACTCTCTCTGCTTTTACTCTATTATAACTATTTTTTTTGTAAATATTAATACTGAGTTATGTGGTACATTTATTTAAATTTATCTATAAAAATACAAATTATTCATTTATGTTATGTGATTTATAAATTGTTGAGTTTTTTTTACTAAATTGTAATCCACCGATTTGTATCTATCTTTATGTTATTTTAATAAAAATTAACACCAATTAATGAAACAACTTCAAATTATACTTAAGTACGGTCCATATTTAAATTTGAAAAGAGGTACCATTTTTTTTAAAGATTTATAACAGTTTCCTATAAAACAGTAAAAACCCTCCTAAACCCTAATGTACCCTAATAAAATATAAATAAGTCAATCTCAAATGTAACGTGTTACTTTTTCAATAATGCGTTACCTGTAAATTTCAGAAGTTGGTATAACGCGTTACTTTCGGAAAGTAGCGAATAAATCGTTAATTTTTTAAATGAGAAATTTTTGTTCCTTATCCCATAATTTTTAACGCAAAATCCTTTTAACTCAAAACATCTAAAAAGTTAAAAAAATGTACTTTTAGAACTAGCGATATTGAAACACCTTGCATACTATTTTTAGATTTAATTAAAATTGCAGATTTGTTATCAAAATCTAATTGATAACCAACTAGTATAAAAACCAGCAATATTTAAACAATAATTCAGTTGCACAATTCCGTTTGCATCAACCAAAAATCAATATGGAAGGGTATTTAATAACAAACAAAAAAGGGGTATGGGACCATCATGGGAAACAAGAAAAAGAGGTCCACGACCATATTGCTCAAATGAAAGATTGGTGCGATAATGAAGAAGATATCGAAG
Organism: Neocrepidodera transversa; assembly: GCA_963243735.1. Taxonomy (NCBI): domain Eukaryota; kingdom Metazoa; phylum Arthropoda; class Insecta; order Coleoptera; family Chrysomelidae; genus Neocrepidodera; species Neocrepidodera transversa. The sequence continues at coordinate 18,075,754 of OY725337.1, read as the reverse complement.
AAACACCATGTGAGTAAAAAATAATTAAGTAATATTAGTAATAGCATTTTCTAAGAATTAGTAGAAAAATATTTTTTTTGAATTATAAGGAGATCAAAGGCGAAGAAAAATGTATCACTTTGATACTTCTAAGGAAAATATTATTTTATATAAAAAAATTATTTCAGGTGATACAACAATTAATCACTTTCTCTCCAATTGTAAGTATGATGTGGACAAAACCAAACAGGTTATGGATGTATATAATTCTAAAGAAGAACTAATTCCAGAAATTTGTCAACTTCGTCCTTCTGATATACCTGATGCGTACGAAGCTTGGTAAGTACCACAAAAAAAATTAAAATAAAATTTTTTAATGGAACATCCTCGATTTAAATTAATAGTACTTAACAAACAAAACCAAAAAAGCACATATTAAAATGGAGGTTCGAGGTTCCACCTTTGATGTATTTCCCATTCCGGATCTCATCCTTTTAAATTTATTTTTTTTCTAGTACTTGCGTACCACTTCCAAATCTAACACCAGATCTGCACAGAGTTATTCTCGTCAGACTTAATGATTCAGCCGGTGAAAAATTTAATTTTGACGAAAGCATTGCACAGATGGCACTACATATCAACGAAGTTAGAGTAATGGATGATCACTCTACTGGCGATGAATATGTCTTTGATTACAAAAATGTTAATCAGGCTTTCGTCAACAAATTCAATGCGACAGGTATCAAGAAATTCGAGTTTATTCTTAAGGTAAGGCATATTTTTTATATATAAATAAAAACTGCACCTAGTACATAGAGCCTTTTCTCAGTTAGCTAAATAAATTTTTTCGAAACTGTAAATTAATCTTTTAATTTCTACCAAAAGTTATAAAAATCAGTATCTGTTGGCAAATAGGAAGATTGCAAATTTATTTAAATTTATATTTTTTAGTTTTAGCTTTATATTCTAAAAAGTATTTATATAAAATATCAGATAAAAAAACTTCAAAGCAACAAATTATAAAAAATGTAATTGCTAAAATCAAGATGTTTACATGTAATCTAATTTTGATTCAATGATTTATACCGTATTTTTTACCAATACGAAGTGTAAACGTACATTTTATTTAATAATTATACTAATTTATACCTTAAACAAAAAACGTGATTCATTATTAATTCAAGATCATGAAAAAATGAACAAGAATCGTTTAATTCGTGTGTAATGTATGTTGCATAATGTACATTAAAGCACAGAAACTTATATCGTAGCGACTTCTTAGAAGAATACCCGAATTCATGTGTAATGTATGTTGCATAACGATAAATAATCTTGTTAAATTGTATCCCCACATATGAGGCGATAACTTAGACTTGGCAACATCCGTTTGATTTTTTACGGTTTTGATGCTTTACTATTCTGTCTCTTTCTGGTATATGAGGCGATAACTTAGACTTGGCAACATCCGTTTGATTTTTTACGGTTTTGATGCTTTACTATTCTGTCTCTTTCTGGTTTTGACTCTTTACATTCTGTCTCATTATTTTATGATGTTATACGGGTTTGATCGATTGGCGCTTTGATAAATTGGGATTATGATAATATAGCGTTCTGTTTTAATACTATTCTGAGTTTATAAGAGTTTGATCAATTGGTATTTTGATAAATTAGTGTTATTATATTTTACGTTTTTGATGTATTAACTATTTGAAGTTTTAACGTTCTGGTTTTTTAGTATCTTGATATTTTATTAATTTGATAAAATATCTATTTGATTCTTTATTATTTGTTTCAATACGATTCCATTTTTTACGGTTTTGATACAATATCATTTTGCTATAATAGATGTTTGATTTTTTAATAATTTGATATAATAACCTTTTGAAAAAATATCTGTCTGATCTTTTAAATTCTGCTAAATTGTGGCCTCCCAATATATTATTATAGAAAACATAATTTTCTATAGTTGAAAGTTAAAATTATTACTATTAAAAATTATATAAGAATTTTTGTACAATTGTACCTAAAAGTAACAATGGATTCAATGTACACTGTTGTACATTATTGAATGTTAAAATATTTTATATAGAAGTTTAATGGAAAACTGCAGCTATTGGCAATTTTTTACAATATCGTATTAGATACTCAAGAGAATGAATCCTAATTTAAAAAAATCTGATCCAACATAAATTAAACGATTGTTCTCATTGAGTGAACAATTTTTATTGTAAGCAGTACGACAACATTTATTTTATTAAAATTAATGATCGAAATACTCATCATATGGTTCTAATTAATTTCAAAAATTGGTAAATTTTATCTAATAGGTCATGTCATTATTGTCGATTTACCTATTACCTATATCAATACAAGAAACCTCTGTTTCTAGTTGAAATTAAAAGTCTTAACTAGAGTATCTTTTATTAAACTTATTAACGGATATTTATGAATTATGAATACTTATAACTTTTTACCTGAAGTTCGCTCACGAATTGATTTTTTTGCTACAAATATGAATATGATCTATGAACTTTTTTTTTATATTTTCAGGAAATGTATGGAATTGATGTAAAAGCTATACATTTTATTAACTACAATCCTGTAGCTGACCGTGTCGTGGATATGTTTAGGACCCATTTGGTCTCAGACCTCAAGAACCAGGTAACAATTTATCATCATTCGTTATAATTTCAGTTTTTCCTTTTCTTACATACATTCAGCAGAAAGACGGGTTTATTTCAGGAATCTATATTTAATTATTTTTAAATACTGTAAAACAGGAAAATGGAAATGTACCTATTTTTACCTCTCGCCCTTCAGATAAGAGAGGTATAGGAATCATGCTAAAAAATGGGTAGTGAGTTTTCAATGAATAAACACGTTTTAGGGTCCCTAGAATACGATTTTAATATTTTCGCGATGATGTCTGTGTGTGTGTGTGTTAGTGTGTGTGTGTGTGTGTTAGTGTGTTAGTGTGTGTGTGTGTGTGTGTGTTTGGATGGATGTTGTAGTAACGATAACTCAAAAACTACTGAATAAAAAAAATTGAAATTTTGCATACAGGATTCTGATACCCTAACTTAGATCTGATTAGATTTTGGTGCCAATCGCACAACAGGAAGTGGCAGTTGCTATGGGTGATGACGCCATTATTATACAAAACGGCAATTAAGTTTTACACATATATTTTGTACACCCTATAGTTTATTTTCATCTCATTAAAATTTTCGAAACTTTTGCCATTGTTGCCAGATTTACAAAAATATAATTTTTTTTCATACTTTTTTGTGTCAACCTGTAAATTTTTGATTCAAAAATGGCGAGAGGTCATGTGCTGGCCACATCAGATTTTTTTTAATATTTTTAGATTCATGTTCATCATAATTTGGAAGATTTGTACAAACATATTCCTAAACATATTCTGCCTAAGGAATATGGTGGTAACCAACATTGCCTTAATGATTTGAATAGTAAGTAACCATTAAAAATTGCATTAGCGTTGATTATATTTTATAAATACTTAGTTTAAATACAAAAGAAAAATAATTTACATTGCGAACCTAAATTATTTAAATAAAAATACTTGCGTACATTAAAATTTGTAAACGATTTTAATCTATTAAAGAAACTAATGTTCTATTTACTTTTTTTTTTAGAAAATTGGTTATCTAAGTTGAAGCACCATCACAATCGATTTGAGAAGATTCATAAAAAAGCTAAAAGATGCAAACCTGTAGCAAAACCAGCAGCAAGACCAGCAGCACACAAGAAGAAATTTAACGTTCATACACATTATAAAAACCATTTAAAAGTTCATTGCAAATAAAAATGGTTTACCCAAATCTGTTTAATAATACCATATGAGGTATAAGGTTATATAAATAATTTATTTTTTTAACTAATTACAATCAATAGTAGTACTTATGCAATTTTATAACTAAATGTGAAACATAAATTAAAAAATACATAAATAAATATTAACATAATTGTGTTGTTACACAACAAATATTTAATATTAGTAAAAACTTTTTAACGATAATATCAAAATAACAAAATGTTTGGTTAAAATAAAATTTTCCTTTAATTACTTTGAAGGTTTGGGTTTAAAAATTTTTATTGTATAACTTTTAATATTTCATTATTGTACTTGTTAAACCATTAAAGAACAAATGATTTAAATTTGAGTTTTTTTCAATCCAATAAATAGTATATTATACACAAGGTCGAGAAGTAATTTTATTCACAATCGTATATGTAATAGCTCAATTACACACTTTTTAAAGGTCGGGAAATAAGCTAGTACAAACTTTACTTCCTGCCCACGGGTGGGAAGTGATATCTGTCACTTCCCACCCGTGATCCGGATAGATTACTATAGACCTTTCATATCAGTAGAAAGCAATACATAGTATTATTAATTACAACAATAAAGTAACAGACTTTATCTACAACTATTAAGTTATATATTAATTATTCAACTGCTTTTAAGCAATTAATAGTGTCCATAAACAAAAAGCTTGAGTTATGGCTTTCCATAACTCACTATAGTGAGTTATGGATCTGAATGTATATTTACTATACAAAGGTAGAAAAAATCTAGTTTTCTACAAGTCGATTCGCGGAAGCGGAACACTCCATTACCGTCATTGAGGGGAGTAATGTCACTTGATGTTTTTATTTAATTTAATTAATTTTGACGATTATAAATCAAAAAGTTCAATAATAATAGCTGTTATTTCATTATCTTGTGAGCATGTTTCGAAAAAACTAGCAACTTTAAACGCTCAACCAACTCGTTAGGATCGTCCCAATACACGTATTCAATAGGTTTTTCATTGTAAATCAAATCGCATCATGTTGCGGCTGATTTCGATAATCCTGCATCTTCTCGAGGATAAAACAGATAATTCTGAAAGTGAAGATGAATTATTAGGTACACCTCCAGAAATGAGACAAATAGCTAAAACTACAATCCAGAATTTATTACCCGAAAAATCACAAAACAAATATAAAGGTGTATAAAACAATTTTCAAGATTGCTGTAATAGTAAGAATGTTACCTCGTTTACAAAAAATGTACTTTTGGCATATTTTAAGGAGCTTAGCAATAAATATAAAGCATCGTCTCTATGGACTTTCTACTCTATGCTAAAAAACACACTCAACATACATTGTGAATAAAGTTCTTTCTCTGTACTTACAGCTTAATATTTATTGTTATAGTTGTAGATAAAGTATAGTTTTCAACTTGCGGTAATGGTCATAACTCACGCAGATGAAGTTTGCAGCACGAGCCGCAGGCAATATGTCATTTGAAATCCCTAGAACAACTACATTCAGAACACTTAAAATTATTTCTCCAACTGCCACCTGTCAAAAATAAAAAAATATCAAAATTTGAAACTTCAGCATTAAATATGTGAAGAAGTATTAATCCGATTAAGCTGAAAATTTGGTATATTTGTTTGGGTTATCTGTCGGAAGAACCCATTAGTTTTTGTACAAGATCTGTCAAACGGAAATATCACTATCAAAAAATGACAGATGCAATATGTCACGGAATTGGACATGCAATATGTTATTTGAAAGCCCTTGAAAAACTATTCAGAACAGTCAAAATTATTTTTTCAACTGTCACCTGTCAAAAATTGAAACTTTAACATTAAATATCTGAAAAAGTATTCGTGGATACTCGTCGGGAAATTTTTGGGGCGACACAAGCGATTTTTTTATTATTGTTTTTATACTTATTATTTTCTATTATTTCCTTTTTTCGATTTTTTCCTTATTTTCCCCAATATTTCTCTACCTTTTACCATTTTTCCATATGTTTCAATATTTATTCTTTAATTTCCCTATTTTACCATATTTTTCTCAAATTTCCCCATTTTGTCCTATTTTTCCTGTTTTTTCGCTATTGTCAGAAATTTCGCTAATTTTTATCTATTTTTCTAATTATTCCCAATTTTTCCCAATTGTTCTCTAGTTTTCTCTATTTTTTCCCTATTTTTCACTATTTTGCTCTGTTTATTCATATGTTTCCCTGTTTCCCCAAATTTTTCATTATTTTCCCCTATTTTGCTCTTTTTTTTTCTATATTTTTACCTATTTTTCACTACTTTTCTTGACTCTTTTCCTCATTTTTTCCTATTTTTCAATATTTTGCTTAAATTTCCCGATTTTGGCCTAATTCTCCCAATTTCTCCATATATTTCACTATTTTTCCCAAAATTTCCTATTCATGTTTTTTCATATTTTTCCCTATTTTGCTCAATTTTTTCCAGTTTTGCACAATTTTTCACATTCGCTGTTTTTTTTCCTATTTTTCCCATTATCTCTTTTTCCAAATTTTGTATGTTTTTCCCTATTTTTCCCTTATTTCCGTACTTTCTCCTATTTTTTGCTATTTTCACGATTTGTCTATATTTGTCAATATTTGTCATGTTTTTCTTTATTTTTCTATATTATTTCCTATTTTTTATAATTTTCACTTGTTTCCCCTATTTTTTCCATTTTTCCTTGTTGTTCTCCATTTTTCTTCATTTTATTATTTTAAATGAAAAATCCAATATAATAATTTACACGGAAATCCTGAAGGAAATTTTCAACAGATTCCTACCAAATTTTTTATGTAGATTCCCTTCAGTGTCTGAAAATAACTATTATTGAAATTTTGAATTTAAATATTGCAAATAACAAAAAAGCAAAAAACGTAAATATTATAATAATATCAATTATTTTAATAAAGTCTTTAAAGAAACTAATTGAAAAATACGGTCCCAAAAATTCGATGTTCTATAAGCAATTTCCATAATGGTTTTAGTTAAGGTTTAATCAAAGTTTTTTAAAACAAAAAAAAATATAATAAATTAAAAAAAAATTGGTATTGATATTAGGTAATTGTTTATCATTTAAAGTTATCGAAGCACGACCTAGGTACTTAATTAATTAGAAATAAATAAAAATAGATTTTAGCCAATATAATACTTTCCCGCTCCTTATACCTAGTATAGTAGAATGATTTATTATATTTTTCTACAAGCGTGCGGAAAGTTGTACTTTTCCGCACTGATTTTATAAATGCTAAAATGATTAAAAATTAATTTTTGCTTGGTTACTATGATTACTTTCAGTCTAATGTTTTATTTATTAAGAAGCACTAAGAAAATTTTTGTTTAATGACAAAAAAATATTTTTGCTAAATTTTTTTTAATTCTAGGCGCTTGTAGAAAAAATATTGTTCCTAAAACTTGTTAGGAAAATAACTATTTTTTTTTTATCAATTTTTTAAAATCATTAAAAACTGTGATTTGAATCCATATGTGACGTGTGATGGACTTGGTACATTTTTTCTCTTACAGAAACTTTGAATTGACGTTTGACAGAGTAATGAACAAACAATATAATCAATTCAATAAGGAAGCAACTTTGAGGGTTTTAGAAATTGTTAATTTGATAATAATTATAGTTTTATAAAGAGATGATGTATTAAAAAAATTATGTTATGCTTTTAGAATTAGTGATATTAAAACACCTTGCGTATTATTTTTAGATTTAATCAATATTGCAGAATTGTTATCAAAATCTTTTTGATAATCAACTAGTATAAAAATCGGCAATATGTGAAAAATAATTTATTTCCATAATTCCGTTTGCATCAACCAAAAAGTTTCAGGATGGAAAGGTGTTTAATAACAAACAAAAAGGGAGTATTAGACCATCATGGGAAACAAGAGAAAGAGGTCCACGACCATATTGCTCATATGAAGGATTGGTGCGATAAAGAAGAGTATATCGAAGAAACACCATGTAAGTAAAAAATAAGTTATAAACAAATAAATATGTCACTTTGATACTTCAGATGAAAATATCATTATAGCCAGGGTGGCCACTATTTAACTGAGAAGTATTGCTATCTAAGAAACCACAAGAGATACAAAGTCGGTTAAATGGGATAAAAGTTGCGTATTTGAGGGACGATTTTAATGGTTTTTTAATCTTGGAGTTATTCAAATTAGTTTCGAAGATAATCGACATATTCCGAAATACCCCAATTTTTTCTTTTCAATCTGGCATCGTTGTTAAGAGAGATATCGAAAAAATGTTTTAATGAAATTTGTTGTATTAAAGATTTGGTATAAAATGCTGGTATTGAATATGTACTACAACGTTTCGTATTCTCGGAACCATCATCAACTTCTTTGTTTGAATACTGACCTGCATACCGCGAATAGTTCATTTAAATCGTCTTTTTATTCTGAATTTAACCATGTAATACACATAGTGGTTTATCCTTGTTTTGGATAGATTGTGGTCCAAAACAAGTACCTTGTTATTCCCAGTACTTTTTTAAGTACGGATCTGCACCACATTATTTGTTTTTTTTTTTCATTTAAATGTCTTGCATTTCATTGTCTACCAAATAGCATAGAAAAAATCTAAAATGTCACAATGATTTCAATTTTAAACTATAAAAATGTGGCAAATATTTTTAAATTCTACTAGAGTTTGATGTTTAATTTAACAATTATTTCATTCTATGATCTAGTCAGCCTGGCATGTCTGATTTATTAGTTTGAAATGACACGTCAAACTACGAGGTTCTGTGTCACATTTTGACTTATTTATAACCTTTAAATATCTTTTTTCCCAAGTGAATTTAAATTTAAATATGGTTCGGTACAATAGAAATGAAAGAAAAGATATGTACGATGCATACATCAAATCAAATAGAAGTAGTGCACATGCTGCCAATAAACATCTAGAATTATATCCTGAAAGAAGACACACTTTTTACAGAGTTTCACTAAATATGTATTGAAACGGAAACGTTAATATACAAAGGGGAAAATATTTGAAGCACAACCAAGTCAACGATATTATTGTGTTAGCTCAGGTCAATATAAATCCAGAAACGTCTTCAACAGAAATCAGCAGAGAATGTGGTAGAATCCGTTTTAATAGTAAAGAACCCATTTGCGTCACGGTTAGATGCGCGAACGTGACGTCATAACAACAGCCATAATGAAAATTGCAAGTTCCAGTGACGTGGCGATTTTAATATTATTACCACGAATTAAGATAAATACATACCTACTAAAAAGAATAAGATTGTCTAAATTATTGTTTAATTATCAAAAATGGTGTATAGATAAAATGATTTTACTTCTTTACCTATGATTATTTATTGTGTGATGTAAAATATTTTTCGAATTAAACAAAAACAATCGTACAATGAAGAAAAGAAAAGTTAACGTACTTAAATGACAAATCCGAACTATAAAAAAAATCAACCCGTCGAATAGTAGTCCTAAAACTAAAAATCGTAAGGGATTTGCCGATCTATATTGAAATGTAAAATCCACGGGTTACAGGGTGGATTACATTTCCAAACTGGAGAACTCCTTCTCACTAGGCTGGGTTCAAAACGCCTAAATAAAATAAAAATTACAAAATATTATGAAAATTAATAAAATTAATGATCTTCTTTTTATTTTCTTCCTCTTCTACTTCTTCAGCTCTCCTAATAATTTTTGTTGTTTTTTTTTTTACTACTGCTCCTTATTCACTTTTGAAATTGTTTGTTTGCGTCTTTTAACTAGTCACCAATTATTTTTTTTTAAATCATTGTTCCTCAACTTGTATAAATAATATTGCTTACTTTTTTTTTACTTTTATTTCTTCATTCAATAATCATTTTTCATTATATATAAAACATTCCTTTATAAATATAATATTACATTTTATAGAATTATTTCTTTTTTAGCTTTTTTTTTAAATTTTTGACAACCTTCTGACTTTTTGATTTATTATTCTCCCTTCAATTTTTTTTTTCAACCCAAAACTTTTACATACTATTTTTTTTTAACATAATTTTAAACTGAAATTTTGATTTGACACCAACCCAATGACAAATCATTTCACCTGCTAAGAAATGCCATCCAACCTGTCACAGGAATTTCAAATTTCAAATGTCTTAAGCCCTATTCAGATTACAAAAAAAATTAGTTTATAGTTTTAATACCAGTTACCCACAATTTCTTTTTAATTTAGATTTTTCTCTTTAATGTTAAAAATAAAGAAGCACTGTTAATTTTAATTCCAATTACTATTCTCTTTTTTTTAACTCAACCAACACTTACTTACTATACTATTTTACAACAAATCTTATACAATTTTGTAACAATTACCCAAAAATACAGGGTATAACAAATTTCATAACAATATATTGTTTTTATTATCAGAAACTGCAAGGTGGTCATAAAAGTTAGAATAACAAATCATTTAGAAGGTGCCGGAGTGATATAGGTGGACGAAATATTAATTTATTAATACCTAAACTAGGACTAAAAAAAATATTAAATAAAAAAATTAAAATTACATTATTGCAGCTAATTATCCGCGCGCCACTGACATCATCGTCGCTAATCGACGGATGTATACAAGTTAAAATTGTGTTTCTGCACATATGACGCAAATGGGTTCTTTACTATTGAAACGGATTCTACTAGTGCGTCCAATGTAAAAAAAAATTCTCAAGCGGTATAAATATCATGATTTCAAGTACCAAAAAGTACAAAATTTACATCCCGGTGATTATGATAGAAGATTACAATTTTGTCGCTGGTATAAGCGTCAATTAAATATTGATAATTCTTTCAACGAAAAAGTCTTTTGGAGCGACGAATCAACGTTCACTACCGTTGGAGTTTTCAACAGAAAAAACAAACATTTTTATGCAGTATAAAATCCATATTTAGTGCAGGAAGTAAGACCTCAAGTCAGATTTTCTTTAAATTTGTGGTGTGGTATCATTGATAATCAAATTATTGATCCTATTTTTATTGACGGAAATTTAAATCAAAATATTTATGTAGATTTACTGGAAAACATGTTGCACAATTTAAATTTAAATGAAAGAGGAGCTATAAGATATTTTATGCAGGATGGTTGCGGACCATATAATGCTATTAGAGGGTTCCTAAATCGAACATTTAACAGAAGGTGGATTGGCACATATGAACCGGTCCGATGGCCACCTAGTTCGCCATGTTTGAATCCACTGGACTATTTCGTATGGGGATATCTTAAAACTAAAGTTTACTATAATGGCATCCCTAATAACATTAATGAATTACGTCAAAGAATTAATGACGCATTTGAGAGCATAACGGTCAAAATGATAACTGCGAATACAAGACAAATGTCCACAAGGGTAGATTTGTGCATAAGGGAATATGGAGGACACTTTGAACAATTTCTTTAGTTTCAAATTCAGGTTTAGGGGCCATTATGAAGAATAAAGACAGTAATAATTACGTACATTTCACGTCTATTGTTTCTTAGAAATACAAATACTGATTCTGACTCCTAAGGTTAACAAACAAAATGCGGTACAGGTCCGTACTCAAAAAATTACTGGGAATAACTAGGTACTTGTTTTGGGCCATAATCTATCCAAAACAAGGATAAACCACTATGTGTATTACATGGTCTAATTCAGAATACAAAGCTGGTTATGGTTTCCTAGATAGCCATACTGATCAATTAAATAGTGGCCACCCTGTATAAAAAATATTTTTAGGTGATACAACGATTGATCACTTTCTCTCTAATTGCAAGTATGATGTAGACAAAACCAAAGAAGTTATGGAGGTATACCATTCTAAAGAAGATCTAATTCCAGAAATTTTCCAATTTCGTCCTTCTGATATACCTGATGCGTACGAAGCTTGGTAAGTATCACAAAAAAATTAAATAATTTTTTTTTAATGAAATATCTATTTAAATTAATAGTACTGTTATCAAAGATTTAAAAATACCTCAACAAGAAAGGTCAGTGAAGTTGGCACCCACTTTTGCGAATTTCGCAAAGATTTTGTGTGTATTCGTTTGTCCATATATTGTCTATTATTGTCCACTAATTATATTCATTTGTCCACCCTTCGTTTCAAAATGGCAGTCCAAAAACTTTTTTTTGGAAATTTTCCTCTCGGCACTCACAAATTGAAAAAAAAGTTCAACCGCATAGGTCGTTTGTTCTTTGTTTGTCCACCCACCGGTTAATTATAATTAATTATATATATTTTAAAAAATTGTGAAGTTGGCATACCCTTTTTTGAATTTTGAAATTTTTTTTCGTGCATTCGTTTGTTCATCGTTAGTCCAAGATTGTCCACCTAAGATTTTTGTTTGTCCAAGCACCATTTCAAAACGAAGGACAAAAAACTACTTCTCATTTGGTTAAATTCTCAGGACGACAACAGACAAATGATTTTTAACATCTACAAATAAAATGCAAAAAAAAAACAAAGAATTAAACTGGACAATAATAGGCTAGTTGACTAAATTTGAAAAAATGGTTAGCACTCTACCTTAATATATATTTTACCCCAAAAATGTGTTTATTTTTAAAAAATTAAACATTTACATAATATATTTTGTGTTTTAAAAAAACAATTTAAATTTACCGCGAAAACACTCAAGACTGTCATTGCGCCTGGAATGACGTCACGCCGTGCGAAACAAAACTGTGTATGCAGTGTATGTACGGTAATTGTTAGTTTTCTTCAGATTAAAATGAATTTCTCGTATTACAAGTACTGTATGGTGCCAGAGTGTAAAAGCACAACTATTAAAACGCCAAACAAATTATTTATATATGTTCCAAACAATGGAAAAATACGGAAAAAGTGGCTTCAACTTGCAAGGAGGGATGATGCTCATTGTTTATCAACAAATTCAAGAATGTATTTTTGTGAAGATCATTTTGATGTAAGTATTTCACACAACACAATCTATGTTATTCTAAATCTAGCAAAACTGATTAAATTTTTTTTTTAAATATTGATAAAAGAATGAAAAAAAATAAATTGAGGTTAGGAGGTATGTTGTGTTAGTTTTATGATTCTAAATTTTATTTTAATGTTATATTTATGGTAATAAACACACTATTTTTATATTTTCAGTTGCCAAATGATATACTTAATTAATCAAACGCTCTAGACGCAGTTATTCGAACATACCTCAGTTCAAACCAAAGACTGCTATTTGATTACTCTCTTGTTTCTTCTTCAACTTTACTTATTACAGATGATGTTATTTGAATTTTTTTTAAAAAATCATCAACACATTTCTCAGTTAATTTACATATAAGTTGATGCATTGACACAGCCTGTGTTTCACTTTGATATTTTACGACTTCACAGTCCTCAACTTTTCTCTTCCTTGCCTTTTCCAGAAACTTTGTCAAAACAGATGAATTTGCTGGTAATATGGGATTGCCTTTGGACAAGTCTTTCGCTGTCATATATTTTAGACTGCTACCAACTCTGGACAGTTTTGATTTTTTCCAATAGCACTCCACTGAAGTGCATGATGGTTCCTCACTTCGGTGATGAACCCACATCAGAAAAGCTATGGCGTGCTTACAACCACCCTGTGAAGCTACACAGTCTTGACATTGAATAGAGAGAATAACATCATCTTCTTCGTCAACAATCAGTGTGCATTCATATAATTTTGCGTGAACTTTGTGTTCTGGACATATTTTGCACTTTACAGTGCAAAATTTACTATCACTCTTAAGCTGCACATAGCTTATGGCGTCGTCTCCATATGAAGCTCGTAAAGACCTGAAATTAAGTTTATTATTAGCTTAATTGTTTATATATACGAAGTGAACTTCGCAATTCTAACCTCGAAGTCAATATAAATCAACTCGCAATGTATGTCAAAATTATAGGTTATTGTCTACTAAACTGAATTTATGCTCGTAATACATATTTTATACTTGTGTATACTTACATCGAAGTTTTAACATTCCGGAATTCCGATGAACAAAAGCTACTGTTTGACGCGAAAAATCTGCCAACCATAACGGCGTCAATTCTTGGTAAGTTATTACTGTTTGCTTTGTTAAAGCATAATTCCATAGCGTATTATGCTTGTCTTTTATGAAATCAACTAAGAATAACTGTATCGACTTAATAAAAGCTGCTAAAAACGAAAAAAACTCAATACCCTGTTCTGTTGCATGTAAAACTCAACAACAACAATGACGTTTCGCACGGCGTGACGTAACACTTTCTGATTGTTGTTTACCATCACGTGACTTAATGCCTGTTTTTCGGAATTTATTTTCTAAAATTATTAATAATCTTTAATTTTTATAATAATTAATTTCGTTTTTTCTTATCTAAATATTCATGATTGATCACTAGAAACTCTTATCCATTTATTCTTAGTGGATATACAAGCCTATTCTGGCTGTTCCAGCATAACCGAATAATTATTTTTCCATGGGCTATTTTCGGTATACAGATCTAGCGAAAACAGAATTTAGGGAAAATTGACATATTGTTGTCCATTGCAATTTGTTATTTTTAAATTTTCATATCTCGTATTTTGCAATACAAGAACAACCCTTACAGGTTACAGGTTGGACCGAATTTAATTTGCGTATACAGAGATCTCGTAAAGAAATAGATCCAATATTTGTTAAATTGGAAGAAGGTGTGTATTTTCAAGACGAATTAATATATTTTTTCAAAGTTAAAATATCAGGTCCGGTTTCCGAGATATTTAAGAAAAACCGATATTGACAATTTTTTTCGTCTCAACTCTTATTTTTAAATACCTATACTTGTACTTTTCATTCATCTTTGAAATCCTCATTTTTGTTTTCTATCCAACCATGTACAATACTTATTTTTTTATTAGGTTTTGACAATGAACTAAACTTAAATAATTTTTCTAAGTATGGTCCTGTTCATTTTATGGGACGCAAAATGCACCTTATGGCTCACAGAGTCATAAAGACAGAATAGAGATTTTTTTAAATATTTATATTTTGAATGCAATAACGAAATAGTATGACATAAAAGTTTGTATGCACCGCGGGTATAAACAGATATTTATACATATGCTACATAAATAACGGTTATTTTTTGAATGTAGTTATTTAAGAAAATTTAAATTCAAATTATTAATAGAAACTAAGCTCAAAGTAGACTTAATTTTTAATTAATTTTATATAAGATAATTAATAAATATTTTCAGTGAAAATGGAACAGGACCGTACTTAGAAAAGTTCCTAAAGTACAGTTCATGGACAAAACCTAATAAAAAAATTAAATATTCTACATGGTTGGATAAAGAAAAAATTGGGATTATAAAAATGAAATAAAAAGTACAGGTCCGCTTTAAAAAAAAAATTGTTGAGGGTGGCTCTTCAAAGACGAAACGTTGTTTTAAAAAATTGGATAGGCTATATGAAGCGGTATTTGATCTTCAATAAAAAAACCTTATAAAGTTTTTTTCTATCTTTAAAAATTAGGGTGTTTATTAATTAAAACAAAAATCGTCGATTTCGGTTTTTCCCAAATATGTCGGAAATCGGACCTGATGTTTTAATTTGGGGGGGGGGGGAATTGGCTGCTAACTTTAATGAAAACCATTATAGTGTTTTAGTTTTGAAAAAAACAAATAAATAATTTTGAAAATACACATCTTCTTCCCCGTTTTACTGATATTGCATCTTTTGCGGTTTACGAGATATCTGTATACGTAAATTAAATCCGGTCCACCCTGTATAATAATGACACCTCACCGCAAACTCAATTAAGATTTATAAGTAAAATACTATCATCACATCAGGTTTTTAACCGGACACGGTGGCCAGGTTGGTTAGGGCATCGGCCTTTATACTTGGTCATTGTTCGGGTCCTGGGTTCGATTCCCATGAATCTCAAGTGGAATTAAAGTCAGATAAGAATGAGTAAATTCAAAAAGCTATTTTTGCCATGCGCAATTTCGAACAATGAAAAACCAGAACCAAAGTGGTATTGGAGGCTGTAGACGCGAATAAGTGGATTTAGATGAGGGGCGTCATAACTGATGATGTTTCCGATGCCGATGGATACGACAACAATATTTATGTGTTGAGATGTGATATCGAAACAAATATTCTCATATAATTCAATAATTTTTTCATATAGCATAGTGTAATTAAAGACAGAATTCGGTTTTGTCCTCCATATTGAAATGGTACTTGGACAAACAAAAATCTTAGGTGGACAATCTTAGATTAACGATGAACAAACGAATGCATGAAAAAAAAATTCAAAATTCAAAAAACAAAGAACAAACGACCTATGTGGTGGAAATTTTTTTTTGCAATTTGTGGATGCCGAGAGTAAAATTTGAAAAAATCATTTTTGGGCCACCAGGGATGGACAAACAAAAATACTTAGTGGATAATAATGGACAATCCATGGACAAACGAATGCACACAAAATCTTTGGGAAATTCACAAAAGTGGGTGCCAACTTCACTGAAATCAACAAGAACCACATATACTATTAAAACCAATAATATTTACCAATGGCCCTTTCGGATTTCCATTTTTGATGTATTTTTAATTCGGGATCCCATCTATGTAAATTTATGTTTTTCTAGTACTTGCGTACCGCTTCCAAATCTCACGCCGGATCTGCACAGAGTAATTCTAGTACGACTTAATGATCCAGGCGGCGAAAAATTTAATTTTGAAAAAGGCATTGCACAGTTGGTGCATCTCAACGAAGTTAGAGTAATGGAAGATCACTCTACTGGCGATGAATATGTCTTCGATTACAAAAATGTTAATCAGGATTTCGTCAACAAATTCAATCCGACAAGTATCAAGAAATTAGAGTTCATTCTTACGGTAGGGCATAATAAATTAATATTTTAATTTCTAGTAAAACTTTCAAGTAAGAAAATAATAAAATTCTTGTACATTTTGTAGTATTTGTTGGCAAATAAGACGATTACAAATTTATTTAAATTTTTTCCTTTGGCCCTTCGGATAAGAGAGATTCAGTATTCATGCTAAAAATTGGGTAGTGGGTTTTCAGTAGATAAACACGTTTTAAAGTTCCTAGAAGAATCTAGTATGCAAAATTTCAAAAAATTTTAATTCAGTAACACACACAGACATCATCGCGAAAATATCAAAATTGTATTCTAGGGCCCCTTAAACATTGAAACATTGAAAACTAAATACCCAATTTTTAGCATGATTACTATACCTCTCTTCTCTGATATAAATCTAATAAGTTATCCATATTTTAAATGTGATCAAGTGTTAATCATAAATGAAACTCGAAAGCATCTACCACAATAAAATTTAATTATAAAATAGGAAGACAACCCAACTAGCAAAGTTATTTTATAACTAAATGGTTATACAACTATTTTATTTTATTAATAATTCAGAATTACTTCCAAAATGCTAATTAATTACATAAGAGCTGCCATAAATGCTATTCTGTTGTAGGCAGCTAAATTGTTTTATAGATTTATCGCCAATACGTTTATAAAAGGTTTTATAAAACTGTCACGAAATTGTTGCAGAATCCAATCTTTGAACATCTTATAAAATATTTCTACTTATAAAAGTAAATTATTTTATAGTGGTTTTTTAGGACATTTCGGTGATATTTTTAACACTCTAATAAATATTTGAAAAAATTATTTTATAGTTGCTTTATGTTACTTTAATAAAAATAAGTATATTAAAGTACCATAAAAAATAATTTCATTCTAGTGATAATTTTATAACTATTTTATAGTGTATCAGTTATACAGTATAAAACAATAATAAAATTCTTATAAAATTAAAATATTTTGGTGGATACAGATATGTAAACTCAAAGTCAAAATGTCGCAGCTTTATGAAGGTTGTGGGGTTACAATAAAGTGAGTAAAGCTACTAATTTCGGCACTAAATGGATAATATCTTCAGGATTTATTAAGATACTAAATTTATTTCAGTTAAACTTTGTATATAGAAGGGAAAAAGCTAAAAATCAAAAACAGGGGAAGTAACAATTGAAACCTGTCACCTGGCCGAAGGAATTTAAATTAATTAAAACATTCTCCAATTTTCTATATCATTTTACTGCCTTGGATTTAGGTTGGTGCAAGTTAAGTTGACAATCAAGAAAAAATATGAATCTGAATAATAAGCAATGTCGTACTACAAAATATATTCTGAATAAAATTTTTTATATAAACGGTGACATGCTTCGGCCTCAAAGGACCATCATCAGGCCTATAAAAATAAATTACATGTAGGCAAGAAACATTATTATTAGTTAGTAACTTGCAAACTAACTAATAATAATGTTTCTTTCCTACATGTAATTTATTGTTTATAGGCCTGATGATAGTTCTATGAAGCCGAAACATGTCTCCATTTATATAAAAAATTTTATTAAGAATATATTTTTAGTACGACTTTGTGTATTATTCAGATGAATACCCACTACCACATTTGTGTATGGATAATTTGATTTACCTGAAAAAATATGACGTTAAAATTATAATAATTTTATTTTGCAACAAATGATTTTTTTAATTTTGTGGTTTTCAACACTGAGTTCACTTGCCAGTAAGTCAGCTCATTATTTATTTAGATTAAAATTATTTGTTATCATGTAGCCTTGATAATGAAATTAAATTTCAAAAATTGGTACAGTAAAAAAAATTTTCTCTTATCAACAAACCTAACAAAGGCTGGTTCACCGTGATAACGTAAAAAAGTTTTATATGTATTATCTTTATATACTTATATTTAAAATCATTATTTAAATAAAATTTGTTTTTTCACCTATTCCGGCCCTGTCTTATCAGATTTAAAGTTCATATTCTTCCATAATACAGTTATGTTAAGAATAAACCTTAATAAGCATATTGCTTAAAATTAAGGGAACCGCTACTGCGAAGGGAAGGGGGGTGGTGCAAGAAAAAAAATAAGGGTACATGAAAGGTAATTGTTTGTTCCTATTAGTTCTAACCGCCCTCAGTGGCAAAATTTGTTATATATATCACTTCCAATTAGTTTATTTAATTTCATAACCATTTTTAATTTTTACCTACCTTTTCATGTACCCCCTATTTTTTCTTTTGCACCAACCCCCCCTTCCCAGTAGTGGTACCCTTAATTTTAAGCAATATGCTTATTTAGGTTTAATCTTAAGATAATTGTATTTTGGTAAGTTATGTTCTTTAATTTTTGTAATTATTCCTATTGAACATATATTTATTCTAGACCTGAAGATGTCCTTTTAGTCGAAACTGTAGTTGTTTCCTATTTTATAATTAAATTTTATTTGATGTCGTGTTTCATTCATGTTTAAATTAATATAAGGGATTGTGTAAAATTTTTTCTTCAACTTATGTACAAAAATTTGAGTACTAGGAATTATGACCGCTTATAACTTTTTACCTAACGAATAGATTATAAATTTTTGTTATAAATTTAAAATTTTTTATATTTTCAGGAAATATATGGAAAAGATATCAAAGCTTTTCATTTTATTAACTACCATCCTGTCGCTGACCATGTCGTGGATATGTTTAGGACAAATTTGGTCTCAGACCTCAAGAACCAGGTAAGAAATAATAATCAATTATTAAAATTACTGAGTCCAAAAGCATCAGTATTAGTTTCGTAATGGCGAAAAAAAATTCTTACCCCTACTTTTTATCACATTTCTCAACATATCCCAGCTCCCTGAGTCCAAAAATGCAAAAAATCCTCTCCAGACGTTTGGATATCTGTCTGGCTGGATGTAAACACTGTAACTTTTAATGAAAGCTCCGATCGAGTTCCGGTTTTCAATTTACTGAGTTAGTTTTGTAAGGAAGTACCCTATTCAATTTGAGCAGGATCGGACCGGTCCTTCCGATACCTGCCATGTAAATTAAAGTGGATTGCAAGGGAAAACTTTTTTCCAATTCAAATTTTTAGAACTTTTTCTACTTCTCATCATGCATGTATGTGAAAAATTTGGCCAGGATCGCCCCACAACGATCAATAAAAATCAAGTTCTCAAGGAATAAAATCTTTTACACTGCAACGCCAATGCTTCACAGCATATAAAGTGTTCGCTCGATGGGCCGAAGTCCCGAAATGGTGCACCACCGTTTGAGGGTCTCTAAAATTAGTAATTTTTTCTTTTAATAAAATGGTATTTTTCTTCTGTGATTTAATTAATGCTTTGTATATTTTATCTTACTTAGATAGAATTACTGTATAATTTGTTTATAAAGCAAAGATAAATAGTTGGCCCCTTCTAGTACGGTTCTTTTGATTTAGGAGGACCTATTTAAAGTTATCCATTTATTTTAGTACATACAAAATGGCCTATTTTATTAAGCAATCAATAAACAATATTTTTTAAATATGGAAAACATGATTTACTTTCATTGAAATTTTAGTATTTCCTTTTTTTATGTAAGATACATACAGTATTTATTTTTTATTCAACAAAAGGACAGTTTTTTTTAGGTCTATATTTAATTTTTTTATTATTTTTAGATTTATGTTCATCATAATTTAGAAGATTTATATAAACATGTTCCCAAACATATTCTGCCTAAGGAATATGGTGGTGACGAACATTCCCTTAATGAATTGAATAGTAAGTATTAAAAATTACATTAGCGAGTATTTATAAATACCTAGTTTAAGCATAAACAAAAAATTAATTTAAGTTGCAAACCTAAATTATTTATTTAAAAATAGTTGCTTTCATTAAAATTTGTAAACGATCTTAAATTAAATATTTTAGTCTATTAAAAAAACTAATCTTCCATTTTCTTTTTTCTTAGAAAATTGGTCATCTAAATTGAAGCACCATTACGATCGATTTGAGAAGATTCATGTAAAAGCTACAAGATGCAAACCAGTAGCAAAACCAGCAGCAAAACCAGCAGCACACGGGAAGAAATTTAACGTTCATACACATTATAAAAACCATTTAAAAGTTCACTGCAAATAAAAATGATTCACCTATATGTGTTTAACAATACCTTGTGAAGTATAACGTTATATAAATAATTTATTTTGTATAAGTAATAAAAAACAGTCAATGTATAAATTAAGTAATAGTAGTACTTATGAAATTTTAAAATCAAAGGTGAAACATTAATTAAAAAGTACATAAATAAATATTGACATATTGTGTTGTTACATAACAAATATTTAATACTAGTAAAAAATTTTTTTAAAGATAAGATCAAAATAAGGTTAGCTTAAATTAAAATTTTCCTTTAATTACTTTGAAGGTTTGGTTTAAAAAATTTTATTGTATAACTATTAATTATTTCATTATTGTCCTTGTTAAACCATTAAAGAAAATGATTTAAATTTGAGTAGTTTGTTTAATTCCAACTAAATTGCATCCAGTTACTATAAAAAAAATTGTTTTAATTTTTAAAACGCATTAAAATTACAAAAATGAGGTTGAAAAGACGAAATTTTGCAACAAAATTATGATCGGATTCTATGGATTCTAAAGCTCGCATGACATGGAGCAATGCAACCTGCAACACCATGCAAGACTCAATTTGTCTTGTTCAAAGGCATGCGCATTTAAAGCCCAGCTGATCGACTTTTGCAAGAGCTTGCAATTGCAAATTTATCGGTTTGGATTTCTATTGTCTGAAAGTTGCAATTCTAGGGAGAAATCTAGTTACTTTTTGTTTACCAAATCACCAAATGTCACTTCACTTGACATCCAGGATTGCCATTTTTATTTTAATTGTTTTTTTGTCATATTTTTTGAGGTTAGAAAATTGCTATTGAACCGCCGTATCGGTCCTTTAAAATAATTTATGAAGCCGGCGGCGGTAGCGGTTAAAACCGCTTTGGGAGGGGGGGATTGGCAGCCATGTTGAAATGGCAAGAGACTTGCATAATATCAAACAACATGCAAGATTCAACGTCGGCAATACTTTGATCTTGCAAGAACTTGTTGCAATTTCTTGCATTTTGCATTGCAATTTGTCTTGATCAAAGGCATGCGCAGTTAAAGCCCAGCTGATCGACTTTTCCAAGAGCTTGCAATTGCAACTTTATCGGTTTGGTGTGATTTCTATTGCCTGGAAGTTGCAATTATAGGGAGAAATCTAGTTACTTTGGTTTACCAACTCACCAAATGTCCCTCGGGCTCTAGAAGCAAGGCAGCAGCAGCTATAATTATGGACAGTGATGCACTGATTACTTTCTTCTTATTTATTTTGCTTAGTTTTGATATTTTCATGTTTAAACAGATCGACAAAATATTCAAGACAAATAAAATATATTTTTTGAGGTTAGAAAATTGCTATTGAACCGCCGTTTCGGTCCTTTAAAATAATTTATGAAGCCGGCGGCGGTAGCGGTTCAATAGCAACCGCTTTTGGAAGGGGGGGGGGGGGGTTGGCAGCCATGTTGCAATGGCAAGAGACTTGCATTATGTCAAACAACATGCAAGACTCAACATCGGCAATACTTTGACCTTGCAAGAACTTGCTGCAATTTCTTGCAGGTTGCATTGCTCCATGTCATGCGAGCTTAAGGAGTCCGAAAATGCCCTCACTTGCAAAAATCGATAGTTTTTATCTGCCAAAAAAAAATCCTGAAAAAGTTTAATTTTTGTCATTTTCATCATCGGTTAGAACTTTGCATGAATAGATTGCTTTCTACCTTATTTTTTTATCGGTAATTTAGCGCTTAAAGTAAGACCTCGAAGGCGTGGGTTCGATTCCTATTGTTACTACACTTGTTATTGAGTCCTGATTATTGAGGGTATACGCTCCATAATCTTGACGTAAGTTCAAGTTTACTCTATGCTTCAAGTTTAATGAACGAAATTTTTAAACCTTTAAATAACTATTGAAAACATAAAAGACAAAAACGTGAAGTGATTTTTCAAAAGACAAAAAAAATCGAAAATCTCTAAATATAAAATAAGCAAGTTTATGTATAGCCCTATAGAAGTTTATGATAACCTGAACCGTTCAGACTTCGTATATTGTGTATGTTCTTTATGTCGAGTCGTACAAATGTTTTATTTGGAAAATTCTGGGTAGGGGGCATTTTTTTTCTAGTCCCTGGCAAATTAATTGCTTTAATGCACAAGGGAAATTAATGGCCCACAAGCAGTTTTTCTTTCGATGGGAATTTTTTTTAATTTAAAAAATAGTGTCAGACAAATATTTTGGGATTTTGGCGCATCCTACAACCCAAATATGGCAAAGTTATGACGTCATAAAATTTATTACCTTGCAGCTGATTTTTACAGAATAATTTAATGACAATATTGAAAATAATAAGTATTAACTCTACTTCAAATAACCAAAACCTTCAAACTTATTTTACAGGACGCAACGCTTCTAGTCTTCTGTCCTAAAAATAAATTTTTGTACCAAAACTATTATATTTGTCATTTCGATTTTAAAGATGAAGATATTTGTGTAAAAGAAGAATGCGGCCAGTATTAAAATATAGACATCTTCTTATGTTGCCCACAAATATACCTTGTTACTGGATCAGTTTAAAAAAGAAAAATGGAAATTAAAATTACTACTTTTTATATTAGGCATGACTTGAAAAGGGCTAAAATCTAACAGGAATTTAAAATTACTTTGCCATCAGTTTAAAAAAATTATAAAATTTTCAGTTATTATTATTATTACGTATTTTATTTAATTTTATAGAAATTTTGTTTTTAATTATTTCATATTTGTGTTATTAACCCTTTGACTGCGGCTAAAATTTTGCAGCATAGGGCCAAAATATTGAGAAATAAATAACATATTGGTATTAGTTAAATCAATTTAAATAAAACATCATTAAACTTGATTGTTATAATTTTCAAAAATTTAAAAACAAAACTGAGTTTTAAGAAAATCAAAAAATTCGGAAATATATCAAAAAATTTCAAAATTTCAAAAAAAAAATAAATAAAAATGTCTAGAAATGCAAAAATTTTGATAATTTCAAAAGTATCGAAAATTTCAAAAATATGTCAAAAAATTTAAAATTTTGCAATTGTTTTGGAAAATTCAAAAACTTCAAAAAGTAAAATTCTCAAAATTTTCTAAAATATATACAAAATTTCAAAAACCATAAAAGTATTCGTATACATTAAAAAATTTTCAATAATTTCAAGTATTTTAAGCAATTCAAAAATGTCAAACGTTTCAAAAAATATTAAAAAATTCTTTAAAAATTTCAAAAATGTATAAGAAGTTCGAAAAATTTGATATGCATTTTATTCCGAAAATTTCAAAATGTAAAAATGTCGAAATATTGAAACATTTTTTAAATATATCGAAAACTTCAACAAAAATATACCAAAAATAAATCAAAAATTTCGAAAAATTTTAATTGCTTTTTTTCCAAAAATTTCAAAAGTAAAAATTTTAAAGTATTCAAATATTTTTAGATATATCGAAAATTTCAAGAAACAAAATTATTCATCCAGTTAAAAATATTTTAAAAATTTCAAGAATTTTATTCCTTTCAAAAATGTCGAGCGTTTCAAAAAACTTTAAAAAATTATTCGAAAATTTCAAAAATATATCAGCAATTTCCAAAAACTTGAAATTTTGCATTTTTTTTTCGAAAATTTCCAAGAGTAAAAATTTTTCAAAAATTTCAAGAATTTTAACCAGTTCGAAAATGTCAAAAGTTTCAAAAAACATTAAAAAGTTATTCGAAAATTTCAAAACTATATAAAAAATTTCGAAAAATTTGAAATATTGCATTTTTTCGAAAACTTCAAAAATTTCAAACAGTAAAAATGTCAAATTATTCAAAAATTTCTGAAAAACATCGGAAATATCAAAAAATATAAATGTATTCGTCTGGTTAAAATTATTTTAAAAATTTCAAGTATTTCAAACATTTCGAAAATGTCAAAAGTTTCAAGGAACATTAAATAGTTATTCGAAAATTTCAAAACTATATAAAAAATTTCGAAAAATTTGAAATTTTGCATTTTTTCGAGAATTTCAAAAATTTCTAAATAGTAAAAATGTCAAATTATTCAAAAATTTCTGAAATATATCGAAAATATCAAAAAATATAAAATTATTCGTTTAGTTAAAAATATTTTAAAAATTTCAAGTATTTCAAACAGTTCGGAAATGTCAAAAGTTTCAAGGAACATTAAAAATTTATTCGCAAAATTTCAAAAATTTCGAAAAATTTGAAATGCAATTAAAAAAAAAGTTAATCTCAAAACGTTCAAAAATTTCTAAAATATATCGAAAATTTCAAGAAACATAAAATTATTCGTCTAGATAAATATATTTAAAACATTTCAAAAGTTTCAAGTTATAGGAAATTTTCAAAAATATAGAAAATATTGAAAATTTGGAATTTGTTTAAAAAATTTCACAAATTTTATACATTTCAAAAATGTCAAAAGTTTCAAAATAAAACATAAATTTCAAAAATTGGTAAAATTTGTAAAAATTTGTAAAATTTATAAAAAAAATGTTTTACGAATCATGTATATACGACAGTCGCAGTTAAAGGTTTAAATTAAGTATATTCATTTTATAATATTTTATGCTTTACATTTTTATAAGTGCTAAATTGTTAGAGATTTTAAATGCACAAAATAATTCCTGGCGAGCCTCGGCAATAAGTATATTTATTATTTCAATTAAAAAATTTAATTAATGATTGTCTAAATGGCCATAATAAAAAAATTGTTTCAATTCTTGTGGTACTTCCTTTGTTGTAGGCCCTCATGCATGCATTCAAAAACATAGGATACTTTTGATCTAATTTTGACACTGGGGTTTGATTAGCCTCAACAAAATTGCAATTTGATTTATAACACATAAAAAAATCTACGAACAGTTACTTTAGTTGGTTCATAACAGTCGGGCTATTGTTTTTTTCAAGGAAATTATTAATCAAGAATTGTAATATTATTAATATCGTCTAACAAATTATTAGACTTTAACTCATCTTGGATATGCTTCGGAAAAAGGATAAATTATCCAAGTCTTCAAAATAATTTGAACAATCATAAATTTTCCTCGATTTATGATATCTAAAATGTCTGCATCATCTTCAATGAACATTAGGTCTTCTACATTGAATAGATCCCTAATATCAAATTACTTTTTTTATTTTAATGAGCCACCCAAATTTTATAAAATACATATCTTTAAAAATTTACGTACTTAATTAAAATTATTATTAACAAAAAGTCAAAACATAAAAAAGTGGTTATAAAACGCATTAAAACTGACAACAACAGATTATTAATAGCGCCACCATAATAATTAATATATGCCTCCTTTTATACCATCCATAGTTTCCGGAATCACACTATTTTTTGAGGGATTTCAGGATACAGAGTGATCCATCAACAGACTCAAGATTCTTTTGTAAAAGGAAACAAAAAATCAAGAAGAAAGAAAAACAAAAAATAAAAACAAAAATGAAACAAGAGAAGATTATGAGCAATATAAACAACAACCAAGAAATTATTATTATCCTTCGACTTTGTGAATTATATACATTTAAAAAAAACCCATTACATGTTATATATGTATATATAAAAAAAAAATTGAAATAATGTTTTAAATCTTTGACTCTGGTTCTCACATATAATTTCCCCATCTAAAGCTTTATATAGTTTTGGTTTTACTTTGCACTATTACGTTAAATATTAAAATATAATAGAAATATGTATTCAAAGTGATTTTTGATATTAACATACTAAATTATTATCTTAAATGAAGAATTCAATATAATAATTACCACGGAAGTCCTAAAGTGAAACTAGGAAATTTTTAACAGACTTCTGAAAATTTTTTTATGTAAGTTCCTTTCAAATAAGTATTATTGAAATTTTCTTGAAATGGAAATAATAAAAAGCCAAACAACGTCAGTATTAAATTAATATCAGTGGTTTTAATAAAGTTTTTATCGAAATTAATTGAAAAATACGGTCCTAAAAAAATATAATAAATTAAAAAGAAATTGGTATTAATATTAATTTTTTATCTTTTAAAGTTATCGAAGCACGATCTAAATACTTAATTAACTATAAAATTAAAAAATCGGTTGTGTCGCCCCAAAACTTTCCCGACAAGTCCAATTTCGTGACATTTCGTGACATTGCATCTATCATATTTTGATAGTGACACTTCCGTTTGACAGATATGGTACAAAAATTAATGAGTTCTTCCGACGGGTAACTTAAACCCATATACCAAATTTCAGCTCCATCGGTTTAAACCTGTGGCCTCTATCGTGTAAGAATGCACACAAACAGACAGACAGACTTTCATCTAGAAATGGTCTTTAACATTTTAGGGGACCTCAAAATGGATATTTCCATCTTTATCTCGAATTTTTTTTTTAGCTCGTTCACAATACTTTGCCTTCTCGGAAGTGGATCGGGAAAGTAAAAACTCAAAAAATCTCAAATGTCAAAAAATCTCAAATCGCAAAAAATTTCAAAAATCTCAAAAATAAAAAAAATCTCAAAATAGGTAAAATACCTCAAAACCAAAAATCAAAAAATCTTCAAAATATTTTCAAAAAAAATCTCAAAAAGTTTTTAGGCGGTTCAAAAACATCTCAAAAACCTAAAAACACAAATTCAACAAATTTCAAAAACTCTTTAAAAATTTCATAAAATCTCTAAAAAATTTCAAAAGATTCAAAGAGTCTTAAAAAACTCGAATGAATTTCAAAAAAATTTCAAAAAATATTAAAAAATCTGAAAAATCCAAAAAATCTTAAAACACTTCAAAACATTCTCAAAAAAATCTATAATTTTTTAAAAAATCTAAAAAGTCCCAAAGAATCTCAAACAATCTCAAAAAATCTCAAAAACCTCTAAAAATCTCAAAAATCTTAAAAAAACTCAAAAATATCAAAAAACTTGAAAAAAAATTTGAGAAAATTGGAAAAGATTGTAAAAAAATTGAAAAAAATCCACGAATTCTTTTTCAGATATTTAATGTTAAAGTTTCAAATTTTGACATTTTTTTATTTTTGACAGGTGACAGTTGGAGAAGTAATTTTGACTGTCCTGTATAGAGTTTTTTATGGGCTTTCAAATGACATTTTGCAAGTCGAATTCCGTGACATATTGCATCTGTCGTTTTTTGATAGTGACACTTCCGTTTGATACATGTTATACAAAAACTAATGATTTCTTCCAACGGGTAACACAAAACCCTGTACCAAATTCCAGTCCAATCGGATTAATACTTTTTAAGATATTTAATGCTAAAATTTCAAATTTTGACATTTTTTTATTTTTGACAAGTGACGGTTGGAGAAATAATTATAACTATTCTGAATAGAGTTATTTAAGTGCTTTC
Organism: Neocrepidodera transversa; assembly: GCA_963243735.1. Taxonomy (NCBI): domain Eukaryota; kingdom Metazoa; phylum Arthropoda; class Insecta; order Coleoptera; family Chrysomelidae; genus Neocrepidodera; species Neocrepidodera transversa. The sequence continues at coordinate 18,047,596 of OY725337.1, read as the reverse complement.
AAATGACATATTGCATGTCCAATTCCGTGATATATTTGATCTGTCATTTTTTGATAGTGATACTTTCGTTTGACAGATGTCGTACAAAAACTAATGGGTTCTTCTGAGGGGTAACTAAAACCCCTATACTAAATTTCAGCTCAATCGGATTAAACGTGTGGCCTCTATCGTGGAAGAATACACACACACACATACACACACACATACACACACACAGACAGACAGACAGACTTCCATCTGGAAATGGTCTTAATCGTCTCAGGGCACCCGAAAATGGATATTTCCGTTTTTATCTCGAAATTTTTTTTTAGCTCGTTCACAATACTTTCCCTTCTAGGAGGTGGGTCGGGAAAGTAATAGGTTTTAACCAATATAATACTTTCCCGCTACTCAGATCTAGTAAAATGATATATAATAATTATTCTAAAACCATTTAAATCTATGATTTGAATCCAAGTGTAACGTGTGATGGACTTGAGACATTTTTTTCTCTTACAGAAACTTCGAATTGACATTTATGATGTATTAAAAAATTATGTTAATATTATGTTTAGACTTGGCAATATTAAAAAACCTTGCATTTTATTTTTAGATTTAATCAATATTGCAAAACTGTTAACAAAATCAAATTGATAACCAACTAGTATAAAAATCAGCAACATTAAAAAAATAATTTATTTCCATAATTCAGTTTGCATCAACCAAAAAGTTTCAAGATGGAAAGGTATTTAGTAACAAACAAAAAGGGAGTGTGGAACCATTGTGGGAAACAAGAGAAAGAGGTCCACGACCATATTGCTCATATGAAAGATTGGTGCGATAAAGCAGAACATATAGAAGAAACACCATGTGAGTAAAAAATTATAAATTAAGTAATATTAGTAATTAATATTCTATTTTCTTTGTCTTAAATCCCTAATAGCAATATTTTTTTTTTGAATTATAAAGGGATCAGAGGCATAGAAAAGTGGTGTTGTTTACTTGGTCTTAGCGGTCAATTTTGTTAAAGAGGTTCCGTAATCCCAGAGGTCATTTGGTCTTAAGTAATAAAATTAGGTGGGTCACAATGGTGATCCACCATAAAGTATAGTCTATGGCATAATAACTAACTACTTATCTACCGACCGTCGGCGTGATATAATTTATTATAAAATAGTATAACTCAAGGGACTAAAGTTCATCTTTTAATCCCGATGGTCTACGCTCGGAAAACAATCACCTGATGGATTAAAAGATACTTTAGTCCTAAAATGCGGGACTAAAGTACTAGTTTCGCTCCCCTCATATACCAACAGGGATATTTTTTTTATTAGTAATAAAGAGTTATGCCAAAAAATACCAGTTTGTCCTGCCATGATAATTTAATAAAAAGTTAAGATTCATTATCTGAATTTTCAGAACTTGAATCTAAATTTTGGGTTATAATATTGGGATCAATGGAAGGTAAAATACAATATTTATATTCTTTTTTTTATGACATTCTGGACACATTTCATCCATTTACCACTGTCGTTTACTTCATTAATAACCATTTGTATATTTCTTAGTACAGAAGCACTGTAAGTTGGAGATTGATTATATTTTCTCAGTTTTTTTAACACCTGCAAAAATCATCTCCATCTCGTAATAGGGGGAAAGAGGAAGAATAGTATGACAGTGGGCTTCGCATATTTTATCGATTACATATTCTTTTTTTAAAGTTTGCTTTTTGTATATCTTCCAATAATACTTTCTTTCTCTACAACGGCATCTTCATTAAGTAATAACAACAAGAAAGCAATTGCAATTTATAAAAACATGACACTAATACAAGCCACTCGCTAAAGATCGCAAGAATGCAGAATAAACTAATTTTATAAATACTAACCCAAGCCCCCAAGCCGCGGCACTGACAATTCACTCGAAAATGCAAGCGCAGGTGTTTACAATGGATCCAACTTTTTTTACCTTCAAATTTTGCCTATATATGGGAGGTTTCATATGGTATTAACTAGTTAATTTATCAGACCCGGTCCATGAGTCTTTTTTTTAGTTGTTCGGATTGACTTCGTATGGACTTTAACTAATCCGATTGATTTAAAGTAAAATTTTTAAGAAAAAATAATGGGAATAATTTCAGTGATTAACTTGTAAGAGTGAAAAAAATAATAGTAGATATAGTCTGTCTAATAGTAACTCTTTATACATGAAATTTTAAACTGGAAATGAATCCTTCTGTATCTAGGAATAACCCAAAATTGAAAAGCTTACAAAAATATTATTTAATCTTTAAATATTCCTATTTTATTTTCCTGGAACCCTTACGACCAGAAAGGCTGCACCTTTAGAAGCGACAAAGAATTAAATTCGGATATAATTGACCGCTGAGCCGAAATGGGCTTCACCCGAGAAAAGCATAAATGTATCACTCTGACGAAAATATTATTATATATAAAAAATTATTTCAGGTGATACAACGATTGATCATTTTCTCTCCAGTTGCAAGTATGATTTAGACAAAACCAAACAAGTTATGGAGGTATACCATTCTAAAGAAGATCTAATTCCAGAAATTTGCCAATATCGTCCTTCTGATATACCTGATGCATACGAAGCTTCGTAAGTATCAGAAAAAATTAAAATAAAATTTTTTTTCTACAAACGTGTTACAAATGGAACTTCTAACACTGTCTACTAGCCTTAAAAATGTTACTTTAAGGCCATAGTGTTAAAAGTAAAATTTCAGCGCTAGGGTTTTAATAAAACTGACATGACCTTTCAAATTTTAAATTTAGAAATTCGAAATATAATAAAACTGACAGGATCTTTCAAATTTTAAAGTTATATAATAAATAACTATTTAAGGAACATTCTCTATTGACGTTAATAGTACTTTACTCCTAATAAAACCACATATTTAAAACAAAAATATTTAGCATGGGCTCCTTCGGGGTTCCACATTTGATGTATTTTCCATTCGAGAATTCATTCTTGTAAATTAATATTTTTACTAGTATTTGCGTACCGCTTCCAAATCTCACGCCAGATCTGCATAGAGTGATTCTAGTACGACTTAGTGATACAGACGGAGAAAAATTCAATTTAGACGAAGGCATTGCACAATTGGCACTACATATCAATGAAGCTAGAGTAATGGAAGATCACTCTGTTGGCGATGAATATGTTTTCGATTATAAAAATATCGATCAAGATTTCATCAACAAAGTCAATCCGACTGGAATCAAGAAATTCGAGTTTATTGTTAAGGTAAATAAATAAATTTAGTGCATAATCTACTTTATAAAAACTGCACCTAGTACATAGAGCGCGTTCTAAATTAAGATCTTAATAATTATTTTTTGGGAGCTGTAAATTAATCTTTTAATTTGTATTAAAACGGCTTGAACGATACGTGGTTAACTTTTTGAGTTTAAATTCTGGTAAATTTTACATCCCTACAAAATCAAAACGAATCGTTAGAGATAACCACTTTTTATTATACTGATGTACCTACTATAGTCTTCAGATCGGTCAGATACGTCTGCTTTCGTCTTTATCTTTGTCAGATCAACGTTATCATTACTTTATCTATAAGCTGATAGGAGCAATGACGCACTACCTTGATACGGATAAATTTTGCTAATTGTGAGCTAATTTAAAAAAAAATTGGTCCAATATAAATTAAATGATTAAATCCCAAAGGTTATCCATAGCTCAAATTTGGTCCAAGTTTCAAGGAAATGAAGCACAAAGTCAGGTACCACAGAAATTAATGTAAAAAATTAACAGGAGGCAACTTGTTTCGGTCACTGACCATCATCAGGCCTATAGAGTTAGGAATCAATACAATAAATATTCAAACATATAAACTTACCATTATTAAGTACTTCCACAAGAAAAAAAATATCACATATGTCACACCCTTTAAGGGTAGAAAAAATTAATTTAAAAAGTATAAATGGTACTTGAAAGAGATGGAAAAGTTTAAAAATTAATTAAAAAGAATAAAACTAGACCAGATTGCTCCTTAGGGCTGGCAGTAGTTACCAGCACCTAAGGACAACATCTAGTAGGGGGATCATTACCCCGGAAACTTTGGAAAGAGAAAAAAAAGCCACATAGAGGCTCACCGAAAAAGACTAAAAAGCTCATTGAGCGAAGAAAGAAAACGAAATTTGATTAGATGCCCCAAAATTAGAAAGTTAGGGAGAAAGTCACCACGTGTCATAACAAATCCTTACCGGCAATCAGTGAATAAACAAAAATGGTAGCCTATATGGAGGATCACCCATATAAGACACAGACCTTCCTTATTTGCTAATTACATTCTTTCTTCCCAACGTTCTTCCTCCATTGCAGACTTCTTTACGACTGTCTTAAAGGGAATAGACTAAACCTCCTTGAGAAGTATGAAATCAACTCCTGCCTAAACAATCCTAATATCATCTGTCTTAATGAACAATTACACCCTAAAGAGAACCACATTTTCTTATCAGATTATTTCAGCGACTTTATTTAAAGTTTATTTCTTTCCTTTTCATGTACCTACCTTTGCCTGGATCAAACTTTTTTCTCCGCTTCCGAAAAATATGAACGAGGTGTCATTCGATTCGGTATAGCGTGTAGATGATTTTTGAAAAAATTCAAAAGCCGCTTGCAAAAATTACAAAAGTTATAAACTGAAAAAAAAGAAATTTGGTTTTTTGCAAATATCTCGAAAACTATTTGACATTTTTTAAATTTGAAAAAAGATTCAAAAAAAGGAGGAAATGTACCAAAAAAACTCCCTGAACTGTAGGACCAATGTTTATTATTTTCCCAGAGTGTTGAAAATACAACCGAAAACGGGGACTCCGGCTTGCGTAAGCGCTGCCCACTTTGGACCTTTAATGAATAAATATTATTTAAACTTATTAAATATGAAAATTAAAAATTGAAAAAATTCAGGCATCTACTGGTTAGATTTATGAACAATAATTTGCGGTCACAAAATTTTTATCGCGATTTTTCTATGAATTATGCATTAGTTAATTAACAATTTTTTCCTACTTGATCATGAACATTGTAAGTGCGATAATTATTAAATAACAAATCTTAATTTTTTTTCCACCTATTCTTAAAAGATCTCAGAAGAGATTTCCGTTGGAAAATTTAAAAAATTGTTATTTTTCACTTTGTTATTAACAATTTACTTACTTTAAAAATTAAAAAGCTTGTTTTTTCATGTTTGTTTGATTTACCTACAAGTAAATTAAAAATATGAATACAAGGAACTCCTAGTTCTATTTTTATAATCCAATTTCGATTTTTTGTCTAATTGAAATTAAATGACCTAACCATAGAATCTTTTCTTAAACTTATGAACGGAAATGTGATTATCACAGATTAACGAATAGATAATAAATTTTTATTCCAAATATGGATATAATATATATTTATTTATTTTTTTAGGAAATGTATGGAAAAGATATAAAAGCTTTTCATTTTATTAATTCCCATCCTGTACTTGACCATCTTGTGGATATGCTTAGGACACATTTCGTCTCAGACCTCAAGAACCAGGTAACCAATAATCATTTTTTATAATAAATAATTAGTCCTTTCAATAAAATAGTATTTTTCTGCCATGATTTACTTAATACTTCGTATCTAACTTATACAGAATTACTGTAAAAAGTATAATTTGTTTCTAAAGTGTAGATAAAGTTTGGTTCCTCTAGTAACCATTTACACCGATATATTTAATTCAGGATTTTTGGTAAACTCGGATTATTTCATTATCCCGAATTTTAACGCCAAATCATACTACCGATACTAATACTTTAATCCTATTGCTTAATCATGACCGGCTAATGCTTTACTGGAACTGCAAAAAGTAATTAAAGATAAATTTTAATCCTATACTCGAACTGCACAAAGTCGTTATAATGATTATTTCTAAATATATATTATTTATTTATTTTTGTTATGGGATTTAAAATGCATTATTGTCTTTAAATTTTTAGTGTTCATATCATTTAACCCCTGTAACATAAAAACTATTAACGTTATTAAAACTTGCTGACTGTTGATAGAAAGAGAAAACAATATTATATATTTACGACTTTTTTCAAAATTTTAGATAAAAAATTGTGGCCGTAAAAATAGAGCGAGACCATAACTCTAAGGATTTTTTAATTTTCCCTTTTCTCAACGTCACAATTCTTGCTAAAAAGTTTTGAAAAAATTCTTATTTATATTATTTTTTATTCCTTTTTCAATGGTATAATTTTATTTTAATATATTATTAATCTATTTTTGTAATTAGATATAAAATGCATTTTTTTTTTAATTTTTAGTTGTCAAATCGTTTAACCCCTCTGACATAAAAACTATCAACGTTATTAAAATTTGCTTACTGTTGATAGAAAGAGAAAACAATATTCTATATTTACGAAATTTTTCAAAATTTTAGATCACAAATTGTGTCCGTGAAAATAGGGCGAGACCATAACTCCAAGGATTTTTTAATTTTCCCTCCTTTGGTCTCTCCCTTTTCTCAAGGTCACAATTCTTGCTAAAAAGTTTTGAAAAAATTCTTATTTATATTATTTTTTATTCCTATTTCAGTAGTATAAACTTCATTTTAATATATTATTTATTTATTTTTTTTTATGAGATATAAAATATATTTAGTTTTCATATCGTTTAACCCCTGTAACATAAAAACTATCAACGTTTTTAAAACTTGCCGACTGTTAATAGAAAGAGAAAACTATATTCTATATTTACAAATTTTTTCAAAATTTTAGATAAAAAATTGTGTTTGTGAGAATAGGGAGAGACCACAACTAAAACGATTTTTTAATTTTTCCTCTTTTGGTTTCTCCCTCAAGGTTACAATTTTTGCTGAAAAACTTTGACAAAATTCTCAATTACAGTATTTTTATTGCCTTTTCAGTGGTATTAATTTCATTTTAATAAATTATTTATTTATTTTTGTTATGGGATAAAATGCATTTTTGTCTTTAAATTTTTAATTTCCATATCGTTTAACCCTTGTAACAGAATAAACTATCCTCCTTATTAAAATGTGCTGACTGTTGATAGAAAGAGAAAACAATATTCCATATTTATGAATTTTCTCAAAATTTTAGATAAAAAATTGTGGAAGTGAAAATAGGGCGAGACCATAACTCCAAGAATTTTTTAATTGTCCCTCCTTTGGTCTCTCCCTCTTCTCAAGGTCACAATTCTTGCTAGAAAGTTTTGAAAAATTTTTATTTATATTATTTTTTATTTCCCTTTCAACTGTATAAATTTCACTTTAATATATTATTTATTTATTTTTTTTATGAGATATAAAATATATTTTAGTCTTTAAATTTTTAGTTTTCATATCGTTTAACCCCTGTAACATAAAAACTATCAACGTTATTAAAACTTGCCGACTGTTCACAGAAAGAGAAAACCATATTCTATATCTAAGAATTTTTTCAAAATTTTAGATAAAAAATTGTGGTTGTGAGAATAGGGAGAGACCAAAACTATAACGATTATTTAGTTTCCCCTCTTTTGGTTTCTCCCTTTTCTCAAGGTTACAATTTTTGCTGAAAAATTTTAAAAAAATTCCATTTATAGTATTTTTTATTCTCTTTTCAGTGGTATTAATTTCAATTTTAGATGTTATTTATTTACGTTTGTTATGGGATAAAAAATGAATTCTGGTCTATAAATTTATAGTTTTCATATGGTTTAACCCTTGTAACATAAAAACTATCGACGTTACTAAAACGTGCTGACTGTTGGTAGAAAGAGACAACAATACAACCTGACCCTAGTAATATGTTTTTGCAGTTCATGTATTGGATTAATTCAGTATTTAAATTCATTTATACAGTTCGGGTAAATACTTAAATTCTAGGGATTAAAATGTTTGTAGTTCAAGTGCGCTCCATACTACTACCGAACTAAAATAATCCATAAAAAATTAAGGAGCAATTTAAATTAATTCCTAGTTTATAACCTTAAGAAAAGTTGTTCATTATGCTTTTTATAATTATTGGTAGATAAGTTAGCTTTTTTAAATGGAATTAAATGATGAAAATATTTACGACCATGATTATGAAATTTTTGAATAAAAAAAAAACTGCTTGCGATGGTTTGTTTATTTTCAATAACGTTTTTTGTATTTAGCCACTAAATTTACAATTAAAGTATTTCCTTATTAGTAAAATTAGTCGACCTCATTCTGTTTTTTTTCTCAATAATTTTCCATTTTATCGATAAAATAAAATAACATTAAACTTAAAAAATACGAAAAACAGCTAATACATCAATGTACTGAATAACAAAAAAATGCAGAGGCAGAGACAACACAAGATGGTAACATAGTAACAAAATATAATAGGATATTTTAAATTTTTTTTTAAAATCTCTGCACTGATTATAATTTTATCTTGGATTAAGTAATGCCAGATTACTGATAAGTTGGTGCAAATGGCTGTAGGAGAGATATTTACATATTTATATATTTATAAAGATAAAAATTTGTTAACGGTTAAAAAACAGCCTATTTGACTAAAAACAATATTTGTAGCAATGGGAAACATGATTTACTTTCATAGGAATTTTATTTTGTTTTTATGTGAGGTATACATAAAATATTTATTTCAGGAGTCTATATTTAATTTTTGTTTAAATACTTTAAAAAAAGGGAAAATAAAAATGTATCTAATATTTTTAATATTTTTAGATTCATGTTTATCATAATTTGGAAGATTTATATAAACATATTCCTAAACATATTCTGCCTAAGGAGTATGGTGGTGACGAACATTCTCTTAATGAATTGAATGGTAAGTAACTATTAAAAATTACATTAGAGGGTTTTACTATATAACTACTTAGTTTAAAAACAAAATAATAATAATTTACATTGCAAAAATAAATTATTTATTTAAAAATAGTTGCATATATTAAAATTTGTTAACGATCTTAAATTAGTCTATTAATAATGTTCTATTTACTTTTTTTTTAGAAAATTGGTTATGTAAATTGAAGCACCATCACGGTCGATTTGAGAAAATGCATGCAAATACCAAAAGATGCAAACCAGTAACTAAACCAGAAGCACACGAGAAGAAATTTAACGTTCATACACATTATAAAAACCATTTAAAAGTTCATTGCAAATAAAAATGATTTACCCAAATCTGTTTAACAATACCGTATGAAGTATGACGATATATAAATAATTTATTTTGTCCAAATAACTAATTACAGTCAATATATAAATTAAGTACTTATGCAAAATTAGACCAAAGGTGAAACATAAATTAAAGAGTGCATAAATAAATATTAACAAATTTTTAATATTAATAAAAACCTTCTAAAACTTATTAAAATAACAATATAATAGGTTAAAATAAAATCTTCCTTTAATTACTTTGATGGTTTGGGTTAAAAATTTTTATTGTATGACTTTGATTATTTCATTATTGTACTTGTTAAACCATTAAAGAACACATGATTTAAATTTGAGTTTTTTTTCAATCCAACTAAAATACTGTTTAGTAGGAGGGCGTTTGCTTATGCATGAAACTCTTAACTTTAGCTTGTCCAACAAGTACCCTACCAAAAATTTGTCGGACAATTTTACCAATTAATTTTCAATATTTTTATTAAACGATTCTTTAAAAATCAGCTGGGACGTACTAAATTTTATGACGTCATAATTTTGCCATTTTTGAACGCGCCAAAATCCCAAAATATTGGTCTGACAAAACGATTGAAAGAAAAACTATATATGTAGGCCATTAATTTCCTTTGTGCATTAAAGCAATGAATGTGCGAGGGACCAGAAAAAAAACGCCCCCTACCCAGAATCGAAATAAAACAACTCGACATAAAGAACATATATACGAAGTGCTATTTTCAAACTTAAACGAATCTTTCCGCATGCGAGTTATCGTATGCGAAATATTCTTTAAGTTGTTTGATTTCCTAATCTAATTTTCAGGTGAACTTAATATTCGCACATGTTGATGTGGCAACGTTCAATTATACAGTTGATTTGATAAACAGTGTTACCGTATTCTACCAACATTCCGATAATAAACTACCAAAATCTACTAACTGTCTAAATCTAACCTGTGTATTTTAATTTATGTGATTAGAAGAAGTCTTTTATTATCTAAATATAACCTGTGTTTAAAAAAAAAGAAGAAAATATAACACTATTTATATTTATTTTATTAAAAGAAGTCTTAACTATCTAAATCCTGTGTATTTAAAAAAAAAAGGAAAATATATCTTTCCCTGTCCCCTTAAAATTTTTTCTCCACTTCGTTTCCTATTGTATTTCACTTTCCCCTATTTTTTTACACTTTTTCCCCTACATTTTTTAGTTTCAAACTTTTTTTCCTCTTTTTTCCCAAGTCATTTTTTCTCCTGTTTTTTCACTAATTTTTTTGTTTCTTTCACAAACTTTTTTAATAATTTCTTTGTGTTCCACTTTTTCTCCTCAAAAACTTTTTCCACTTCTTTCCCTATTTTTTTACTTTTCCCCTACTTTTTCCATGCTTTTTTTATTCCACACTTTCTTCTACTGTTTTCCACTTTTTCTCACACATTTGTTTACTAATTTCTTTGTGTCAAACGTTTTTTGTTCCACTTTTTCCCCTTTAAATTTTTTTCCATTTCTTCCCCTATTTTTTTGACTTTTCTCTAACTTTTTTATTCTATTCTTTCCCCTACTTTTTTATTCTATCCATTCCCTTACTTTTTTTCACTTTTTCTCATAAATTTTTTACTAATTTTTTTGTGTTCTTTTTTTTCAACTTCTTTCTCCATTTTTTTACTTTTCTCCTACTTTCTTCCACTTTTCCCTACTTTTTTATTCCATCCTGTCCCCTACTTTTTTTCCACTTTTCCTCCAACATTTTTTACTAATTTTTTATTTCTTTGTGAACGTTTTTCCATTTTTTCACTAATTTTTTTATAATTTAAAATTTGAAACTTTTTTCCCCTACTTTTTTTCCACTTTTCGCCTCAGCCTTTTTTCCTTTACTTTTTTAGTTTCAAACTTTTTCCCCAATTTTTTTATATATAATCTTTGTCCTAACTTTTTATTTCCAATTTTCTCCCCCTATCTTTCTATCATTTTCAATGGAGTGGAAAGGGGGGAAAGAAAAAAATAATTACTCAAAAAAGTGACTTTTTAGTAAAAAAAGTGGAAATTTGACAGAAACTGACAATAATGAGAAAAAATGGGTAGTTTAAAAAAATTGGGAAAACGGGGTAATTTCAAGAAAAAAAGTGACAAAATTTGAAAGAAAGGGGAAATTTAAGACAAATAAGTTAGAAAATGTGGGAGAAAAGAGGGGAAATTTTGGAGGAAAAGGGCAAAGAGAACAAATAACAAAAATGAAAAAATAAGCGTTAATTTTAAGAAAAAATTGAGGTAAAAGTGACAAAAATTGAGAGAAAAGAGGGGAAATTTGAGACAAACAGTGACAGTATTTAAGAGAAAAGAGGGGAAATTTTGAAGGAGCAGGAAAATATGACAAAAATGAAAAAATAAGAGGTAACTTTAAGAAAAAAGGGGGTAATTTTAGAAAAAAGGGGATATTTTCAGAAAAAAATATATTGTCAGTGTTACGCAGAGGCGTACTGTGTTAATTGCAATATATTTTTTAAATTATGGTTCAACAAGTATTCAGTCTGAACATAAGAGTTGCATGGCTGGTATTGATCTGGTCATAATCTAGTAGGATTGTCCATACAAAAGATGATATCACAGATATCCATTAAAAGAGCAATATTTCCAATAATGCTGAGAGAGACAGTGCACAAGTCTGATAATATTTACGGTATTTAAAGTTATTAAGAACTCTTTGTACATATTCGTTGGTTAATGTCCCGGGGGTGGGTATTCGTTGGATGGAGGCTATTTACAATTGGTTAATTTATAATTAATACAGTCATTACGATGGTGGTTAGGTTTAACGGTTTTCCATATATCTTTTATGCTAAATGGCGCCATCATTCTTCAGTAAATTTTCTTAATAATTAAATATTTTTTTGACATTTTTGTATTTTGATTTATTTTCACTTGTCGCCAAACTTTAAAAGAATTTCTGGGGTTATTACAGTTATTAATAATAAAACTATTATTATTACTACCATTAGTAAACACAACGTGGGTCCTAACTAGACAAAAGACGATCACAACTATTGGAGTAAAAAGGACACAGGTAGAAAAAATTGTAAAATTCATTGTTAAATAAATAAGGATAGATAATTTCTTACATATAGTAAAACTTTACACAGCATGGGGGTGAGAGGTAACAATTGAAAAAAAAAACTAAAATTCAGTTCATGTATTCTTTAATTGTTTAACAAGTACAATAATGAAATAATAAAAGTTATACAATCAAAAATATAAACCAAAATATAAAAAATAGTTTTTACTATTAAATATTTGTTATATACTTTATAGTTAATGTTTCGCCTTTAGTTTTAGAATTGCGTTAAATTTATACATTGATTGTAATTAGTTATTTAGATAAAATTAATTATTATTGTATTGTTAAACATATTTTGGGTAAACCATTTCTATTTGCAGTGACCTCTGAAATGATTTTGATAATGTCTACGAACATTAAATTTCCCACATGCTGCTGGTTTGCGTCTTTTAACATCTGCATGAATCTTCTCAAAACGACCGTGATGGTGCTTCAATTTAGATGACCAATTATCTAAGAAAAAAATTAATAGTAATTCCACTAATTTTTTTATAGAGTAAAACTGGCTAATGCATTTTTTGATGTTTACTTACCATTTAAGTCATTTAGGCAATGTTCCTCGCCACCATACTCTTTTGGCATAATATGTCTAGGAACATGTTTATAAAAATCATCCAAATTTTTATGAACATAAATCTAAAAATATTAAAAAATTAGATACATTTTTATTTTCTTGTTTTAACACCTTAACTTTTATATATTCTCACAGCGACATGTAATAATAATTAATAAGTAATAATAATTAAGAATTTTGAAAAAATTCTCACTTATAGTATGTTTCATCCTCTTTTCAAAAGTATTAATTTAAAATTGTAATATTAGGGATAGTTCATTTTTTGTAGCGTTAGAAACAAAATTTGAATTAAAATTTCTAGTTACATATAGTTCAACCCCTGTAACAAAAGAACTGTCGACGGGATTGAAAAGTGCTGACTGTAAGTAGAAAGAGAAAAAAATATACTATATATGCAAATATTTTTTAAATTTTTTGATCAAAAATTGTTATTGTGAGAATAGGGAGAGACCACAACTGTAAGGAATTTTTAGTTTTTCTTATTTTGGTCTCTTCCTTTTTTCAAGTTCACAATTTTTTCTTAAAAATTATGATAAAATTTCCACTTATAGTACGCTGCATTCTCTTTTCAATGGTATTAATTTAATGTTGTAATTTGACGAATAGTTCATTTGTTGTAGCGTTAGAGGCAAAATTTGAATTAAAATTTTTAGTTAAATATAGTTAAGCCCTTGTAACAAAAGAATTGTTGACGTCATTAAAAAGTGCTGTCTGTAGATAGAAAAAGAAAAAAATATACTATATATGCAAATATTTTGAAAATTTTAGATAAAAAATTGTGATTGTGAGAATAGGGAGAGACCACAACTGTAAGGAATTTTTAATTTTTCTTATTTTGGTCTCTCCCTTTTCTCAAGTTCACAATTTTTTCTTAAAAATAAAGAAAAAATTTCTACTTATAGTACGTTGCATTTACTTTTCAATAGTATTAATTTAATTTTGTAATTTTACGAATAGTTCATTTTTTGTAGCGTTAGAGGCAAAATTAGAATTAAAATTTCTAGTTACATATAGTTTAGCCCTTGTAACAAAAGAATTATTGACGGTATTTAAAAGTGCTAAATGTAGATAGAAAGAGCAAAAAATATACTATAAATGCGAATATTTTTAAAATTTTAGATAAAAAAATGTGATTGTGAGAATGGGGAGAGACCACAACTGTAAGGAATTTTTAATTTTTCTTATTTTGGTCTCTCCATTCTCTTAAGTTCACAATTTTTTCTTAAAAATTATGAAAAAATTTCACTTATAGTACGTTGCATTCTATTTTCAATGGTATTAATTTAATTTTGTAATTTTACGAATAGTTCATTTTTGTAGCGTTAGAAACAAAATTTGAATTAAAATTTCTAGTTACATATAGTTCAACCCCTGTAACAAAAGAACTGTCTACGTTATTGAAAAGTGCTGACTGTAGGTAGAAAGAGAAAAAAATATACTATATATGCAAATTATTTTAAATTTTTTGATAAAAAATTGTGATTGTGAGAATAGGGAGAGTCCACAACTCTAAGGAATTTTTAGTTTTTCTTATTTTGGTCTCTTCCTTTTTTCAAGTTCACAATTTTTTCTTAAAAATTATGAAAAAATTTTCACTTATAGTATGTTGCATTCTCTTTTCAATAGTATTAATTTATTTTTTTAATATCAAAAATAGTTCGTTTTTTCTTAGTATTAGAAACAAAATTTGAATTAAAATTTCTAGTTACATGTGGATTAGCCCCTGTAACAGAAGAACTGTAGACGTAATTGAAAAGTGCTGACTGTAGGTAGAAAGAGAAAAAAAATACTATATATGCAAGTATTTTTTAAATTTTTTGATCAAAAATTGTGATTGTGAGAATAGGGAGAGACCACAACTGTAAGGAATTTTTAGTTTTTCTTATTTTTTTCTCTCCCTTTTTTCAAGTTCAAAATTTTTTCTTAAAAATTATAAAAAAATTTCCACTTATAGTACGTTGTATTCTCTTTTCAATAGTATTAATTTAATGTTGTAATTTTACGAATAGTTCATTTTTTGTATAGCGTTAGAAACAAAATTTTAAATAAAATTTCTAGTTACATATAGTTTAGCCCCTGTAACAAAAAAACTATCGATATTATTAAAATGTGCTGATTATAGATAGAAAGAGAAAAAAATATACTTGATATAAAAATATTTTCAAAATTTTAAATAAAAAATTGTGATTGTGAGAAAAGGGAGAGACCACAACTATAGGGATTTTTTTAGTTTTCCTTATTTTGGTCTCACCCTATTTTTAAGTTCACAATTCTATCTTAAAAAAATTGAAAAAATTCCCACTTATAGTACGTTTCTGTTTCTTTTTAATAATATTAAGTTAATCTTATGGTTATTTTGTTCTCTTATTATGGCACATAAAATGCTGTATTACAACTTTCTTTGAATTAGTGTACATTTTTGATCGAAATGGACAGGAGTTCAGAAAAAGCAAATTAATATAAAATTTTAACGAATTAAAAAAAATACATGCTATAAAAAAACCGTTTTTACCCTCTCCTCTAAAATTAATATAACTGGACTTGACGTGGGTTTGAAATATTACTTAGAAAAAATGATGATTATTTCTTACCCTGTTCTTGAGGTCTGAGACCAAATGTGTCCTAAACATATCCACGACATGGTCACCTACAGGATTGTAGTTAATAAAATGTATAGCTTTTACATCTTTTCCATACACTTCCTAAAAATATAAAAAAAATAAATTTATAGATCATATCCATATTTGTAACAAAAATTTATAATATAGTCAGGGGTACCATAAGCTCGTGACAGGTAAAAAGTTATAAGCGATCATAATCCATAATAGTCATATTTTCGTTGCTAAGTTCATAACGGAAGATTCTATAGTTAATTAAATTAGCCAAAAAAATTAAAAATGTATAAATTATTGTAAAACCAGAAATGGGAGTGCCTTGAATTGATATTTTGAATTTTACTTTTTATCAAACCCGTAGAAATATTACAAAAATATTTTATATTCAGAATATAAAAAATTAATTCATAAATCCGAAAAATTATTTATTTTCTAACTTAAAATGGACTTTTTATGACATAGATAATGTCTTAAATTTATTTAAATCTAAAAAAATTGCCTTACTCTAAGAATATACTCGAACTTCTTGATACTTGTTGGAGTGAATTTGTTGACAAAATCCTGATTGACATTTTTGTAATCGAAGACATATTCATCGCCAGTCGAATGATCTTCCAACACTCGAACTTCATTCGTATGCAATGCCCATTGTGCAATACCTTCGTCCATATTAAATTTTTCTCCGGCTAAATCATTAAGTCGTACTAGAATCACTCTATGCAGATCTGGGGTGAGATTTGGAAGAGGTACGCAAGTACTGGAAAAAATATAAATTTATATTAATCAAATATCGAACCCGGAATTATCCCATGCTAAATATTATGTGAGTATATCTTTTAGGGGTGTTCTTTTATCTTTGATAAGAGTTAACAAAGTACTATTAATGTAAATAAAGAATGTGAGAATTTTTTTGTGGTACTTACCAAGCTTCGTATGCATCAGGTATATCTGAAGGACGAAGTTGGCAAATTTCTGGAAATAGATCCTCTTTAGAATGGTATACATCTAAAACTTGCTTGGTTCTGTCTACATCATATTTGCAATTGGATAGAAAGTGATCAATAGTTGCTTCACCTGAAATAGATTTTTATAAATATTGATGTTTGTCAAAAATATCAAAGTAACACATTTATTCCTTTTCTTCGACTCTGATTTCTTTATAATTAAAAAAATAAAATAAATACTGAATGTATAATATGAAAAATAAATTCTTTTTGTCAAAAATTTCCTAATGGTACAAAATTGTTGCTATACAGTTATGGTTATTAATGCTTTATTACAGTATAATTTTACAGTCCCATATACATGATACGTTATGCAATAATTTTGTTTTTCCACTACTAGTATTAGAATGTGTCATTATTTATGTTGTATTCGAGTCGAGAAGATAATTTTCTAGTAGTAGATGATAAAACGATTGAAGATTAAACGTGATCTCAGATGTAGGCGATCTTAGGAAATCTTTTCAATTAATTATACGCAATTATCATTGCGTTTGTCATAAAAAAAAATTTTTAAATTATTATGAAAAATAGCACTTTCTTTTGAATTTCTATCATTTCAAATGGATTTTCAACCTAATCAAATAAAAAAGAGAGGTAAAATTTATTGAATGTTCTCATTCAATTGTTTTCATAAACTGCTTCTTTACGATTAAATTATTTTCAAATACCCAAAAAATATTGTAAAAACGATTAATCTTCCAAGTAGTGGAAAAAATAGTATATAAACCAGGATAGAGATTAAGATTTTTCTCTACCTTGGTGTATAATATATTTTAATACTGTTATTAAAGTTATTTTTTACTTACATGGTTTATCTTCGTAATGCTCTTGTTCATCGCACCAAACTTTCACACGAGAAATATGGTCGTGCACATCTTTCTCTTCTTTCCCATGATGGTCCCATACTCCCTTTTTGTTTGTTATAAAAGCTCTCATATTGAATTTTTTTGGTTTACTCCAACGAAATTATGGAACTGAATTATTTTTTAAATCTTGCTGATTTTTATAGTAGTTCGCTATCAATTAGATTTTGATAACATTTTTGCAATATTGATTAAGTCTAAATATATCTTGTAATTATACAAGGTGTTTTATCATTATTATAGATGTAAAAACCCAACATAATTTTTTTAATACATCTTCTACGACTATAACAATTATAATCATGACCAAATTGACAATACATAAAACAATTCACTTCATTATGCACAATACGCATGCATAAATTAACGCTATGTTCTGTAATACTAAACTACATTTAAATGCAAAATTAATATTATTATTAGTTCATTATTCTATCAAATGGCAATTGGAAATTTCTGTGAAAGAAAAAAATGTACTAATGAATGAATTATCTAAAATTGTCGACTAAAAATCCATCACAAAGCGATTCAAATCACAATTTTTGGTAGTTGACTTCGTTGTAATATTTATTGTCTTTTATAGAACCAAATGAAATTAAAAAAAAAGTGGATTATATAACAACATTAATTCTAGAAGCTGCGTGGTTAATAACTCCAGCGAAAGATAAATAAGGGCATGAAAAATGAAATATACCCACTACATAAGACAACTCATTGCAGAAAAACGAAGAGCTAGAAGCAGATGGCAAAGGAGCCGAAATCAACGAAATAAAAATATTATAAATAGATTAACTTACCAACTTACCAAAGCTCTTGCTGAAATCGTAAAGAAACCTCTAAATACTATATAACAAACCTTTCACCAGATGACCATTTCATTTCAAAAGCAACCAAATAATTCGAAAGACTGACTACAGCAATTCCACCAATAAAAAAATCTGACGAGCCAATAACGATAAAGCCAACACATGTGCACAACACCTTAAGCAGGTATTTACGCCACTGCCAACTAAGCCAACTAATAACCCAAATTTCTACACAGAAATACATGAGTGTCTCAATTCTCCGGGATAACTATCATTACCTTTAATTTCCTTTATTCCAGCATAAGTGTATAAAGAAATCAAACAAGGACCCAACATCTCCCAACAAGTCTACGTCCTTGACGAATGTTCTGGGTAATCTCTTTGAAATATTAGTCAAAGATCGTAACTGGAGCTTTCTGAATGAACGGGGAACGATCCCCCAATTCCAATATGGATTTAGATCTGATCTTTCTACCCATGATGCACTTAGTGAGACTCCATATCATAGCCTTCAAATTCCTCAACTTTTATCACTGTGCATCAGCAGTCCTGTTTGATATTTAGAAGGCTTTCAATAAAGTCTAAAATGCTTTACTTATTTTCAAGATTTCCAACATCAATCTCCCTATTCCTATCATCAATATCATCCGCTATTATCTCCAAAACAGACCCATCCGTCTCAAAGTAGAAAATTCCCTCTCTGATCCCTTCACTCCTCTAGCAAGAGTTTTACAAGGCTCCGTCCTCGTACCTGTCCTGTGTGTCATTTATACCCACGATATCCCTCTTTCTCTCTCACCTAGCCAATACCTTCAACTCTATTGATGATACTCAACTCTCAGCCTCTGCTCCTTCTACCAGAGCTCTTAATACCAAAACCCAACAATTCTTGATGGTATGGCAATTGGAGGGTTACTTTGAATCCTCAAAAGACTTAACTCATTATTTTCAAACAAAAATCCAACCAAATCTCAATTAAATCAACCTTAGGCCTCTGGGGATGGGAGTATGATTCACGCGTACTCTTAAATGGGTGACCGAAGTCCAAAGAACTTTAGACAGAGTTAGGAGGAGGGCCTCCCTCCTCGGCGCCCTAGATGGACGATTTGGCAGGTGTAACCCAAGGCTATTGCTACACACTTACAAAACCTACATACATCCAGTAATGGATTACAGCCCTCTAAACTTTGCCACACTCACTCCTCGTCGAGAGGAGGATCTTACGAAAAGTATCCTACCTTCCCTGGCGCTTCCCTTTCAATTAAATATAATATACCCACCATAATTTCTAGGTTCAAAAAGCTCCAAAGAGGGTACGTCCGACGCCCAAGAAACTCTAAGGACCAAATGGACAGTTGACAGGAACAGATGAACACTTAGCAGAAAATCAAAGAATAAATTTATCCAGCCCAACCTCAGGATACTTAGCGAAGCAAGCGAAGATATACATCTTTTGGTCTATCTCCTAGATCTGCTGGAGGACCTCTTACCATCAGATGAGCTCGACCTACCACCACCGGCGCCGAAAAAGTGTTCACCGCTCTGAGACTTTCTGTTCGGGAGGCTCTTAAGTATCAAAACAATAAGATATAATAAAATATCTTAAGATACTAATCACATTTCAGAACAACAACCCCCACTGTATTCCTGAAAAGGAGAATCTTTGTCCTACGCATTTTCGGCCTGTTTAAAAAATTCTTTTTTTTTTTACTTTTTTGATCTTTTTGTATTTTTTGTTGCTTTTTATCCCTTTTTTGACTTTTTTTTTGCAATTTTTGCTTTTATTTTTGTATTATTTAGCTTTTTTACTATTTTGGCGTTTTTTCCCTTGAACACCTATTTTGACTTTTTTGGGCATTTTGATTTTGGTTTTACCCTTTTTTCCTTTTTTGACCTTTTTGCCCTTTTTAAAAACTTTTTTTCATTAACTTTTTGTCTTTTTGTTGCTATTTTATCTTTTTTACCTCATTTGCCTTATTTTGCCTTTTTGTCTTTTTTTGCCTTTATTTTCATGCTTCTATTTTTTACTTTTTTGGCGTATTTTGGTTTTTTGCCTTTATTTGGTATGTTTTTTGATTTTTTTAAAACTTTTTTTTGTTTTTTTTGCCTTTATTTTTCGTTTTTTTAACTTTTTTGCCTCTATGTGCTTCTATTTTGCCTTTTTTGTGGCGTTTTTTAACTTTTTTGTTGTTTTTTTATCCCTTTTTGCCACTTTTTTCCTTTTTTAAAACTTGTCTTGGTTTTTTTTGCATATTTTGTCATCTTTCTTTTTTTTATTATTTATGCTGAAATTTAGCAATTCTTTATTATTTCTAACAATTTTGTTTGACATTTTTTGAAATAATTCATTATCTTGTTGGAATTTATAATAACAAGGTGCCATTTGAAGTAATTTTTGTCGATTTTCATTTCAGTTAATTTTTGTGTATTTTTGCAAAGTTTACCCATTTTTTCCAGAAATTAATTTTATTTTTACAGCATTCCACTTTTACATTCAGAAATTTTGTATTTTTTAATTAAAATAATCTCATTCGCCACACCCGAGCTGGGAAAGTTCTGGGATGACACAGCCGAGTTTTTTCACATTTTCATGCGCTTAGCATTCAAAAACATTCCTTTGTTTTTGCTACAGATGGCTATCTTCATTTTTTTTTTAAAGCAACTACGAATGAAAAACAGCTGTTAAATCTCAGTTATACAGACAAAGATGAAGAAAACCATTATATGATAAGTGGATAAAGACCCATCCACTACGAATTGGCATTAAAAATCGAGAGATAAATAAATGTTAGATTCTGCTGTTAGATAAAGATAACGACTCTTTTAACGAGAATAGGTAATAATTTGCTGTTTGGTATATAAGTACTGTATACCCTCAGGTACAAAACAATTTTTATATCGTTTATCCATAATTTTTTCAACGGTTTTTACTATAGCAACCAAATTTATGTCATCAACCAACACGACCAAGAAGATACGTAAACAAAGTAAAAGTAAACTCATTAACCAAACGACGCCTTATAAACAAACGTCACCTTTATTTGAAATCTTGAGTGTTCGAAATAATAACCTCTTATAAGATGGTTTTGGCCGTCCGTCCGTCTGTCTGTCAGCCTGATTCAACTCGAGAACGATGAGAGATAGAGACAAACGAACGCCAACTGTTTCAGCATCGTTAAAAACCCCAAAAATGATTTTAATCTTTGACCTATTTTTACTTTCCCGCTATTTATACTATATATACTGTAGTATATAAGATATATACCCATAAAGAAATTTATTTTCGAAAACTCGATATTACGGCAAAAATATTGCCGTTTTTCACTTGTTTAAATATCAATTCTCTTATGTTAAAGAAAAACACAGAAAAAACGATTTTTTCATAAAAAGAAATTTATTTTTTCTCAAATATTGTAAAAATGGTGGGCTAATATTTCAAGTTGAACTCCCCATTTTTGTAGAAAACTCGACGTATCGCATTGTATTTGCGTTATGACGTTCCTTTAAGGGACTGTTTATTATGAAAAATACAATTTTAAATTCCAGGACCGTTTCCAGACTATTGAAGGATCCTGTACGGAATAAGAGAGTGTAAACTTATACTGCTCTTACAAGAGGAAATTCTATTTTTAATAGGTCTAGAAGTCCGCAATAAAAAATACATTGGCCAGACACTAAACATTAATTTTTTATCTGAAATTTGATTACAAAAAAATATATATTACAAAAATAACACATATTTTTTAAGATTATATCAGAGGTGATTAAAATTCCTGTTAATTGGTTAAGATAATAAAACTAATTATTTGATAATTATAATTTTAGTTCGTTAGTTAATAATTATCTAATCGCCCTGGATAACTTATCCTGCGATATTGATATATTTACCCTTTAAGTTCATCGAACCTTTTTTATAACCGTTAAGATTTTTATTTTATTTTAAAATTAATGATTTATTATTTTCCAAATTCCAAAACAAAATAAAAAAATTTACGACTTAGCTATTGCCCTAATAATTTTAGTTTACTTTCACAAGAGAAGATTATTATTGTCTAATAATAATTTTAATATAAACTTTTTTTTCTCAGAATTTCAAATCTTTCAGCAAAGTTGAATAGAGAGAAAATATTTTCTGTATCTAAATTTTAATTAATCTTTACATTTGAAGGTCTTTTAGATAGATTTGAAATATTTTTAGAATTTTGTTTACCTGTATAAATTTTATTGTTAACGGTGATTACATTTATCATTTTTATTTCCTATTTTTATTTATATAAATGGAATGTTTTTTGACCGATGTCGAGATTGTGAATTTAAATTGCGTTGTCAAAATTTATAAAAAGAAAATAAATAAATTTTAACAATATTGAAATGTTATCTGAAAGTATAAATAATAACCAACAATAATAATTTTTCTAAAATCAAATGTCAGATCTAATAGTGTGTTAGCACAGTGGTGCTTACCCTAAACCCTCCCATTGGTAAAAATTGTATTTTTTAAAATTTTTCAGATATATCAGAAAATGGTTTTAAGTTAAAAGTATGTCGAAAAGATTTACCATTTCAATTGTTCACATTTGTCTCAGATCGTATTGAAAATAAGTTAATCTATGTAGTTTGACGTAAAATAAAAGAATCTTGTCTCAGAAATTATCTCATGAATCTTCCGTTCTCAGAAAATAGAATAAATAGTTTTTTATAGATATAAATCTGCAATTTTATTGGTTATTTGGTGATCTATCAACTTCAAATCTGGGGAAAATATAACCCATTTTGTATGTGAGGAAGAGTTCGACAATATTTAACTTCTTTGGAGTTTGTGAAAAATATTAATATTTGTGGCACATTTCCTACTTGTGTATCATTCAATGTTTTCTTAGAATAAAGATCTTTAGCTGGTACTTCACTTTCCGGTATTATGCGATTTTTTTCTATATTCGATCAATTATCACACTTTTGTTTTGTACATAAATCAGTACAATGCAAGCCTATGTCTTCAATATCTGCATCTGTTGCCTTTACTGATGGTTAGCAGTGACAAAAAGTACTTCTCAACAAATCTTCAAGAAACTCATTAAAGAAAACGTAGAAATTGGCCAAATACCCAAGACGGTGAAGGAAGGAAGTTAAGGAAGAAGAAGAAGAAGAAGAAGAAGAAGAAGAAGAAGAAGAAGAAGAAGAAGAAGAAGAAGAAGGCAACGTAGAAATGAAATACAGCGGGGGTAAAAACTCATTAAAGACTTATTAAAAAACTCGTTATAATCCAATTGAAAAAATACATTATAAAACAATTAAATACATATTTTCCCATTATTGTTAATGTAAATTATTAACTTAGGTGCATCAAATTTACATTTTTTTGTAAAAATTTTAATTTATACATGGCATTTTTTACGGAAATTTTAAGATAATGTTCAAATGTGACCTTTACAAGAGTTGAATAGTTTTTCATAGTCTACAACTTTTGTGTTGACAACTTTTTTAATTATGCAACGAAACAATTAAAAAATGCTTATTACTTTTTCGACCCACCTCCTAGAAGGGAAAGTATTGTGAACAAGCTAAAAAAAATTTCGAGATAAAGATGGAAATATCCATTTTGAGGTCACCTGTGATGATTAAGGCCATTTCCAGATGGAAGTCTGTCTGTCTGTCTGTCTCTCTGTCTGTCTGTCTGTGTGTATATTCTTCCACGATAGAGGCCACACATTCAATCCGATTGAGCTGAAGTTTGGTACAGGAGTTTGAGTTACCGGTCGGAAGAACCCATTAGTTTTTGTACGACATCTGTCAAACGGAAGTATCACTATCAAAAAATGACAGATGCTATATGTCACAAAATTGGACATGCAATATGTCATTTGAAAGCCCTTGAAAAACTCTATTCAAAAAAGTCAAAATTATTTCTCTAACTATCACCTGTCAAAAATAAAAAAATTTCAAAATTTGAAACCTTTATCATTTAAAATCTGAAAAAGTATTAATCCAATTGGGCTGAAATTTGGTACAGGGGTTTGGGTTACCCGTCGAAAGAACTCATTAGTTTTTATACGACCTCTGTCAAACGGAAGTGTCACTATCAAAGAATGACAGAAGCAATATGTCACGGAATTGGACATACAATATGTCATTTGAAAGCTCTTAAAAAACTCTATTCAGAACAGTCAAAATTATTTCTCCAACTCTCACCTGTCAAGAATAAAAAAATTTCAAAATTTGAAACTTTAGCATTAAATATCTGAAAAAGTATAAATCCGATTGGGCTGAAATTTGGTACAGAGCTTTATGTCAGTCGTCGGAAGAACGCATTAGTTTTTGTATGACATGTGTTCAACAGATCAAAACCAAAAAAATGTCAAAAGTTGAAACTTTAACATTAAATATCTGAAAAAGTATTCGTGGATACTCGTCGGGAAAGTTGGATTTTTATAAAGTTTTAATTTATTTTGAAGTGAAAAGTAGGTGAAACGTGTAAAAATTAAAAAAAAAAATTATCCAATTATGTGCTTTTTATATGCTTTTCGTGTACCGAAACATCAAATTTTGTGCTCAACCGCAACAATTTTTTTAAAAAAAATTAAAATTACCGGGTGTAGCACGACATCGATCCCAACCCCGCAAAATTTGATTTTTCGGTACACAAAACGCACATATAAAGCACATAATGTACAATTTTTTTTTTATTTTATTAAAATCGGGGTATAGGCTCGTTGAACAATTTTTTTCTTAATTTTTTGTGATCTTTAAACACATAAAAGTGAATAGTTTCACAAAGTTTCATTAAAATCGATTAATTTTTGCGGTCCACATAACTCTTTCCCGCTATTTATGTGTAGTATTTTATTTTTTTAAGAAATATTTGTTATAGTTAATTTTTAACTTTGTAAAATTGTTTTTATAAACAAAACATAAAAAATGTCTAGTGTTTGTCACTCTAAACAAAAGCGGTCCAACTTCACATCAGGTGTTAAGCCATATATATTGTAATTATTTTTACACTGTCTCAAATTTTGGGTTGGGTTCTATGAAAAAATAATAAACATTACAAAAATTAAAAAATATATAAATTTTGTTTATCCTGTTATTTGCCTCTTGTTTCCTTTTCGTTGCTTCTAAACCCGGATCTAAACCTTTTCTTATTTTTTTTTCTGTCTTCCTAAAAATATTGTACTTGCTTTTCTATTTCCATCTATCTCTGCTTGTCTGTTCTATTCCTGGCTTTGTCCTGTATCTTTTTCTGCTTCTTTGCTCTTTTCCTGCATTGTCCTGAAATTCCTTAATAACGCTCATTTTTTATCTGACCTTTTCTTACCACTAGATTTTTTTTTTTAATATCGCAACCTTAGTTTAGTTTTATTAACCTTATATTCCCTGTTTACTAGCTGACTTTGATAACCGAAATTTCATGTATGATAATTCCCAAAATTTCAATTTTATTATATCATCTTTCATTATTTTAACAAATTTTAAGATTCTTTCACTTTTTTAAATTTATTGAAAATTTATCTACATATAATATCTTCGTTTCCTTTTTTCATTTAATAATCTTTTAAAAACATTAAATTTCAACTATAACTTTATCAACATTAATATAAATCTTTATGATATTTAAATCATTTCAAACATTATCATATATAAAATTAATTATTAACTTTATAGACATATAACTATTTCAAGTCAAAAAAAAATTAATTTATAAAATTCCCTATATAGGATGAAATATTTTATTTCATAACAATATATTAATAATAAATTTTTTTTACGAATTTTTTAAAACTTTGACAGCATTAAAATTGCTATTAACGTTCCTCGATGGCCACCAAAAACTAATCAGTTCTAAGTTAGAACCAATATAATTTTTGGTGAAAATTTGGTAATTTAAAAAAAAATATTATCAAAAAGTTTGATCACACACATACATAAATACATTTTTGCAAAAATGTTTTTTTCGGACTCAGGGGACCTGGAAACGTAAAGAAAAAGTTAAAATCTCAAGATTGGTTTTCTACCCGAAAACAATACTTTCCCGTTATATATTGTAATAAAATGTATTTTGAATTAAAGGGTATACATCCGGTAGATATTAAAAATTTAAAAATCAAGACAGGGAGATAGAAATATTGGTGGTCAATTATGAAAAAATAGGATTTTAAAAAATGTTAACGTCAGAATAATTAAAAAAAGATTTTAGATTATAAAAAAAATAGATTCTAGAAGGAAATTGTTATAAAAAGCATTAATTAAATAAGCAAATTTACATTATAAAAGATTTGTAAAAAGTATAAGGAAGATCAAATTTACAAAAAAAAACTAAATGGTTTTATCATCCACAGTTCCAGAGGATGGCCTACGGAAAGATAGGAAAAGAAGAGATCTTGGAAGACTTGTGAATTTATTTGGACTAACGGTAAAAAAAAATATTTTTCAAAAATTTAATTAGTGTTATTGTAATTTAAGGTATATTTTGATAATTTATATTTAAAGAAATTTTAAGTTGTTTGTGTAGCAAAAATAATTTTATAGGTTAAGGTATGAATGGTGGAATGAATATTTAGTTTAGTTTATTATTTACCTTAAATTTGTCAAATACTTAATAATAATTAATAAAAAATTGGACAATTTGTTTATTTAATACCATATAGTATTTATTTGTAAGAAAATCTATAACCCACAAATCTGAGATAAGAGATTAAAAAATAAATAAAAGTTTATAAAAAAAAAAATTTAAACCTGGTAATTTTAAAATTTGAAGACCAGTATTTCATTACAATATATATCTTATACTTATGTATGGTATATGTAGCGGAATGAACTTTTGAGTTTATGCTTAAAATTGATTTATATAAAACCTGTAGTTTTTTTCATAAACTACAACTTAAGTGTTTTTTGATACGATATCAAGTTTCACTGGAAAGCATAAAAAATCATTAAAATCCATTTTTCACCCATTTAACCACCCCATATAAATTAGACCAACCCCCAGAGCCTTACATGTTCCTTGTAACCCCTTTTGCTGCTAAATCAAATATATAATTCTTGTTTTTTTTGTCTCTCTGCAGCTTCTTTTTTGCCCAATTCGTTTTGCTTACCGATTATTTCTAAGTCTAATTTAAATTTTTTAATTTGTAATTGACTGAACGTTTAAGAATGGGGTACTTGCATAATTGTTTTTTTACTTTAATATGTTTATTACCCCTGTTGACGAGCATAGAACAGAATTTGGGAATTTTTTTAACGTTCAGTGCCCTTAATTTTGAATATTAAATATATGTGTGAGGTCTTAAGGAAGCAGAGAAAACAGTATCCTGTAATTACTTTTAAATCCATGAATTCTCTATTTCTCTGAAGATGGCGCTACAATCGACGGTATTTATTCACTATATTCTTACTTTTTAGAACAAAATTCCGTATAATTATTGTGTCACAATAGTATTGTTACATTATAGTTTATTAATACTTTTTATTCTTTTAAATTTATACTATTTTGGAAGGGCATAATGGCGAACGACAAATGTGGAGTTGCATTGCTTGTAGTTTTTCTTTAATTAAAAACCGTTATAAAAGTTCTAGAGTAGTTTATTTAGTAAAATATTAGAGACCAGAGACGTTCCCCAACAGTATTTTTAATATATTTTGAAAAACTAGAATAAATACGTAACTCCGACGCTAACTCCCCCTTGCGATGATTTATAGTATTGAGATGTAGTTCATTGTTTATTACCGACACATCACAGAAAACTGTCGGATATAACCTGAATTCAGATAAATCAGAGTGGTGCCATCTTTCGCAAATTTGTATAACTGAGCTACCTTAAGTCGTCACAGATTTAATTTTTTTTTTGAATTATAGGGCTAATGCAGGTTTTTTAAAAAATTAAAAAAATATGGGTTGAATATTTATTGATCAGGTTTCTAATGACCCATTTACCTAAAATCATGCAAGCACCCCAATGGTGGGTTTATACAACATTTGCATAGTCTTAATTATAGACATAGGTTTAGTCTTAATTTTAAGTTTAGTAATAAGAATTTGAAGTATTTACCCAGCTTTCTTTTAAGCATAAGAAAATAATAGTAATGACACTGAAAGGGCTATTTGGGCTGGTAGAAATTTGATTTAACGCATGCGCATATGCTGCCCAGACATAAGCATAAGCATAAAAGATAAAAGTTAACCAACTTTCTTATGCTTGTGCTTCTGCTTAAGATTAAATTTATTATATAAATTGTTTCATTTGATTACGATGATTTAATTTCAAGTTATGCTTAAACATATGCGAATTTTGTATAAAT
The DNA here is from genome assembly GCA_963243735.1 of Neocrepidodera transversa. NCBI lineage: Eukaryota > Metazoa > Arthropoda > Insecta > Coleoptera > Chrysomelidae > Neocrepidodera > Neocrepidodera transversa. The sequence continues at coordinate 18,019,175 of OY725337.1, read as the reverse complement.
CCATCATCAGCATTTTCTGTTTTCATTATATGAGGATTGAATTTACACAGAAATTTATTCTCTAAGGTCAATTTTACATCTATATCTACCATAATTTTTTCAGTTGAAATATAAATCTTGAATACCAACGACCTAAAATTAATAAAAGCCTTTTATTTCGAAACAGACGTAATTCGCAATATTTCAAACACCTTGTATAATTGCAAAATATATTTAGATTTAATCAAATCAGCAAAAGTTTTATCAAAATCTTATTGATAAGCAACTTATATAAAACTCGGCAACCTATTAAAATTATTTTAGTTTCTTAATATTATAGGAAGAAACAAAGAAATTTCAAGATGTTTAGAGCTAATTATTACGTAACAGACAAAAAAGCTGTATGGGACCATCACGGTACAGATGAAGAAGAGGTCGAAAAACATATTGATCATGTGAGAAAATGGTGTGATGAACAAGTCCACATCGAAGAAACACCATGTGAGTAAAAAATAAGTAAATGTAATAAATAATTAAAATAAGTTTCTAAGCAAGTTTTTTTTAATGCGGCTCTACCACCATGTAAATTTTTATTATTAAAAGTTAGCCTTTACATTTTATTTTATTAAAAAAATAATATTAGAAATAAATTCTTAATGAAAAAGGCTACAGGTTGATGGTGCTAAATTTTTAATTTTTTTGAGTTAAATTAAAAAAAAACTAGAATTAAATAAACATTTCGCTTAATTAACTTGCTGCATAATTTATTTCAGATTATTATTAAAAAACACTTATTTATTTATACATTGATACAGAAATATATTATTATTATAAATAAAAAAACGTTCTTTGATTTTTACAAAAATATACGCACTGAGAGAATGTGATTTTTACCATTTTGCAAAGACAAAAATAGATTTTTAATATTTTTACTTAATAACTAAAATAATGTAATTAATAAAAAATCATGAAAATAGGTTTAAGAAATTAATTAGAAAAAAAAGCACCAAAATAGATATTTATTTCTTTTAGTTACGAATTAAAAAATCAGAAAATATTGAAAAAAGAATGAAAAATAAAATTGTACAATAGGGGAAAAAGCAGGAAATCAATAAAATTGCAAAATAACGAAAAACCGCAAAAATGCTAAAAAATCACAAAAAACTAAAAAAATGCAACAAAAAAATAACATCCAAAAAACAGGAAAAAATGTAATTACAATTTTAAACAAATTGAAAATTTCGAATATATTGAAATAAATCGCATAAACGCAAAAAAAAATCGAAACAAAATGATAAAAATATCAAAAAAATTGCCAGTGCCAATAATTGTAAAAAATAATTTAAAAATAACTCGTAGTCGTACAGTAGAGTTTTTTTTATTCTTTGAATGATTTTTACCACCTTCGAGTATAGATAATTTTTTGTTGTGTAATTGCAAAAAATCTGAAAAAAATTGTAACTTAATCGAAAAAAAATGGAAAATAATTCCAAAAAAATCGCAAAAAATTGCAAAAGATCACTAAAATACAGAGAACAACCAAAAAACTTTAAATAACTGTAGATATATAAAAAAATGAATAAATTTGTAAGAATTGAAATAAATCTAAAAAAAATTAAATAGCAAGGGATTAAAGACGCAAGTAATATAATAAAGAAATGTGTCGGATTGATTTGTTATTCTACACGGTTGCCGAAAAAATAGTGTACGCAACACGTCTGAAAGAAAACAATTTTTTTGGACTCGCAGACTTCTAGGACTCGCCTACGGCTCGTCTTAGAATGTAGTCTACGCGTCCAAAAAAAAAACCGTATTTTCCGGACTTCTTACGTAAATTACTATTTCCAGTAGTAATTATAATAGTGTAATTTGTTTATTTCAGCCGATACAACGATTCATCACTTTCTAACCAATTGCAAGTACGATGTCGAAAAAACCAAAAAAGTAATAGATGTATACCATTCTAAATGGGCTCTAATGCCAGAAATTTGCGAATATTATCATCCATTCCATGAGAATATGTCTGAAACTTATAAAGCAATGTAAGTACCATAAAAAAATTATTTAGATCAAAATGTTAAAAGTACTTTAAACCATATAAAATGATTTAAACAATGTAGTAAATACACCATTTTATTTATATCATTGTGCTTTTTTCAAAAAAGATGTGTGAAATTATAAATATTTCGTGCCTTTCTATTTTTCTAGTCTTTTTTTCGGTTTTAAATTTTACCTAAATACGCGGATTTTTTTACGACACAAAATGCTAAAATTACTTTTAAACTTACTAAAAAAACTATTCTCTAAAATATATAAATTTAAAGGAGTTTTTGTAGAAAAACCGTCATAGAAAATCATTAAATTTAGAGTAATTTTCGGAAATTCGGCAACGTTTTAAAAAATTTCTTTGGTTTAGAAAATATTTACAAACATTTACTGGAATGAGAAAAATAAAGACAAAATATTTATATGAAGAAATTTTGAGGAATTTTAATAATTCATATATTTTTAAACAACGTTGTCAAATTTCAGAGAATGTCTCCAAACTTGCTTAAAAAAAAATACATACATCCAGAAAAACTTGCGAATTCATATGATGATTTTTTTGTCATCGAATATTGCTGAAAAAAAAACTAATAATTTTTTTGTCCAATTTTTGACTATTTGTAAAAATCAAGATTTTTCCTAAATCTAGAGAATTTTAATACGACATAATATATACAAAATGCTAAAATTACTTTTAAGCTCACTAAAAAAAATAATTCTTACTATAAAATTTGTCAAAAAATCGTTTTTTGTTCCAAATCTTTAAATAATTTAATTATTATCTCCAGAATGAGGTAAAAATTATTTTTTATATTTTCAAAAGACTCATAATTTATATATTTTAGTTACTATAAAATTAAAAATATAAAATTCTTAATGTTTGTTTAAATGAAAATTTTGGAAGCCATTTTGACCCTGTTTCCAATGAGCTAGAAAAATAATAAAAAAGTTTATGCGGTTGGGGGATCCCTGTTAGGAACAAAGTTCCCTACGTTATTTTTTCAACTCTTAACGTGTTTTCATACATCTTTGTCCCCTCTCTTTCCCCCTTTTTTCCATTTTTTGCTATTTTTTTTCTATTTTTCCTATAATTTTTCCCTATTTTTCTCTATTTGTCCCTATGTTACCCAACTTCTTCCTATTTTTCATTATTATATTCTCTTATTCCCTATTTGTCTCTATTTTTTCTGTTTTCTCATTTTTCTCTATTTTGTCTCAAAAATAGAGATAAAAAGCACTTTTTCGTTATTTTTTTTATTTTCCCCTATTTTTCCCTATTTGTCCCTAAATTTTTTCAATTTTTTTGTACTTTCTTTATTTCGTTAATCATTTTCTATTTGTCCCTATTTTCCTATGTATCCCAATTTTTCTCTTTTTCATTATTTTTTCCTGTTTTCCTCTATTTTTTTCTATTTGTTCCTATTTTTATCATTTTTTCACTAATTACTCTATTTTTCTTTACTTTTTCTTAATATTTAGTAATTTTCCCAATTTGTCTATATTTTTTCCCATTCTTTCCAATTTTTCCCTTTATTTCTCCATGTTTCTATATTTTTGCCTATTTTTTCTATTCCTCCTATTTTTCCCCATTTTCTGTAATTTTTACAAATTATTCTTCATTTTTCTCCATTTTTCCCTATTTTCACTATTCTCCCTATTTCTCCCTACTTTGTTCTATTATTCCCTGTTTTCCCTATTTGTCCCTAATTTTCCTATATTTCACAATTTTTCCTTATTGTTCCCCGTATTTCTCCATGTTTCCCTATTTTGACTGTTCTATTTTTTCCCATCTTTCTCTGTTTTTCATTATTTTTTCCAATTTGCTATTATTTTTCTCTATTGATATATATTTTTCCCAATTTTTCCATATTTTCTATATTTTTTTTTTTCCGATTTTTGCCTATTTTCATCGATTTTTTTGTATTTTTCATTATTTTTTTTTAATTTACTGTATTTTTTTCATTTCCCAGTTTCTTTCTCCTATTTGTTCCACTTTCCCCTATTTTTTTCTAATTTTATGATATTTTTCTCCAATTTTTCTTTATTGTTCACTATTTGCCCATTTTTCCATATCTTTTCCTATATTTTCCTGATTTTCTGTATTTCCTTTATTTTTTTTATTTTGTGATTTATTGTGAACGAGAAAAAAATCTATATAAAGATGGAAATATCCATTTTGAAGTCTCCTGAGACGATTAAGACCATTTCCAGATAAAAGTCTGTATGGCTGTCTGCGTGTCTGTCTGTGTATATTCTTCCACGATAGAAGCCAAACGCTTAATCCGATTAATCTTAAATTAGGTGTATGGATTTCAGTTATCCATCTGAAGAACCCATTAGTTTTCGTATGACATCTGTCAAACGGAAGTGTCGCTGTCAAAAAATGACAGAAGCAATATATCGGAATTTGACTTGTAATATGTCATTTGAAAGCCCTTAAAAATCTCTATTCAGAACAGTCAAAATTATTTCTCCAACGGTCACCTGACAAAAATAAAAAATGTCAAAATATGAAATTTCAGCATTAAATATGTGAAAAAGTGTTCATCTGTGGATAGTCGTCGGGAATGTTTTGGCGCAACACAACTGATTTTTTCTCTATTTATCTCTATTTTGCTTTATTTTCCCTATTTCACTTTATTTTTCTCTGTTTTACCTTATTTTTCTATAAGAATGTCAAAAATATTAAGTGGAAGAAAGGTATAGATAGACTTAATGAATTTATATGATGTACTTACTTTTGTTTGATCATTAAATATAGATTTCATTCATTCTTGAAAAATATCTTTCTTTTTTGTAATATTTTGGTACTTTATTATAACCTATTTATTTAAGTAATACAACTTCTAATTTATATTAATCACAACTTAAAAAATATATTAATTTATATAAGATCACACACAAGATTCAACTCTTGTCCGTCCTTTCGGATTATTTAAATTCATTTTTCTGGATCTCGAACGATTACATAATTTCCAGAATATTCGATGGATTTCTCGCGCGGTGACACCAAATTCTACGTGTATTTCATCAGACCCAGGGCCGGCCTCATTACATTTTTATTATTGATCGTAAACTACTTTTATAAATTTACTATTACATCTGTTAGAAATTATACCGGTGCTGGCCTATTAATTAATATTGTGCTATTCAAACCAAAACTATTAGAAAGTATAAACATTAAATAAATATACGATATATTAACAAACCTTTTTTTTAAATTTAACAAATTATTATTATTCCAAAAGCAAAAACTAATACAGTATGATACAAAATTATAATAACAAAAATAAAATTCATTTTTAGTAACTCTATAATGGGAATATAAAATAAAATACTATTAAAAGTATAAAGATTTTATTTTTGGTGTACCTTTATTTATTTTCTTTTTAAGAAAGCTCATGTATGTAACATTTTTTTTCTAGCACTGTTGTCCCTCTTCCACGTCTCTCGTCAGACCTCCGTAGAGTAATGGTACTACGCGTTAATAAAGTAAACCACGAACATTTTGATTTACATAAAAGCATTGCCCAGTTGTATCTGCATTTGAACGAAGTAAGAGTCTTGGAAGATCATTCGACTGGCGATGAATATATCTTCGACTACAAACACATTGACAAATATATCGTCGATAAATTTACACTGAAAGATGTTAGGAAAATCGAGTTTATTTTAAAGGTATAGACATTTTTTTGATACAAATATTTTTTCTATTTATCACAAAAATTTTTTTTAAAAGTCCGTCAGTCAATAAGGACTTTTCCGCTATTTATATAAATTTTGTTGGGATTTTTGACTGCTTGCTTTATATCCTTATTTAATTCTTCTTGTTACTTGTTTCTAAATATATTGTTATGATTAACTAATTTGAAAAAATCATATTTTTGGGGTGGGTTCTATAAAAATAAAAAAAAATAATAAACATTACAATTTTAAATTAAATCAATAACAAATTCTTCTATTCTCTTCTAATTACTACCACTCAAATTAAATTTTCCAACTTGATTTCCTTCTATTTCCAGTTATCGCCTCTATGCAATTTTTACCATTCAGTCATCCAGTTAACCCCCTATATTATATATCTTCATTTTGTTTAGAAAATTTTAATGTAGTTTCTTCGAAATAAAAAAATATGCTATTTTAATTGGTATATATTGTCATGATATAGTTTTACTTTACATATGGGTATATAGTTTTGGCCAAAACTTTGCGGAATATAGGGAAATTCATGTATCAGACAAGAAGCCGAATAAACGATATACGAGGAATAAAATCAAAATATTTTGGTATACGCATTTTTTTAAAACATTCGTAATTTATCGTAGCGCATCGGATCTACGCCGGCGTTTGGGGAAATACACGAACGGTCTGATCACCGTTGCCACATCTAGTAATTTCTACTTTTTTGGTAGATTTTCACCTTTTTCCGAAAATTTTGGTAGGCGAATTTTCTTTGGTAGATTTTGGTTGTTTTTGATAATGTAAAAATCCCATTTCCAATAGAATTATTGTAAAAATTATTTTAATCGAGCATTTACTTTAATTTTATATTTTTATTGATTAGATTGCTTCGACTGCTTTTTTGTCGGTGATTCCCCTTATGCCTTATGGGATTCACCGATGTAATTCAAAGATGGACCAAGAAATATATTCAATAACAAACCCATTGCAGGCGAAAAATGTCATAGAACGAAATAGTTCCCGTTTTTATCTATTTTTCAATAGCACTCCAGAGCTGAAAGTGCCACTTTTGGCACAATTGTGCTACATTTGACAACACTGCCAGCCGCCAGCACATCGCTCACATCCACACGTTACCTAGAGTGATGGAAATAAGGTGGAGTCAATGTTTGGTCTTACTTTTCCCCATTGAATCGTTGCCTAAATACATTCTTTTTCCTCTTAGTACAAATTTCCTATGTTCCGTAAAGATTTTGCCAGACCTGTATAAATGCTTTTAATTATTTGATATATATTTTACTTTCCCGACCCACCTCCTAGAAGGGATAGTATTGTGAACGAGCTAAAAAAAAAAATTCGAGATAAAAACAGAATTATCCATTTTCGGGTCCCCTGAGACGATTAAGACCATTTCCAGATGGAAGTCTGTCTGTCGGTCTGTGTGTGTGTGTATATTCTTCCACGATCGAGGCCACACGTTTAATCCGATTGAGCTGAAATTTGGTATGGGGGTTTGGGTTACCTGTCGGAAAAACCCATTAGTTTTTGTACGACATCTGACAAACGGAAGTACCACTATCAAAAAATGACAGATGCAATATGTCACGGAATTGGACATGCAATACGTCGTTTGAAAGCCCTTGAAAAACTCTATTCAAAACAGTCAAAACTATTTCTCCAACTGTCACCTGTCAAAAATTAAAAAATGTCAAAAGTTGAAACTTTAACATTAAATATCTGATAAAGTATTCGTGGATACTCGTCTTGAAAGTTTTGGGGCGACACAACCGATTTTTTTTTAAATTATATACCTGATATTATACGGGTTTTAGGATTATTCTTGTTTATTATTTTTTTGTCATCTGTTTTTTTTTTAATAAAAATTTTTCTTTCTTGATTAATCATAAAAAATTTTCAAATCTTGCCCATTACTGTTACTTAAATTTTCTTTTAAAATCATTTCCAATTTTTTTTCCCTATTAATAATAATGATGTGCCAAAAATAAAAATAAAAATCTTTATATTCCACATTTGTTGATTTAGATTAAATTATATACCAATTATAATCAATAAATTCTTTAAAATCAAACTTTTTAAACAAAACACTGTTTATAAAGTTCAAACATAAAATTATTTATACTATCAAACATTTTAACAACTATGTTTAATTTTTCTTCAGATTTTTTACGTGATTCATGTGCATCCTTTTTTAATTGATTCATAAGTTTTCTTTGGAATTTTTCGGTCATGTATCCCTTTTTAATTATTCGGGCTCCGATTATTAGTTTAGAATAATTTCTTTTTTTTATTTTGACCGAGTTTATTTTTCGGTCACACTTATATACGTTTCTTGGTAAAAATATTACAAGATATTAAGTGTTTCTTCTCTGTTTGATGTTAATCGCCCTTGCCTGATTTTTATATTAATTATTTTTTTTAGGTTCCAAACCCTGCACGGTATTTTTATACTACATACTTATTCTGTTTTTTTATGACAATTAAAAATTCTCATAATGGAATTATTTCGATTATTGCTGATTGAATGATTTTGAATATTTATTTATTTTTTTATTTTTTTATTTAGGAAATGTATGGAAGAGATGTAAAAGCCTTCCATATTATTAACTATACTCCTGTAGCTGAGAATCTCGTAACCATGTTAAGGACAACTTTCGTCTCGGACCTTAAGAACAGGGTAAAAAATAATTATCATTTTTTACAATTAATATTTGATTACGTATAGATCTAAAAGACCATTATTTAGACTTCATAAGTTTTGTCACTAATCAAAACAACTGTTTTAACACTCTACGTACGTTTCGCTAACTATGTTAGCATCATCAGGAGTTGATGATAAACTAGTTTATTTTTTTAATGATGCTAACATAGTTACTGTATCGAATATTTATTTTTGAAATGAACATGTAACTAATTTATTATTATTTTTAGATTTTTGTTCATGAATGTTTAGAAGATTTATATAAACATATTTCTAGAGATATTTTACCTGAGGAATATGGTGGTGATGAAGATTCTCTTGATGAATTAAATGGTAAATATATCTCTTGCCTTAGCGAATTTTATTTTATATAATATTTTTTTATTTTGTTTTTAGACAAGTGGATATCTAACTTGAAACACCATACCGAACTATTCGATAGGTTACATGGAGAAACTGAGAGATGCAGACCAGCAGCGTCAGGAGAATTTGACGTTTCCAAACATTTTGAAAAGCACGTAACATGTAGTGATGATTAAAAATGTTTTATACAATATTCAACAGTCTTAATAATTAATAACGAATAAAATTTTTTTATGCAACTGATATAGTGGATATTTTTTACATTGACCTCTTTAGGTGTCTCGAAATGGAGATGGAATAAATTAAAATTAATTTATTAACTATCAATTTGACAGTTAACTTTAACGGTTCTGTAACTAATGACAATGACGTTTAGATTGTGACAATTGTACAAGAAATCAACTGGTAAAGTTTTATTCTAAACGTCATCGCCTTTACTTACTGAATCTTTAGAGTTAATGGACGTTCTATCTACTGACAGTTTGTGTTTATAGCTAACATTTTTATTTGAATTAATTACGGACATTATTAATAAATTATTGATTATAATATTCCACGCTTCTAGGATTTTCATTCATTAATATAAAACCAATAAATTTGTTCCTACTGGCATGGGTGAAAACCATTGGGAATTCTGGAAAAAGTTTAATACAAAAGTTGTAGAAAATTTTATGCTCTATAACTTGCACTAGAACATTTTACACTAAATCCTTGTCTTCAAATTAAAAAAAGGCAAAAAGCCTAATGTATATATTTTTCGTCCTCTATAGCGGCGATATTATGGGGAATTCTAAAAAAAGGTCAAGATAAACGTTAAAGGAAATTTGGTGCTCTACAACTTTGCATAAGAAAATATTGCATTAAAGTGCATTGTTTGTCGTCAAAATTTGAAAAAACTACGGAAAAATTACATGAACATTTTTTGCGCGCCCTCTAGTGGCGCAACTATTAAAATTACTGTAAAAAGTTTGATACAAAAATTGTAGGAAATTTTATTCTCTATAACTTTGCACTACAACATTTTGTACTAAAGTGTATTGTTTGTCCTTAAAATTTAAAAAAAGCAAAAAATCTTACATCTGTATTCAATTAATGTCGGTCTTGAGGACCTGCTTCTACTCTACCAATTTAAACCAAAAACTAATGTCCGCATTCACGGCATACACCAACCCTTCAAAGGTCAAAGGGTTCGGCAGTTATAGTGGAAAATTACACACAGACACACAGACAAACCATACTCTGGAAATGGTTTCAATGTTCTTGGGGGACCTCAAAATGGATGGTACCGGGAAAAGTAATAAAAATAATAGATAATTTTATATACTAACTATTAAAAAAGTAATTTCTTGTATTGTAATATAAAAGAAAAAAATAATAAGTTGACTATAACAATTATTTTTCATATTTGTTTGTTTTAATGAAGTCTAATTTGCTATTTATGTCGTTAATTACTTTTCTATAATCAGTAAACTGTACAGAAATAATGACAATTTCTGTAGTCAATTTTCCATATCAGCTTTTCATAACTAACTGACGACTGCAGTAATATAAATTACTATTTCGAAGATTTTGGAGCTATGACAGTCTAAAGTTAAATACTGACTTTAACGTTTTTGGTATAAAAATAATTTTTGGTGTTTTTATGAAAAAATTGTCTTAGGCTGCCGGACTATAATTACATTAATAATTTATATTTTTCTATTCTTGGATCTGGAATGAAGACCGCCACAAAGTACAACTCTAATATTATTATTTAATTTTAAGAACTTGATTTTTACAAATATAAAGTTTTATCCAGGACTAATCTAGTATTTGTTTATTATAAATAGTAATAATATCCATTATTCACTAGTGAATAATTATTTCATTATTCTTTGGTTTTAATATGATTTCTAGATATCCATTTTTCACAAGTGGTTTAAGACGGAATTAGCACCCCGTGATTTTCGTAACACAAACTATTAATTAACTAAATGTTCGATAGATGGCGATTAGATGTACTTTCTGCGTAAAAATTTAAATGTTTATAATCCTCCAATAATCTTGCTTAGTTGCCAGATGTAACGACCGCCGATGGGTTTAAATTTTGAGTGAATTTGGGATATTATTGACCAACAGGTACCTAAATAGAAGATTTTTTAGACACCATTAAACTTGCCTGGCCCAAAACTACTGACCCATAACCTATAATCCGATATATAAACTTGCCTGTGAATTGTAATATTTTTTTTCAATATTTTTATCTAAATCTATACCTGATTTATATGGTAAACAATTTGTTTTAAATTTTTTTCTCCAAATAAATAACCTCGGTTTGATTTATATTATAATGATTTTTTTCAGTACGTACCAGTCTTTACTTTTGTGAAAATTATTTGTTAGTTACAAAAATTTTATTTGTTCCAGTTTTTTCTCATTTTTCTGATCTTTTATTTTTTTCTGTTTTTGTTTTTTTTTTTTTCGTTTTCTAATCTTTTCTCATTTCTTCTGATTGTTGCAATTATTTGCGACGTTTTTGGAATTTCTTTGCGAGTTTTTGCAATTTATATCAGTTTTTTTGATTTTTTTCATTTTTATGGTTACAGTTATTTTTTGGTTGTTCTTTGGTTTTTGCGATGTTTTTCGATTGTTCTCGTTTTTTCTCGCTTCTCACTCATTTTTCTGATTTTTTTCGATTATTTCTAATTTTTCCTCATTGTTCTGTTTTTCTTTTCTATTTTTTTCGTTTTCTAATTTTTTCTTAGTTTTTCTTATTCCTTTGATTTTTTAAGATAATATTTATATTATATTTTACAATTTTATTTTTCATTTTTTCGAAATATTTTCTAATTTCCCTCTCAATTTTTTTGTTTTTTTTTCAGTTTTTTTGATTGTTTTAATTATTTCTCGTTTTTTTTTTCATTGTTATGATTTTTTATTTTGTTACTTTTTTTTTACGTTTTTCACTTTTTTCTAATCTCTTATTTTTTCTCATTGTTTTTTGTTTTTTTTTCTCATTTTTTTTATTTCATTGATTTTTTGCGATATTTTCGTCATTTTTTTATGATTTTGTTGCGGTTTTTACCTCTCGCCCTTCAGATAAGAGAGGTATAGGAATCATGCTAAAAATTGGGTAGTGAGTTTTCAATGGATAAACACGTTTTAGGGTCCCTAGAATACGATTTGAATATTTTCGCGATGATGTCTGTGTGTGTGTGTGTGTTAGTGTGTGTGTGTGTTAGTGTGTTAGTGTGTGTGTGTGTGTGTGTGTGTTTGGATGGATGTTGTAGTAACGATAACTCAAAAACTACTGAATAAAAAAATTTGAAATTTTGCATACAGGATTCTGATACCCTAGATTAGATCTGATTAGATTTTGGTGCCAATCGCACAACCGGAAGTGGCAGTTGCTATGGGTGATGACGCCATTATTATACAAAACGGCAATAAAGTTTTACACATATATTTTGTATACCCTATAGTTTATTTTCATCTCATTAAAATTTTCGAAACATTTGCCATTGTTGCCAGATTTACAAAAATATAATTTTTTTTCATACTTTTTTGTGTCAACCTGTAAATTTTTGATTCAAAAATGGCGAGAGGTCATGTGCTGGCCACATCAGATTTTTTTTATCGGTTTAGTGATTTCTTGAATTTTTCCGTATTTTACAATTTTATGTGTCATTTTTTTCCCAAAATTATCTAATTTCTCTTTCAATTTTTTCCAAAGTTTTTGTTTTTTTTAAATTTTTTTCCGATTTTTTTCTGTTTTTTGCAACTTATATTATTTTTTTGAATTTTTTCATTTTTTATGGTTACAGTTGTTTCCGGTTTCTTGGTTGTTCTTTGGTTTCTGCGACGTTTTTCGATTTTTCTCGCTTTTTTGTGATTTTTCGGATTTTTTTTTTAATTTTTTTCGATTTTTTCTCGGTTTTTTTCTCATTGTTTTGTTTTTTTTTCTATGTTTTTCGTTTTCTAATTTTTCTCATTTCTTTGATTTTTTATAATTTGCGATTTCTTTGTGATTTTGTTGTGGTTTTTTGCGATATTTTGTGATATTTTTTGATTTCTTGCGTTTATTCCGTATTTTACAATGTTCTTTTTCATTTTTTCCCAATATTTTCTTATTTCTCCCTCAATTTTTTTGTTCAAACTCTTTTTTTATCCGATTTTTTCGATTGTTTTAATTATTTCTCGTTTTTTTTTTTCATTTTCATGAGTTTTTGTTTTTTTTTTCAATTATTTCTAATCTCTCCTCATTTTTTCTCATTGGTCTGTTTTTCTATACTTTTTCTGTTTTTTTCTCATTCTTTTGTTTCATTGTTTTTTTGCGATATTTTTGTCATTATTTTGTGATTGTTTTTGTGAAATGTTTCGATTTCTTTTTTTTTTTTTTTTTTTTTTTTTTTTTTGAACATATAAGACTTGTAAATAAAAGCAACATAATTTAGTTCCTGAATTAGTTTTTACAGCCATTTTTGACGCCTTTTTTTGAGGTTAAATTTTCATAATTCCATTGTTTTTTCCATTTTCTTAATTTTTTTCACTTTTCAATATATTCAGGAACTAATTTAATACCATTAAAACATTGTAAAAGTAAATTCACATATATTTATTGCCTGGATAGTCCGTCTTATATGTTCAAAAATTTCCCTATATGCTTAATTATCCATTTGCTAACGCCGCCTTAAATAAAGGTGTATAGTAGTTTTAGCCAAAATTTGGTGAAAAACGAGAAAAATTAGAAGTATCGGAAAAATAAGAAAAAATTGGAAAATATTGGAAACAAAATGAAGAATAAAATTGTAAAATATGGAAAAAATACATAAAAAAAATCGCAAAAAGGCGGAAAAAGCCGGAAAAAAATTGGAAAAAATCGTAAAGAACAACCAAAAACCGGAACAATTGTGAGAAAAAGAAAAAATAAAAAATAAATGAGAAATATTGAAAGAATTAAAATAAATCGTACCAAAATCAAAAAAAAAAAATCGTACAACAAATCGGAACAAATCAAATAGGAAAAAAATGAGAAAATAATTAGAACACAAAAAAGAAATAGAAAAAAAAGTAATTGATAAAAAAAAGTAGAAAAAAAATATTCGTTGAATAATATAGCTTCTTTTATTTAATCAAACTTAACTGCAATTGAACCGGAATAAAAAATTAACCAATATGTGGGGATGTAGCTCAGTGGTAGAGCGTTCGCTTTGCATGTGAAAGGCCCCGGGTTCGATCCCCGGCATCTCCAATCTTTTTTATTTTTCATTTCAGTTATTTGGTTACTTTATTTTTTTAATAATATATTATTTACCTTCTTTTTAAAATTATGTAACGGGTTTCTAGAAAAATTCAGTGTACAAGTTATGCCTAGTGCCGAGATTTTGTCGCTCAGTAACTGATGCCTGAATTTTTTTACTAAAATTCCATTTAATGTAAGCTTTAAAATCACGTTTTCAGGGTTAAAAATTTTCAACCAGCAACTCAAGTTTCTTACGTGGTTTAATATATCTCTTTCTATTTCCCCTATTTTTCCCTATTTCCGTTATTTTTTTTATTTATCTTCATTTTCTCTACTTTTCCCTACTGTGCTTTATTTTCCATATTTCACTTTATTTTTCCCTATTTTCCATACTCTTCCCCATTTTTCCATATTTTTCCCTATAGTTACTGCTTTCTCTATTTTCCCTATTTTTATTTTTTCTTATTTTTCCCTATTTTTATTTGTTCTTTTTTTTGCATTATAAAAGTGCAATAATTTCGTTTTACGCATCGACGTCATATTCAGTATTCATCGATTCTATACAATCTACGATTCTCCATAAACATTTAAATCAACGCCATATTTAGTCCAGTTAGTGTCACGTAGAGCATAAAATTTCCTACAATTTTTGTATCAAACTTTTTCCAGTTGCGTCACTAGATGGCGCCCAAAAAATGTGCATGTAGGTTTTCCCTAGTTTTTTGAAATTTTAACTACAAAGAATACACTTTGGTACAAAACGTTTTAGTGCAAAATTTTAGAACATAAAATTTCATATAATTTTTGTATCAAACTTTTTCCAGGATTTCCAATAGTTGCACCACTAGATGGCGCTCAAAAGATGTGCATGTAGGTTTACCGTAGATTTTTGAAATTTTAAGGTCAAACAATACACTTTAGTACAAAACGTTGTAGTGCAAAATTTTAGAGCATAAAATTCCCTACAGTTTTTGTATCAAATTTTTTCCAGAATTTCCAATAGTTGCACCACTAGATGGCGCTCAAAAAATGTGCATGTAGGTTTACCGTAGTTTTTTGAAATTTTAAAGTCAAACAATACACTTTAGTACAAAACGTTGTAGTGCAAAATTTTAGAGCATAAAATTCCCTACAATTTTTGTATCAAATTTTTTCCAGAATTTAAAATAGTTGCACCACTAGATGGCGCGCAAAAATGTGCGTGTAGGTTTTCCGTAGTTTTTTGGAATTTTAACTACAAAGAATACATTTTAGTACAAAACGTTGTAGTGCAAAATTTTAGAACATAAAATTTTATATAATTTTTGTATTAAACTTTTTCCAGAATTTCCAATAGTTGCACCACTAGATGGCGCGCAAAAATGTGCGTGAAGGTTTTCCGTAGTTTTTTGAAACTATAACTACAAAGAATACATTTTAGTACATAACGTTCTAGAGCAAAATTTTAGAACATAAACTTTCCTATAATTTTTGTATCAAATTTTTTCCAGAATTTCCAATAGTTGCACCACTAGATGGCGCGCAAAAATGTGCGTGTAGGTTTTCCGTAGTTTTTTGAAATTTTAACTACAAAGAATACACTTTAGTACAAAACGTTCTAGTGCAAAATTTTAGAACATAAAATTTCCTATAATTTTTGTATCAAACTTTTTCCAGAATTTCCAATAGTTGCACCACTAGATGGCGCTCAAAAAATGTTAATGTAGGTTTACCGTAGTTTTTTGAAATTTTAAGGTCAAACAATACACTTTAGTACAAAACGTTGTAGTGCAAAATTTTAGATCATAAAATTCCCTACAATTTTTGTATCAAATTTTTTCCAGAATTTCCAATAGTTGCACCACTAGATGGCGCGCAAAAATGTGCGTGTAGGTTTTCCGTAGTTTTTTGAAATTTTAAGGTCAAACAATACACTTTAGTACAAAACGTTGTAGTGCAAAATTTTAGAGCATAAAATTTCCTACAATTTTTGTATCAAACTTTTTCCAGTTGCGTCACTAGATGGCGCCCAAAAAATGTGCATGTAGGTTTTCCGCAGTTTTTTGAAATTTTAACTACAAAAAATACACTTTGGTACAAAACGTTTTGGTGCAAAATTTTAGAACATAAAATTTCCTATAATTTTTGTATCAAACTTTTTCCAGGATTTCCAATAGTTGCACCACTAGATGGCGCTCAAAAAACGTGCATGTAGGTTTACCGTAGTTTTTTGAAATTTTAAGGTCAAACAATGCACTTTAGTACAAAACGTTGTAGTGCAAAATTTTAGAGCATAAAATTCCCTACAGTTTTTGTATGAAATTTTTTCCAGAATTTCCAATAGTTGCACCACTAGATGGCGCTCAAAAAATGTGCATGTAGGTTTACCGTAGTTTTTTGAAATTTTAAGGTCAAGCAATACACTTTAGTACAAAACGTTCTGTGCAAAATTTTAGAACATAAAATTTCCTATAATTATTGTGTCAAACCTTTTCCAGAATTTGCAATAGTTGCACCACTAGATGGCGCTCAAAAAATGTGCATGTAGGTTTACCGTAGTTTTTTGAAATTTTAAGGTCAAACAATACACTTTAGCACAAAACGTTGTAGTGCAAAATTTTAGAACATAAAATTTCATATAATTTTTGTATCAAATTTTTTCCAGAATTTCCAATAGTTTCACCACTAGATGGCGTGCAAAAATGTGCGTGTAGGTTTTCCGTAGTTTTTTGAAATTTTAACTACAAAGAATACATTTTAGTACAAAACGTTCAAGTGCAAAATTTTAGAACCTAAAATTTCCTATAATTTTTGTATCAAACTTTTTCCAGAATTTCCAATAGTTGCACCACTAGATGGCGCGCAAAAAATGTTAATGTAGGTTTACCGTAGTTTTTTGAAATTTTAAGGTCAAACAATACACTTTAGTACAAAACGTTGTAGTGCAAAATTTTAGATCATAAAATTCCCTACAATTTTTGTATTAAATTTTTTCCAGAATTTCCAATAGTTGCACCACTAGATGGCGCGCAAAAATGTGCGTGTAGGTTTTCCGTAGTTTTTTGAAATTTTAAGGTCAAACAATACACTTTAGTACAAAACGTTGTAGTGCAAAATTTTAGAGCATAAAATTTCCTACAATTTTTGTATCAAACTTTTTCCAGTTGCGTCACTAGATGGCGCCCAAAAAATGTGCATGTAGGTTTTCCGCAGTTTTTTGAAATTTTAACTACAAAAAATACACTTTGGTACAAAACGTTTTG
This sequence comes from Neocrepidodera transversa, assembly GCA_963243735.1. Lineage (NCBI taxonomy): Eukaryota > Metazoa > Arthropoda > Insecta > Coleoptera > Chrysomelidae > Neocrepidodera > Neocrepidodera transversa. The sequence goes on along the minus strand of OY725337.1, from coordinate 18,001,924 downwards.
GTGCAAAATTTTAGAACATAAAATTTCCTATAATTTTTGTATCAAACTTTTTCCAGGATTTCCAATAGTTGCACCACTAGATGGCGCTCAAAAAATGTGCATGTAGGTTTACCGTAGTTTTTTGAAATTTTAAGGTCAAACAATGCACTTTAGTACAAAACGTTGTAGTGCAAAATTTTAGAGCATAAAATTCCCTACAGTTTTTGTATGAAATTTTTTCCAGAATTTCCAATAGTTGCACCACTAGATGGCGCTCAAAAAATGTGCATGTAGGTTTACCGTAGTTTTTTGAAATTTTAAGGTCAAACAATACACTTTAGTACAAAACGTTGTAGTGCAAAATTTTAGAGCATAAAATTTCCTACAATTTTTGTATCAAACTTTTTCCAGTTGCGTCACTAGATGGCGCCCAAAAAATGTGCATGTAGGTTTTCCGCAGTTTTTTGAAATTTTAACTACAAAAAATACACTTTGGTACAAAACGTTTTGGTGCAAAATTTTAGAACATAAAATTTCCTATAATTTTTGTATCAAACTTTTTCCAGGATTTCCAATAGTTGCACCACTAGATGGCGCTCAAAAAATGTGCATGTAGGTTTACCGTAGTTTTTTGAAATTTTAAGGTCAAACAATGCACTTTAGTACAAAACGTTGTAGTGCAAAATTTTAGAGCATAAAATTCCCTACAGTTTTTGTATGAAATTTTTTCCAGAATTTCCAATAGTTGCACCACTAGATGGCGCTCAAAAAATGTGCATGTAGGTTTACCGTAGTTTTTTGAAATTTTAAGGTCATACAATACACTTTAGTACAAAACGTTGTAGTGCAAAATTTTAGAGCATAAAATTCCCTACAATTTTTGTATCAAATTTTTTCCAGAATTTCCAATAGTTGCACCACTAGATGGCGCGCAAAAATGTGCGTGTAGGTTTTCCGTAGTTTTTTGAAATTTTAACTACAAAGAATACATTTCAGTACAAAACGTTCTAGTGCAAAATTTTAGAACATTAAATTTCCTATAATTTTTGTATCAAACTTTTTCCAGAATTTCCAATAGTTGCACCACTAGATGGCGCTCAAAAAATGTGCATGTAGGTTTACCGTAGTTTTTTGAAATTTTAAGGTCAAACAATACACTTTAGTACAAAACGTTGTAGTGCAAAATTTTAGAGCATAAAATTTCCTACAATTTTTGTATCAAACTTTTTCCAGTTGCGTCACTAGATGGCGCCCAAAAAATGTGCATGTAGGTTTTCCGTAGTTTTTTGAAATTTTAACTACAAAAAATACACTTTGGTACAAAACGTTTTAATGCAAAATTTTAGAACATAAAATTTCCTATAATTTTTGTATCAAACTTTTTCCAGAATTTCCAATAGTTGCACCACTAGATGGCGCTCAAAAAATGTGCATGTAGGTTTACCGTAGTTTTTTGAAATGTTAAGGTCAAACAATACACTTTAGTACAAAACGTTGTAGTGCAAAATTTTAGATCATAAAATTCCCTACAATTTTTGTATCAAATTTTTTCCAGAATTTCCAATATTTGCACCACTAGATGGCGTGAAAAAATGTGCGCGTAGGTTTTCCGTAGTTTTTTGAAATTTTAAGGTCAAACAATACACATTAGTGCAAAATATTGTAGTGCAAAGTTTTAGATCATAAAATTTCCTACAGTTTTTGTATCAAACTTTTTCCAGAGTTTCCAATAATTGCTCCACTAGAGGGCACGTAAAAAATGTGGATGTAGGTTTTCCGTAGTTTTTCCAAATTTTAAGGAAAAACAATACACTTTAGTGCAAAATGTTGTAATGCAAAGTTTTAGATCATAAAATTTCCTACAGTATTTTTTTTAGCTTCTTAAAAACCACATAAAAATAGTGATTGTTAACTGGTTTGATTTGTATAGTAAAGTTTTTTTTCTCCAAAATTAATGATTGTTAGATTTTACTTTTTAACTTCCTAAAATGTACATAAAAATAGTGATATGCTAACTAGTTTGATTTATACAGTAAAGTGTCTTTTTTTCTGAAAGTTCGAGATGTAAAAATTAGTTAGTTTATTTTATTTTCTGATGTACAATATAAACAAATACATCCGATGTACTGCTAGTCACGGCGAAAATAAAAACAACACAATTTTCTTCTTTTCGCATATTTACATCTTGCCTCTATTTAATAAGGAATTCAATTCGTATATACTGCCATCTCTTAACAATATTATCAATTAATGTAGATATTTTTAATTTATTCTTTTTTAATATAATAGAGGTTTAAAAAAATTATAAAAATTTTTGTAGGCATATTTGATAACAGATTTTTAAGGTCCTAATTTAAAAAAATTACATAATACGTCCCCATTCGTATATTCCAACTTTGTAGACATAATATAAAATATAAAAAAAATAAGTTGCTTGCAACAATTACTTTTTTATTATTAGTATTTTTAATGATAAATAATTCATTTCGTTAATTGGCTTTCTTTTTTAAATAATAATTCTAGAGAAATATACACAGTCTTATAGTCAATTCTCCATATTATAGTTATTCAGTAGTCAGAACCAAAATTCTAATAATTGGTAAGTTCACTAAATGTAGCTAAATATTTTTAATTCGTATTAAATAAAATAAGAAAAATGTGCCTTCGTTTATTGTTTTTCAGTGAAGTTAATTAATTATGTACAATAAATTAAAAGAAAAAAAGTAACAAATGGTATGAAACCTATACATATACAGAGTGTCTGCTCGAGAAACTTTTTTATTCTTAATTTAATGCAAAAAAGTTATTCTTCATAAAAAGTTGTGCAATGTCTAAAACCTAAAATTTTGATATATATCTATCTACGTCATATAAAATGAAATTTATACCATTAAAAGGGGAATAAAAAATAATATAAATAAGAATTTTTTCAAATTTTTTTAGCAAGATTTGTGACCTTGACAAAAGGGAGAGACTAAAGGAGACAAAATTAAAAAATCCCCCTATTTTCACGGCCACAATTTTTTATCTAAAATTTTGAAAAAATTTGTAAATATAGAATCTTGCTTTCTCTTTCTATCAACAGTCAGCACATTTTAATAACGATGATAGTTTATTATGTAAATGGGTTAAGCGATATGAAAACTAAAAATTTAAATACAAAAATGCATTTTATAGCCCATAACAAAAATAAATAAATTATATATTAAAATGAATACCGCTGAAAAGGGATTAAAAAATACTATAAATGAGAATTTTTTCAAAATTTTTCAGCAAAAATTGTAACCTTGAGAAAAGGGAGAAACCAAAAGAGGGGAAATTAAAAAATCGTTATAGTTGTGGTCTCTCCCTATTCTCACAACCACAATTTTTTTATGTAAAATTTTGAAAAAAATCCTAAATATAGATTATGGTTTTTTCTTTCTATTAACACTCGGCAAGTTTAAATAACGTTGATAGTTTTTATGTTACATGGGTTAAACGATATGAAAACTAAAAATTTAAAGACAAAAATATATTTTATATCTCATAACAAAAATTAATAGACAATATATTGAAATGAAATTTATACCATTGAAAGGGGAGTAAAAATAATATAAATAAGAATTTTTTCAAAATTTTTCAGCAAGAATTGTGACCATGAGCAAAAGGAGAAACTAAAAGAGGGGAAATTAAAATATCGTTATAGTTGTGGTCTCTCCCTATTCTCACCACCACAATTTTCTTTCTAAAATCTTACAACTAGTTAGCAAGTTTTAATATAGTTGATAGTTTTTATGTTACTGGGGTTAAGCGATATGAAAACTAAAAATTTAAAAACGAAAATGCATTTTATATCCCATAACAGAAATAAATAACCAATATATTAGAATTGAATTAATATCACTAAAAAGGAAATAAAAAATACTATAAATGAGATTTTTTTCAAAATTTTTCAGCAAAAAGTGTGGCCTTGAGAAAAAGGAGAAACAAAAAGAGAGGAAATTAAAATATCGTTATAGTTGTGGTCTCTCCCTATTCTCACAACCACAATTTTTTATGTAAAATTTTGAAAAAATTCGTAAATATAGATTATGGTTTTCACTTTTTATTAACAATCGGCAAGTTATGTTACATTGGTGAAACGATATGAAAACTAAAAATTTAAAGACAGAGATACATTTTATAACCCATAACAAAAATAAATAAATAATATATTAAAATGAAATTAATACCACTGAAAAGGGAATAAAAATAATATAAATGAGAATTTTTTCAAAATTTTTCATCAAGAATTGTAACCTTGAGAAAAGGGAGAAACCAAAAAAAGGAAAATTAAAAAATCGTTATAGTTGTGGTCTCTCCCTATTCTAACAACTACAATTTTCTTTCTAAAATTTAAAAAAAAATCATAAATATAGAATATTGTTGTCTCTTTCTACCAACAGTCAGCAAGTTTTAATAACGTTGATAGTTTTTATGTTACAGAGGTTAAACGATATGAAAACTAAAAATTAAAAGACAAAAATGAATTTAATATCCCATAACAGAAATAAATAAATAATATATTAAAATGAAATGAATAACACTGGAAAGGGAATGAAAAATACTATAAGTGAGAATTTTTTCAAAATTTTTCAGCAAAAAGTGTGACCTTGAGAAAAGGGAGAAACCAAAAGAGGGGAAATTAAAATATCGTTATAGTCGTGGTCTCTCCCTATTCTCACAACCAAAATTTTTTATGTAAAATTTTGAAAAGATTCCTAAATATAAATTATGGTTTTCTCTTTCTATTAACAGTCGGCAAGTTTAAATAACGTTGATAGTTTTTATGTTACAGGGGTTAAACGATATGAAAACTAAAAATTTAAAGACAAAAATGCATTTTAAATCCCATAAAAAAAATAAATAAATAATATTTTCTTAGAAAATATCAATAGGATTAAAATTTACCTTTAATTACTTTTTACAGTTCGAGTCCTACATTAGCCAGTCAGCATTAAGCAATAGGATTAAAGTAATAGTATTTTTGCAATTTGTGTGCACCGGAAAATAGTAGGTATATCAGAAAGTAAACAAATGAAAGTAAAATACATTTATTCCATTGTTTTACCTTTAATTGTTCACTCAAAAATATTTATACAGGGTGTTTCAGAATTCGAGCGCGCTATACTGAAACACTCTGCTTCCATCTAATTTTTTTCAAAAATTATTAATTTTATCCATATCAACCGTTATGCATTTTTATCACTAAATTAAAGCAATTTAAAAAAATACACTTTTGTAAAATTTTTCCAGTGGCGTAAAAAATTGGGGACGAAATATTCGGCCAACTGGTGAAATGTTTTGAAAAAAATGGATCGTTAGTGTGGTAATTCAGCTAGAAAGTTTCATTAAAAAATATTCATTTTTAAAAAAGTTATTTTTATGCATTAAGTTTAACACCCTTGTATTTCAAAAACTCAGGATTTTTGAGCATTGATTATTCTTTATTTAATGAATGGTTAAACGTCGAATTCTGAACCACCCTGTATTAAATAAAACTTAATATTTTTACAAACTAAAGAATACAAATTAAATTTGTAACTTCTTTAAAAACGGCATACGAAAATGTTTAACCTTGAGAGGACAAGAATTTTAACATTTTTTTTATTGCCCCTGGTTCTAGTCCATAACAGCGGAACTTTTTCTGGTTTGTTGTGACAAAAAGGTTAACATCCTCTTTGATACGTTGTATCTTGATGCAGCGCTACGGTTAATGCAATTTTATTTTAATCTTTAACAGTGAAACATAGTGTGTTTAAGAACAACATTACTACTAATTATTTTAAGGTAATGTATTAAAATATTTATTAACGCCAATAATTCTGGAATTAAAGACAATGACGTTTAGATTTTATAGGTAGGCAATACTCATTGTAGTAGGAAGGATATGTCCAGGTTTGGAGATATCAAATTTTGTGTATTTTGTTGTTGTTTATTTATGTTGTTTAACTTTAAAAATTTTTTTTATAAATTAGTTTTAAAATGGTTCTTATAAATTTTGGGGTGTTTATAGCACGCCTAAAGCTTTTTTGATAAAAGTAAATAATCTTCAGGATAGCGATCGCGGTAATCGTTCCTAAAAATTATTATAAAAGTAAGAAAAAAATGCACCTTTAAGGATTGAAATTCGTTTTTTCCAATTTCCGGCAAAGTCTGACTTCCAATCAAAAAATGGTATAGAGTAAAGTTGTAGATAATGAATTTATCTATAATTTTATTTTGGTCCATTTTTAAAAAAAACCTCAATTTTCCCGAGATAATAGCGAAAAACAGTTTTTTTATGTTGAAAAAATTCAATACACCTACTTGAAATTTTGTTTTAATGTATGTTTTTAAGTCCTTTAAATTTAACGATTTGATCAAATTTTTAAAGTTGAATAGTTCAGGAAATATTGACGGTTTTTGAAAAAAAATGGAATTTTTTCAATCACAAAATTGGTTCATTCTACGATTTTTTACTTTATACTAGTATTTGTACCTTTTTATTCCACTTTCGAGACTTCTAATTTATTAACCTGAAACTTAGATATAACTTTTCCCCATTCGGGACTGAAGTTCTACCAAGTTAGAATAATTTTCAGCGAATTCAATAAAACCGTTTAAAAAATTTGTCCTTTCTAAATAAAATGTATAAAATGTATAATTTGTTAATATTTGATAAATAAATTCTATTTTAGAACTGAAGGGTTTTTATTTGCACAGATAAAGAAGTCCTGAATGCTGAAATTATACCTAATTTTCAGGTATATCAACTTGGAGTCACGAAAGCGAAATAAAAAATCTGATGTGGCCAGCACATGACCTCTCGCCATTTTTGAATCAAAAATTTACAGGTTGACACAAAAAAGTATGAAAAAAAATTATTTTTTTGTAAATCTGGCAACAATGGCAAAAGTTTCGAAAATTTTAATGAGATGAAAATAAACTATATGGTATACAAAATATATGTGTAAAACTTTATTGGCGTTTTGTATAATAATGGCGTCATCACCCATAGCAACTGCCACTTCCGGTTGTGAGATTGGCACCAAAATCTAATCAGATCTAATCTAGGGTATCAGAATCCTGTATGCAAAATTTCAAATTTTTTTATTCAGTAGTTTTTGAGTTATCGTTACTACAACATCCATCCAAACACACACACACACACACACACACATTCCTGTATGGCAATAATTACGTGGCCGCATGCAATAGACCAACTTTTGTGGCCAGTGAAGATATTATATACATCGGAAAGAGCTTTTTTGAGGATTCGAATGGTATTTACGGTTTTACTATGCACTCCTTGGTTCTTATCGATTTTTGTTTAACATACTTAGGCGGTCTGTCCACAAATGTCGCTCTTAGGTTGGATGAAGTAATTCGCGTACTAATGTGGACAATCTCTGTGAAACGCTCAAGGACGAAACTCATGTAACGTTGAATGTTTCTGGGCATATAAGTCGGTATTTTTTCATAAACATAAATAGAAAGAGTTTCTTATTATATAAATCATAAGTATGTCTTTAGTTTGCACTAATTTTAATATGATGATATATAATAATGATTATAAATTAAATTTACGGATACTTTATATATGGCAATTAAAAATAATAAGGATAAAATAAGTAAAAAATTTCAATCGGGAGTCTATTCACTATCTTGTGGGTCTTGTCCAAAAAGGTCCATGTAGGTCAAACAGGGAGAACTTTTGTCAAAAGGGTTAATGAACATAAAAGATCTTGTCAACATAATAAAATAGATTTAAATTATTCTAATCATTTAATTAGTGAAAATCATATTTTTAATGAAAATTTTGAAATATTACATATGCAAAGTAAAGGTATTCGGTTAAATTACGTGGAAACATTAGAAATTAATAAAATTAAACATTCGGATTTAACAATTCGCAACTTTTAAATCTCTTTTAATACTTAAGCCTTTTGAAAAATTTTCTGTTAAATTATTTTTTAATTTATTTTAACATCTTTTAATTTTTAAATATGTTAATTAACTGCTCAAAAGCAGTTGAATAATTAATGTATAACTTAATAGGAGTAGATAATAGTATATTATTCAACGAGCGGTAATGTAGGTCATAACTCACGCAGATGAAGATTGCAGCACGAGCAGCAGGCGAGTGCTGTAATTCATCAAGTGAGTTATGACCATTACCGCCAGTTGAATCCTATACTTTATCTACGACTATAACAATGAATACTAAGCTGCAAGTACTGAGAAAGAACTTTACTCACAAATCTTTTGACATATTTTAACAAATCTTAACAAAATTTAACAAATCTTATCTCTGTATTGTAGCATTAGTTATTTGTCTTATTTCTGGAGGTGTACCTACCTAATAATTCATCTTCACTTTCAGAATTCATCTTATTACCTTTTCATTTATAAATTATAAACGTCAAAATTAATTAAATTAAATAAAAATATCAAGTGACATTTCTCCCCTCAATGACAGTAATTTACTATTCTACTTCGGCGAATCGACTTGTACAAAACTAGATACCTTTGTATAGTAAATATACTCACTGTAGTGAGTTATGAAAAGTCAGAACTCACGCTATTTGTTTATAGATACTATTAATTGCTCAAAAGCAGTTGAATAATTAATGTATAACTTAATAGGAGTAGATAAAATAATTTACTTCAGTTTAAAACATATAATACTTTAAAGTAAATTATACATGCATATTAAAAAAAATCGGCTGTGTCACCCCAGAACTTTCCCGGCTCGACCGTAGAGAATTTGTTATTTATTATTATTATTTTAATTACAAAACACTAAGCATTACATTAATTTATGGAACACATTAAAAACAGCGAACCGATGGTAAATACGTCTACCAAATTGATATTTGAATGTGGATAATGACATAAGCTGCGCATGCGCACAATGTATATCACACTGCTACAATTAGGATCTCCTAAAGTCATGTGTGAAAACTATTGGGAATTCGGAAAAAATTTTCATACAATAGTTGTAGGGAATTTTATGCTTTACATTTTGCAGAAACATTTTGCACTAAAGAGCATAGTTTACCTCCAATTTAAAAAAAAATGGAAACTCCTAAATATGTATCTTTCTCGCCATCTAGCGGCGAAACTATGAGGAATTCGATAAAAAGTTAAATATAAAAGTGAAAGAAAATTTGATGCTTTACAACTTTGTACAAGAAAATTTTGCACTAAAATGCATTGTTTATCCCCAAAATCAAGAAAAACTAGAGAAAACCTACATGCAGATTTTTTACGCGCCCTCTAGTGGCGCAACTATTGGAAATTCTAGAAAAAGTTTAAGACAAAAGTTATAGGGAATTTTATGCTCTAAAACTTTGTACTACAACATTTTGCACTAAAGTGTATTATTTGTCCTCAAAATCAAGAAAAACTAGAGAAAGACCATACGCTGGAAATGGTTTCAATCTTCTTGGGGGACCTCAAAATGGATATTTCCATCGATATCTCAATTTTTTTTTTTGCTCGTTCACCTTACTTTCCCTTTGATGGGTCCGGGAAAGTAAAATGAAGGAAGAACTAAAACTATTATATACAGATTCCGATAACAGGCGTGTATATCCATTAAATGCACAATATAAAAATAGTAAAATTTATTAAACGACTGTTACTGTCAAACCTTTTTCGAATTTTAAATTTTAAATTTAAACTGAAAAAAAGAGCAAGTGAAATTTTCAAAAATAATGTTTTTGGTTGTTCGTTAATTTAATTTAAATTATTAAATATTTTTGTCTCATAACTGGTCATTTACTTATAATATGGAAAATTAAATTTAAACAAATACCCAATCTTTTTTCAAATATACAGTGTTTTATAAAAAAACGTAATCTGTAACAATTTAATAAAGTGATTAAAGTGCGTTGTATAATTATGATTACATTAATTATATTTAAAGTAGATTTTTTCAAACTCTAGTAATTTATCATGTTATTAGAATATTTATTTAAATTTTTCGACAAAAACTTTCTTTTTGTTTAGATGTTTTATACTTTGACTTTAACGTTCCATTCAAAACTGACCTAATTTTAGCATATACTTCAATTTGAATATCCAGTAGTTTTTGATAAAAAAATAATAACATTTGGATGAGAATGAGATGAAAAAAATTCAGAATTAAATTTTGAGTGGAATGATTCTCATGCGTTTGTACTCCTGTATAATCTATCAGTCTTACAAGCTCAAATATTGGATGAAACTGAGAAATATATGTTTTATATAAATAATCGCGTAACTTTACAAACCTATTATCATACCCTGGCACCAAATGAAATAATTCATGGTTAAAAAAAGGTTCAACTTCTTCTGGTTTTACGTATGATATGCCAAATAAAGTTTTTAAATATATTCACCCTTTGGAGAGGTTTCATTTTTATATTCAATGGTCAAACCGAATTTTTGAATTTTTCGAAACCAAGATTGAGATAAGTGAAACATACAAATAATTATTTTAGCACATGATCAAATGGTTGCACAAGCATGATGTATTGTTTATTCACACATCGCCACTGTTAGAAATATTGTTTAAAAAATTAAATACGTCAAATAATAAAGGAATTATTGCAAAAAAACGAAAAGTAAACTTTAATTTCAACACCCTGTATCTCAGTAGTAGATAACATTTGACCCAAAGTTATTTAGTAAAATATTAATATTTGGAGGTCCTGAACCTATGATTAAAATATTGACCATTCCTTATGAAACACCCTGTATAATATTCATTTAAAAATATTCTAATAAATATGGAAACGGTAATGTACCTGAAAGACGGCTGGACGAAACCACACATTTTCAAGATTTTAAATTTTGCCCATTAGACGAAACGATATACCTTATTTACCTATTAAGCGGATTATAGACGAAACGACAATCACCCAAATTTAATCCAAGTACCTCAAAAACCGGCACATACCAATCTGATGGTAAGAGTTAAATTATAATACAGTATGTCACTTTTCTTGCCCTTTTTACTTTTTCATTATTATCAAAAAGATGTGCGTTATGCATACGTCAAATAACCAATTTTTTTTCACTTCGGTATTTATCCTTATTTACATTTACTTACACATTTATTTTTATTCACACCTTATTTGCGCGGAAAAAATATTGTAAAGAAGTACCTACTTTTCAACTAAATAAAATGGATGTAATGAGGTATTCGAAGTTTAAGTGTAATAGTGTAAAAGTATATAATATATTTTTTAAAGTATGTTAAGAGCATTCTTAAGTAATTTTTAATTGGTTACTAAAAATAAAAAAACAGTTAAAATAATTTCAAATACCACATCGCCTATACTCCGATACTTAAATATATTTTTTTCCCATTCTGGGCGCATAAGTCCTATCGTAGTATAAGACAATAAACACACTCATCACGGATTTCAAAATTACTTCCAAATGAATAAAGCTAATCATGTGTCCTTGACTTTAAAAATAGAATGACAGCATAAGTTGGTGTAACAAGAAAGTGCCAAACATACGAAGTAACTGTAGCATTCACCGCTGAGGGCGCCATTATCCAGGTCCACATTATTCTGCGTGTGGTTTGTTTTCCGCACACACGACTCGGGAGTGGACAAGGGGGTCCCACAAACTTTTTTTTTTAAAGTAGGTACCATTCGAATCAGGAGATCACGTAGATGACGAAAAACATGGTTTTAACTTGTGTGGACGCGAGTTCGGCCACATAATTTCGACAGACCCCAGTAGTCGGTGAATTTTCAGACGAAAGGCCACACTATTATAGTCACACACACACACACACACACACTAACACACACACACACACACACACACACACACTAACACACACACACACACACTAACACACACACACAGACATCATCGCGAAAATATTAAAAACGTATTCTAGGGACCCTAAAACGTGTTTATTCATTGAAAACTCACTACCCAATTTTTAGCATGATTCCTATACCTCTCTTACCTGAAGGGCGAGAGGTAAAAAGTACAAAAACAAGTATAAAGTGAAAAGTCCCGAATACGGAAGTCACGAATGTGGAACACACGAAAAAATTGATGTTAAAAATTTTTTATTTTTCAATTTGAATCAAACTTTTAGATAAAAAATCTGATGTGGCCAGCACATGACCTCTCGCCATTTTTGAATCAAAAATTTACAGGTTGACACAAAAAAGTATGAAAAAAAATTATTATTTTGCAAATCTTGCAACAATGGCAAAAGTTTCGAAAATTTTAATGAGATTAAAATAAACTATAGGGTATACAAAATATATGTGTACAACTTTGTTGCCGTTTTGTATAATAATGGCGTCATTACCCATAGCAACTGCCACTTCCGGTTATGCGATTGGCACCAAAATCTAATCAGATCTAATCTAGGGTATCAGAATGCTGTATGCAAAATTTCAAATTTTTTTATTCAGTAGTTTTTGAGTTATCGTTACTACAACATCCATCCAAACACACACACACACACTAACACACACACACACACAGACATCATCGCGAAAATATTAAAATCGTATTCTAGGGACCCTAAAACGTGTTTATCCATTGAAAACTCACTACCCAATTTTTAGCATGATTCCTATACCTCTCTTATCTGAAGGGCGAGAGGTAAAAACAAAAATAAGCATCTTTACGTTTAGTAAACCCTGTGAAAAATGAGAAAAACCAAAAATAACGATTTGTAGAATGCAATGTGCTGAAATTCAAGAATAAAAGATTTGTTGCAAATAAGTATTTTTTTATATAATAAAAGCAATATTCATTGAAAAATTTTATCATGTATAAAAAATAAAGGAAAATTCAATTACATAGATTATTAATTTTACAGAGAACTAAAAATAAAATCCGCTTATTTATTCAAACAATTTTTATTAATTATCATAAATTATTTATCTATCAAATAAAAAATATTTTATTCTTGAATTTTAGCACCAAAATTTCTTGCTGAGTGATTGAAAAATTGCGTTTTCTACAAATCGCTGTTTTCCGTTTATTTCATTTTACAAGGTTTTTAAATGTAAAGGTATTTTTTTCTTTCTTAAAGCTTGATTCAAGACGAAAAAATAAGCCCCTGAAAAACTGAAAAATCAAAAATTTCATGAATTATTCAATTTTGAAATTCGGGTTGACTCTGTAAATTTATAGGACTTCAAAACATACTTTCGTCAAAATTTGAAGTATATTGAAATTTTTTTCGACATAAAAAACTTAAAAATTCAAAAAAATATTATGCGATTATGTTAAAAATGGTATGAAAGAAAATTGTAGATTTATTTATTACCTACAACTTTTCTACAGACCATTTTTTGATTGGAAACCAGAGTTCACCAGAAATTAAAAAAAAAACAATTTCCAACCCTTAAAATTCATCTCGCTTCAACCCTTAAGATAACTCACCCCCTTCGAAACCGCTACATGTTCAGGGACGATTTTTTTTCCTCTTTTTGTAATAATTTTAGTAATGATTCCTACTATTACTTTCCTGTAGAGAATTTTTTGGTGTCTAGCCTCAATCTAGCCTGGTCTATCATATAATTATTAAGTTTTTGAAAATATACATGCCGACCATTACCGTACATGTTTCTCCCTTATATGAATCATCCGTGGTATTTTGTCGGAATGCATAGTTTCAAAACTCTACTCTGTATTAATAAGATCAAATCCTGATGATTCCTATAAGGATGATACATGTATGGTTATGGTCTGAGTGTATAGTTTCAGAAACTTACTCTCTCTGGTTTTGATTTAATTGCGTGGTGACAGCTCCCTCTTATAAGGCATTATTTGGCGGATGAATTCCATCATCTACCGGCATCAAGTTGTACTTGGTTAGTCGCTTTTTCAGAGGATTTTATCCTATTAAATAGCTACGTCCGGTTGGTGCGCATCAACCTTCGATAGATGTCATAACTATCTATGATTTTTATAGTACCTAGAAAAAGTCTATAAAAGGGAAAATATTATTTTTGGTCAAAATCTATTTCATTATTTTTGCAATGTTAAAATATGGTTACAAAATTTTACTGAGCTTTCCATAATATATCGTTAGCGAAATATAATGATTTTAATAAACTCTACTTTTGATTGTTTGAAATTAATGTTGGTATTAAGACAATTGACATATTTCGTTGTCAAATATCATTTCCTCGGAGGGTCGATGGAACTAAACTGAATTTGGCGGTTAATTTGAATATTCTATAATCAAATTCTCATATTCCATACATAAGCATTTTCTGTAACATCTAAAATGTCATTTTTAGATCACATTTTAGTTGTTAACAGTAAAATGTTAATAAAGACGCATAGAAATAATTAGAACAAGTATAATTAGTAACAAATATTATTTGAATACATTTAAGTTTACAAATTTTAACGTAATATAATAAAATTGTATGCGAATGATATATTCAATGACATTTGACAGTAAAATACGTCAATCGTCACCTCGAGTCTTGATACCAACAATAATTTCAACCAATCAGAATAGATTTTATTAAAATCATTATATTTCACCAACGAAACATTCTGAAAAGACCAGTAAATTTTTGTAAACATATTTTATCATTGCGAAGATTTTGACCAAAAATAACCCTTTCCGGTTGGGAGACCTTTTTGCTATGTTGGCAACTTGGAGGAAACTCCCCCCCATTACTACTTTTTAAAAAAGAAAACAACTAAAATATGACTTAAGATGACTGAATTATTGCAAGAATAAACTGAGTAATGGTGAATAGACATTAAGGTTTCTGTGATATTATATACTTCGTTCTTCAAGGTATTTGTATCATATAACTCTTCCGCCCTTATAGCAAAATTTTGGGGTTATAGAATCTCGAGAACTCACTGGCTCGTCTATGTTGAACTGGTTTTGGATATTTTTTTTAATTTTTTTAATTTTTTTAATAAATACTGTGAAACTTAATATGTTTTTTTTAAATTATTTTATGTGGTAATATAACAAGGGCTCGTTTATAAACGAATAAATTTTTAGTTTTGTTTGAAAAATTACCGAGTTATAGTCAGTGATTGATGTTCTGCTTTAGCTTGAAGTTTTTATCCTTTGAACATTAAGCTTTGAGTTGAATTTTTTAGGAAAAAAGGAAGAATTTATTAGCTTATAAAAGATGGCCGAGTTACATTTGATCCGATTATTTCTCTATGGACGTTTCCAAATCTATCCATTTCTATAACAATACTAAACGATTTTTATAAAACGTTAAAAATTCACGTATAATGTATTACTAGGACGATGTAGTTTATTCGCAAAGGAAAGAAGACGAGTTTATCAGCTAATAAATTTTGACAAATGAGGGACATAATCATTCATTATCATTATTGTTTTAAAATATCCAGAAGGTTATCCATATATCAAATGTTGTCAAGTATTCAGTAAATAAAAATCTGTATCATGTACCATAATATTATTAAACCTTAAATCGTTATCGTTCCGTAATTATTGACTTGTGCTTTGCTTTGTTTCTTTGAGAGTTATCAAATTCTAGGTTAAGAAGTTCAATTAAAGTAAAAGATTTTTGGAGACGTATCATGGGTTTTAAAATACATCTAGAAAAATTTGAATCTTTTCCAAAATTCCGTGCTTGGCCTCTTGTACATTCTTCAACTTTTACCTTTTTACAGTGGTTATTTGACAATTAAATTTTAAACTATTCAAACCCGTTTTAAAGAGTTAATAAATTCCCTCGAATATATAATTTCTGATATGTTTGGAACCAGTGCCGTAAACAACAAATCAATAATCTTAGAGAATCCAACTACATTACATTTATTAAGTTGCTTTCTAAAATTTTCCACCTTTTCTGCTGTTAATGATGAACTTACAGTAGTGTACTCCCTATAATGAAATTATTTCGTTCATTGTTATAACATCATCATAAACAGATTTTAAACAATTCTATGTACATTTCATGTCTGTTGAGGATGTAACATACATCCTTTACAAGGACGGGGTTACTGGCCATAAATTGGCGGAACACATAAATTCCAGTCGACCAGTATACTAAAGTCTTTAGCAGTAAGTGTTCCTAGAGTTTTGAGTTGCTTCAAACACTATTTCTAAGCCCAATTCCATTCCCATAGATACATATGATACATAATCTATAGTTGCAATTAAATTTCAATCCCACATGACAATTATCAAAAACTGTTTACCTAGTAGATCTGTTAAATAGTAATTATTAATCAAGACATTTTCAATTTGTTTGTCCAATTGAGAAGCCACTATAGCTGTTGCCTTTTTAACCAACAATATGAACCTTCCTCAAGGAAAACCTTAAAGTCAATCCTGGCAAAAACCAATAATCCCCTAAAACGCATGCCACCAAAACTCTTCAATGCGCAACTAGAAATTAACCAGGAGGTGAAGTATCTAGGTATAATCCTACATGCTAAATTAACCACGAATTAGCACTAGCAAAAAAACATAAAGGGAAAAACGGCATTAATGGCTACCAAAAAGAGTAGTGGGCATCAAATGGGAACTGAATCTACGCATGGTACACTGGCTGTACACTGCTGTGGTAAGACTCATGGTAACCTACGGTTCTTTAATGTGGTGGCTTAAAGTAAATCAAAAAAGGGCTATAATGGAGCTTTCTAAACTTCACAGACCAGCATGTATTTTTATTACAGGTGCCATAAGGAGCACTCCAACCATGGCTGTGGAAACCATACTAAACTTTCCACTACTTGATATTCATATCAAAGTGGAGGCAAGAATTGGGTAATTCAGATCGGAGTGCAATGGTAACTGGTGTCCAAGCAAACAAGAATACACCAGTGTAACAAAAGTCATCACAAACTCGTTACTATAAATAAGAAGTGATGAAATGATACCAAAAAATAACTGCACGAAACCATTCAATATTCAGTTAAGATGGGAAATGATGGTACATCTAACTGTCGAAAGGGAATACAGGTATGGTAAACTGATGGATCCAAAACCGAAAGTGGAACAGGTGATGGAATACATGATGATAAACCCAGACTCAAAAACCATGCTTCACTACCAAGTAGAGGTATATGTCATAGAGTTATGTCTGAGGGAGAATATTGAAAGGGGCTATAGAGGGAAAATAATCCTCATTTACTCCGAAAGTCAGGCAGCCTGCAAGCTCTTGCATGCAAAAAAATCAGATAAAAACTGGTCTGGAACTATCTACAAACCCTACTCGTTCTGGCAAATCAAAATAAGGTAACACTTAAATTGGTTCCTGGACACAAGGGGATAACAGACCATGAGGAAGCAAACGCTTTGGCATGAAAAGTCTCAGCAACCAAATTTACGGCCTCCGAGCCGGTGTTGGGCATTCAGAAATTCTCAGTTCGACTCTGGCTGACTAAGGAAAATCAGTCAAGCTGGAATCTCGTGCTGGGTCAAAAAAACAGTAAAATCATATTCTGCAGCTGAGCAGAAATCAAATAAGACATGTCACAGAACTAATAACTGAATATTACCACCTTCGGGAACACCTACACAAAATTGGGATCTACCAAGACGATCCGAGCTGTAGATTATGTAATGAGGAGGAAGAAGCAGCCTCTCACATTATACTAGAGTGTCAAGCACTTATACGCTGGAGGTACAGTCTCTTAGGGTCAGACAACTCACAGGAGACCTTCCACAGAGAAAAACTGTTGAAGAAGCTGCTAAATCTGATAAAGGTAACAATCCTTTTCACCTGATAAAAAGGATGTAATTGGCATAACACAATAAGTCTTAAGGCCTAAACTTTAGCTAGTAACATTTATCAAATCAATCAATCATTTAAACCTTACTCTTTGGAGATTTACAACAAAATGGCAATGTACTTTCATAATTTGATAAGGTGGGATTAAAAGTTTATTGCAACTACCTAATCTTTTTTTTTTTGTCAATTTTTCAGGGATTTTTCTGGAATGGATAAATAAAACCTAGATTCAGGTACACGTATTGACAGGAAGGACGGGTTACATTGATATTAAAAATGTTTTTGTAGTAATACTTTACATATGAAAGAGTCAGGATATGATCCCCGGCATGTTGACAAGCTTTTCATTTGTTTTCTTTTCTTATTTATATAATAACGTGTGTTTTTAGATATTTTTAAAAGAAAAAAATGAGTAAAGTCAAGGATATCCTTATAACAGATCGACAAAAAATTAGAGATCATTGGCAAAAATCCGAAGCGCAATTAAATATGGAAATTAATATGATAAAAGCTTGGTTACAAACACAGAAACACTTACCTGAAATACCATGTAAGTGTTAATTGCAAGAATATTTATTAATGCTAATTCTACAGTGATATTGTTTTTTTTTTGTTTTAGGTGACAACACGATTGAATTTTTTCTAACAAATTGTAAATTTAGCATTGAAAAAACCAAATACGTCTTGGATATGTACTACACTATAAAACATTTATTACCAGAATTATACGAAAATAAACATCCCAGTCTTGAACATATGAAAGAGGTTCATGATGTAATGTAAGTAGTTTTTTTTAATATACAATATTACATTATCCAACTTTTAAATTTAATCACGAACCGACAACACTCAACTGATTATAAGCATCCCATCTCAAAAAGCAAAATCGATAACAACTGTCAATACGAATTTGTAGCACTGTTGCTTGATTCATTAAAGTCAACTCGATTTCAAATACATTTCGCATAACCTCAATAGGTTAGGTTTTCAAGGTAACTTAAAAAATTTGCCACTAGGCGGCAGCAGTGCCAAATGCGGTCGAAAAAAGATAACTTATATATCTTAATATTAGTTATTGTTTTCATTATAAACGAATTGGTAACGTAATTAAGTGCTTCCTAAATTTAATTATTCGTACTTACAGAGTCATCTAGGGCTCTGGTCCTAAAACACAAAAACAAATTAACCTTGAGCCGTAAGCTCAAATCTTTTTATTATCGGTTCATTCCACGAATAGAATTTGAAATATATCAGAAGTAAAATATTAAATATAAAAAGTTTTGGACGCCAGTCAAATTGATTTTTTGATGTAATTATAGAAACAACTGACAAAAAAACTATGATATATTTCAAAATCCGTCCTTGTTTTTGGGTTAAAGAAATTAAAGTCAAATTAAACGTTGTATTTGTTTATTTCACGATAAAGAAGTTCCAGAGATTTTTTTTAATTTTTTTTTTTTAAACTTGGCTTTTGTTGAGGTTTTATTCTTGTATTGCTTCTCCAAAGGAAACCATAAATAAAATTTTATTTATACAGGATATTTTATAGACTTTTCAACATATTAATATTTTTTAGGTATCTCTGTCCTTTACCAAATCTAACTGATTCCCTCCACAGGATAATAGTTATAAAATTTAAGGACGAAGTCACTGAAAAATTTGACAGTGAGAATTATACCGCATATGTGCTTAGAAATATATTTGAAGTACGAACTAAAGAAGACCTCACATTGGGCGAGATTATGATAGTCGATTTTGAATTTCTCAAAATGGGTCACGTCGTCAAAATTACCCCCATGCTTGTCAAAAAAGTGGCGATTATATTGGAGGTAAAAAGATTTAAAAAATAGTTACAAGAGTGAAAAAAGGTACTTTATACACTAGTTGCATACAACATTTTTTCTATTACCAAAAATATGTAGGTATTAGTGCTTAAAATACTTTACTTTACGCACTGGTATTTCATTTTATGCACTAGTATTTCATTTTACGCACTAGTGTGTAAAGTTCAACTTACGCACACCACAAAGTATGTATGAAGTTAGTAATTTACACACGGCAGTAGAAAAATAGTATATTACGTAACAAGAGTTTT
This sequence comes from Neocrepidodera transversa, assembly GCA_963243735.1. Classification (NCBI taxonomy): domain Eukaryota; kingdom Metazoa; phylum Arthropoda; class Insecta; order Coleoptera; family Chrysomelidae; genus Neocrepidodera; species Neocrepidodera transversa. The sequence goes on along the minus strand of OY725337.1, from coordinate 17,982,118 downwards.
AAGTAACCATTTACGCACGAAGCCTAACAGCGGCGAGTGCGTAAATTTCACGAGTGCGTAATGGGCTGTTTCCTAATTTTAAGACCACAAGAGAAAAAAAGCAATGTCAGAGAATGAGTGCAGATAATTTACTATAACAAAACCTTCTAGGCAAAAAGACGTATGATTACCTTATATTAGTATTTCTAAATGTCGTACACATTGGAATAACAAACAATGTCCTTATCATAAATGGTAAAAATGGGGAATGTATGTATCTATGTTGATATGGGGATAATTACCCGCGATCTATAAGATCTATTGTGTCCCCTTCTAGAGCTTAGTCGTTGAGGATATCTCAGTAATTAGATAATCATATTATCCTTAAGAGATTTAGGATGTCTGACGGTTTTAGATTCTCTTCTCTCTGATGTGTTCTCGGGTATTGGGATCTTAGGTTTTGAAAGGCAGTGCATTTTTAGAGTAAGTGAATTGAGTTTTCAACCTCTAAGTCACAAAATATGCATACTTTTCTTCTGCTAGTCCAAGCTTCTTAAAATGATCTCTCAACCAGCAATGGACTCTTGTTGTTATGCGAAGCTTGTTTCTGCTCAGGTTGATACATTCTATGGACCTCGTCTAGTTATATTATCCCAGCAGAACTTTCGATTGTCTCATTTCATGTAGATTACTCCACAAAATGGTTCGGGCCTCAGAAATGCTGTTTCAGCCACTTTTTTAGCAAGTTTATCTGCTATTTCGTTTCCCTAAACACCGGTAAGTCCCAGAACCTACAGAATGGTCATTGTATTATTATTGCTTAGCTTATTTAGTTTTTCAAAGCATATCTTGACTATCTTCGAGCTGATTACATGGAAGCTCAGCGCTTTGATGACTGTTTGACTATCAGACATAATGATAATTTCTTGCCTTTCGAAGTTGAACTCGACACATTTTTCGATACTGTATATTTTTGCTTGAAAGATACTTGGTGATTTATCCAAGCTTTCGAAACATCTGGTACCAAGCCCATATACTGCAGTTCCAGTGCCATCTGCTGTCTAGGACCCTTCAGTGTACCGTTTAATGGCATTTCAGTTGAGGCCAGAAATGGTGTTCTCGTCCTCCAAGCCTTGTACAGAAATCTTCCACAAAGTCATACTTTTTTGGTATCTCATCCTGAGGCATGTCCCAGATGTGTTAGTTTCCGATACGGAAACCGGATTTACGTCTAGTGATTTCCTCTCGGACCATCCTGCATGTTGTCTATTTTATCACATTATCCACTTGTAAGTGCCGATAAGTAGAAATTAGGATTAGCTCTATTAGAGCCGTCTGACACGTTTTCATGGCTCGTGTTATGCATATACAGGCTAGCCTCTGAATCTTCGAGGTTGCAAGGTTAGTTATTTTACTCGAAGTAACAGCTCCGTAATTGATGATTTGTCTCACAATAGCTGTGTATGCATCACCAGTTTTTTCCCTGTAAACTTCCTGCATACCATTAAAGCTTTCGTGGCCTTTGTCGTTACTTCTTCTTCGTGCTTCTTCAAGAGCAGTCTAGGGTGAGGCCCAGATATTTTGCTGCTGGTTTCCACTCGATAACGTTCCCATCTAATTTGATGGTTTTGAAGTTTATTTTCCTCGTGAAGGCTACAAGAGTGGTTTTGGTGGTGTTGATGTTTATTCTCATCGATTGGCACCATTCTTTTATCAGGTTAAGGCCCCTTTGAGTTATGTCGCAAAGAGTGTTTGCAAACTTGCCTCTTATATTATATCCAGTCGTGGACTGTATCCTCTCCAGGATCTCTGTTCTGATATAATTATCTACAGCTTTTTCCATTGTTTTAAGTACAAACGATGTGAGGCTGATTGGTCGCAGGGATTTAGGCTACGTGGTGTCCCTTTTCTCTGTTTTTGGAATGAAGGTGACCTTGACCCTTCTCTATATTTCTAGTATATAACCCAACTCTAGACTACTCCGACTGATGAGGATGATATGGAACAGGATATCTTCTTGCCCTCGCTGAAGAAGTGCTGTGAAGTTTCCATCGAATCCTGGGGATTTAAATGGTTGGAAATTATTCATGGACCATGGTCCATCTCATCTGCCTGCTTTTTATGGCTTCTCTAATAGGTTTTCTGTATCTCTCTAATTTGTTTCCTGGGTTTGCTTCCAGGGAAGTGACTTCGAGTAGGAGCATGGCTCTTTTCTTTTCACTTTCTGTGAAGAGACTGCCTTTCGGCATGACTTTGTGCAGTCTTGCTCAGACGGGTGTTGAGTCGATATCCTTTTACAGAATTTTCTGAAGCTATTCATTTTAGCTTTACTAATCTCTTTGTGGAAGGTGTTGAATTTCTCAGTGTAGCTCTGTAAAAGTTTGTTGTACTTGGCCTTATTGAAGAGTTTTCGTACTTATGAACTCGACAACTCGTTTCATTCTAGATTATTCTCTAGTTCAAGATGGTGCTGTTCGGAATGCCTACTAAGTTTGCTTTTAGGTTGGTGTTGTATTTTTCCTAATCCGTTTTCTAGGGATTCTTCTTGAGGATAGGCTCAGGAGGATCCGTTTCAAAAAAATGGGGAATTTCTAAGTTTTGTATTTGATCGGCCATAATCGTAAAATGTATTACAGACAGTATCATTTAGGTATTTGGTTGTTTTATAAGTGTTGTTACATTTTTTGAAAGTATATGTGCCTATTTTTCATTTCTAAATAAATGGAAGAATTAAAATAACAGCAAAGTGTAGTATTAAATGTCAGGAAGTTTAGGAAAAAATCAAGTCATGTGCGACTTCGAGATAATAAATAAAAATCTAGACTTATGAAGAAAAACGAGAAAAAAGAAGAAAAGAAATAATTCTTTGGTAAAAGAAGAAAAGACATGTGATTAGATACTTTCCATTTATTTAATTAAAATTCAGGTTTGATTTTAGGACATTCCTAGTTTCTTTATTGCGCATTTTATTAATTTAGGAAGAATCTCTGCTCTATTAAGGATCCTAAAAATTTTAAACTTTAAAATTAGTTATCTTGAAACTTACTTTGACCATTCCTCATTTTCCCCTTGATAAAATATGTAGTAAACAGTACGGAAATTATATCTTAAGTACAAGCTAATATACAACAAGAAAAATATAATGTTTCTCGATTCTCGATGACCACCAAAAATTAATCAGTTCTAATTTAGAGCCAAAATAGTTTGTGGTAAAAATTTGGTTACGATAAAAAAATACAGTAACATACATTTTTCAGGAAATGATTTTGTTAGACGAAATACTAAACAGATCAAATTTTTTGCTAATTAAAAACTAGAATATAAAAAGTGAACGGATTGTTAGTAAAAATTACGATCTAATTTCATATTTTTCTTGAATCTGGTACATAGTAAAAATATACCAAAATAATATAGATAATAATTTTTTTTCATTTTTCAGAAAGTGTGGGCCAACAGATTAAAAGAATTACATTGCATAAAATGTCCTTCATATGTAGACACGCTAATAACCCTGGCAAGAACGTTTTTAACTAAAAAATTAAAAGAAAGGGTAAATTCATTTAATAACATTCCATATACATTATAATTTTATATTTTTAAGGTTTACGTTCACGAAACAATGGAAAATTTATTTAAATTTGTTCCACAAGAAATACTTCCAATTGATTATGGCGGTAAAACAATATCTTTGGATGAAATTACAGGTAAAGTTTTGTAGATTTATTAAAAAAAGATAATTATAAACTTACTTTTTTTAGACTTATGGAAGTTAAAAATGGAAGAATATGGACCACGATTTGATGAAATGGAGAAACTAATAGTAAACGAAAGTTTACGTCCACAAAAATTAGAAAATAGTGAGCTGTTAGGTTATCACGGGAATTTCAAGAAAATCGAAGTGGATTAATATTATAAAAATTAACTTCTATTATATTTTCATTGCGAAAAAAATATTTTTACTTAATTACATTTTAAAAAATATTACTAAAAATCTAGATTTTTATGCCCCATAATATTAAGCAATACAGTAAGAGGAGGGTAATTCGTAAATATTTAAATTTATAATAAAAATAATATTTTGTAGGATACTAAAAATATATGATATCAGTCATTTCAGGTGGTGATTCCTTATCACATATTCTATGAAAAAAAAGTCCGTATAAACGTGTGTCCTAACTTGCTTCGTTTGCGAGTAATGGAGTGTCGAAAGTTTAATAAAAAATCGGGGTTTCATGTTTTTTCACTGATTTTGATTACAGTAAAATAAAATAAAAAATTCTCAAGGTTAATTGAAAAATCGATTAAAATAAAGTCGTTTTTTTTGTTTCTTGCATTTTTAATCATATTTTTCCATAAGAACAATATATTTTTTTTCATACCATCTTAAAAAGTCGAAGTTTTAACGAAGAAAATAAGTACTGATAAAGTAAAATAATTGAAAATTTGGAAACCAACTTTTTCGAATTAATTTAAGTTTGTATAAAATCGAAAAATAAATATTTTACTTTGAAAAAACTACTGCCGATTTGAAACACAAAAAACGTTTTCACCAAGTTTCATAAAAAAAATTATTTTTGCAGGATAGTTTAAAACCGGAAAAAAAACGATTTTTTAGCGTTTTTCACAACTTTTATATTATATTTTTTTCGTTAAGCCGCGAATCATAAAAAACCAATATTCAACCCTCAAAACGTATGTTTAGCTACTCCCACCCCTCTACAGGAACTTTTACTCAGTGGTCTTGTTTTTTTTCAATTTACTTATAATTTACCCTAAATTTTCCTACCATCTACATACTGCTATGAATTTTTTTTTTCAAAAATGACTTAAAAAGGAAAAAGACTTGTGACCCCAATTTCTCAGGCGTCTTTTGAACGACGAGGCTAAAATTTAATCCCAAAGGAAGTACTAACCTAAGGTGTCTACTGATTAATTATGAAGTAAATCATAATAATAGAACGAAAGTTATAGTGCTCACAGACAGACAGATATGAATCTAATCTCAATAAGTTAATAAATTCTAAATTTTCTGATTATATATTGTTGATTATACAAAATTAAACAAATTTATTTAAAGAATGCACTTACAATTTTCAATTAAGTAACTTAACAATAATTTATATTTTACACTTGTAATTCCATATAAATTTGCTTACTTTTAACGAAAAAAATTAATCTACATCAATTTTTCTAAAATTTCCATAATATCCCAAAGTATCAGAATTAGAAAGAGACTCAGGTCTCAGGTTTTCGTTCACTTTCATATCTTCTAAAACATCGAACCTTTTTTCATATTCTTTAAACTTTACTTGCCACAAATCTGCAAAAAAAAAACAAAAAAAAAATATTTTAACAAGGGATAATGTTACTGTAAGTCTATATTTTTTTATTTTATGAATTTTAATATTGACTTAATTTTGAAAAATATTTACCTTTAAGTTCTTGAGTCGATTTTTCATTTCCACCATAGTCACTGGGTAAATTATTTCGAGGAATGTATTTATATAAACTTTCATAATCTTGATGTAGATGTATCTAAAATAAAAAAAAGCATTTTTAATTTTTCATAAAAAGGAGATTTATTTCATAGATTAAAAACAAAAAAGCCATTTGGACCAAATTTTATTGTGCCAAAGAAATTTAAGCAAAGTAAGAAGATGAGGTAGATGTAAAATCAATGAGGTTTTAACGAAACATAGAAGTGCGTAGTCAAGCGGTCTTTTGGCACCTCAGTCCAGGTTTCGGATTGGCTCGGGCGCCACCTCCCGTTTATAGTGTGAAGGCCATTGCACGGGCAGCGTCAGTGGAGAAAGAAATACTCCAGGGGTCGTTATAACCTCGACCAATCCCATGTCGACCAGTAGGGCATACTTTACTTACCCCCCTGGACTAAGTAACGAAGTATCTACTGCTATGATAGTATAACTCATAGCCAAATAAAATAACCAAGTAAATACAAACCATTTATTTAATTATCAATCTGGAGATTACTGAGCAAACAGAAGGCATCTTAAAAAAATAGATTGGGAAAAATACCAACTTCAAACTACACATTTCGAACAAAAATAGCGAGGTTCCTTTACTGCTGAAAATATTTTTTGTTTATAAATTGAACTTACCCTGTTAAATATTTTTTCTTTAAAAAACATCTTTGCCATACTCATTAATTTTTCGATGATAGTTGGATAATTAAGAATATGGATTCCCTTTAACCGATTACTCCAAAGTTTCTATAAAAAAAAAGATAAAAATTGGAAAAAAATATTAAAAATTACAAAGCTATATAAAAGTTACCTTAATGTCTAAGCGATAATTTTTTAGAAGTTACACACTAAAGGCGTTACAATTTTTATATATTTTTAAGAGTTTTACTCTACCTGCCTATGAACTATAATAACATTATTTTTTGATTAAATAATCTGTTTAAGCACGTTTTATTTGAAACTACTACTACTACTGATACTTTTTGGATTAGGAATATTACGCTAATTTTTAATTAGATAAGATAATTTATGCAGGATTTCAAAAACTTAATCTAAGTACCATAAATCGTTCTTTAACCAATAAAATGAAAAGTGGTCACGGTTACATTTAATTGGTAACATATATTGAGTCATCAGGTGTATCATTAAAAGTTAAAAATCAAATAGAACAATAAGGCTCGATTCACACTGTTAGGCATATGGCTGAATGGCAATTCACGGTTCAATGTCACTTCGGTCTCGGTCCGTTTTCGGCCCGGTCAAATATTCTTAGGTTCGATTCATACTGTGATGACGTTCACGGTTCAATCTCGACCCGCTGCATCGACAGTACTAGTCTCACTACAATCAGTCTGTCTCGATCCATGGTCGATATAGGACGTTCTTTTTAAATAATCAGATAAATTTGGCTCGCCAAAAATTGCATGTAATTTTTCAGTTGAAGAATTAGCGATAATAGTTATTATTTTGTATGAATAGGATACAAATAAAAAAATTACAACATAACATGAAAAGAAGAAGAATTTGAAGAGATCCCAGTTCATACACGACAAATGAAAGGGGCGAATATCACTCTTTATATCGTCATTTGATAGACGAAAAATGTTTTACAGTATTGTCGAATGGAAGTTTTGAAATGATGTTGAAAAAAATGAGTTCAAAATTTCAAAAACAAACACTTCTTTTCGTGAGGCGATTTCTACATGAGAAAAACTAATGGTTTGTTTAAGGCACGACTGGTGAAAGACTGTAGTTGAAACAAAAACTTATTTACACTGTCATTACAAGTCATGATAGGTCCGATCTCCCTTCAATCAAATATTAAAATTTTCAAAACTTTTGCCATTGCTGACATATTTACAAAAAAGTGAATTTTTTTCATACATATTTATGTTAACGTCTAAATTTTTGATCAAAAAGTGGCGAGAGGTCATGTGCTGACCACATCAGATTTTTTGTTCAAGAATATTTGATCAGACCGGAAACGAACCGAAATCGGAGCCAGATTTAACCGTGGACGGCATCACAGGTTGGATCGAGGAAGAATCAGAGAATTTTTACTATCGTATCGTTCTAGTTCCGATCCGATATCGCGCCGATAACGGTTCGTCGAAAAGAATATTTAACTAAAGTGTAAACGAAAATACCACAATTGGCAACATTTTACCTCCAAATTTGACCTTGAACTTGTTTAAGGAAATTTTATTTATAATCCATATATAATAATCTTTATTCGAAATAAATGTAAAATAAAACAACACATACATGTAATGGGAAAAGATGAAGATCGCAATGCATCTGCGCAGAAATCACTGATAGTAAATTATAATTTACCTTATGATGAGTATTTTACTCCCAAATATTTATATCCCCAAAAAATCCCCCACGAACCTCAAAATACCCCCATTTGGGGTAAAAACCACCAAAACAGTAGCACTGATTGAGACAGACTGATTGTGAGACTTATAGTACAACGAGATTTGATCGGACCAAGATCGGAGCGACATTGAATGAGCCTTATTGTCAATTGTAACACGTTGGCACGTTGAAGCTTTTGTTGTAAAAGGAGAAAATCTTAAAACAAGAATGGTTATTGATTTTTCACTATTCACTACCATAAATAGATAATTACTAAGGTTTCAGCGAATAAAATATTTAGCACTGTAGACCTCAATTACCTATTCTGGAGTGGGAAAGGAAATGCACTGCTGCTGCCATTTTTCTACCAAATCTGTTAACTTACTTGGATATGTAATCTCCAACAAAACAATCCAAACTGATCCTAATCGTCTTCAAGATCCTAATCGTCTTCAACTTCTTCTAGATCTACACCTATTCCGCAAGATACGGCTTCTTTCCACTTTTTTCGCTGAGGACTAAGTTTCCTTATGTCAACACCCAACACAATATACACAGCTTCTTTCCAATGGATATGTTTTCACATTATTGCAAGTGAATACCAACATTTTCAAAAAAGTGCGGCCTTTACTGCGGATGAATTAATTCCTACTTTTACAGGAAGATAATGTGGCTAACTCAACAATAGCTGCCATACAAGATGACGTGTCATTTAAAATAGAAACAGCCGCATCGGATTTCGTCATAACTGCTATTTTAAGTGAAGCGGCTCGACCTGTCGCGTTGTTTTTTAGAGCAATAAACAAGTCGGAGCAACAAGTTATTTATACAGAAAGAAGCTCACGCTATTGTGGAAGGACCAAAAGTATCAATTCTAGAGAACTTTTCTGTGTTCATTTATTTGTTAAAAAAGAAACAAACAATATTTAAACAATTAGATACGTAAGTATTATGTGAACATTATTTACTCGAACACATTTACTTATTGAAGCCGGCACTGGCGTATTCACTACGAAATTAACTAATTCTTTCATAAAGCACTGGCACTGTTTCAATACATTTTTGTTCAAATAAAACTTACATTTATTACTATTTATCCTCTTGCAAAAGGGTGTAAACTCTATTACATTTTTACCGGTGTTTTACTACAAGAAGGATCCATATTACTTAATTAAGTCTGATATGACCGTTCAGTAAGACAGCCTATGACAAACTGATGTATTTGGCGCGGTATTCTAGTTACCAGAATCCACGATCGTTGATGACCGTTGAGAAAGAGCAACGTAAGTCGCTCTCATTGGTTAGCTAAAATCGCCTGATATTTGTAACGGATATTTGAGAATCATGTTACAATATCGAGCAAATTATTGCGTTTTTATTTTGCTAGTATGATGAGTGTGATAAAGAGATAGAAGTTAGATAAAAGCCAGATTTGAACAAAAATTTTCGAAATTCTTATAATACTTCTTTTATTTGCTACAGTTTGTAATAGGATGATGTGAATAAAAATTGAATTTATAAATAAGATGCATGTAATTCTGGGCAAATTATGTGAAATTTATCCACTGTTTAAGATATATTTTCCGCACTAATTTCCAAATTCACTAACTTAAAAAAAATTGGAATCTTGTTCAATATGGAGACTTGCACGATTTTACAAACCAAATGGAATTAAAGATAAACCTATAGGCAAACCAATTGGCATTTTCTACTTAAATACAATGAATGTAAATTTAATCAAAAGTGTAACATGTTACATGGTTATCTGCTATCGTTTACATTTTGTATACTTACTTCAAGTAATATCATAAATTTTTTAAATACAACTGGATTTAACTTGATAACATGTGTTAAGGAAAGAAATTCGGCATCAACAATTATAACTTCCCCCATTACTAAATCTTCGTGACATCGTATTTCAAGATAATTAATTTCGTAACCAGCGAGCTTATAAGGATCATATAGTTCAGCATCTTTACCATATTTTAAGACTGATATTCGATATAATTCTTCAGTTAGGTTCGGTAGAACCACGTAGGACCTGAAAAATGACATTAATAAAAAAATAACCTTAAATTATAAGACCTAAACAAAAATTAACACAATATTTTTTGAGTATATGTATTTAAATTAATAATCAAAATACAGAGTATTTTATAAGTTAATTGGTTGCGTGAATCTAGGAGTATGATCAGTGCGACCTTTAGAGACAGTCAATATGAAACCAAGATCAATTATATCCGGAGTCCAGAACCGTCAGTTCGACTACACCATGCCAGCCAAGCCAGTCATGCCTGTATCGTCCATTACACACCTTTTTCTTCGCTGGAATTTGCAACTAATACCCAGGTACTCAAACCTAGTAGGGCAAGTAAAGACCGCCCTTCTGGCCGCTAAGGGTCTTGTCGATACCATACGACCCCTGAAGTATTTTATTTCTTCACTGAAGCTGCCAGAGCAAGTGTCCTTATTTTGGAATGCATATAGTCGATGTATCTTTTTTAGCCACATTAAATAGAAGTACAAGTTAAGGCATCTGCCGAAGTTAAAGTATCTCTCCATGTCCAACCAACTTTAATGGATTGAATCAAGCTCACCTTCTGGTAAACCGATGATTAGTTTCAGTTGCTGATCCAGATATTACTAATATTCAAGATAAAACATATACAAATCCTAGCGCAAGTTTAAGTTTAACCAACAGATACTTGTAAATGACGAATTTACGATTTTAACTAATAAAGAAAACCCCAACTTAACGTTATATTTTGGAAACATTTTCTATTTATTTAAATAGAGAAGTTACAAACTGTCAAAAGTCATGAATAATTTTTTTTTCTAATTTTTTAATCTCTTATTCCTTTTTAAACATCAGCTGGTCATAGTCTTAATAATCGTCTTGTTATTTCCTGATCCAGTAGGTATTGCATTAGTGGGTTTGGGTGACTTCTTTTTTCATGTGTGACTTCTTTCAAGGTTGGTATTTTTAAGTTGTTGCTCACAGTATTTTGGATTGATATCTTTGAATGACTGCAATATTTGATTTGCTTGAGCAGTCCCAGAACTTAAGTCCATATGAATTTAATTACTGATTTATAGGTCAGTACTTTATTTTTAATTGTCAACGATGACTTCCTTAAGATTAGCTAGTATATATCTGTGTGTTTAGGGACCCTGTTTAACAGGTGAAATTCGCTAACACGTTTGGAGTCTTTTTCTAACTCTCCGGTGCACTGATTTCAGTAGAAAGTTGATTCGTAGGTTTCTTGTCGGGATTTTGATGCGAAGACTAAAAAATGCTTCACTTGTTTGTTGTATTTATTTCTCTATGAATAATAAGCAGCGTTGAATATGTACATATATTTACAATTGTACAAGTAAATTCGTGGGCCAAGCTCGTTGAATTTAGAATGACTAACTATACTTACAGATCTCTAGGAGGTTTACACTATTAACTACCTAATTGACACAATTAAACTTACAACTAATTGACACTATTAAAACTTATTACTAATTTGCACTATTGCACTTAATTTGGCAACGCAGGAAAACGAATCAGAGTGGACACAACTTAACCATCAAGCGGAAGAATATGGAATGTTATTTTTACCATTTAAGGTTTTTAAAAAGGGACAACCCTGCGGGATTTTTCTTAGCCGTTACAGGATAGGGGAGGCAACAAACTAACAACGAAGCAGGGACGGACTTACTTGTTGAAGTATACTGTGTGTTTTATTTCTAGCTATTTTCTTTTTCTAAATATGTGCTGCTTCCAGTTTAATTTATGGTCCAAGTGGAATCTCAGGTATTTTACGAATGTAGTCTGTGGAAAAACTAAAAATGTACGTGAAATAATTCTAAAAAACTGAATCAAGAATTTGACTTTATTTGGCATTATTTTTAGTTCTCTATTTCTAATTTTGCTATATTTTATTTTGTTGCTATTATCCATTCACCCATCCACCTTTTCTTTGATCTTCCTTTTCGTCTGTTTTCCCGTTTCCATCTTTATAACTTTGTTTGCACGTCTCTTGCATGGTCCTTAATCTAGTCTCTGTTTTCTAACTACATGAGTAATGTTGACCTTTTGATATTGCTCTAATATTATTTTTGTTTCTCCACACTGTTGCATCCTTCAATCATTTTTTTAAGAACTTTTCTTTCCCAAATTTACATATATACCTACAGATTTCATTTTCATCATCGTGTTATATATATATGTGATGATTTTAGGCCCATAGCTTGCTGATGGTTTTCCGTCGATAGTGTCCAATGTCCCTAGAAAAGTTACTAGATTTTCTCCTAGATTGGCCTTGAACTCAAGAGAACCCGCTTACGACGAAAACGTTTTCGTCATTTTTGTCATTTTCGTCGTTTTCGTCGTTTTTGATTGTTTTCGTGGTTTTCGTCGTTTTCATCGTTTTCGTCGTAAGCGAACAGGTGGCTGCAGGTTCATATGAGTTCAAGGTCAATCTGGGGGAAAATCTAATAACTTTTCTAGTAATTTTTCTAGGGTGATTGGTCTATCTTCTGTTTTTTTTCTTTCTATCCTGTCACCTTCCAATTTGGAACTTCTTCCTCCTTTAGGTCTTCTATCGCTGTAGTGTGCCACCTTTTTTTTTAAACTTCCTGTATTACTGTCATTCTGGTAATGTCATTCTTTATAGATTGCCCAGCCGTTTTATTTTTTTGCTTATTTCTTATTCTCCACATAAATTCTTTATTTCTTGGTTTGTTCTTCTTAACCACGTTCTTTCCATTTTTCCCTTCTAATATCCTCCTAAGTATTTTCTTTTTTTATCTAAGTATTTTACTTTCTTTCTCCTTATTCAATATCCATGTGTCACTTCCATACAATGCCGTTTTGGTCATTCTAGACACTTTTTTAATTATTTTATTAAACTTTCCTTGTCTACTCCCTTTCGCTAACCTTGCTTCTATGTTCTTCTCCTCATTTCCAAAATTTGGTCAAAATTTTCTCCTTTCTCCATTTGTTATTTTTTATTTATTTATTTTTAGTACAATTTTATTTATATATGAATAAATATTAAAATAATAAATAAATAATGTAATGCTTACCCCATTTTCTCGACCAACTCTTTATTATTATATTTAAGGGGATGTGTTTTTACAAAAAATTCAGGCATCAAGGTCCGTGCTGTATAGTACATATCCATATTTCGTTTGGTTTTTTCTATACTGAATTTACAATTGTGTAAAAAATATTCTATCATGTTGTCGTCTAAAATAAAAAATAATTTGCTTACATTTCGTTATACAGGATGTCTTAAATTGGAAGGGATAACATTGATATATCAGAAAGCGTAAGAGATACAGAGGCGGTTAAATGAGAAAAAAGTTTGGAGAAAATTACATTGGCTGGAAAATCTACAGGATCTTTAGTCTTTTGCGAGTTATACAGGGAAAACTAAAAATGCTATTTTTGGCTTTTACCTCTATAATTTTTATTTTTATTGTATCTCAAATTTGCTAATAAATTTTTGATACGACGTTTCGTGTCTTATCGGTCCCCATCATGTTATTTTTTTAAATACGAGTTTTAGTTGCTATAATAGGCGAGTTCTCGTCCAAAAACCAATAAATAAGTTTTATGCCGCTCTACCCTGTTCTGCGCAGAAAAAATTGAACTGGAGGGTAGGATTACTTAACATTAACCGGAAAATAATTTTTACACCCAATTTATTAGAATACAAGCACATTTTCCTTGGGTAATTCTCTAACTGGCAACCACAAAAGTCAAGTGGTGTACGGGCCTCTTAAGTATAGATATTGGTCTATAATTTTCGATAATGGTCTGGTCTCCTTTTTTACAAATTATTATGTATTAAAAATTACTAATAATGAAGGGACTTCCTATAATAATATATAGCAATACATACTGTATATAATGCTAAACGCAATAGTTATATAAGAAATATTTGCAATACTTGTTTCATTTTTCAGACAAATTTAAAATCAAAAATTTAAAAATAATTAATAAAATAAATTAAGGATATAATGTATCCATAATTCAAGGTAAAATTCTAGTTAACCGTGACAGCAAATTTTTTTATATACTAATCGGAGGTCAGAAAACACGAAAGTATAAATATTCGATATTTTAATAATAACAAATTTAATAGAAAAAATCCACTACAAAATATTATTTTTCGTAAAGTAGGTAAAATTGATACCTGGGTTCTCGGTTTTAAATAGTGCAAAAATATCAGAAAAATTTAAATTATGTTAAAAATAATATTATGCAGGATCGGTTTTGTAAGATTATTAAATATTTGTTTATAATTTCCGAGTTTCATGACCTTAAATTAAAGTAATTAAAAGTTACAGTAACATTTATTTTGTTTTTGGATATACCTATCTACTATAAGATATCATGTATTTTTGGTATAATTCAGCAAATTTATTATCAATAATAAATTATCACAATAAAATTTCGCCATATTAAAAACAAAAACAAAAATTGCATAGTCTACTTAAAAAATAATTTTTTCTTTATCCCTAAAAACCCTTTTTAGCTTCATTGCGAATGTAAATTATAAAGAATTAAACTGGCAAAAAAAATGTTGAGTGGGACAACAACTAGACAACCTTATATATACAGGGTGGCGAAAATTTCATTGCACCATATTAAAGGGGGAAAAGTTTCATATTTTGATATTCCGATATTCCGAGTGGTTCCAGAGTTATACGACAAAATCCGAAATAGCGTATTTAATTTTTTTTACGTAGATTCGTTATTATTAAAAACATCAATTACTAGAATAATTTTTTGTAATTAAAATTTTCTCTAATTTGCCATATTTAAATTTACATAACGACGTTTCGTCTCTTCAGGGCCGCCAATAACATAATTTTTTAAATACGGACCTGTCTTTTTAATTTCAAATTATTTAAGCGCGTGAAGTGACAAATTTACTGATATGGCATACTAGATTTTTTTTGCTACTTATCGTCCAAATATTGATGGTCTTGATAAGAGAGATCTTGTCTCCAGAGAGTAATTTTTGAATTCTTTGAAACTTTATAATCCTGAAATACGTGTAGTTTTAATTTTTTCTTCACGTAGTTCTGTATTCCGTGTTGCTAGGTTAGTAAAAAATGAAGAAACCCGTTTAACGTTAAATATACTGTAAATGAAATATATACCCTTGCACAAATAATTTAATTTAGAAACATCCTCTAGAAGCATTCGCATTGCCTAGTAGTCTAGTCAGCAAATGCTTTTTTGGCAAACTTTTTCTCCTTCTCTGAAAAATATGAACGAAGTGTCATTCGATTCGTAATAGCGAGTAGATAATTTTTGAAAAAAATCCATAGCCGCTTGCAAAAATTAACAATTACCTGAAAATAAATTGGGGTTTGGTTTTTTAAAAATATCACAAAAACTATTTGATATTTTTTAAATTTGAAAAAAAAATCAAAAAGAGGAGGAAATTTCCCAAAAAAATTGTCCCTCCCGGAACTGTAGGACTAATATGAATAATTTTCCCAGAGGGTTGAAAACACTGCCGAAAATGGTGATTCTGACTTGCGTAAGCGCCGCCTATTTTGGACCTTTAATAAATATTATTTAAACTTATTAAATATAAAAATTAAGAATTGAAAAAATTCAGGCATCTATTGGATAGATTTATGGACAATAATCCGCGGTCAAAAAACTTTTATCCCGATCTTTATATTAATTATGCATTATTTAATTCACAAGTGCAATAATTGTTAAATAACAAATCTGATTTTTTTTCCTATTTTGGGCCTATTGTTGAAAGCTCTCAGAAGAGATTCCCGTTGGAAAAATTAAAAAATTGTTATTTTTCACTTTGTTATTAACAAGTTACTTAGGTTAAAAATTAAAAAGCTTGATTAATCATTGAAAAAATTTTTTTTCATGTTACCATTGATCCGATTTTCATTTCCTATTGTTTATAAAATTGTTATAAACAATATAAAATAACTAAACTTTTTTTTTGGAAACATAATCCTTGATGCAAATTATTTTTTTTTAAATGGTTCCTTAAATAAATTTTATTATTAATTAAAAACGTATTTGTTAATTAACTATTTTTTTCAACCACATGTAACTATTATTAAGGGACCATTTTTTTTAATCATAATTTATCTTGCTCTTTGATAACTAAAAAAAATAGTTTTTATTTAAATTTTCATCATTAAACAATTTGTGATAAACAATAAAAAAATTTCTATCTGTTTTTTTGCTTTTTCTACATAATGAAACAAAAATAACTATGTGTTAGTTTTGGCGAAACATAATTTATTTATATTTTTTATCGATTTTTAAAAAGTCTATTCTCTTTTACGATACAATAAAAAAACGATAAAAAAACTTAAGACTAATTTTTTCTTTATTAATTATAGAACAAATTAAGTCAAAAATTCAAGCTCTTACCCAATTATTTATTTAATTTATAGCATTTATTTATAAAAAAAAACTTTTATATTTAAATATCATATAAACTATAATAAATATAAATTTAATTATCTATAACAAATTGTTTATTAAATAAACAACGAAAATTTAAATAATCAAATTTTTTTTTAGTTATCAAAGATCAAAATAAATTATGATTAAAACAAATGATTCCTTAAAAATAATTACAGGTGGTAGAAAAAAATGTTATTTAACAAATACCTTTTTAAGCAATAAAAAAAATTATTTAAGGAACGTTTTTTTTTTTAATCACAATTTGCATAACAGATTTTGTAAACAATAGAAAATAAAAAAAATTTTAAATTATTTTCATGTGACAGACATAAAAAACGGATCAATAGTAATATCAAAAAAAAAAATTTTAATGATTAATCAAGCTTTTTCATTTCTACCCTAAGTAAATTGTTAATAACAAAGTGAAAAATAACAATTTTTTAATTTTTCCACTGAGAATTTCTTCCAAGACCTTTCAAAAATTTTTCAAAAAGAGGAAAATAATGTTATTTAACAATTATTGCACTTATAATGTTCATGTTCAAGTAGGAAAAAAATGTAAATAAACTAATGCATAATTAATAGAAAAATCGCGGTAAAAATTTTTTGACCGTGGATTCTTGTTCATAAATCTGCCCAGTAGATGCCTGAATTCTTTCAATTCTTAATTTTCAGATTTGATAAGTTTAAATAATATTTATTCATTAAAGGTCCAAAATTGGCGGCGTTTACGCAAGCCCGAGTCCCCGTTTTCGGCCGTATTTTCAACCCTCTGGGAAATGTATAAATATTGGTCCTACAGTTCTGGGAGGCACAATTTTTTTGGTAAATTTCCACCACTTTTGGAATCTTTTTTCGAATTTGAAAAATGTCAAATAGTTTTTGAGATATTTGCAAAAAACCAAACACAATTTTTTTTGGTTAATTGTTTATAACTTTTACAATTTTTGTAAGCAGCTCTTGAATTTTTTCAAAAGTCATTTACACGCTATTCCGAATCGAATGATGAAAAAAGTTTGACCCAACAAGACAAGAGAACGATTGGTCAGAAAAACTGGTGGCCTAGAATATGAATATATAAAAAAGATTAAAAATAAACAAATTTGTACATTTTGTTATTTACCTGTATAATTTTCGAATAATTTTTTAAAACTTGACATTTTTGAAATGTTCAAAAATCTTTAAATTTTTCAAATATTGCTAATTAGAAGAATAATTTTGTTTTTTGAAATTCTCGATATATTTTAGAATCTTTAAATATTTTGACAGTATATGTTGTTATATTTTCATTTTTTTCACCTTAGGATGAATTTTTATAGACCAAATTTAACTAAAACTAACACATAACTATAACAATATTTATATCAACAACTACATTGTTCTGAAAATAAAAATAACACGAATAAATGCCATAAACCAAAATTATTGTTTGGATACAGCAACAGAGACCTTCAACCGCACACTGACGTCAGAAAAATATAGTGTATGTATTATAAAATTATTTGAAAATTAATATTTTGTTGATTTTATTTTAAAACTTACCTGGTATTTCTGGTAGATGTTTTTGAGTATGAAACCATTCTTTTAGAGTACTAATATACTCATCTATATCTGAAGATGTTTTTCCACATTTTTCTCTAACTTTAACTCGATCAGTTAAAAGCAAACCTACTGCTGTCATCATTAACGTATTAACATAGACTAAAGTGTATTATTAGCATACTTCGAACTTGTAAATGTTAAACTTCCATTGACTAAAAAAACAACTTAATATGTAAATATTTCCGGATTGTTTTTAATTCAGATAATTTATAAAAATATATTAATTGGGAATTCAATAATATAAAGAAATATATACGAAGCTAGTAGAAAATTGATTTTTTAAATTTTTAATATAATATGGATCTTCACAAGGAAATATGAATGAGTCAAACTGAATTACAAGTAAATTTTTTGAGCTACATAGAGTACGAGAGTGTGTCAAAGTTGAAAATGGGTGTGCAAAATTGTGCAAAAATAGTACTTTCAGAATCTGTATATAAAATTTAAAACAAAGCAGTAATGGGTGCTAAGTTGTAACTTTGACATTCGTATAATTCATAGTAAGAGAGTGTGCACAATCGGTGTGCAAAATTATGCAAAAAGAGTACTTTCAGAATCTGTATATAAAATTTAAAACAAAAACAGTTCGGGTGCCAGTGTCCATTTGGCATCCTCCAATTTAAAAGTTATTTAGAGTTTCTTTAGAGTACTGTGCAAAAAGTAAATGTAGGTGTGCAAAACTGTGCAAATGGTGTGCAAGAACATCATGAATTCAAACATAAAGAAAAATTAGTGGGGGGTGCTAACTAAGCCGACGTTAATAACTGGTCTTAGCTAGGGATGGCTATCTGATACTGGAACTGATCGTTTGGAACAGGTTCGGTAACTTGGACTAGTGGAAAAAAATACTTTGTGAAACTGCGGTGCAACGTTGCCAACTGTATTGGAAGCTGTTGTAGTACGGGCACTTAAATTATTATAGTACAATGAAGAAAAATATAGTACAATAAAGAAGAAACAAGAAATATGTAACGACATCAACAATAACAAATAACTGCATCAAAAATAACAAATAGTAATTATCTCAATTAGGTATTTTAGTTCAATCAACTCTTTCTGGATTATAAATTATGCTTCCTCTGCTCTTGGTTAATAATAAATCGATAAAAATCCTTAAAGAATTTTTAAAATCCTAAAAAATCCTTAAATATCGTTAAAAATCCTTAATAATCCTTAAAAATTCTTAAAAACCCTTAAAAATTATTAAAAATCTTTAAAAATCCCTTAAAATTCTTAAAAAAATCTTACTAAAATCTAAAAATACTTTTAAATCCTTAAAAAATCCTTAAAAAATCCTTAAAAAATCCTTAAAAAATCCTTAAAAAATCCTTAAAAAATCCTTAAAAAATCCTTAAAAAATCCTTAAAAAACCCTTAAAAAATCCTTAAAAAATCCTTAAAACAGCCCTTAAGAAAGCCCTTAAAAAATCCTTAGAACTCGCTAAAAACCCTTAAAAATACTTAAAAAGACTTAAAATCATTAAAGATTCTTAAAAATCCTTAAAAATCCCTTAAAATCCTTAAAAAAATCTTACTAAAATCTAAAAAATACTTTTAAATCCTTAAAAAAATCCTTCAAAAATCCTTAAAAAATGCGTAGGACTCGCTAAAAACCCTTAAATACACTTGAAGACTTAAAATCCTTAATAATCCTTAAAAATCTTTAAAAATTATTAAAAATCTCTTAAAATTCTTAAAAAAAGTCTAAAAATCTTACGAAAATCTAAAAAATCCTTAAAAACCCTAAAAAAATCCTTAAAAATACTTAAAAATCCTTAAAAATACCTAAAAATCCTTAAAAATCCTTAAAAATCTTTATAAATTATTAAAAATCCCTTAGTATTCTTAAGAAAAGCTAAAAATCTTACAAAAATCTAAAAAATCCTTAAAAAGTTCTCAAAAACTCCCTAAAAACACTTAAAAATCCTTAAGAATACTTAAAAATACCTAAAAATCCTTAAAAACCCTTAGAAATCCTTTAAAATCATTTAAAATTCTTAAAAATCTTACGAATATCTAAAAAATACTTTAAAATCCTTAAAAAATCCTTATAAAATCCTTAAAAAAAAACCTTAAAAAATCTTTAAAACCCCTAAAAACCCTTAAAAATACATAAAAAGAATTAAAATTATTTAAAAATCATAAGCAATTCTTAAAGATCCTAAAATAATACTTAAAAAACATTAAAATCCCTAAAACTGGTTTAAAATTCCAAAAAATACCTAAAAATCCTTAGAAGTCCTTAAAAATCCTTAAAAATCCCAAAAGTTCTTAAAAATCATTAAAAACACTTTAAAATCGTTAAAATCCTTAAATATTCTTAAGAATCCTTAAAAATCCTTAAACAACTTACGAAAATCTAAAAAATACTTTAAAATCCTTAACGAATACTTAAAAAAGCCTTAAAATTCCCTAAAATACTTAAAAATCTTACGAAAATCTAAAAAATACTTTCAAATCCTTAAAAAATCCCTAAAAAATCCTTAAAAAATCGTAATAAAATCCTTAAAAAATTCTTAAAACTTCCTAAAACCATTTAAAATGCGTAAAAAGACTATCTTAAGCAATTCTTAAAGATCCTACAATAATCCTTAAAAAACATTAAAATCCCTAAAAATGGTTTAAAATTCTTAAAAATACTTAAAATCCTTGTAAGTCCCAAAAATCCTTAAAAATCATTAAAAACACTTTAAAATCGTTAAAATCCTTAAAAATCCCTAAAAAATTCTTAAAAATCGTAGATCCTTCGCCTGCGACGGAATTACTGACTGTCGCAAATTACAGTTGGGTGGATGACTGAAGACTGTCCTATCAAATGCTCGTTATCATTGTTTTTTTTGCTTTTTTCTGCGATCAAAAATTACAATTTCAGCTAGTCATTATTTTTACTGCTGTTTTTTTAATTCTAAATTAAGTTTGCAATAAGTTAGTTTTAAATGGACCTTTCGTATTCGAAGAATCAGATTTAATTTACTAAACTAAATTTTATAAATTTGTTAGTAATTGATCAGTATATTGCAAAAACCTTTGGTATATTGTTATGATTTGTGAAAATACAAAATTATAGTACAAAGTGAGTACTATATTTACTATGAAATTTTATAGAGTTGTAATCATCGTACAAATACTATAATTATAGTACGGTTGGCAACGCTGCTGCGGTGCGGTGTATGAATTAAGAAATCAAATATCGGGTTCAGTGTTGCCGATTGGCAGATAATTATCTGATTTGCGGATAATTTAGGACTGCGGTGGATAATTTTCTTACCCATCCGAAATCGGATAAAAAACGGATAATTTTAAATCTGACGTGATACCGTAAAATTAACATCAACATTTTCAGTTGAAAACGGTAAATATGGGATTTCACAAGACAAGGAATTATTTTGAATTTGACAACAGTGTTGTACATTCTTGAATGCAAGAATGACAAGATTTTGACATTAATTGGTTTGGATTAGACAACATGGCGCTTTCTAGTCCTCAGCCTCAGACTCATTGAGGACGAACGTCATGTTACCTTTAAAAAAAAAAACGTTTAACTTTATTGCATTCTAAAGTAAGTCCAGACCAACTAAAAAGAAGATGTACAAACAAGTAATTTTATAAATTAAAAAAATCGGATAATTTCGGGCAAAATCGGGTTATATAAACGACTTCGAGTATCGCTCGGCCCTGACAACAGCGACCTGAACTATCCACTGAAACTGATCCTTTGGACTGGGTACTGGGTGTTACGCTGGACCGGACTAGTTTGGAACTGATCCAGGAAAAATGTTGTCGATCAGCCATCCCTAGTCTTTGCTTATTTATGTGAAGTTATCCACAGATTTCCAGCAACTAATCTGGAGGCAATGATACAAAAGTTCACAGTGTTGCCATGTTTTTAACTATTTTTTATTCCTATTATCAAAGTGTAGAAAATAAAAGAAAGAAAAATTTTTTTTTGTTAAACATATCTCTATATCTTTTCAGAATATTTCTGTAAAAAATCATATATTTGTTATTTATTTTAATTGTTTTTATATTTATTAATACACCCACAAAATTCGTTGATGTACGTAAAACTTTCTTAATGGATATTATTATTTTTATGTGTTCATAGAATATTTCTGCCTAATAAAAATTATTTGGGTGAAAAGGGGTTTGTTATTTATTTTAATTATTTAATTTTTTTATTTCCAAACTAGATGCCGTGCAAATTTTTTTTCTACTTAAAGTGAATTTTACATTATTTTACATATTTATCCAATCGTACTTTTTTCATATGTAGGCGAAAAGGGTGAAAAAGGGTTATTTATATTTTATTTTCGAGTTTCCTATTTAAAATTTACTAGCATCAAGGTTAACCAATATACTTCATTTATTTATTTTTTATTAATGAAGTAAATACCCCTATCCCACAGCAACCAATATACTTCATTTATTTATTTTTTATTAATGAAGTAAATACCCCTATCCCACAGCATATTTATTATATATAATAGTTAAAAATAACAACCGTAATTTATCGTTATTTATAGCCAGTTTTTGCCGAAAAATAATATCAACTTTAATATTTTAAATATAAATAAAAATTACCTTTTTTGTTCTCTAAAACCATAAACAAACTAAATATTAAAAAGTTTTCATTTTCCCTTTGTGCTTTTATAATCTATTGAACGTGGAATTTCAATCTTTTTTAGCGTAATTTGGATGCAATTCTAACAATAATTGCTATAAATCTGGCTTGCATTATTCATATATTAGACATAGGCGCTCATGAGGGGGAATTCCAATTTCAAATTTCTACAAAACCCTAAATATTTTTATCAAATTTAAGTTAAGACTAATAAGTACCTCAAAATTCTAATTAACGTTTCATGATAATATTAAGGCTTTTGATTTATTAAATAATGGGAAATTCAAAAATTTCTAGTAAATCATTAATTATTTGGCCACTGACAATCTATAATATAAGCGTCAAAGTTCTGACTAATAGGCCAAAATAGGGACAAAATACGCAAAACTATAGGGATCATAAGGGACAAATAAGGAAAATAGAAAAACTTAATAATAAAAAACAGGAAAAATAGAAAGAAGTAAAAAAATGGGAAAAAATACAAGAGAATTGCGAAATATAGAAGAAAATAGAGTAATTAAGGAAAATAATAGAAGATCGAAGAAAATATAAGGAAGAAAGTTTGAAAAATTAAAAAAGTTAAATATGGGGAAAGAAATATAAAATATAGAATTTAAAGGAATAATAAGAGGTAGGTAAGAAGTTTGTATAAGTAAATGTAATCAAAGAAAGTAGATACATAACACAAAGAAGAAATATAAAAAAGTGCAAAGAATATAAATAATATGAAGCAGAATGAAATAAGTAAAAGAAATGAATAAAACAAGATATCAAAGAAGAAAAATGTAAGGGAAAAACAACACAGGTACATAATAGAAAGTTCTCTAATTCGAAAACCGATGATTAATAAGAGAAAAATGGGAAGCAAGAATATAATTCGTTTTACCCCGTATAAATAATAAATTTTTTTAGTAACGGTAGCTTGAAAATGGAATTGGCAGTGAAAAGTAAAATGATCGTTAAGTGTACCATAATCTATATATTAATACGTAAAGAGAAAACTTGGGACCCCTTTTTAAGCGTAATTTGCGAACGGAGGAGTGTGAGATTTTGCATATTTAAAGTTTATATACAGGAGGAGTGCAGAAAGCCCAAAATTATTATATAATATGTGTTACAAATAAATTCAAAATAAATTAAATTAATATAAATATAATATAACATTCATTGTTTATCTCAAAAATTAGGCTATTTTTATGTCTCTCGAAGGTGTGGGTTCGAATCCTAATCCTGTCAATTTTTTTTTTTTTTTAGAAACATGTTTTTACTTTTCTTTATAGCAATTTTATTTTTGAAGTAAGGCGCGTTGGACGATTTTTAGATAAGTAAAAGAAAGGAGAAAATGTGGATAAATAAAAAAAAAGAAAAAAATGAGAAAAAAATTGGGAAAAATTGAAAAAAATTGGAAAAAAATAAAGAAAAATATAGAAAATATGGAAAAATGGAAAAAATAGGGAAAACTATAGGAAAATATGTAAAAATAGGGTAAAATGGGAAACAATGGGGAATAATAGAAAAATATAGGGAAATTATGCCAAAATACGCAAAAAGGGACTATCAGGCATAAATAGGGAAAAATAAGAAAAAATAATGAAAAAGATTAATAAATAGAGAGATATCGGAAAAAAAGAAAAAATAGGGAAGAATAGTGAAATATAGGGAACAATTAGAAAAAAATGGAAAAAATAGTTCAGAATAGGCAAATTAGAGAAAAATTTGGAAACATGGGAAATAGTGAAAAATAAAGACAAATAGGAAAAGGGAAATAAGAAAAAATGGCAAAAATAGAGACAAATAAGGACAAATTATAAAAAACAGTAAAAATATCGAAAAAATAGAAAAATAGGGGTCAATATTAAAAAATTGTTTATTCATTTTCCTCCCCTGCCTGGGAAAATGCAGTTTATAATGAACCGTCAGAAAAATATTTTTCGTAAGTAAACAAACTTTCCAAACAAAAAAATTAAAAAAAATCCCGGCGGTCTCATGAAATTTACACCCCACCCCCCAAATATTTTTCCATATTTGCACAATGAAACCACTAATTAAAAATTATATGTTTCTTCTACAAAAAATATGAAAATAATAACAAAAAACTACCCAACCTACATAAAAAAGGTATCAACTTCATTATCACCATCAACATTATCATTTTCTTCAATATTAGAAGAAAGCTTTCTTTAAAAACATATAGCTAGCTAGATAACCCCCAAAAATCTATTTTTTTCTGTTGGCATAAGGTCCTGCCGCCTTTGAATGTGGCCTAAAATAAAAACATAATTTTAGAAAAATCCTCTTCACGACCAACTGACACAGATCAAAGAATATGCATTTATGCTTCTCAGCTTATTCTACTTATAATTGTGTAGACTTCTGTCTCAGGATCCTTAAAATGCGGCCAATAAAAAACGCCTACGTCATAAATGCTGTCCAAAATTGCTGAACACCGTTAAGAAATTGTTCAAACTTAATAAAAAAAAATTGCTAAAAACTGACAGAAACTGTCAAAAATTGGTAAAAATATTTAAGAAAAATGTTTATATTAATAAAAAAAATTGAAAACTTTCATAAATGCTAAAAACTGTCTAAAATTGTTGAACACAGCTAAGAAATTTTTCAAAATTAATAAAAAACTCAAAATTGGTAAAAACTGACAGAAACTGTCAAAAACTGATAAAAATATTTAAGAAAAATGTTAATATTAATTAAAAAAATTGAAAACTTTCATAAACGCTAAAAACTGTCCAAAAATTGCTAAAAACAGTTAAAAAATTGTTCAAAATTAATTAAAAAAATATCAAAATTGCTAAAAACTGACAGAAACTGTCAAAAATTGATACAAATATTTCAGAATGTTTATATTAATAAAAAATCTGATGTGGCCAGCACATGACCTCTCGCCATTTTTGAATCAAAAATTTACAGGTTGACACAAAAAAGTATGAAAAAAAATTATTATTTTGCAAATCTTGCAACAATGGCAAAAGTTTCGAAAATTTTAATGAGATGAATATAAACTATAGGGTATACAAAATATATGTGTAAAACTTTATTGCCGTTTTGTATAATAATGGCGTCATCACCCATAGCAACTGCCACTTCCGGTTGTGCGATTGGCACCAAAATCTAATCAGATCTAATCTAGGGTATCAGAATCCTGTATGCAAAATTTCAAATTTTTTTATTCAGTAGTTTTTGAGTTATCGTTACTACAACATCCATCCTAACACACACACACACACACACTAACACACTAACACACACACACACACACACACACACACACACACACACACACACACACACACACACACACACACACACACACACACACACACACACACACACACACACACACACACACACACACACACACACACACACACACACACACACACACACACACACACACACACACACACACACACACACACACACACACACACACACACACACACACACACACACACACACACACACACACACACACACACACACACACACACACACACACACACACACACACACACACACACACACACACACACACACACACACACACACACACACACACACACACACACACACACACACACACACACACACACACACACACACACACACACACACACACACACACACACACACACACACACACACACACACACACACACACACACACACACACACACACACACACACACACACACACACACACACACACACACACACACACACACACACACACACACACACACACACACACACACACACACACACACACACACACACACACACACACACACACACACACACACACACACACACACACACACACACACACACACACACACACACACACACACACACACACACACACACACACACACACACACACACACACACACACACACACACACACACACACACACACACACACACACACACACACACACACACACACACACACACACACACACACACACACACACACACACACACACACACACACACACACACACACACACACACACACACACACACACACACACACACACACACACACACACACACACACACACACACACACACACACACACACACACACACACACACACACACACACACACACACACACACACACACACACACACACACACACACACACACACACACACACACACACACACACACACACACACACACACACACACACACACACACACACACACACACACACACACACACACACAGACATCATCGCGAAAATATTAAAATCGTATTCTAGGGACCCCAAAACGTGTTTATCAATTGAAAACTCACTACCCAATTTTTAGCATGATTCCTATACCTCTCTTATCTGAAGGGCGAGAGGTAAAAAAATCTGATGTGGCCAACACATGACCTCTCGCCATTTTTGAATCAAAAATTTACAGGTTAGCACAAAAAAGTATGAAAAAAAAATTACTTTTTTGTAAATCTGGCAACAATGGCAAAATTTTTGAAAAATTTAATGATACGAAAATAAACTATAGAGTATACAAAATAAATGTGTAAAACTTTATTGCCGTTTTGTATAGTAATAGCGTCATCACCCATAGCAACTGCCACTTCCGGTTGTCCGATTGGCACCAAAATCTAATCAGATCTAATCTAGGGTATCAGAATCCTGTATGCAAAATTTCAATTTTTTTAATTCAGTGGTTTTTGAGTTATCGTTACTACAACATCCATCCAAACACACACACACACACACACACTAACACACTAACACACACACACACACACACACACACACACACACACACACACACACTAACACACACACACACAGACATCATCGCGATAATATTAAAATCGTATTCTAGGGACCCTAAAACGTGTTTATCCATTGAAAACTCACTACCCAATTTTTAGCATGATTCCTATACCTCTCTTATCTGAAGGGCGAGAGGTAAAAATTGGAAACTTTCATAAAGGCTAAAAACTGTAAAAAATTGCTAAAAACAGTTTAGAAATTGTTTAAAATTATTAAAAAAAATATCAAAACTTCTAAAAACTGACAGAAACTGTCACAAATTGATAAAAATATTTAAGAAAAATGTTTATATTAATAAAAAAAATTTGAAACTTTCATAAAGGCTAAGAACTGTCCAAAATTGCTAAAAACAGTTAATAAATTGTTCAAAATTAATAAAAAAAAAATATCAAAATTGCTAAAAACTGACAGAAACTGTCACAAATTGATAAAAATATTTAAGAAAAATGTTTATATTAATAAAAAAAATTGGAAACTTTCATAAAAGCTAAAAATTGTTCAAAATTAATAAAAAAAAATATCAAAATTGCTAAAAACTGACAGAAACTGTCAAAAACTGATAAATATATTTAAGAAAAATGTTTATATTAATAAAAAAAATTGGAAACTTTCATAAAGGCTAAAAACTGTCCAAAATTGCTAAAAACAATTAAGAAATTGTTCAAAATTAATAAAAAAAATATCAAAATTGCTAAAAACTGATAGAAACTGTCAACAATTGATAAAGATATTTGTATGTTCGTTGTTATCATTGTTCTTTCATAGCATACAAGTGAAAATTTTAAAAGTAATTAATTTCATTAAAATAAGTGACCGCCAAGTTTTTTTTTATTTTAAAGTTTCCAGAGACATAGTAAAAATTTTAGTAATGCACGGATTCACTATAAACTGCACTTATACCCGCCCCCATTTTTACAACTATTCTTTTCTTACTCCATTTTTTCTCCAATTTTTTTTTGGCCCCATTTATTTTCCCACCCTTCTTTTTTGCCTACATTCCGCCCTCCTCTTTTTAATAACTATTGTTCTTTGCCTCATTTTCCAATACTTTTCTTCTCTCCTATTTTTTACAATTATTGTTTGTTTTGTTCCTATTTTTTCTCACTTGTACTTTTTGCCCTATTTACCTACCGTTTTTTACTACTATGGTTTTTTGCTTCATTTACCCCCTTTTTATAAATAAATAATTTATTCTGCATCTGTATAATTCAAATAAAAAAAACAGTTACATCTAGTTTTATTTCTCATAAATTATGCATTTTAGATTTTTTTAAACAAAGATTAAATTTCCAGTTAACCTTGGCTAAATTTACTGATAACTAAAATTTTAATAAAAGCACGAAACAATGTAAATATAGTAGTAATGACGGAGTGTTTCGTCTACCGTATCTCTAGTTGATATCATTCTGTATTTATAAAGTATTTCAATACCGGTACCACTTAAAAGATTATTAGACATTTATTCCATTGATATTTGTGCCAGTGAGCAATCAATATGAAAATAAAAGATCTCATAGTGACTGATAGACAAAAAGTTCGAGAACAATGGAAAAAATCTAAGAAAGATGTAGAGCAAGACGTTCAAATTTTAAAAGCGTGGTTAAAAACACAAAAACATCTGCCTGAAATACCATGTAAGTAAAAAAAATAAATACGTGTTTTATATTATTTAATAATATTTTTTTATCTGTAATAATAATCCAATTATTTAATGCTTTGTAGTGTTGTCAATACATTATTTTTTTCTAAAAATTTGGATATTTTTTTGCGTTTAGTAAAATTCCATATTTTCTTTATTTATCAGATTAATTTTTGGTATTGCCACGTTTTATTATACTCTGTCTCGGTAGCATTGATAGCTCAGTTGGAAACATACGGTTTACAATTTTTGAGTTTATCAAATACTTTACAGTTGCACTAATGGGGAGTTCAACTTGAAATATTATTCCATCTTTTTTTGAATTATTTGAGAAAAAAATGAATTTCTTTTTATGAAAAAATCTTTTTTCTTTGATTTAACATGAAAAAATTGATATTTAAAAATTACTGCATCAAATAAAATTGACGCTTTTAAATATAGATGACGTTTGCTTATAAAGTGTCGTTTGGTCAATATGTTTTTAATTGTGTTTACTTTTACCTTTGTTTACGTATCTTTACGAATATAAATAAATACGGAAAATTATCAACATCAACCAGATCTACAGAGTTCAAACTACAACAGTGACAGTGAAATATGCAGTAAGCAGACGCGGCCGCACCTTTCACTTAATCAGGAACGCTTGTACCCAGCACTTATGTACCAAACAGCAAATTATTACCTGATCTCGTTAAAATAGTCGTTTTCTTTATCTAATAGAGGAATCTAATATCTATTTCTCTCTCTCGATTTTGAATGCGAATTCACAGTGGATCGGTCCAAGTTTTCATCTTTATCCAATTATCATATAATGGTTTTCTCCATCTTTAATCTGTATAAGTGAGATTTAACAGCTGTTAATCATTCGTATTCTCTTCTTTACACATTTGCAGTTAATGGCTTGACGGTAACTTTATTGCACATAAGTGACGTCACAATCGTAATGGCGGCATATTCAAATAATTAGAAATTTGAATTTTTAAATTAATTTATTCAAAAATTTAGCTCAAATTACGGTAGTTAATTAAACTCAATTGGTTTTATTTGATTAAAAACGTGAGGTTATATTTTTGTTGAACTCCCCCATTGATAAATTGTGACAAATTCTGTAGGTACATGACAGAATAATTTTAATATTCAGGCTCTACATAACTTTGCATAAAGAACAACTTTTTCGTAAAGGTTCTTTATTCTTGCACTAAAGAAGGAGACACACTCCTTATGGAATGTGGACCTATACAGAGGAAACGAAAAGTAGTTAATTACATCGTTTTAAGAAAATCAAATTCTTGTTCCACCATAAAATAATAGCCTCTGTATATTGTTATGATAAAAATAATACCAAACTTACTAAGATCTCATTTTGGAGTCGATTTTAGAGAAAATAATAAACAAATATTACAAAGATTATAAAAAAAAATATAAATTTATGTAAGTCCTGCAACACTTGCTCTTCTGTGCCCCTTAATAATTAGTTTTCCCACTTCAATCTCCCTCTGTTTTTATAAATAACTTCCTATTTATCCATGCCCCGCCAAAATTGAATATATTATGATTTAATCTTGCTCTAATTTTACCAACACCAGTATTTGATTTCTTCAACGAATTAAATCATAAACTTAATTCATTTCTTCATTGATTTGCAGACATTTTTCATCAAAATCATATTTAAGTAAATTGAAATATAATTTATTTTTTATCTTTGTTTACAACGTTTTTTTTTATATATAAATTTTTTCAACAAATCTTTTTAAAAATTTTTTGTCAATAAATTACTTATTATCCTGCTTCAACTGTTCTGTCCCCAAAATTAAATTTTTCTGGTACTTGATTAAAGAATACTTTTTTTTTAATCACTTTTTGACTCTCTTGTCAATAACTTTTTAATTATACAGCAAAAATTTATTTTAATATTCTTTCCAAAATTTAACTTTTTCTATTAAATTATTATACAAATAATAATCATTCGTATTATTATAATGATATAATAATACAAACAGGATTTTTTTTATACTACAATTGTTGATTTTAAATATTTTGTACACCAATTACTCTCAATAATTTTTTTTAAATTAAGCTTTTTTAACAATGTTTATAAAATTCAAAACTCATATGTTATTCAAACCTTTTAACAAATAAATAATAATTAACTTATAAAAAATAACTCATACAGAGGATTTCATTACAATATATATGACTTAGAATGTAATGCTAATATCTGTACAAAGTATAATTAGTATTTATTATACAGGGCGATTCAATATTATGGTTGCATCAATCCCGAATTTTTTCAAAAATCTTTCTGAGGACCCTGTATAAACTAAACGATTTACGTTTTTGATATCTATTTCAGTACCATTTTTACTATTTTATCTAGTTCATACAAGGTGATTTGTTCATTTTAAAAGATGTAAAATGACTAATAATCTTAAAAGATAGAGATTTTTCACACTCACCCTGTATATCCATATCTGGTCGGTCAAATATTTGTATCTTAACAGTTTTAAAACAATTATGTTTTTACTATTGAAATCGCTAACAAAAATATATGGCTAGTTTTCGAAAGGTATACAGAGTGTTCATATCTGGTCGGTCAAATATTTGTATCTTAACAGTTTTAAAACAATTATGTTTTTACTATTGAAATCGCTAACAAAAATATATGGCTAGTTTTCGAAAGGTATACAGAGTGTTCATGTTGTGTTTCAAAATCTTATTGAATATCTTGAATTTGAAAAGTTTTATTTAATAATTTTGTGGATAGCCCAGGTTTTGTAATTTTTGGAAAAAATAGCCCTATACAAAGGAAAATAATGAAAGGTTTCTAGTTACAGGGTGATTACGAAATAAAAATTATTATTTCTTGAAAATCAAATCTTTATTCATAATACCATACAATAATATTTACCGGATATCTATAACTATGAATATAATGCTGATGTATATACAAAGTATACTTGGTAATAAATATACAGGATAATTCATTATTATGGTTGCACCAAACTAATATTTCAAAAATGTTTCGGGGGGAGGGGGATGGCACGATT
Organism: Neocrepidodera transversa; assembly: GCA_963243735.1. NCBI lineage: Eukaryota > Metazoa > Arthropoda > Insecta > Coleoptera > Chrysomelidae > Neocrepidodera > Neocrepidodera transversa. Next base: position 17,950,113 of record OY725337.1, on the reverse strand, counting down.
TACGTAGTTAATATTTATTTGGGTACAAATTTGACTACTTTTTCTAGATCATGCAAGGTAATTTGTCCATTATAAACGATATAAAAATGCCTAATAATTTTTAAAGATATGGATTTTAACTATAACATGTCCAAATGCCCAAACTATATCTCTGTCTACTTATCGAGGTACAAGATATTAAATTTGCTCAATTTTAATAATGTATCTCGATAACCAGCCATATTTATATGAAAATATGATTCTTATGAGGCCGTGAAAATATAAAATCCAGTCTGGTACAAGTTTGATATAAAGGATGAGTGTGAAAAATCAAAACTATTAGGCATTTTGTATATTTTAAAATGAACAAATCATCTTGTATGAGCTAGAGAAAGTAGTAAAACAGGTACTCAAATACTTATCAATAAATAAACCGTTTCGTTTATAAATGGGATTAGGAAAGATTGTTGAAAAAATTCAGGATTGGTGTAACCTTGATAATGAAACGCCCAGTATAATTAACACCAAATATACTTTGCGCACATATTTAATTTCGTAATCACCCTGTAATTAATGACTTTTTGTTTCCTCTTTTTAGGTCTGCATATTCCAAAATATTACAAGAACTACACTGATTACAATAAAATATAATGAAATTCTTCATATTCGAGAAATTCCTAAGGAAAAATTGAAATTTGGCAACTTCAACACCCTGTATGTCAAAACTAGCCACAGGATCGGATTGTGCCCTTGGATACTTTTTGTCAGAAGGTCATGTATAATAATTTCCCAAAATTTGAAAAAAAAATCGACCTGGTCCATTTTCCATAAGGAGTGTGCCTCCTCCTTTAGATTTGTGATAAATCCTGTATACAGGGTGATTCAAATGTCTTTCCAATGCAATCTTGCACATTTTTATAAAATAAGTCAATATTCTTTTAATTCAGATGTGTTTTAGAAAGCTTAAATCCGAAAGCAGCATTTAAAATTCTATAAATCCCCCCCACCCCCTAGCCGTTCTATAGCAATCGAAATAACCCATTTATTTCTTTTTGTTTAAATCTCTATTTAATTTGGAGGATCATCAACGTTGCCACATCTAGTAGGTTTTTACTTTTTTGGTAAATTTGCATCTTTCCGAAAATTTTAGTAGGCAGATTTTCCTTACTAGATTTTGGTAGATTTTAATAGAAAACTTCCAATAATGTAAAATTTCCATTAATAATAGAATTATTGTAAACATTATTTTAAACAAGCATTTAATTCAAGTTCTATGTTGCTAGACGTGTAACTAATTTGTTATTTTTATTGATTAGATTGCTTCAATTGTTTTTGTCGGTAAATCCCAATTATGCCTTATGGGATTCACCGTTCTCGACAACTGACAATTGACGGTCGAATTTATTGTAAAACTTTGTATAAAAATTCGCTAATCACATTTATTCCACCAAACATTCTTCCTCCTTTGCAGATGTTAAACTTCTTCATGACTGCCAAAAAGGTAATAGATTAAACTTCCTTGAGATGTATGAAATCAACTCCTGAACAATTACGTCCTAAAGAGAACCATATTTTCTTATCAGACCGACCAGACCGTTTCAGAGATTTTATTTAATTGTTTTCTGTACTCCTATTTAATGTTGCTCATTACCTTGGTAACCCTGTCCTCCCTTATTACTTTTTGTATCGATTTGGTTTTTTCATTGCTATCCTCGTTTTCCTTTTCATCTGATTTTTACAGTTCCTGCATCTCCGGGGTCCTTGTTATTTTTGTCACATTTGATGTTTAACCTTTCTTTTTCTATCCAACAATCACCTATTACTTGTTAACCTCTTCTCTTTTTTATTTTTATTCTTCTTTTTCCTTGCCTTGCCTGTACCGAATCTCAATCAAGCGTTTACATTGATATTAACTTGTTACATTTTTGTTCTAAATTCTTTTTTTATATAACCTTTTCTGTAAATTATGTATATTTCGGAACCATTATTGCCATTATTTAGTACTATGTTAGATATAGTCACTGTCATCTGTCACCTGTCATATCTCTTTCTCCTTTCTGTCTTGGCATGTGGTGACTTTCTCCGATATTTAATACATTTTTTACGGTTTCAACATTAATGACCACCTGATGGTCTGATTCTTCGGGTAGGGTGGCGATATTTTGGTTTAACCTTTTAGTTTTCCCAGGATATGGATCCCCCTGTAGGTAGGGAGCAACCTGTATTTTTTCATAATTTTTCTTTCGGTTATATTTTCAATTTTAAAACATGTTTAATTTAATTTACTTAGTTTCTATCCTTAATGGGTTTTTTCACATTTTACGCCCAATTATTTCCTCATTTAGTACTTAATATTGGTAAGTGTGTTTATTAATTAAATGTTTTACATGACTAATTATTAACGTTTGTATCTTTAGGCCTGATGGTGGTCAGTGACCGAAACTAGTTGCCTGATAGTACTTTTTTGTTATTCAATTTGTGGTACCTGACTTTTGATTTTTTTTTAAATCTAGTTTTAAGAAAAAAATCTTTGTTCTTTGTTTAAAAATTAGAATAAGAGTCAGTTCCGTTTTCTTTGATTTTTATTGTAAAGTAGATTTCCTGTAATTTTTTAATATTGTTTAGTAGATTCGCCAAAATAAATGTGGCAACACTGAGGATCATTTCTTTCTTTTAATACATTCATGTCCTTCATTATTTGTAATATTATGTCAACACTTGGATCTTCTCTATTCTTTGTATTTTTCCTCTTTCTCTTTTTTTTTCGTTTTCCTTTTCCATTAGTGTAATTCCTTATCATTTAACTTGGTTTTGTAATAAATTTTACCGTTGACCCCGTCTTATTTGTTTCACTCTATTATCATGTTGATGACTAGTAAATTAATTCCTTATCGTCGATATATTTTATTCAACCAGTCTTTTATCAGTGGGGTACTCAATTTAATATTAATATTTTGTTAATTTAGTTTTTGATATATTCCCATTTTTTTAAATTTTTTAAAAAAAATAAAATACCTTGTACTTGGCCACTAAATAATAATTAAACTAAAATGTAAAGTACAAACTTCTATATTATATATAATTTTTATAAAGTGAAAATAATTTAGTTCTAATTAGTTTAGTCGTATAAATCATGTGACTAAAAATAGTTGACTTACCTAATATTAGCCTAGTCAATAAGTACACTTTTTACTCAGGCCCAAAAGCCTCAGTATTAGTTTCGTAATGGCGAAAAAAATTTCTTACCCTCACTTTTTCTCACTTTTCTCGATGGCCCTGAGTCCAAAAAAGTAAAAAAATCCTGTCCGGACGTCTGGATGTCTTAATGTAATTTTTAATAAACATAATTATTTTCTACTGAGTGGTTTTGTATTTACTAATTGGTTGTGAGAACTAACATCCTAGCGGCAAATACTCCGGTACCCAATCCAGGAGAGCAAGTAAAGCCTGCCCTGCTATTTTTATCTTCACTGACGCTGCCCGCAACAAGTGACCTTCACACTATAAACAGAAGGTGGCGCCCGAGGTAACCCGTTATCTGAACCATAAGGCGCCAGAATACCGCCTTAGGACGCAAAGAGAGCTACAAATTTGATCGAGTTCCAGTTTTCACTTTACAGAGTTAGTTTTGTCCAAGGAAGAACCCTACTGAATGTGAGCAGAATCGGACCGGCCATTCCGGTACCCACCATACAAATTAAAGTAAACTTTTGAACGAGAGCTTAGATTGAGTTCCGGTTTTCACCACCACCCTTTGAGCGTCTCTAGAATTTATGTTTTTTTCTATTTTAGGTGATAATATGATAGAATTTTTATTAACAAACTCTAAATACAGCATAGAAAAAACCAAGACTCATTTGGACATGTACTATACAGTGAGAAATATAATGCCTGATATATTCGATCAAAATCATCCAAGTCAGCATGATCATCAAGCCGTTTATAGCTTAATGTAAGTTTTTAAATTCATATTATAAAAAAACCTTATGAGTAATTTTAAATGTACCGCCACTGTTTATTCTTATTTATTGAATTACAACGTATGCATTATTTTTTATTTACGTTTAATATCCAAAATTAATCATAACATAACAAAAATAATCGAATGTACAAAATATTGTTTACATATAATTTAATCGAAATCTGTTTGTTTTAGTTTTATAATAGATATTATTTATTATCTGCATTAATTTATAATTATAGTTATGCAATATACTGTATCGTTATAGAAATAAATTATTTCCTTGACTAATTAAAATGTATCCACTTAAATCTCAGGTCACTGTTTTAGAGTACTGTACTTCGCCCTGTATATGACATAATTGTTATGAGAAGTATTTAAAGGCTGATAGGTCAGTAGTTTGAAAAGTTATTAGGAAAACAAACAAGTATTGCAAAATAAAATCCCTATCAATAACACAAATAAATGGTACTCTCGTGATTTTAGACACAATGCATCCTAACATCTAAAAGTAAAGTAACGATAAACGATATAAGAATAAGACCAGGGAGAAGTGACGTGAAGGGGAATTAATTAAGTCAGAGTTTGAGAGTTATTTAATTTAATATAAATAAACGCGACTACTAAATAAGATTAAATTAAGTAGAGTAAGTGGAATATGCAAACCCAATTAATTTTGTGATTGTAACTTCGTTATTATATTTAAAAAATAAATAAAAATCATTTATGGATGCTATAGGACGTTTGTAACATATCTTGAAATATATTTTTTTAAATGAAGTATATCTATTGATTTTATTCATAAAGTGGGGTATATTTTTTAAAACTGGCTATGGGGGGGTATGAAATATGGGCCCATTTAGAAACTACATGACTTCTCGCCATCTTTAAAATCAACACGTATACATAAAAAAATTTGAAAAAATTGACTTTTTAGTAAATCTGACAACAATGGCAAATGTTTTGAAAATTTTAATCATACGAAAATAAACTATATATAAGTAAAGTCTTGACTGATTGACTGACTAACTGACATAGAATCATCACACAGCAAAATCTACTTAACCCAGAAATTTGAAATTTTGAAAATATGTTCTGTTCATAATATAGACACCCATTAAGAAAAGATTTTGCAAAATTTTGATTTCAAGTGGTAGAAAATGTCGAAAAACGGTGGGCTTACATAGAATATCTATATACATTTACACGATTGTATAAATATATGGAAACTGTTATGTCTTCGGTATTATCATTTGATTTTTTTAGTAAAAAAATGGAAGAAAAGTGGAAAGAATGCGAAAAATAAGAAAAGCAGGGAAAATTAAGGAAAATTGGGAAAAATAGAGATTAATAGATTAAAATGGGAGAAATAGGGCAAAATAAGGAAAACTATATGAAAAAATTGGGAAAAATAAAGAAAAGAAGAAAAATTAATGAAAAACAAGAAAATTGGAAATAAATTAAAAAAATTGGAAAACAAGAAAATTACAAAAAGTAGTTAAAAATAGACAGCAAAAGAGAAAAATATGGGAAAATAGTGGGAAGTCCGAAAAATAAGAAAAAAAAGGCAAAATAGACAAAATACGGGAATAATGAAAAACAGGGAAAAATATGAAGAAATAAAAAAAAATAGGAATAAAACGAAAATGGAAAAAAATAAGGAAAATATGGAAAATGAGGAAAAAAGTTAAAAATATGGAAACAGTGGGGAAAATAAGTACAAATAAGGACAAATAAGGACAAATAAGGACAAATTCTGAAAAATAAGAAAAAATAAAGAAAATAGAAAAAACTAATGGAAGACAGGAAAAAATAGAAAGATATTGAAAGATAGGAAAAATAGGAAAAAGAGTAAAAATAGAGATACTAGTGAAAAATTTGAAAAAATGAATAAGCAAAATAGTGAAAAATTGAGAAATTTTAAAAAAATAAAGAAAATAGAAAAAACTAATGGAAGACTGGAAAAATAGATAAATATTAAAAGATAGGAAAAGGAGTAGAAATAGAGATACTAGTGAAAAATAGGGAAAAATATGAAAAAATGAATAATCAAAATATTGAAAAATTGAGAAATTTTAAAAAAATAGTAAAAATACCAAACAAAAAAAAATGGGGAAAATAGGGAAATTTGTGAAAAATAAAAAAAAAAAAGGAAAACATGGAGAAATTTGAAAAAAATAGTGAAATTTGGGAAAAATTGGAAAAAAAAATAGGAAAAATTGGGAAAAATAACAAAAAATTGGAAAGAAGTATGGAAAAAAATTAAATTTAGAGAAAACATAGGGAAAAATGAGGAAAATAGTCAAAAATAGGGAAACGGTTAGGAAAATAGGGAAAAATAAGAAAAAATGAATAGAATAGGACAAAATACGAAAAAATAAGGATAAATAGAGAAAACAAGGAAAAATAAAGAAAACAGGAAAACTAATGGACAAAGAGAAAAGTAGAACGATAAAGGAAAATATGAAAAAATGGGAAGAAAATAGAGAAAATGCCACTTAATTACGCTCAGAGACTTTGAACTAGAAATTTGAAACAAATCAGTTAAAAAAAAACCGGACGTTTCAAGTTAAAAAAAAATTACTAACTTTAGATGTGGTTAGATCATTTGTCTTTCCAAGGTCATTGAAAATGGACTTATATCCCTAATTTAGTGATTTTTCGAGATTAATATGATTACGTCTTATATTTTTTTTATTTCCATTATTTAAGAATGACCTTGAAGAGGCTAATTATTTTGCAGACTATTAATTATTGACATGACTATAGACTACATTATTGGTTGATCTCAGTATATTTTTTTTTGCTCGAGTTCTTGTTTTTTTCATCCCAAAATGTCTCTTATAAACCTGTGAGCTACCTAAAGTTGTTAATATTTCAATTAATGAAGACTGATTTTTAATAGACCAGTTTTAAACAAATTTTATTTAAATTTATTCAAGTAGTATTATCATATTAGACTTCCTGAATAGTAAAAATGGCAATTCCTTTTGTTTATATAACTTTAAAGTAGGCAATATTAAATAAAGAAATGTATGATTAGTAGTAAGTTATATGAAACCAACACCTTGAAGAACAAAGAATATATTTAATTTACCATTTCAGGAAAATCTTATCTTTGTTAATTCAGCATTATACAGTTTAATCTCGCTTTATAATTTTATTCTAGAAATCACTTGTAAACTAGCTTTCATAAAATCAAGTCATTTTTCTGTTTGTCGATCCAAATTTGTAATTTTCAAAATAAAGTTTATTAAAAAGTACTTCGCAATCCTACATTCATTAACTAGTATATGCCTTGAATAATATATTTCAATTTAACCCTTTAACTTCGGGTAAAATTTTGCAGTACTAAACGCTCTAGAGACAAAAATATTGAAAAATAGTGAAAAATACATTAAAACATTAAGTTGAATTTTGAGTAAATTTAAATAAAACATCAATAAACTTGATTGTAATAATTTTCAAAAGGTTAAAAACAAAACTGAGTTTCAAGAAATTATAAAAAATTCAAAAATATATCAAAAAACTCCAAAAAAATAAAATAAATAAAAATTCATAGAAATTCAAAAATTTCGATAGTTTCAAAAATTTTAAAAATATTTCAAATTTCGAAAAATTTAAAATTTTGCAATTTTATGCAAAAATTTCGAAAAGTAAAAATGTCTAAATATTCAAAAATTGCAAAAAAACATCAAATTATTCGATTCATTCAAAATTTTTCAAAAATTTAAAGCCTTTTTAAAAAATGTCAGTTTCAAAAAACATTAAAAATTTGAGATTTCTCAATTTTTTCAAAAATTTCAATAAGTAAAAAATTCGAAAATATTCAAAAATTGCAAAAAACATCGAATTATTCGATTCATTCTAAATATGTCAAAAATTTTAAGCCTTTTTAAAAAATGTCAGTTTCAAAAAACATTACAAATTTGAGATTTCTCAATTTTTTCAAAAATTTCAATAAGTAAAAATGTCAAAATATTCAAAAATTGCAAAAAACATCGAATTATTCGATTCATTCTAAATATGTCAAAAATTTTAAGCCTTTTTAAAAAATTTCAGTTTCAAAAAACATTAAAAATTTGAGATTTCTCATTTTTTTCAAAAATTTCAATAAGTAAAAATGTCAAAATATTCAAAAATTGCAAAAAACATAGAATAATTCAATTCATTCTAAATATGTCAAAAATTTTAAGCCTTTTTAAAAAATGTCAGTTTCAAAAAACATTAAAAATTTGAGATCTCAATTTTTTCAAAAATTTCAATAAGTAAAAATGTCAAAATATTCAAAAATTGCAAAAAACTTTTAAGCCTTTTTAAAAAAATGTCAGTTTCAAAAAACATTAAAAATTTGAGATTTCTCAATTTTTTCAAAAATTTCAATAAGTAAAAATGTCAAAATATTCAAAAATTGCAAGAAACATCGAATTATTCGATTCATTCTAAATATGTCAAAAATTTTAAGCCTTTTTAAAAAATGTCAGTTTCAAAAAACATTAAAAATTTGAGATCTCAATTTTTTCAAAAATTTCAATAAGTAAAAATGTCAAAATATTCAAAAATTGCAAAAAACATCGAATTATTCGATTCATTCTGAATATGTCAAAAATTTTAAGCCTTTTTAAAAAATGTCAGTTTCAAAAAACATTAAAAATTTGAGATTTCTCAATTTTTTCAAAAATTTCAATAAGTAAAAATGTCAAAATATTCAAAAATTGCAAAAAACATCAAATTATTCGATTCATTCTAAATATGTCAAAAATTTTAAGCCTTTTTAAAAAAAGTCAGTTTCAAAAAACAATAAAAATTTGAGATTTCTCAATTTTATCGAAAATTTCAAAAAGTAAAAATGTCAAAATATTCAAAAATTGCAAAAAACATCGAATTATTCGATTCATTCTGAATATGTCAAAAATTTTAAGCCTTTTTAAAAAATGTCAGTTTCAAAAAACATTAAAAATTTGAGATTTCTCAATTGTTTCAAAAATTTCAATAAGTAAAAATGTCAAAATATTCAAAAATTGCAAAAAACATCGAATTATTCGATTCATTCTAAATATGTCAAAAATTTTAAGCCTTTTTAAAAAATGTCAGTTTCAAAAAACATTAAAAATTTGAGATTTCTCAATTTTTTCAAAAATTTCAATAAGTAAAAATGTCAAAATATTCAAAAATTGCAAGAAACATCGAATTATTCGATTCATTCTAAATATGTCAAAAATTTTAAGCCTTTTTAAAAAATGTCAGTTTCAAAAAACATTAAAAATTTGAGATTTCTCAATTTTTTCAAAAATTTCAATAAGTAAAAATGTCAAAATATTCAAAAATTGCAAGAAACATCGAATTATTCGATTCATTCTAAATATTTCAAAAATTTTGAGCCTTTTTAAAAAATGTCAGTTTCAAAAAACATTAAAAATTTGAGATTTCTCAATTTTTTCGAAAATTTCAATAAGTAAATATGCGAAAATATTCAAAAATTGCAAAAAACATCGAATTATTCGATTCATTCTAAATATGTCAAAAATTTTAAGCCTTTTTAAAAAATTTCAGTTTCAAAAAACATTAAAAATTTGAGATTTCTCATTTTTTTCAAAAATTTCAATAAGTAAAAATGTCAAAATATTCAAAAATTGCAAAAAACATCGAATTATTCAATTCATTCTAAATATTTCAAAAATTTTGAGCCTTTTTAAAAAATGTCAGTTTCAAAAAACATTAAAAATTTGAGATTTCTCAATTTTTTCGAAAATTTCAATAAGTAAAAATGTCAAAATATTCAAAAATTTCTAAAATATATTAAATATTTCAAAGAGCAAAATTATTCGATCAATTGAAAATATTTCAAAATGTCAAAAGTTTCAAATAAACATTAAAAAAGTTATTCGAAAATTTGTAAAATTTGTAAAAAATTTTAAAATATACAAAATTGTTTATTTACGAATCAGTTATACACGACAGCCGCAGTTAAAGGGCTATATTTTATTCAAAAACAATAAAGACTGTGATTATTATTATATTCATTTAAAAATACACCTAGTTTAAAAATAATTTATTATTAATGTTTTTTAGGGATTATGTCGTTTTACCCAAACTAACCGACGGATTATGCAGAGTAACATTTATAAAATTTAAAGAAGGCAGCGCCGATAAATTGAACCCCTTAAATTTACTAACTTACGGCACCAATTTGTACGAAGTTAGAGTTATGGAAGACTTAGTTATGGGTGAAATTTTTATAATAGACTGTAAATATTTCAACCTCAGTCATATTGTAAAATTCACACCAGCCGTTTTGAAAAAGTTCATGCTAGTCTCGGAGGTAAGCAAAAAATATAATTTTTTATTTTTTAAATTTATTACGGTCTATTATCAAAGTTATAAATTTTTATTTGCACCAATTTATTTCCAAATTCATGCAATAAAATCTGATTGATTCTTAATAATAAATGAGTATGTAAAAGCTCTTCAGAATTAAAACAGTTGTATTATCATTTAAAAACAAGTGTCGCAGTTGTATAAAAATTGTGTGGTCCTTCATGGACAATTTGAGATTAAATAATTTATTTTTCTGGCTGTATAATACTGAAGAAAACTAATCAGACTATTCGTTTATTTAAAAAAATTAAAATCATATAGAGTGAGTGCCAAAAAGCCTGGAACATATGGACAAAACTGTTATTATTAATTTGTAAGAAAAATTTATTCTTGATAAAAGTTAGTGCATTGTATAAAATTTTTAAATTGTATTCAAAATTCATGCAATAAAACCTGATTGACTTTCAAAAGTACTTTATGATTAATAAATGAGTTCGTAAAATCTCTTCAGAATTAAAACAGTTGTATCATCATTTAAAAACAAGCGTCGCAGTTCTATAAAAATTGTGTGGTCCTTCATGCACACTTTGAGATTAAATAATTTATTTCTCTGGCTATGTAATACTGAAGAAAACTAATCAGACTATTCGTTTATTTAAAAAAATTAAAATCATATAGAGTGAGTGCTAAAAAGTCCGGAACATATGGACAAAATTTTTATTATTCATTTGTAAGAAAAATTATTCTTGATTAAAGATAGTACGTTGCATAAATATTAAATAGATGCTTCAAATTATTAAATTTTCATTCGAAATTCGTGCAATAAAAACTGATTGACCTTCAAAAGTACTTTATGATTAATAAATCAGTACGTAAAAGCTCTTCAGAATTAGAACAGTTGTATTATCACTTAAAAATAAATATCGCAGTTGTATAAAAATTGTGTGGTCCTTCATGGACACTTTGAGATTAAATAATTTATTTCTCTGACTGTGTAATATTGAAGAAAACTAATCAGTATATTTTCTTATTTAAAAAAAATTAAAAACATATAGAGTGAGTGCCAAAAATCTGGGACATATGGACAAAATTGTTATTATTCATTTGTAAAAAAATGTATTCTTGATAAAAGTTAGTACGTTGGATAAATAATAAATAGATGATTCAAATTTTTAAATTTTCATTCGAAATTCGTGCAATAAAAGCTGATTGACTTTCAAAAGTATTTTATGATTAATAAATGAGTACGTAAAAGCTCTTTAGAATTAAAACAGTTGTATAAAAATTGTGTGGTCCTTCATGGACACCTTGAGATTAAATAATTTATTTCTCTGGCTGTGTAATACTGAAAAAAACTAAACAGTATATTCTCTTATTTCAAAAAAATTAAAACCATACAGAGTGAGTGCCAAAAATCTGGGACATATGAACAAAATTGTTATTATCCATTTGTAAGAAAAATTTATTATTGCAAAAAGTTAGTGCGTTGCATAAAATTTAAATTAAATACTAACAAATCTCTACTTGTTTTCTCATTATTTCACGGTTTTCTTTTTTAAATCTGTGCATTTTCACAAAGAAATAGATACCTCGCTAGAAACGTCATAATGCTGGTCATGACTGTCTTAATTGGGTATTACAGAAAATTTTACTCTATTTTCCTCATATTGGTAAAAAAATGTCTTACTGAATTCCATACAAATACGGAAAATTTTTGTCGTACACGATTTTTTAAAGAAAATTGTTCCTTGTAACAAAAATTAAGCACTAGGTGAGAATTTTACATCAATATATTTGAACCAATCAGGTCCAATTATTTTTTATCATCATCATGACGTTTTTCTAGAAATACTTTTCGTCTAGATTGTGTTACACTGGAATTTTTATGACATTGGTCAAAATTAAATAATTTGACATTTTTAAAATTGTCGAAATTTTTTAAATATTTAATTAACTAAATAATTTTGTTTCTTGAAATTTTCGATATATTTAAGAAATTTCTGAATATTTTGTTTGACATTTTTACTTTTTGAAATTTTCGGAAAAAATGCAGAATTTCTAATTTCTAATTTTTTGAAATTTTTGATATACTTTTGAAATTTTTGAATATTTTTGGAACTTATTACATTTTTAAAATGCTAAAAGTTAATAAAATTTTTTAAAAAATTTTAATTAGTTGAATATTTTCTTTTTGAAATCTTAGATATATTTAATAAATTTGTGAATATTGTGGTATTTTTATTTTTGAAATGTTCGATATATAAGAAATTTTTGAATATTATGACATTTTTTTTTAAAATTTCGAAAGGAAAAATCAAAAATTTCTAATTTTTCGAAATTTTTGATGTATTTTTGAAATTTTCGAATATTTTTTTAATACTTTTTAAAACTTTTGACATTTTCAAAATTTTAATTTGATGAATAACTTTGTTTTTTGAAATTTTTGATATATTTTGAACTGTTAAAAATTTTTAAAATTTTTGAAATAATGAATAATATCGACTTTTGAAATTTTTGATATATTTAAGAAATTTTTGAATATTTCAACATTTTTACTTTATAAAATTTTCGAAAAAAATTTCAAATTCTTCGATATTTTTGATATATGTTTGAAATTTTCGAAATATTTTTTAAATTAATGAAATTTTTAGGCATTTTTATTTTTTTTGAATTTTTGGATTTTTTGATAGTTTCGAAATTTTTAAAAATTATTACAATCAAGTTTATTGACGTTTAAATTGACTCAAAATTCAACTAATGTCAAAATTTTTAATGTATTTTTTAATATTTTGTCCCTAGAGTTAAAGGGTCCATAACTAGAGCTTGAATAAGTTCCGAAAATATTTTCAAGGTGCGAATTTTTTTGTGCGAATTTTCTTAAAAAAATTCGAATTCGAGAGAAAATTTACGGAGAATAATTGAAGCTCGCAGGACATTCGGTACTGCTATCAAATTATTTAATTGCTTTAAAAAATATTAATTTGATGTGAAATTTTCTTACCGAATACAACATAACCTGGAATTAATAACCAAAAAAAATTTTCGCACATTTATTATCTCGAAAAAATTTCTATTGGTAATAAAAGTGAAAAGTTACAAAAAAATATTTTTCAGAGTGTATGGGGAAGCCGAATGAAAGAAGTTCATTTAATAAACTATCCTAGTGCTATGGATGTTATGATGACGGTCGCTAAGGGAATTTTTAAGAAAAAAATATATGAAAGGGTAAGTTTTTCCTTGGACATTAATCTTATTTAATGGCTTCCTGAAAAAATAAAATAAAAAAACATCTATAGCCTTGGATGTCTTAACTGTTTAGATATTTGAAGTTAATAATTATCGAATCTGATATTTAAATTTCGCGCCGTCTATGCACGGTCATATGTCATTCTTCTTTCTTATTACAAGTTTATGGTTTGAGGCTGTTCGGTTAAGTTGTCACGTAGTCACGTTGACCTCATGTATGTATTTGATTATTAACAATAAAAGTTAAGTTTTTGTTCATAATACTTTATTAAAGGTTATGGGCCCAGCAGCGGGATTCTCGACATTCACGATCGTAATATCCCGTAATTATATTGGCCGCAATGAAAATATGACAATTATATCGCTTAACGAACCTCACTTTCCATTGTTTTTTTTTAATTTCGAACGTATTTCTCAAATTTTTACCAGATGTTACCTATTTTAAATGGAATTATTATGGCACATTAAAATATTAATTCAAACGGCAACAACAGATGTACCGTGATGATTTTAATATATCCATAATATAGAAGTGATTCTAGATTTATTGAATTATTTCGATTCTTTCATTCCTCAATAAAACATCAAAAATTTGTTGGTGTCGGCTATGGAATTGAGCGTGATTATTTTATCGTTTTTTCTAGCCTATGCCTATGGATAATAATAATTCCATCATGTATACCTGTGCTAGTTTTGTTTAATCATACGCGGGGGTGTATTTTTAAAGTTTTCACCCTGTGTGATTCGCGTACTATTCATGTGCTACGTTTCTGCTGGTTTTTAAGGTATGTTTTTTATTTGCTGTTAGTGTTGATTTCGGTAATCCCGCCGGTAATTTTCCCGTAATTTCCCACTCATCTTATAAGTCATCTCGAGCCATAAGCCCCTTAGCTGTCACAACGTTGATTTATGCGCGACCTGTCAACCGTTTCGCGCGCTATGGACGCCATCTTGGAGTAAACAGCTGGTTTTCGCTCCTCCCCACTCTAAGGTGTTCCAAACCTGTGTGTTCTATAAGGGTATAACATCTACTAAAACACCCCCAATTCAAAATCCGGGGAAGAAAATTCATATTTAATTTGCGTCCGGACAAGTAAACCATTTGTTTAATTGACCGTTCACAGCGGAGCGCCGTTGTGTGGGCGGAAGGATTAAGCCATTTACCAATTACAACAATACACAGAACATTACACAAAGAAAATCTTGTGTTTTTATGAGTTGGTCAAGATTGTTACTATGTCTATTAAGGTTTTAAACAGAAAAAAGAATTAATTATTTTGGGACGGTAGGAGGCAATGTGATCTGCCCTCCCCGTGAAATTTTCCCAATGAGGGATGTCGCAGACGGCGATCGACCCGCGAACATCCCATCTTCCTACCTGAATGATTAGGACAGTATTGACCATAGTAAATACACGTGATTTCAAATCACCAAAATAAAACGGTTGTAAAATAAAAGCAAACAGAAATATAATAGATATTTACGATATAAGTGCGGTATGAACATTATTAATATACGCATGTGAAAATTGCCCAACGAGTGCGTCAGCACGAATTGGGCAATCACATAAGTATATTAATAATGTGTTACCGCACGAATATTGTACAATATTTTATCTACAACTCCGAAAATTCAAAATTATATTGAATAAAATTATGTCGGCATATCGTTAAAATTGACTATTTGAGAATACAAGTAATCTGTGAGTATTTAACAATAGCAACGGAATTAATAATCAACTTCTGTCAAAGTGGCGTCTAAAATCTTAAAAATTCTGACTTAATCAATTATATTGTCTTCAAGTGAAGATGATCTTCCACAAGATATTTAAAATTCAGCAACCGGCGTTATAGAAAATTTAGTACCACAGAAATCACGTGAGAGATATCATTTAACTTATGACAAATATGAGAAATGGTGTAATTAATTTGTACGATTGCAAAGATTGTACTATAAAAATAATTACACAACCACAAAATACAAATTGGTAAAATCTGACAAATGTCTTCTCTTTCGTTCACCCAGTGGCGGGTCTCTGTGTGGGGTCCTCACATACAAATAGAGTACAAGAGTAAAAAAATGTTTCAAGGTTTTGATTTTTGTAATTGTCGTAAAAAAAGGTTAAAATGACTGAATATACGATTTGAAGGTTTTTCAGTGTTTTATTTTTTACTTGCAGCAAACTTTACTATAACGAATAAAAGTACATCACAACTGGGTTCTTTAACAATACTAGACGATCAGGTATATTTAATGATAAATGTGAGTATGGAAGTTTCTTACCATCGGTTTGTTACTTTGTATTCGCCTTTTTCATGAGATAAATGGCCAGGGGGTGGGAGGTTACAATACCTTGCGTTTACTCAATTCTATCAAGGGCCTCAATGCTCGACTTTACTTTCTGTAAGAAAACCTACCTGTTATATAAAACTAGGAATCTTGAAAATATGAATATCGAAGAAATTGGACAATCTGGTCCTTTTTTACAGATACTTTCACGGAAGGAATTCGGATTTTATTGCTCGGTTGATTCTTTCTGAAGTTGTGTATGTGAAGAACACCCGTGGAGTTGGTATAACTCATCGCTACTAGCTTATTTAAGAACTCCTTTATCTAAAGAACGTTATCACACTGGAATGACTTCTAAAATCGTGTTTCCCGCCCATTTTCATGCACGCATCGCTCTTGAAGCGGTTTAAAAGATATCCTTTTATGCATGTTTTATATTAATATATAAAAATATTCATTTCTTAAAATAAATTGTTTCCCTAGTAAACGAGATATACAAAAATATAAAGTAACCAAGATAAAATATACTACTTGATGTATTTACTGCAAAATGCGTCTTTTATTTTATAGTTGTAGATAAATATAATTAATAATAATAATCATACTTTTTTAGTCTACTTTTAACATTTAATGATTATTAAATATTTGTACTTAATGGCGTTTGGATTGTGATAATTGTTAAAAAAATACACATATATGATTTAATTCTCATTATTTTTATGTATTTACCAATAAGTGTAGTTATAAATTAATAATTAGTATTTATATTTTTTTTTAGATTTTTTTGCATTCTACGTATGATAGCTTATTAGAAAAATTGCCGCAGGATATGTTGCCAAGTGATTATGGCGGTAAAGAAAAACCAGTACAGGAGCTAATAGGTACAAGAAAAACATATTTTTAAAATTTATAAATTATATTTAAATTGTTTCACACGTGTTTCACTACATTTTTACATATCTACTTGTTTTATGCCCATTAATAATAATCATAATAACAATATCTAAAAATTTTAGTTATTTGGATAGATTTATTATCTATAGAAGTTAAGAAAGTAAAAAGAAATTAAACAATTAAGAAGAAAAATTCACGAAATCAAAAGTTAATCAATATACCTACCAAAGTGAATTAACTGATGACCAAAATTTCAGTTTTTTCCAAATATCTTGGAAACCGGATCTGATATTTTAATTTTGAAAAACCCAATTAATTCGTCTTGAATCTTCTTTCCCATTTAACCGAAATCAAAATAGTGGTCAATTAAATTAGCGCCAACCTGTATAAATCCAAAAAAGCCCCAGGATTTGATTTTATCTTAGGGGAAGAACTGCCAAGAAAATAGGCTAATTGCAGATTTTCAATATACTGTGTCACCGTGTCGATAGTGGTAAGATTTTTCGGATTTTTCTACATCTATAGCTAAATGGAGCTATTAATCATCAGTAAGATATTTTATTGATTTTAGTCTTGTTTATTATATTTAGCATTTATATGTCTATTGTTTTTTTCCAAATTAAACAAATCATTTTTGAAGCTTTTCAAATATTAATTAATTTTTTTTAGATTTTTAAATTTTGTCAAATTTATGTTTTACAAGTTTTTTTTAAATATTACTTATCTTTTTTGTTCTTGATCTCGTTTAGATTTTCCAGGTTTTAACCAATATCTTGTTTTTATGTTTTACTTGAATTTTTCACTTTTGACAGCTTGTTTCTTTCAGAATTGTCACGGTTTTTTGATATTTTTTATATTTTTTCCTTTTTCTAATTAAATTTTTTAAGATAAATCTATTACCACAAAAAACTAAATAGGGAACTTTATTTTGGGCTACATAGAATAACCCTTTAAATAATTATTATTTATATGTCTATTTTTTTTTCAAATTAAACAAGATTTTTGAAGCTTTTTCAAATATTAATTAATTTTTTTTAGATTTTTAAATTTTGTCAAATTTATGTTTTACAAGTTTTTTTTAAATATTACTTATCTTTTTTGTTCTTGATCTCGTTTAGATTTTCCAGGTTTTAACCAATATCTTGTTTTTATATTTTACTTGAATTTTTGACTTTTGACTGCTTGTTTCTTTCAGAATTGTCACGGTTTTTTGGTATTTTTTATATTTTTCCCTTTTTTTAATTAAATTTTTTAAGATAAATCTATTACCACAAAAAAACTAAATAGGGAACTTTATTTTGGGCTACACAGAATAACCCTTTAAATAATTAAATACTGTTATTATTTCATGCGGTAACGTGATATCGCAAGGAAACGACCGACGGTTCGAGTTCGACGTTATGTCAGGTCAAGTAATGTTTATTGTTAGATTTAGATATATAGATTATTGTCTCTTCGAGACGGGCTCATATTATTCATTACAATTAGTGGTTCATTACATTCAATTAAGAGTACGGGGTTCGTGTCGATAGTGTTATAGGGCTGGTATGAGAACTCAAAAGTAATATTAAAATGAATATTTTTTTATGAAATTCGGTTAAGAATATTCTAAAAGTAATATAGGTTAAACAAGGTATTACTTTTAATTCATTAAATATTTGACAAACCTAAATTGGCACAACTGCTGGCATTGGCTTTGACGTCATTTTACGTAGTCTAACGAGATTTATATTTTTCCGCGTCAACATGTGTTGTCATTTTTATCTGTCACTAAAATTACATAAAAAAGCAAAAATTACGGAAGGTTAATCTGGACATGCTGATAGATTGTTTCTTAACGATAGGAGACCAAACTGTTGACATTTCATAAATAAAATAAAATTTTGGACAACAATCGTTACTTCAATGAATTACCGCTAGATGGTGATAGTTTCTAGCGTAAAATGACGTCACGGCCGTTTAAATTTATACTTTTTTCCGCCATGCAGAGTAGTATTTTAAATATTTTTTATAAATAAAATAGTGAACTAAATGAGTTTTAACATGTTCTTTTGCTACTTGTATCAACAAAAATAAAAAAAAACATGCAGGTTCCCTTATGAATCACTTCTAAACTTTTATTTTTTAAATATTTAATTTGTTTTTTAGATTTATGGAAAATTAAATTTGAAGAATACAACGACAGGTTTGATGAATTACTAAAACTGAGAGTCAATGAAAATCTACGACCAGAAGCTCTTAACAATTCCGAAGTTTTAGGATATTACGGCAATTTTAAAAAACTTGATGTAGATTAATTAAAAATAAATATTTCAATGGGTAGTTTATAATTTTACGATTGTGATTATCATGTACACATTTTTTAAACTGTTAACTAAATAGACAATTTTTTAACCGGGATTAAATTTTTATGATTTTTTTTATTTTTTTTTTGACACTTTGTTAAAGGTAACCGGCTACAAGCATATTTGCTTTTATAGTTTTCGAAGAAAAAAAAATTATTAAAACGGATTTGTCCGTCCGTCCGTTAGCCTGATTCAACTTGAGGCGGTGAGAGATAGAGACAAACGGACAACAGCAATTGATTCAGCATCGTTAAATACCCCAAAATAGTTATTTTCCTAACAAGTGCGGAAAGTTATACTTTTCCGCACGCAATTCCAGTTGCCCGAACGACGCGAAGCGGAGTTCGGCCATGCAATTAAGTGGGGAAAAGATACTTTACGCAAGTGTTAGGAACAATATTTTTTCTACAAGCGCCTAGAATTAAAAAAAAATTTTAGCAAAAATTATTTTTTCTACAAGCGCCTAGAATTGAAAAAAAATTTTAGCAAAAAGTATTTTTTCTACAAGCACCTAGAACTAAAAAAAAATTTTAGCAAAAAGTATTTTTTCTACAAGTGTGCGGAAAGTTACAACTTTCCGCACGCTTGTAGAAAAATGATATTAATCTTTGACCTATTTTTACTTTCCCGCTACTTATTCCTTATATAATGTAGTATATAAAGTATATACCTATATAGAAATTTATTTTCGTAACCATAAATTTTCGAAAACTGGAAATTACGGCAAAAATATTGACGTTTTTTACTTGTTTAATACCGACTTGAGTGAATAAAATGAAATTTTTCTAAAGCCACTATGCAAAATACGATTTACACAAATTTTTATACATAATGGAGAAGTTTAATGGTAGTGATAATATAATATGTTTTCAAATTTAACTAAAATATAGGCAAAAACTAATAAATCGGTATAAAAATTTTTGAAATCGGCCAATAAATGACCGAGAAATATATAAGTTCTTGATTTTTAGCGGGGATTGTGGTGCATGTGACGTCATATATCCGTAAAGCCAAAACGCTATATTTATACTCTTTATTCTATATGCCACGACACGATCGACTCCTGTTTAATTTTAATTTTATTTTATTTCTGTCATCGTAATTTATTAACTGTCATACAACAAAATATAGTCCAAGAGCTAAATACTTTTTTTTTGCAATATTCTATAGAATAGATTTTATTTTTGGAACATGTTCAGAGGTGTCCCTTGAAAGTAAATTCAAGTTCGCGACGGGGGAAACGAGCGTCAGCCGCCATCTTGAAATACACGGTTTGTGAAGTCTTGTGAACCGTGCATCGTACGAGAAAAATAGTAGAGATCATTTTTTGTAGATAAAAATATTCTCTACAACTTTTATTTAAATTTTTTTCTATACAATTTATATAGGTTTTTATTTATACTACTCCAAACTTTATTCGATGAGTTTATTGCCAAAAATATAGTTAAAAAAAGATGGGAATCAAAGTAGAACATATAATTTCCAAAAAAATCAATTTATGTTCAGAGGACAGCCCTGAACATGTTCCAACGATAAAATATCTTTTGTAGAATATTGCATTATGAACCTACTTTGTTTGCTATCGCTCTTGGACTAATAAAGAGAAATAAAGAAGCGCGGTACGTCGCTTTGTTTACAAAAGACTCATCCAGTGATTTTTTTTTAATATTTTTATTTTATAATTTTTTCGTACCGTAACACATTGCACCGGGTCCAGCCCTTCTGAGACCGACCCTGCTGCTGTAATTAATTCTTAAAATTTGAATATCGGCTACAGTAGCTTGTGACGTGGCCTAATTGAAACAGATTATATTTGGCTATGTTTTCATATCAATAAAACTGGCAACAAATCTAGAATCTTGGCAATGCTGTAGAAAGTAAAACGTTAATTATTGGTCAAGAAGCAGCGCCACTTTTAAAATATATTAATTACTTTTTATTGATTTTTATTAATTAATGAATATTATAAGAACAATGAAAATCAACATAAGCAATTAGGTTCTATAAGCTATTCATTCATTAATATAAAACCAATAAATTCGTTCCTACTGGATAAGTCCATTATCCCGTCTCGTACCCTAATTAGGATAGATGACGTCAGGATGTAACAAAATTATTAAGTTAAACCACAACTTTTGAGATTCTTAATTTCACTTTCACCCTTTTGTTCACTTTTGCTTTAATTTTTTTAATTTTCAGTTTCATTCATAAAAAAAGAATGGTAAACTTCTCCATTATCAGTTTTATTAAGTCTTAGAGAGCAGTCGCGATGGTTAAAAAACCGGCTGCGGTCGTACTTTTTTATCATTGACTTAGCAAACATTTTCTTGCTGTAGTCATATTTGTTCATGTTACTTCATTACAAAAATTTTCTAAGATTTCACAAAATTATTGTACCTAGTTATACGTAAATAGTAAGTGACATCGGTTAATTAATCTGATTCATGTTAATTATATAATAAATGTATAAAAATAACCCTTATAATTCACTTCAATACGTGTTTTTGTACATATTAATATACTACTTGAAACACAGTTTCATAATAATTTAACATCATTGCAGTTGTTTGGTCCTTCGATAATTAGTCGATGTTAACACGTTGACTGCTATAGTAACATTTATAAATTCTTAATCATATTTGTTCATATCGAGTGGCTTTTTTGAAACTTTTTTTCTATTTTCTTTAATTATATTAAGAATAAAATGTTCATTTTTGTTTTTAAATTTTGGAAAAATCTTGAAACACCACTGACAAATATAAAAATTGGTCGTGGTTATTTAGTTTTACAAATAATTAATATTACCGTATCAAATAGAAACTTCAATATTAGTTACCATTTATTTACATCGCCAAATTATTATTATAATCACATATTTTAGTTTAATTTAGACACGTTTTATTAATTTCATATTTCCATAAGTATTTGTTCGTGCATATTTGTTAATTTACAAATTCGTCAGTTTAACTACAATTTTCTGCATTATTTGACATGGATCCTGATAATATTCTAATAACAGATCGTCAAAAAATCAGAGAATTACTTGGAAAAAGTAAAGAAGACATTGATCAAGATATCGATATAATCCTGCAGTGGTTCGAAACACAAAAACACCTACCAGAAAAATTAAGTATGTATATTTTTTATTCTAAAAATATTTTCATAATATATCTTTCAGTTTTGTAGAAAAACCACACTTTTACATTTTCCGAGATAACTATATACTTTTACCCAATACGTGTTAGTTTCGAAATTTGCACTGGTGCACTTTGCAAAAAAGGGCTTACAATCGGTTGTTTCATTTTCGAGAAATGCCCAATAAACACTTTTTGTTAAGCAAGCAACAGACAAGCAAGAAAGTTAGTCCGCATGATAACTCAAAACTAAATTAAAGAATTAAGGCGCCAGGTTTTTGGCATTTAGTTTCTATTAGTTCAAGGAAAAAATACCCGAAAAACATTTTCTGTTAAGCAAGCAACCATTAGATAAGCAAGCAAGTTAGTCCGCACGATAACTCAAAAACTAAAATGAATTAAAGCCTCGGGTTTTAGGCATTTACTTTCTATTAGGTCAGAAAAGAACTGATTAGATTTTGGGATATAGCTGTTTAATTAATTAACAAGAAAAAGCAAATTCTTTCATTTTTCCACAGAAAAAAAAACTTTGATACGTTGTGATTATGATTATGAAGCGTGATCTGCTTCATTACTGGTTCTTTGGTTAATTTTAATTTCTGATTAGTAGTTCAACAAATAATCACTTTTTCTTTCTTTTCAGGTAGAAATGCTATCGAAAGAATTTTGGCAAAAACCAAATTTAGCATCGAAAAAACTAAGAAACTGTGTGACATGTATTATACTGCTAGAACATTAATACCAGAAATATTTAAATACGCTAATCCCAAAGAACCTGAACAAATGATATACATGAATAAAATATTGTAAGTATACAGGAATAAAATATTTTCCGATTCGCATAAATTTTCCAAAATTCATATGAGCATGAACATGCCTTTATACAATACATAAATATGTGTTTAATTACTTATTTGATTTTTTGTAGTGTAGAATTATTGAATATACACATATTGCACAATTTCTATGAAAGATTGGTTTTCTGATGTATATTTTATTATTGACAACTATTTTTATTCTACAGTCCACCAGTATTTTCTGGATAATCTACAAGAGTCCAAGAATCATTTTTTTAACGAGTTTATCTCGTCTTCCATTGCCACATAACATTTTTCAGAATTTTCAGTTTGTATAGCTTATCCATAAGTAGCTGGAGCTTCAATATTTATGGCCATTGCAACATAATGATCAGGTGGGGTAATTTGACTTCTATCTCTTAAATTATGTGTTCTAGATATACCGTTTTCTTCTACTTCAGAAGATAAACGTTCCTCATTATTACTGTTTTCCGTACAAATTTCTTCTTTTTCGACTTCTTGGCGTATAATTACTTCTTGTTCATTTGATTAATTACCAAAAAATATCTTTAAGTTAACTGTTTCGCGTGTTCCCTCTCGGCAAATTTGATTTTCTTCATCGAAAGTAACATTTGCTCTAATATATATCTTTTTCTTTTCAATGTCCCAAAGATGATAATTGGGGGATTCTTTTTGATATCCTACAAAGACCATTTTTTGGCTTCTAGGTTCCCATTTCTTCCTCAATTCTTTAGGATTGTGCATGTATGCTGGACATCCAAAAACCCTTAAATGTTTTGTAGAAGGTTTTCCTCCAAACCATTTCTCATATGGTGTACAATCAGAATCTCTTTTACATATAGTTCTATTCAAAATGTATACAGAAGTGTTTATTGCTTCAGACCACAATTGTAATGGGATACCTTTTTTATAAAAAATAGAACGGGCACTCTCGCACAGAGTTTTAATTTCACGTTCTGCCGTTCCATTTTGTTGGTGTGCATATGGAGCTGATGTTTCACAAATTATTCCTCCCTGTCTACAAAATGACTGCATTTTTTCATTTATAAATTCTTTTCCGTTGTCGCCTCTTAATAATTGTATCATATTACTTCTGACTTATGACGCATAAAGTATGTCATTCTATAACCTAGGAGATTCAATGTTGGAAGGGCCACACACATCAGCATGAATAAGTTCTCCTTTATTTTTTAATCTTATGTCTCTGGTGTGGCTAAAACTTCTTCGATTCTGCTTCACAAAAGAAATCAGAATCATCTTCTAGAAAAGCCCCTTCCACTGGCTTATTTACATATTGTTTGTTAATGTGACCTAATCGTTCATGCCACAATGGGGACGTATTATGTATTTTTTTTAAATTTGCACTTAAAAGTCTGTTATCAAATATGCCTACAAAAAATGTTTATATTTTTTTTAAACCTATATTATATTTAAAAGAAAATAAATTAAAAATATACCGTACATTGGAAAATAAAATAAACTATCTGATTTTTTCGTCTCCTACTTTGAAAAAAAATTAAAAAAAAAGACACTTTACTGTATAAATCAAACTATTTACCAGAAGTTAAAAAAGGGAAATCTAATAAATAATAATATTGGAGAAAAATCTCTACTGTACAAATCAAGTCGGTTACCAATTACTATTTTTATGTGGTTTTTATGTAACTTAAAAAATTATCAAAACATAAAAAAAGTTGGCCATACTGGGAATTAAACTCCGGCCGTTTTACACCGAAACTATATACGGGGTGATTCATTTAACCTGGAATTTTGTAATATTTTGCAACATCCGCATCGTACAGAAAAATGTGCCAAATCGAAACTTTAATATCTCAGATAAGGGCAGCCGGTAGTACTAAATTACACATCCTCTATGACCGGGGCAGGCGGCATATCAGAAATCTCAAATATGAACCCCTATTTTTATCGCAGATTCGGATTCTACGTCGAAAGTTACTTACTATTTCTCTGAAAAAATTGTTTCGAATCGAGACAGATGGCGCTATTTTTCGCGACATCTGGAGAGCTAGTAAATCGAATGGATAACCTTGTACCATCCTGTAATTTCTCTCAATTTGAACATTTGTCACCAGTGGAAACATTCAAATTGTTTTGGAGTGATGATCTCATAGAATATGTACAAGAAGAATGTCGAAAATATGCTCTCTTGAAAAATTGCCTTAATCCTAAAATTAGTGGTGATGAAATAAAGTATTTCTTTGTCATTTTGCAAATAAAAGGTTATGACGTAAAGCCAGGCAAGCGACTATAGTGGAATTGATATGTGGGTAATCCACTAGTAAAAATTAAAGTCTCGATTTGGCACATTTTTCGAGATATTACAAAATTCCAGGTTAAATGAATCACCCGGTACTATACGTATTACGAAAAAAACAACGTGACAGAAATATTATGGAACTTATCAAGTAGATAAACCTTAAAACGCAGTGAACGGACCACGTACAAAATAAATGGGTACTTCCGATGTAATGCTAGTCACGGCGTTTTATTTTTCACTTTTCAATATAACATAACCTATTATTTTAATATAACATAACCTATATATTATTTCAATATGTGTCACCTATATGTGTTTTACTTTTTTCTTCTTATTTTTTTAAATAGTCTAAGTTGCTAAGCCTATTTGGTTTAGTAATATTCGACAGATAACTGTAAATTATACCTTTTCATGACATCTACATTACTTTAAACGAATTAATGTAGCTGACGTCACTTGAAAATTTTGAAAATTTATTTCTTAGTAATCGTAGTGTTTCAAAGTTAGCCAAGCCTATCTTTGTGAATAATTTTAAGTATATTTTCATATACTACAAATGAATTTGCTGTAGCTACCACATCACACGTCCCCATTCTACCTCTATCAATAACTTGAAATGGGGACGTGTGATGCGGTAGATGGCACGACAAGGCATAATTTACAGTTATCTGTCGAATATTACTAAACCAAATAGCCTTAGCGACTTTGACTATTAATAAATAATAGGTTATGTTATACTGAAAAGTGACAAGTAAAACGCTGTGACTAGCAGTACATCGGATGTACATTTATTTTATATATCGGTCGTTCACTGCGTTTTAAGGTTTACAAAGTATGGATGTTTGCGCATTTGCTTGATAAGTTTGATAATATTTCTGTCACTTTGTTTTTTTCGTAATGCGTATATTATATGGTTTCGGTGTATAATGGCCCGGAGTTTGTTTCCCAGTAAGGCCAACTTTTTTATGTTTTGATAATTTTTTTAGCTTCCTAAAAACAACATAAACACAGTCATTGGTAACCGGTATGATTTGTACAGTAATAATTGAATTAAAATAATAAACTGATCAGTAGTAAAAGGTGTGTTTGATATTTGTATTGAGGTAAAAAATATAATGATATTTATAGTTCAGATTTCCAGTGGTGGATGTATTAGGGCCGGAATATGCCGAAACGGCGTTTCGGTACCTTTTTTCAGTCCGGTACATTTTTTCAAAATGGATATTTTTTTGGGAGCGATGTGGTAGAATTTAACCGGCACAAAGCGTCACGTAAAAAAAAGCGTTATGCCCCCTCCAAGCGACTCCATCTCTTTCCACAATATGAGTTTTGTCTCATTTAATTTTTTTTATATTATTTATAGTTATTTTATAGGGAGAGAAAGTTTTTTTATATTTTCTCGTTTTTTGGCATTTTTCTGATTTTTGTTTTTTTTTATTTCTTTTTTGGTTTTTTTTTCTAATTTTTTATATTGTTCTGGTTTTTTTCTTTTGTATCCTTATTTTTTCTTATTCTTAATAGTTTTTCGTTTTTTTTTCTCATTTTTATGATTTTTTGGGTTTTTTTTTCGAATTTTTCTAATTTTTCCTCATTTTTGTTTTCTCATTTTTTCTTATTCCTCTGTTTATTTGCGATTTTTTTGCCGTTTTCTTGAATTTTGTTGCGATTTTTTTGTATTCATTCAATTTTTTTCATTTTTTTATCGTTACAATTATTCTGGTGTTTTGGTTGTTCTTTTTTTGGTTCTTAAAATTTTTTCTCGTCTTGTTCTCATTTTTCTGCTTTTTCGTTTTTTTTTTGTCGATTTTTCTCATTTTTCACATTTTTTCATCATTGTTCTTTTTTTTCTAATCTTATTTTCTATTCTTTTCTCATTTTTCTTTTCTTTTAATTTTTTACGATTATTTGCGATTTTTTTTCTCATTTTTTTGAACTTTTGTTGAGATTTTTTTACAATTTATTTCAATTATTTCGAATTTTTAATGTTTTTTAAATTTTTTGTGTTTTCTTTTGCTATATTTTTCGATTTCTTACGTTTTTCTGCACCTTTTTTGTTGTTGCGATTTTAAGCGTTTGATTTTTTCGTTCTTTTCCAAATTTTCTGATTTTTCTTTAAATTTTTTCCGATATTTTCTATTTTTTTGCTCCAAAATTAATGTTTATTAGATTTCGCTTATTTAACTTCTTTAAAACTACATAAAAATATTGACTGGTAATCATTTTCATTTATACAGTAAAGTGTCTTTTTTCTTCATTTTTTTTTTCAAAATTCAATATGTAAAAATTAGTTGGTTATTTTCTTCTTTTCTCATGTTCACATCTGGCCTCTATTTAATAAGGAATTCAGTTCGTATATACTGCCATCTCTGAACAGTATTATCAAATAATGTAGATATTTTTAATTTATTTTTTTTTTAAATAAAATGTAGGTTTAAAAAATTTATAAATATTTTTTCTAGGCATATTTGATAACAGACTTTTAAGTGCCAATTTAAAAATTTTATATAATACGTCCCCATTGCATTCAATAGTATCAACTTTTAATAACATTTTAAACATATTTCCATTTCGAATTCCAATACATGATATTTCTCCCTTAGCATCAAAAAATTCGCAATGATCTTTATGAGCTATCATGGTATAACCTTTGTCAGTTATAAGTCTAACTGATAAAAGATTTCGGAATATATAAAACATCTTTGATAACTTTATTTCGCCATTTACCATTAACATATGCCTTAGCTTCGATATCACCCACAGCATAAGCTTTAAGATTTTCATTATTAAATCTGCATCTTCATCACCTACATTTTTGAAAAATTCTGTACTGCATATCAATGAATTTTCATTATTGTAGTAGAATGACAGTAAGAATTTGAATTATCATATTTTTCTTTATTCTTAGATATCCTCTTTCTGCATTCTTTCCACCAGTGGTCAACCTGCTTGCAATAGCCACACTTCGTTTTCTGTTTTAAAGTATGGATTCTTTTTTTATCTTCTTTATTTAAATTCATTGTTTGTAATTGTAGTGTTAAATTACCATCCTTTGTTTCATTAGTAGATAACTTTTGTTCTTCTTTTAAAAGTCTAGCAACCAAATCTGTTAAGGTTTGTTCTGTTGGATCTACTGAATCCCAGGCAGTGTTGCCAGAATGGTACTATAGTACCACATGTGGTACTCTTGATCGTCAAAAAGTACGGTGGTACTCCTTTAATAAATGTGGTACCTAAATTAGTTTCTGGGTATATTGAAAAATATCAACTTTTTTATCGATTTTTTCAAACAAGAAATCCAAATGTTCATCGCAGATGACTATGAAAAGATAGAGAAGCATGCTTCCAAAAATTTTTACTAGAAGTGTTTCTCTCCGGAGAGGTTGATCTTGAAAATGAATTAACTGAAAGTTCTCTGTCTCTCTCTTAAATTATTTCACTTTTGCTTCTATTCTGAGCACACTCAGCTATCATTCTACTGCACTTGGGCAGCTTCTTCGGCCCATAGCAAATATATTTCGAAATAATGTATTTTTTGCTTCATACGGAATGGAATTCTCTTCTTATGGGGTGGGGGGGGGTTGCGACTAGGTGGTACACTCCAGGGGTTCGTGGTTGTTCCACGACTGTTGAATCGCCAAGGACTGATGATCGCAGTCACCATAGTCACGTCGAGAGTAACATAATCCATATTCAAAGAAACTAATAAAATAAAACACAATTTTTATTAACTAAAAATAAGTAAGTCAAGAATGAAGTGACCACAAAGGTCGCGTATTATTTATCAGCCACCATTCGACATCCAAAAGGGCCCCTGTGATGCCACAACAGAAAATTAAAAAGGTCGAGACTACACACACGTTAACCTGTGTATAATTTCAGAAATTACCCACACGTTAAAACATTAAACTTGGGTATCTAACCTAAAAAAATATTTATTTTATTAAAAGAAGTCTTAACTATCTAAATCTAGCCTGTGAATTTAAAAAAATATTCAATTTATTAAAAGCAGTCTTGACTATCTAAATCTAGACAGTGTTTAAGAAAAACTTAAAAGACTATGTGGGATTCGATCCCCGGGCCCACTGCACCACTAGCGGTCACTATGTCACGCTGCTACTAGAGCTCATGCCTAAATATGTTCAAACTTATTATTTAAGCGAATCACCTTTCACGTGTGGTAATTTCTAAAAGTATACACAGGCTAATGTGTGGATATTCACAGTGAATTAAAAAGTGGTGTACTGAAGCAGAATTTAGTACATTTTAATAGATTTTGTGGTACTGAAAATTTTTCCCACCTGGCAACACTGATCCCAGGCAGTCACCAGCATTGAAAATTTGGAGGGTAAACTATTGATAATTTTTGATATGACCGCTATATCTGATATATTTTCATTCATATCTTTTAGTTGTTTAATTAAAGTTTCTACTTCAGAAATAAATGTAGCTACTTTGTGTTTAGGATTCATTTTCAATTCATAAAATTTTTGATAAACTATATGTTTTAAAACTTCAGTTTTCTGCTCATGAATAGTAATTAATTTCCTCCATATTTCTCCGGCAGTTTCACAATAAACCAAATTATAGAAGATAAAAATATAACCATAGCTTGATTAATTTTCTTTTCCCATTGTTGCAGTTCTCTGGCATTACCTTCAGTATTTTCTGGTTTTTCATAATTAATTGCATCCATTAATTCATTAGCTTGAGTACAATGGACACGCTGAACTTCCAAAGTTGAAAGTTTGTTCCATCGAACTTCACTATTCTATGACTTAATTCACTTTGAGCCATTTTAATTTTTTTTTTTAAACAAATATACGCAATTTCATCCTACTTTCTTCAAAAGCAGCTAGGTCCATAACCTATTAAATATACTTGTATATTGCACAGTTTCTATGAAAGAGAGGTTTTTTTTAAATCGTTCTTAATAAATTATTTAAAAATATGTATTCAACCTGTAAAATTATTATCAATTTTGTAATATTATTCGTAGATATTTTTTTCCATTGCCACGGCTTACCAAAGACTTCACCAGAGTAAGCGTACTGAATTTAAGAGATTTCGAGTACGATGATTATAATCCATTGAGAATTATTTCGCAATTTCAAATTTTTTTTGAGGTTCTTACTGAGGAAGATCTTACGATGGGTGATGTTTTAATTGTCGATTTTAAACATATCAGTAAAAGTTTGGTGCTAAAAACGTCACCAACATATTTAAAAACGTTGAATTTTTTTGTAGAGGTAGGTTATTATAAGGGATATTCAGGTTTTGAAGATATAAACCACAAAGTCAGGTACTACAATATTTTGATTTGAATTAATAACTAGTTTCGGTTACAGACCATCACCAGGCCATTATTAGTTAGTATCGAGGGAAAATTTTAATTAAACACCAACGCATGGTGGTATCGTCTTATGGGTAATGCGGACATGGGGTTTTAGCGTTAATATAACATTTCCAATATATGAGTTTGTTCAAAAATCAACTTTGTAGACGTATTTGGATATTTTACTATAATTTAGATTAAAATTTGAAGAACAAGAAAAAATCAAAAGATTTGAAAACTTTATCGTTTAAAATAATGTCACAAAAACAAGTAAAACGTGTCTTGGTACAAGAAATGGCCTTTTTATACATGATTTATTTGCATGTTTGGGTCATTTAAAATTATTACAGATTATGTACTACTTGATGATATGTCAGCAAAGGCGCAACATACTTTACCGTCAACCATCCTTAACTGTAAAGAATGTTGAACTTTTAATTGATCTCGTGACCTTGATTTGGACGAATTTTGCCAGAATGGACCTTAAAATTCCTTATGAAGATTTACATGTAAAAATGATGGTTTTGATTCTTGAGTCAGTGCAGCACAATTACTATTATAACTTTGGGTGAATGTTGGCTGAAACAATCCGAAAACATTATATACTATGTGGATAAATTTCACTGGAATATTATCCAGAAAATACAAAACAATTCATATTTCTTTTAAAATTAATAATATTAATCTTTCAGTTCATACTAATGTCTATTATTGTATATTTTAAAATCTGAAAACAGATTTAAACTCAACACAAGAGTTATTCCGTCTTTCTCTCAGACGTTTTTTCTGTCTACTTTCAAAATACCGTTAATAAAAACAAAATACATAAGCGACCGTTGCTATGCAAGCAATCTTATCTTTCTCTCATATTATCCCATCATTATAAGAGACAAAAAATATAAATATATTTCTTCCCGCTAAGATTCTGAATTCAAGGCTATTTGGATACCACGTATCATGTCTCCTACCAATAAAAAACCTGCAACCCTACTCTCCGCTATAATCGTTCTGTCGCTTACCGACTGTAAACGGATGCAGTCGCATTCAATAGAGTAAAAAAGTTTCATCAAATAATTAAAATGGTGTGTAATTAATCACACCCAAAAAGTTTCTGAGTTTTCGTAATAAGAAAAAATGTAAATAGTTTTTTACAGTGAGTGAAGTGATGAGTTATATTTGATTTCGGTTTCATAATTTAAATTAATGTGCCGTTTATTATTTTTCTGTTCATGTTAGTACTTGTAATATATCAAATACTGTTTTTATTTTGGTTTAACTCCTACCTAAAGAGTTTGGTCCTTCGATGTCTTTAAGAAAATATAAGTCTAGGGTTCTTTCAACATTTATGAATACTAATATTCGTAAATCGTTCACTATGCTTGTCTCATTTTTAGTAGATTATATTATGCATTAAATAGATATTTTCCTGAATTATATGCGCAAGCGCAGGCGCCATTTGCAATGCCCGCGAGTTTCAAAGTTTCGTACAGTTTTGGAAATGGGTGCGGAATTGACATTTTTATAAAAAAATCTAAATGTAAATGTTATGTTTTCGTGTATATTCTGAAATAGAACAAGAAAAAGTAATAATGTAAACTGTAATGTTTCTTTGAAAATATTGGTTTATTCAATAAATCATGTAATCCAAATCGCATCCAATAGCATTTTTTTGAAAAACAATGAGCTCTACTTTCTACATGATAGATCTTTCCTTTGTTACAGCCAAAACCACCTAACAGCGCCATCTTTGTGTACAAATCATTTGAATCGCAACTCTTAAGCATTCAAAAAAAGTTCTTTAAAATTACAAACATTAAGCACTATTTACAGTAAAGTGCTCGTAGTAAGCACTCAAAAACTGTTTTAAATTCACGAGCATTAAGGCGCTTTACACTTTTTGAAAATTTAAATAAATGTAGTGGAAGTGTGTGTTGAACTTATTTAATATTCCGGCCTCCCTACAAATAGTACATTTCAAGTTAAATACAGGGTGTCCCAAATAAGAGCGATCAATTTTAAATGTAAATGCACAACGTATTAATTGCTCTAAATAAATCGGGTTTTCACTAATTGTTTTCTTTTACCCAAAAGTTTTTTTTTGAAGTTTGTTTACATTTTCTCCCGTCAATACAGGTTGATCCACTAATTTTCGTCAAAATAAATGGAAAAAATATGTGTTATTTTAAATGGAACACTCTGTATATGTTGATGGTATTTAAAAGAGCGATTCGTCATCTTTTAAAAAATGTATAGTTTGATATATTTTGCTTTCCTATCAACAAAGTTATTTGAAATTTCAAGAAACACTGTATTTTTCCTTATGGAAAAAGGACATTAAATAAAAATTTTACAAAAAATTTATTCAGAAACCAAAGAATAACATTAGAGACATTATCTAAAACATTCTGACAGCTATATTAGAAAAATCGTTTGAAAATTTAAAATTAAAAAATCACACAAAATGTCAAAAATTCGCAAAAACTCACAAAAAATCATAAAAGAATGCAAAAAATGGCAGAAAATTGCAAATAATCCGAAAAATAAAAAAAAACAGGAAACATTTGAAAATAATTAAAAAATGGCAAAAAATCTGAAAAAATTAGAGATGAAAAACGAAAAGATAAGAAAAATTGCAAAATATCGCAAAAATGTCACAAAACCGTAAAAAATCGCGAAATCTCACAAAAATTGAAAACAATTAGGAAACAAAAAACAATCGGAAAAAATTAAAATATACAGAAACAACAAAAAAATAGCAAGAAATTGCAAAAATCCGCAAAAAACCGAAAAAAACAGGAAAACATCAGAAAAAAAATGAAAGATAAAATCAGGAAACATTGGGAAAAATTGAAAAATCGAAAACACAAAAAATAGCAAAAAACTCTTACAAAATGTCAAAAATTGCATAAATTGCAAACAATTGAAAATAATTGGAAAACAAAAAATAACCGGAAAAAATTAAAATATATAGAAACAACAAAAAAATCGCAAAAAATTGCAAAAGAAGCGCAAAAAACCGAAAAAAATTTAAAAACAGAAAAAAACTGAAAAAAAAATCATGAAACATTGGGAAAAATTGAAAAATCGAAAACACAAAAAATAGCAAAAAAATTGCGAAAAATCTTACAAAATGTCAAAAATTGCATAATTTGCAAAAAATCGAAAATAATTAGGAAACAAAAAACAATCGGAAAAAATTAAAATATACAGAAACAACGAAAAAATCGCTAAAACTTGCAAAAAAAAAACGCAAAAAAACCGAAAAAATGGAAGGAATCAGAAAAAAAAATTGAAAAACGCAAAAAAAACCGAAAAAATGGAAAGGATCAGAAAAAAAAAATTGAAAGAAAAAACCCATGAAATGAAACATTGGGAAAAATTGAAAAATCGAAAACACAAAAAATATGCAAAAAAATTAAAAAATCTAAAACACAAAAAATGGCAAAAAAATTGCAAAAAAACCGAAAAAAATTGAAAATCAGAAAAAAACTGAAAGAAAAAATCATGAAACATTGGGAAACATTGAAAAATCGAAAACACAAAAAGTGGCAAAAAAAATTGCAAAAAATCACAAAAAAATCTTACAAAATGTCAAAAATTGCATAATTTGCAAAAAATCGAAAATAATTAGGAAACAAAAAACAATCGGAAAAAATTAAAATATACAGAAACAACGAAAAAATCGCAAAAACTTGCAAAAAAAAACGCAAAAAAAAAACCGAAAAAATGGAAGGAATCTGAAAAAAAAAATTGAAAGAAAAAAACCATGAAACATTGGGAAAAGTCGAAAACACAAAAAATTAGCAAAAAAATAAAAAAATCAAAAAGAAAATGGCAAAAAAATTGCAAAAAAAAACAAAAAAACCTTACAAAATGTCAAAAATTGCATAATTTGCAAAAAATCGAAAACAATTTGGAAACAAAAAACAATCGGAAAAAATTACAATATACAGAAACAACGAAACAATCTCAAAGAAGCACAAAAAAACGGAAAAAATGGAAAGTATCAGAAAAAAAATTGAAAGAAAAAACCACGAAACATTGGGATAAATTGAAAAATCGAAAACACAAAAAAACGCAAAAAAATTTAAAAGTCGAAAACACAAAAAATAGTAAAAAATTGCAAAAAATCACAAAAAAATCTTTCAAAATGTTAAAAACTGCATAAATTGCCAAAAATTGAAATAAAGTGGCAAAAACTGCAAAAGAAAATCGCAAAAAATACAAAAAAGAGAGTATGCACATTATTTATTACTATTATTTACATTATTAGTTTTATTAAATGTTTGTGATGTTTAGTTGCTAAATAAGTTATTTGTCAGATTTGTTAATTTTTATTTACTGTTTGGTTTCCCGTAAGGAAAAATGCGGTAGTTCTTGAAATCTCGAATATATTTGCTGTTAGGAAAGCATAACTCAGACTCCGTAAATTTTTGAACCAAAGTGTTATACATTTTTGAAATCAGTGTTTCAATAGGTTTCAAATGAGGTGTCGCATGATGCACTTTCTCATTTAAAAAAATCGAAGGGGTGACACCCCCATGAAGAGGGATTATGTCAGGTTCGAAACTTTTATGTCATAACATACTACGTTTAATATAAAAATTGACCTGTTTGAGCTTTTTTCTTAAGGCTGGGAAATGGACTAAAAATGGCGGCCTTTTTTGACAGTTAACAAGGTTTTACTAAATCATGCTTTTTATGAAAATAAGGAAAAATTACAAGCAAACTAATTTATATTTATGAACAGCAATGTTGTAAGAATGAATTGAATATAAATATATTCGATAATAACTAACCGTAAATTCACAACATCGATATAAACTTTGAAATTATAATTGTAAAGATGAATAACAAAATTTATTTCAATCCATTCTCTATCGTTTCTTATTACCTTTTTCAAAATATGAGTGCTGGATGTGGGATAGTTTTTGCTAAAAGCATGATTTAGATAAGCAAATTTTTGACACAATTTTAAAAATTGCCGCGTTAATTATCATGTCATTGTAGTTCACCGTGTTCACCACCAATGCGCCTCGTAAGGGTGAGTTTACATAAGTATTGGAATTTGGATAAATGCTGAGTTGTTGTCTAAATAATTAATGGTTGACCAATCAGGAATGAAAACGGTATCTGTCAAAAACATTTCATCGAACAATGGAAATCGACCTTTAGAGACACTTGTATATGATAATACAACGTTGCCGTATGCATATTTTTATAAAAGTTTCAAAGATACTTGAAAAATAAGAACGGTTTTAAGACACGTGCAGTTTTTTAAAGTTTGGAACTTTTCAACAAACGGTTCGACGGAATGGTAATTTAAGTTGACATTTTTCTTTTCTAACACATCGCGGTGCCCAGTGAATTTTTAATATAGTTCCGATTGTGAATTTTTGTTTTTTTTACAGAGTAAATGTCTAGTAGGTACACAAAAGGTGTATTTTTATACATAATAAAAAAAGTTAAAAAATAAATAATTTTGAACTCTTATTATTTTAAATCAGCTCAGAAGAACAAAAACGAAATTCTTAAAAAATAACTTTTTTTTGGTTTTCCAAAGTTTAATAAATTTTCAGATCACAGCGACAAAAATATAAAAAATAATTAGAAAAATATTTTTGTAATCAATTTAAATACATAATGCTCAAATATTAGGTCAATGGCCCACTTGTAATAGTTGTAATCCAAAAGTTTTAAATAAATGCAGGCATTTACCCTAATATTGGCAACACTCGTCCTGGGTTGCTATGATTAAAAATATAATCGACAGAATAGAATCGATTGCTAATTTTTACAAGCATTGATTCGATCAAAACATGGTCAAAGATGGATTGACCATATTCTTTTCAGATTATATTTTATTAACTGAATTTAAAAGAGATGTATCTAAATAGATAATAAAAAATTTCAAATGATTACTTATATTTTTATCGAATTGAATCGAGAAGTTATTTAAATGATAACATAATCGATTTAGTACTTTCAGTAATTTACAAAAGATAAATAAACTAACCAGTTTGACCCTCTAATAGGAGGGCCCTGTCCAAAGCCGAAACATCTGGAGCACAACCACCTTGCTGAGTTATGGAATAGTTCAATTGTCCCGGTTATTTAAGATTAAAATTTGGATAAATATAGATTACATGTGATTAGAATATACCAGTATAGGTATTATGAGAAAATATTTAAATGTTATTTTCATGATTTTATTTGTGTTTTTTATCACAATTAAACTAGGTACTTGGGATTTATAAACCAAGTGCAATTTTGAGCAGATTAACTTTTCATGTTCCAGTGCAATAATTGAAACTGGCCAACAGCAATTTTCATATTATTCTCCTAAAATATTTATATTAGCGTCCGTAAATTTGACAACCTTGAAATAGAAGCACGTATTAAAATTATAAATCGAGCTAGTCGTACAGCTGTCGCCATCTATGTACAATGTATTGAAGATTTGCTTTGTTACAAACCGCTGATGGCGTTGTCGCGCCCTTAAGATATAAAAATAGAGTAGTTAATAGGGGGGGGGGGGGTAACACTTATTCCACAGCACTGTATAATTATACTGTGTTTTCTTTATTTTGGTCGTAGTTACCTGACTTTGTGCTTTATTTCTTGTAAACTTGGACCACGTTTGAGATATAGATAACCTTTTGGTTTTATTCAGGTTTTAATTATTAAATAATTTGTTGTAGCACTGTTGGGCGCATCAAGTTAAAGGTTTGCATTTTATTAATACGCCACCTTTTGCTGAAATTATAATTTCTTTGTCGAAAACTATTATGAATAAAAAGATTTTGGAAAGAGTAAGTAAAAGTAGTAATTTTTTTAACATATTGAATGATTATTTTAATGGGGTGTATATTTTTCATTTTCAAGGATTTCTTAATTTAATCAAAAGTAGAAAGTAAGTTTTTGTCGTAACTATCTATTATTTTTAGTTTTTAATTTCCTTTTATTCATACAAATTTTGCAACGAATCGGCATTTTTTATTTGTGTCAAGACGTATATGAAAATTCATTTATGAGATCTACTATAGTCTAATTCTTTCTTTGTTGTTGATGTTGATTTCAAGAAATGGACAAAATAACTCTAGCAAAAAATTGTTCGAATGGACAATTACTCGAACATAACTAAAGTAAAATTTTCCAGACTTTTCCTCATCATTATGAGGAATTTTGATGCCACTTATACTCAAAGTTCTGGAGTGACGTAACCGATTTTTTCTAACGTTGACAGGAATTTAACAGTTTCCTTTCATTATTTTTTTTTAGATAAAATAGCTTTTTTTATGTTACTATTTTTTAGTTGCATGTGCATAGTAGCTATGAAACAATTTTGGAATATATTCCAAAAGAAATTCTGCCAAAAGATTATGGTGGTGAAGAACGGTCTTTGGATGAGTTAAATGGTAAGAGACTATAAATTTTTCATAATTATTTGCTTCTCCAATTACAAAAATTGCTTACCAAATTTAGTACCTAAAAAAATATTAAACTATCGAAAGAAAGAATTTTTTTTTTAATTTTTAATTTCCTGCTATATATACTATAATTTGTATGGTATTGTGATCAGGTAAAAAAAACGATATCGAAGTTTTGACGTCTTTTTAGGATTTCTGACTGACTGACTGACTGACTGACTGACTGACTGACTGACTGACTGACTGACTGACTGACTGACTGACTGACTGGCTGACTGACTGACTGACTGACTGACTGACTGACTGACTGGCTGGCTGGCTGGCTGGCGGGCTGACATAGAATCAAGGTATAGCTAAATCCACTTAACCCACAGACTTGAAATTGTAGTATCAAAAAGTTGATAAGAATAGGAAAATAGAAAAGTATGAAGAAAATGAAGAAAAATAGAGAAAAGCAAGGCAAAATAGTGAAAAAAAAGGAAAATTATAAAAAGAAGGAAATTATATAGACAAATAAAGAAAAGCATGGACAAATGGTGATAAATATGGAAAAATGGTTAAAATATCAAAAAATAGGAAGAAATAGCAGAAAGTAAAGAAAATGTAGAAAAATAGGGAAAGACATAATAAATAGGAAAAAACAGAGGAAAGTAGGAAAAATAGAAAAAAAAATTGCGAATGTGAAAAATAGGGAAAAACAAGAAAAAATAGCGCAAAATGAAAAAACATGAAGAAATAGAAAAAAAGCAAAAAAACAACGAAAACCAGAATAAAAATGAAAGAAATATGGAGAGAAATGGGAATTATATTGAAAATTTGGGAAAAATAGGAAAAATTAGGAATAAAAAAGGGCAAAATATGGAAAAATTGGGAAATTTGGTAAAAATAGTGAAACATAGGGAATAGGACAAAATTGGGTAAAATAGGAAAGATTAGGTTAAAAATATAGAAAATAGAGAAAAATAGGGAATATGGGAAAATAATGAAAAATAGAGAAAATAGGGAAAAATAAGGAAAAAGGGAAAAATATAAAGAAATATAGGAAATGTATGGAGCAATGGGGAAAAATGAAAAAAATTGGATTAAAATACGGAAACAGAGAAAAACGGGGAAAATAGTTAAAAATAGGTAAAAAATAAGAGCAAAAATAGGGAACAAATGGGTAAAATAGGGAAAAATAAGTACAAATGACACAAAAATGGAGAAAAATAGTTAAATCAGAAAATAATACTGAAACATATAGGAAAAGAGTGAAAAATATGGAAAAATGTATAAAAGGGAAAACAGGAAAAAATTTAAAATAATAGTAATAAATGGTAAAAAATAATGAAAAACTAGAAAAATACTAACAAATGTGAAATATAGGAAAATATGGGATAAATAGTTAAAAGTAGAATAAAATAAGGAAAATAGGAAAAAACGGAAAATAAAAATGGGGATAAATCATGAAAAACAGGAAAAAATATGAAAAAATAGACAAAACAGTGAAAAATTTGGAAAAATAGAAAACAACAGGGCAAAATAGGGAAAACAAGAAAATAGGGAAATTAGAGATAAATAGATAAAAATCTAGAAAAATAGGGAAATATAGTAAAAAATAGGGAAAATAAGGAAAAATGGTAAAAACTTGTAAAAACAGATAAAAACAGGAACAAATATGGAAAAACAGGAAAAAATAATGAAAAATGGAAAATATATTAAGAAAGAGGAAAAATAGTGAAGTTAGAGAAATATATAAGTAAATAAAGAAAGACAGGAAAAAAATAGGGAAAACAGAGAAAAATAGGGGAAATAGGAAAAGATAGGGATATATGGGATAAAAGAAGGTGAAATGGTAAAAAATAGGGGAAAAGAAAAACAGGGAAAATAGGAAAAAATGGATAAAATGGGAAAAAATATGGAAAAATAGGAAAACTAGGAAGCTTGGCCGTCTAGATAATACTCTTAAAGAGACTCCATAGGGGTATTCAGCTAGTATAAATATATTTTATTATCGCTATACAGAGTGTATAAATTTATATTTATTTTTTAAAAACCACAATTCTAATAAAAAAATTGTCCTATTACACGTCACAAAAAATAAAGGTTTTTAAAAGCAAAAATGCACGTAAAATTTAACAAAAAAAATTTTTTTTCGCTGTATTATAATGAATTAATATTAATTTTTAGAATTATGGAAAAAGGAACTTAAAAAATACCAGCCAATGTTTGACCATTTACAAGAACTGAAAGTAAATGAAAGTCTTAGGCCTAAACCTTTAGTCAACTCAGATATTTTGGGTTACTATGGCAACTTCAAAAAACTTGATGTTGATTAAAATATATAATAAAGTACAATAAAATCTTGGACAATATTGATTTTGTATATATTTTCTTAATAAGTGGAAACTAAAAAAACCATAAACCATCAACAATTTTTAACTGAAATTATAAAAAAAATATTTTTATGAGTATTTTAATTCCAATGTTAAAAATATCAGCGATTTGTTTTGCTTCATTAAAAATATTTTTAAATTGCGCTGCAACATTTCCTAGCCCGTGCCCTCTGCTTTGGCGCGCCACTGAGTACCCACTTTTATTACAAGAGCACTTTGATGGACAAAAACTACAAACATGAGGCAAAAATTAGCTCTTTGATAGCAGAAAGTGAGCTTTTAAAAATCGATCTCAAACTGTAACAATTTTTTTCACAAAAAAGTCGTTAATTGTTGAGGACACCAAAAATTACAGAGATTGAAATGAGTAAAATAAGAGTTATAATAAATATATTAAAAAAAATTAAACACTACATATAAGTGGCGGGAAAGTTGACCACACACAATCCATTTTTTAAGACTGTCATTAAAAAATTTTACCAAGTCATTTCAATTTAAACAATGTTTTTTTTAAGGAAAAATTTTAAAATGGGGAGACAAACATTTGAAGTACTGCTGTACCATCACATTTTTTTTCTTAAACCACCTTGTACGTAAAATCTATAACGATAATCAAGTAATAATCTAAGAACCCATTAATTCTTTCCCGATACACCATCTCCATGGTCAATTTCTTCCGATTGCGTTTTTCATGGTCAATCAATGTTGGTCAAACAAAATGATTATGGGCATAAAAAGGTGAGCGAGAAACAGCGAAAAACCACGACGGTGACGTAAAACCCATAACAAAATACAATCGCAGAATCCGATCCTTTCCCGCTGGCGGTGACTTTAAATGAAAACTACGCGCGTTCAGTTGTTTCGCGAAAATCGCGAGCGCGCAACTTTTTATCGCGCTAGAGACCAGCAAATTTTCAATTTGTTTATTTTTAAGTTTTAAATTGTTTGTGTATATGTGCAAGTGGATATTGAAT
The DNA here is from genome assembly GCA_963243735.1 of Neocrepidodera transversa. Lineage (NCBI taxonomy): Eukaryota > Metazoa > Arthropoda > Insecta > Coleoptera > Chrysomelidae > Neocrepidodera > Neocrepidodera transversa. The sequence continues at coordinate 17,908,740 of OY725337.1, read as the reverse complement.
TTTGTTTAAGTTTTGCGTAAGACGAGGTTGAAGGTGAGAACTATATTATTTTTAATTTTTGATGATGTCAGCGTTTAGGTGTTTTATATTAATTTTTGGTTTTTATGCCAAGTATTGTTAAATATATATTTTGTTGTAAAATTAATTGCAATTCAGAGAAACGCTATTTTAAATAATGAAACACAGATGAAATAATAAAAATAATTAAAAAATCCTTGATATTATTATACAAGGTCAGTAATTTATAGATCTATTTTGTGTATAAAATAGAGCTGGTTGAAAATTACGCTATTTTCAAATTAATTTGAATTCAACAAATACTTATTGTTTTAAAAATATAACTGGAATTTTTTTTGTCCTTACTCATTAATTTTAACATGGTGGAAACTAAGTTTTTCTATCTCTTTTCATTATCTACATATAAATGTTTGAATGGAATTTACAAAAATTTTTGTCGAAAAATTCCGACATTTGCACATAAAATTTATTTGAATTTTTTAATTTATGGCCAATTAATTAAATAATCTAAAATAGTAAAACTAATTATATGCAGTGATTCTATAAAGTAGCGTTCAAAAATATGTGTTAATTTAAATGCGTAGGTACATAAAGTAATAAGGACAAATCGAAAAAAATCGGTTCCAAAATTTTCCCGACGAGTATCCACGAATACTTTTTCAGGTATTAAATGTTAAAATTTCAAATTTTGACATTTTTTCATTTTTGACAGGTGACAGTTTTAGAAATAATTTTAACCGTTCTGAATAGAGTTTTTCAAGGACTTTCAAATAACATATTGCAAGTCAAATTCAGTGACATATTGCATCTGTCATTTTTTGATAGTAACACTTCCGTTTGACAAAACTAATGGGTTCTTCCGACGGGTAATTAAAACCCATATACCAAATTTCAGCTCAATCGGATTAAATGTGTGGCCTCTATCGTTTAAGAATACACACAGACAGACAGAGAGACAGACAGATAGACAGAGAGACAGACAGACTTCCATCTGGAAATGGTTTTAATTATCTCAGGACCTCAAAATGGATATTTCCATCTTTATCTCGGAAAATTTTTTTTTGCTCGTTCACAATACTTTCCCTTTTCGGGGATTGTTGACATAAATTCATCTAGTCACTAAAAATCTATTATGTCACTTGTCAATCTTGTCATCTCTGTCAAAAGAGAGGTTAATTGGTGATGTTAAATTTAAGCTCGTTCTGTTTTTCACATTGTAATATCAAGAATCATCCACTTAATAAAACGATTAAAATATAAGTTTCGAGTCTCTTTCAAAAGGGATGAGTCGGGAAAGTAAAATTTCGCTACATGTCACAGTGATTCCGCTTCCCTATTAAGGTGGCCATAAATGCGTAACTCTGAATGAACTATTCTAAATATAAATTACAGATTTTTCTGTAAGAAAATTTTTTATGATTGTATTTAGGTATAAAAATATCTCACAGTTTTTTGTTTTTGACAATTAATTTAAAATATTTTATAGTGTGACTTTTACCGAAAAATTTAAATAAATAATGATTGTTTGTATTAAAATCAACCTTAAATTAAAGAAATAAAATAAAATAATACGAAGTGATTTAATTTTTTTAAATAAACTATAGCAAAGTACCGTGCACGGTTCTTATGGGAAAAAAGTCCCGTCGAATTGGCTGAAAATTTAGTGTAATATAGTTTATGACGTCCTGAACAAATGTATCCGTGGGCACAACCTGATCTAATGGACAGTTTTTAAAATACAGGGTGTTAAACATGCGGAGGCGTGGTTGTTACTTACCAATCTGGCTATTAGTTTGTTACAAAAAATTTATTATAATATTAATATTGTCGATAAGAGTTGTAATGAAAAATTCTAAAACTCCGTATACAGGGTGATTCTTTTTCTTCTAGCCATGTTAAGATTTTTTTCTAATTATTTGAATGCGGAATCTAGATTTTGAATCCCCCTGCATGTATATGATGGTGGTGAGGTTTTCCTACACCTATAGCCAAATGGCGCCATCAATCCTCAGTAAGTTGTCCTGGAGCGCCACGGTAAATAATAATAATAGCCGTCCCTTCACGTCACAAGCCATTGGCTTCTGGGGTTGACTCGTAAGGGGGTGAAATGTAGGGCGAGTATTATTATTAAATCAGTCAAACACAAAAACCCGTAAACTTGCACAATAAGTATGTATCATTTGATTTTAGTATTGGGTAATACAATATATAGGGTGATTCATTAAAGTTACGAGTAAGGATATATTTTAGAATCTTGTTATTAGATAATAATTATTGATCAAATCGAATAAGTTATCCATATTTTAAATGTGGTCAAATGTCATATCATAAATGAAAACCCAAAAACATTTATTAAATTTTTTTTCTTTTCCAAGGCAACTAGTTTCGGTTAAATAAACGCATCTTCAGTCTTATAATAAATATACATCATGTTGGTGAAATTTATACAAAGGAAAAGAAGGTAAGAAGGTATCTTGGTAAGTTGTTCTTTTACTGTGTATAAATTTCACCAACATGATGTATATTTATTATAAGCCTGAAGATGCGGTTATTTAACCGAAACTAGTTGTATTGGAAGAAAAAACATTTTAATAAATGTTATTGTAGTACATGATTTTGGGTTTTCATTTATGATTAATTATTGATCACATTATACAGGGTGAATTAGGACCGACGCCACGGAGTTTTATGGCGAAATGGAATATATTCGTAACCTTTTATTATAGTGGTATTATGTAAGTTAATAAGGAATTAACAGTTTTGATGTTATAGGCAATTGAAAATCGCATTTTTTCAACTTTATATGATTGCTACGGCCAAACGACATAAAATCGGATAAAACCGCTTACATGTACATTACTTTTTAACTTCTACTTAGTGGCATAGGAACAAAATGTATACAGGGTGATCAAAAGTAGGCAAATTACTATTTTCGATTTATGGCCTACTATGTAGGAATCATTGTGATGTGTTGGCTTGAACGGTTCAATTTTGACACCATAAAGTTTAGACGTTAACTGACGATTTTTACAGTTTTCGAGCACTATTAAAAATCGATTATCGATTACTTGGACTTCATTTAGTAACTTCCCTATAGTAGCTTCTATACAGTATGATTATTCATTGAATACAGAATGATATTTACTACAACCGCCTTGAACCTTCATTAGCACTAACCAAATCTTAACATTGATTGATTTGCACATCAAATGTTTTGTCTAACCTTCTGAAATTTATTGAGATATTTGTCACTTTATACAGTTAATATAATATTTAGATGTGTCATTTAAAACCCACACAAATATTTTATTAATTATATAATTCATCGTAAATTTAACTAATAGCAGTTGCAATTTCTACTTAGTTACCATGTTTTGATGAGTGAATATATTCTTGACGACGTGGTATAATCGTTTCGGAGATTCGCATCCTTCTATCTTGACAAACTTTACATATTAAAATAATGTTTGATGTCTGTAATAAGCAAATATCAACAATATAATTCGTTATATAATCTTACCGATTACCACGCGAGCATACTAACATATTATTTATACTGTCCTTCTTACTTGACGTATTTTTTAATGCTACAAATCTAGTAGATATGTTGTCATCTTTTGTCATTGCGTTTGTACTATAAATGTAAATTATTGAACTGTCATATTTTTAAAATGTCATTAATTCGTGATATAATCTAATGAATATAACTATTGGTATCTGGTCTATCGATAATCCCATAAGTTAGTTCACGAAGCGTGTTGTCAAATTATAATTTCACTCGTCCTAAGGACTCGTGAAATTAATATCGATAGTTACGATACCACTCGTTGTATTATATCCACTTATATTTTCCCCTATGTTAACTGCCTATAACTTCTAAACGGTTCTGAATAGAAAGATGCGGTTTTTACCGAATTGTTTTATTTTAGTACAAGTTTGGTTTGAATAGGTTGAATTTTTTTTATCCATATCGATGACGTCACAATAAATATGGCTACAATTAGTTAAAAAATTGAGAAAAATTACTGTCATTTGTCAACCGACTTTGAAAAATATTGCATCGCTGGATAGGTGAAAGTCAGTTCTTTGAAACTACAAAAAATATACTGGGTGTTCAATTAAAATATGTCAACAAAAAAAATTGTCAAAAATCCGCCATTTTTGTTGTGACGTAATCGAAAGCGATAGAGAAATTTCAATCTAGTCAAACAAAACATTTCAGTGAAAACCGCATATACCTATCCTGAACCGTTTTGAAGTTATAGGCAGTTAAAATAGGGGAAAATATAAGTGAACACCCGGTATATCAAAACAAAATTTATACCTATACTTACCAATCTAAATATTAAAGAAGTCTTCATACAATAATTCTGCTCCAACATCTTTGTCTGATAACATCATTTTGATTACTTAATATAAAATAAATGAACCATTGTGACTTTTCTAAGGCATTTGACACTGTTAATAAGTGACTCTGGCGAAATACTTGTATTATGACTATAATGATATCGCTTCTTCATTAATTAGATAATAATTATATTAAGATTTTCTCGGCTGTTTTTATTAATTTAATTAATTTTTTATTCTCAGGATCAACCAATTAAAACAAATATATAATAAATGATTTATTTATTTACGTACGTTTCGTTTCCGAAAAAATATAAAATTACCTAGATTGATAAAGCAATAACATTTTAAAATTTGAAAACAACATTACATTATACTTATTAAGTTTAAATAATTCACATTTATAATAAAATTTTTACTAAAAATGAAATAATAAAACATGAAGAAATTTAAAAAAAATGGAATTTGAGAATTATCTTACCAAAATAAAAGAGGAATTGTAAAAAGTACCAATAATAATCGAATAATATATCAAGATATATACATATACGATTCATAGATTTGGAACAGAAAAAGATGCAAATCCAAAGAAATAATAATTACATCGGTACAACAAAATTACAATACAAATTGGGAATAATTCAAAAACATAAACATAATGATAAACATAAATAAGGCAAAAATCGTGTTAATATCTAGAAGATAAAGAACACTCAAGATTAAATGACAAAGAATTGGACGAAAAAATAAGAAAAGCTAGAAAATATTCAGTATGAAAAATATTTTTGGAGAACCGACTCCACTATATTCTATTCTATTCTAGCTGAATCGGGTGTGGGAGATCCTACCTGCACTGAGGCTCTAGGCCTATTGCGCCCCACCAGTTTTCGCATCAGACCAGTACTCTTGAAATATTCCAGAATAGTTCTGATGTTAGCTTTCGCTCTTCAGGTTGAGGATACTGTAGCCAAAAGTGCCATTCCCTTTCCCTCTTTAGGTCCCGGAAATAGTATAAAGAGAAGTTTTTCCTCTTCCTCACATTTCCTACATTGGGAATCTTCCGATATCCCTATGAGATTCAGGTATTTTCTGAGCCTGTAAAAATACCTAGTGTTTTAAGCTCCGGTCTATTTAGGCATAACAGTAGATTATCTGTGCTCTTGGATGGACCTTCTATAAGTACTTTGGACTGTCTTAATACCTGAAGCTCCATTCAGTATTCCCTGTGTTTCTCCAACATACCCTTTACATGTCTCAGTTGCGCTACAATTAAAGGTTTTTCGGCTGCTTTACCAGCCTCTTCATTTCCTTCTAAGGCACTCATGCCCAGGCACCCATTCAACAGTTATCTTGTTATGTTCTGCCAGGGCAGATAAGTTTTTATCTCAGTCTTATACTAGTTTGGACTGTATTTCTACCCTTTTGATTGCTCTAAGGGTTGCTTGACAATCTGTGAGTATGCGGATTCTCTTATTTCTAAGATCCTTGCGCAGCATCACATCACACACAAGCATTTATAGAACCCATAAAAAATAAAATAAGAGGAGGCCAATTAATATGCTTTAGACATATTTGTCGCCTGGTACATAACATACTCACAATCCAAGGCCTTGGGGACAAACTACCAAGGGAGACCACGAAAAAAGTGGAGCAAATGCATAAAAAAACAAGAAGAAGAAAAGAAAAAGTCATAACTTTGACACTAGATAGAGAAAAATTGAAGGAAAAATACATGACGGGTCGGGTAACATATCTTAATATTTTGTCTTACTCCTATCAATAAAGAGAAAAACCATTAAATAAATTAAAAGCAATATACAAAATTATGAAAAAATATGTTTTTCCGTTTTTTAGGTGTAATAGCCACATTTATTTGTCAGATAAAATTTATTTATAAATAGGATTAATATCTTCTTGTATTCTAAACCTTGTTTGTCTTTTTTTTATAAATTCTTTGTTTCCATTTTTTTCCTACCTTTTTCCATTTTTTTACTATTTGTTTTATTGATTAACTGATATTTTTTTCAATCTGACTTTCTATTTGAATACTGTATTATGTATCTATTATTACAAATTTATTTCCGAAGAGAATGTAAATTGTAGACCGAGGCGGTAGCTGAGTACAACAAGTCCGGGAACTCAACAAAAATTAATTATTTTTATAGTTCCTTTTCGCGCTAACGATTAATATGAAAATAATATAAATATACACCTACCAGTTATCCCCATTTGACATCAGGTTCCAGCGCCTTATGGAGTATTTTGGAACCTAACATTTACTCGAAAAAGTTGACATTTTATACTGTTTTAAGAAAAAATAAATTCTGTCCCAAAAATGTAATTTTTGACACATTCTATATATAAATATTTCAATAGTAATTTATTTATAGAAAATATAAATTTCTGTACGTTGGGCAGACAAAAATATTGTGGAATATTAATTTTTTAACTGATTTTAATAATTATTTAATTTAAAATCGTATAAATATGTAACAAGAAACCTTTTTTATTAATAGAGACACTCTGTACATGGACTTTGTTATTGTTTTATGGTAAACCTGACCTCCAAAATGGTCAAACCAAACAAAAAAATTCTACACATATCGTTTGTAGGTGTCAAGGAATCGAGATTTATAAATAATGACGTCAGCTTTCAAAATGGTATGGAATTCAAAATAACTAACAGGTTTCTAGTTTCTTCTTATTCGTGTCTAATTTATTCTATATATTCTAAAGCGTGGTTAGTATTGTTTTTTTTTAAATAATACAGAATGTCGTTCCAAATTATTAAGTGTGTAAAATTTGTTATTTCTGTGAACCACCTACAAGAATGGTCCCATGACCCATGACTAAGCCAAACGATCTTTTCTCTGAAGATCTGCAGTCACATTTTACATTTATGTTAAGAATCATTAGTGCGTTTATGGTATAACGACTTTTTGAGTCACATCATGAAAACCAGATATACTTATTTGTCATTTATATACAGGGACATGCATCTGTTTCCTTTTGTGGAATCTATACAAGAAAGTAAGATAAAAACAAACAAACGGGAAAGTTAAATAAATACCAATGTTATACTTAGCGCAGCGAATTCCATATTTAATGTTAAATACGTATTACCATAAATCCATGAGGTTATTCATCTTTTATATGTAATTAAAGAATAAGAAAGTAAAAAAATCATGGCATACATTCAAATAATAAATTTCATAAAGACAAAAGAAATTTCTTATAAAACGATTTTTTTTAATCCTTCTAATATAACCTTAAAGTGTCCCCGTGAGACAAAATACGCCATCAAATTCCTTCAGAAATGGCCACAATTAGATTAAATTTAGACCGGTGAAAATCCATTGCATTCCGTTCTCTTCGACCCCCGCGGTAGCCGACAATTTGACATCTTGCCTGAAATCGTTTTTGGACGGGCCTTCCGTTAATATTAAAGATAGGAATCTGCGATTTTCACCAATTGATTCTGTATTTTAAATTATTTTTAGTAAAAGTGATTCGACTATCAACTTTTTTCTCTAGATAAATTTGTAAAAAGTAACACAAACGCGCTATTATAATAAATATTTTAAATAGCTTAAAAGTCCGCATATTTCTAGTTGCTATATTAGGCGATATCTCGTCCAAAAACGAATAATTATGTTTCGTGGAGCCCTACCTTGTACTGCGCAGAAATAACTATATTTTTCACACGTGTACCTTATTCTAAAAAAGAATTTGGTCACTGTGTAATGTTACTCGATATTAGAATTTTCCATTCGGACTCCCTCTTGTTTCTTCCTTTCCTTCTTGAACTGTCCTTATTTTGTTTATTAATTTAACATAACCTCTAAATATCTAGTCTTCTTCTTTCCCGTTAGTTTGTTATTATGTCATTTGTCACTCGCTATTGTTCTTCTTTTTTTACAAATTGATATACCCAATATCTAGTCCTGTTCGTCTCCTTGTTTGTTTACATTTTAAAAGTTATTTTACAAGTTTTTCAGGTCATATCCACTTTAATTGAATAATTTTTAACAGAAAATTTTTGTATAACCTCTTCTAGTCCACGCCCCCCCCCCATTCATCTACGGGTCTAGGACTATTCACCACAAAGCAATTCACCGACTGCAGTGCAATGTAATTTATTTCTGAAACTATGAGTAAATGCATTTTGTTGCTATTTTTCGTGGAATTTGTTAACGACCTGTTATTCGAAAAATGGGCGGTACCAGCTGTCAATTTTGACAATAATTTTATTTAATAAATATTATATAAGATTTAAATGATTGTATTAAAATGTAAGAAGTTTATAGTATATTATCAAAAATTTATTATTATTAAAAATTTTTGTTTTACCTTTTATAATTTTATATTTTTAATATAGAATTTTATAAACTTCTTCCATTTTTTTACAATCATTAATAAATTCTACGAAGTAAGAATTTCCAGTATCAAAATAATTAATTTTTATATATTCCTATTTTAATTTCCTGGAATCCTTAACCCAGCTTTCGGGACCAAGTGGGCTATACTTTTCGAAGCGAGAAAGCGAGAAACAAAGTAAACACCGGGCCCAGCTTTACCAAATTGCATTTAAGAAATTGTATTTATAGAACAATTTACAAATAATAATTTTCTACTTTATGATTCTGGTTCAGAATAAAACAGAATCCTGAGAAACTTATCATTATTAGCAGACGGTACTTTTAAAACAGTTCCATTATTGTTTAAGCAACTGTACACTTTTTACGGTTTAAAGCAAAACACGTCAGTGCCTTTACTTTCGCCCTTCTTCCCAACATATGTATGTACCAACGGCTCTTTCGCGAATAAAAGAATTTAGAGCCTTCTTTATCACCAATTATAATGAAAATATTACTGTCGATTGCATTTGTTCCGCCAGATGTGGTCATCCAGGTCTTTGAGAAACTCTGTGATGGAGACATTTTTCCTCCAGATGCGCAGGAAATTGTAGATTATTTGGAAGACACCTGGGTGGGCCGTCTCGAAATTTTCCCCTTTTAAAGAACAAGAGGATGTCTTCCAAGAACTAATAACTCCGTGGAAGGATGGCATCGTGGATTTGAAGAACAAGCAGGGGCGTGTGACGTAAATGTTCGGAAATTTATTAATTTATTAACTTTACCTAGCGTTGTGACGTGGGTAACGAGGAACGCAGACACGAAAAATATACTTAGTCTATCTCTAATTTCATTAAGCAGGTACATAATAATTAAATAAATTATTCATAAAGTGCGTTGATTGTGAAAAATTTTAGTGAGCGTAAATCTGTGCATAAATATAAAAATAGTTCTACCAGTTTCTTTCTGTCAACAAAGAAATTTAATAATGGAAACCATTGACGACGATTTAATCTCCTGCTACTGGTGAAGGAATAGGCGAGATCTTCATGTGGTAAGCTAGTTTATCTTAACTGCTGCTATGTTGACTAACGTCAAGGTCTAAGGAGCCCCGTAAGCATTATTTTCTAGAACAGTGGTGACAGTAATGCTGCTAGTATAGATTGAATCACCCGGTATACTAACAATTAGAAAGCATTTAATTCAATATTATACTGTTAACCATTTATAGGTTATTACAACTCGGTCATTGACTTTTGTGCTTCCTCTTGCAGGGTCTCCTAGTTCATTATACTGAATCACAAAGCTTGGGTAAACTTGAGTATTCTCTGAACTAGGTTTGGTCCTGTCAGGTCATCTTGTGCATCAACGTAAATTATGATAACAAAGAGTTTATTATTTAGCCGGACGCGCGTTTTATCTTATATCTTTATCTCTTTGCAACTTGGTCATTGACCTATTGTGCTTCCTTCTAGTTTAATATACTGAATGCTAAAGAGGATTCTCTTACTTAGGTTTGATCCTATTCGGTCATCTTGTGCATCAATATAAAGTATGATAGCCAAGTTTATTATTTAGCAGGACGCGCGTTTTAACATGTATAAGATAAGAAAATTCTAATGCTATAACATTCTTTGGAAATATTAGTTTTTATGTAATTTTAAAGTTTAAACTTAACCTAGTCAGAATCAAACAATACGGTGCTGGCTTTAAACCTCAACCATACAAAAAAAAATATAGGGATTACGTTCATATATTGAAAAACATTGTCCTTCAGTACGATATTGGCACCAACATAATTGACAATATTAGGGGTCTAGCTCATAATTTATGATACTTATTTATTATATGAACTTAATTCGTTTTTCTATTTTTCTATAATGCAATTATATTATTTACTTTTTTATATTATACGTGTATGACTGTATAATTTACTGTGCATAATATTTATGTATATGACTTTGCTATGAAATTATATTATTATCGTATATCGTACGCTTTTATTTAATTTATCCTAGTAGTACTTTATTATTTCATAATTTCTTGGTGAATTGTCGATGCGGTGAATTTCTGGTGCAATGAATTGCTGTTCGGTGAATTGCAGTCGGTGAATTTTTATCTGGTGTCCTTTTATGTTCACCATTAATATTGTAGTCCCTTGGTGCTATTTGCAGCTGAGTTGCACAGAGTTTAGCTTGCAAATTTTTATTTTTTTACTTCTAACGGACGTCATTATTTCTTCATTCCCAATTCCCTGGTGGAATTCCATACTTTTACCTTGTTTTTATCTTATATTTTTAATTTTTGATGGTTCATGCTTACAAAATATCCTTAAATCCCTTCCCCATGGTTATTGTATAATCACGTAAATGTTATGATACTTTGTTTAACTTTTACATTAATTTAATTAATTTTTATATGGTTAGTTATTTTACTATTGTATAACCTCTTTTTGAACAATTTATATTTCTAGACATGAAGATGGTTATTTAGCCGAAACTATAGTTAGTTACTCACCATTAAACAGTCTATTATACGTAAAATGTATTCCATTTTTTTTTTAATATTAATTTCTAACGCACAGCGATAAAGTTTACATTTGCCGCACCCCTTATTTTGTTATTTGGTTTTTGACGCTATGAAAGACGTTTTCTGTATTACGTTTAATTACTTCCAATTAATGGTCAATTAAAAAATTTCCAACATATGGTCAAGACTAGTCAAGCATGCAAGTATAATACAAATGCGTGTTTGTCTTTTTTTTTAACGTTCAAAGCGAAATTATTCCAATTATTGCAATAAATATGGACAATAATAAATATTTATATTAATGTGTTTTTATAGTATCGTTATTATTTCTGGTCTTACATAAAGTTTATCAATAGTTATGCAAACGTTATATAATTACCTACTTTTACTATGTGATAGCAGTTTAGAATTGTCATTATCAGATTTGACTAGAAAAAAATTAATATCGAACAAAATTCTTATGTTTAATGTTTTGCATTATCTATAAAACAAACAGTTAGTATAAAAAATGTGGTTTATGATCAATATTATATACCCCGTCCAATTTTTCTTTTTTTAACTTTGACACTTGTGTCTATAACTCTGTAAATATTATAGATATGAAAAATTATATTCTTACCAAAGTTGTAACTTATAAAATTATCTTTAATTTAATTGTTAGCTTATTAATCTAGTGTCAATTTTAAACGAGATATAATCATCTGAATTGACAGATTCAAAATTAGTGATATTAATTACCAACCTTAGATGCTGGCTTAAATATTCAGAATAATTTGGGATTGTAACGAAGTTACTATTTTCCATAATAATTAAAATACATAAATTAAATCACGCATGGCACTGGAGTAGAATTAACTTAAAATTATGGAAAACCAACGATCGTTCGAATATATGGTCAGCCGTAGGCTCCCACCGAAAGATGGAGTCACTCGCGTACTTGTTTCCCAGATCCAGCCGACCTTATGGTATCACCGTCCTATAATTATAGTATTTGTACGATAATTAGAACTACTATAAAATTTCAAAGTAAATATAGTACGCACTTTATACTATAATTTTTATTTTTACAATAACAATGTACCAAAGGCATCTATTAGGACACCCTTCAGTCATCCATTTTTATCAGTTTTTTATGCCTTTCAAATGATTTTTGGGATTTTTAAGGCTTTTTGGGATTTTTAAGGATTTTCAAGACTATTAAGGATTTTTATTGATTTATAAGAATTTTAAACTCAACTTTAAACTTTAAGAATTGCTTAAGATTTTTAAGTAATTTTATTTCTTTAAGTATTTTTAAGGGTTTTTAGGGATTTTTAATGAATTTTTAAGGATTTTAGAGTGTTTTTAAGATTCTCTAAAGATTTTTAAAATTTTTTAAGAATTTTTAGGATTTTAATGGATTTTTAAGCATTTTAAGGATTTTAAAGGATTTTTAATGATTTTTAAGGCTTTTTGGGATTTTTAAGGATTTTCAAGACTATTAAGGATTTTTAGGGATTTATAAGAATTTTAAACTCAACTTTAAACTTTAAGAATTGCTTAAGATTTTTAAGTAATTTTATATCTTTAAGTATTTTTAGGGGTTTTTAGGGATTTTTAATGAATTTTTAAGGATTTTAAAGTGTTTTTAGATTCTCTAAAGATTTTTAAAATTTTTTAAGAATTTTAAGGATTTTAATGGATTTTTAAGCATTTTAAGGATTTTAAAGGATTTTTAATGATTTTTAAGAATTTTTGGGATTCTTAAGCATTTTCAAGGACTATTAAGTATTTTTAGGGATTTTTAAGAATTTTAAACTATTTTTAGGGTTTTGAATGCTTTCTAAGGATTATTTTAGGATCTTTAAGAATTGCTTAAGATTTTTAGTAATTTTATCTTTACCTATGTTTAAGGGTTTTTAGAGATTTTAAAGTGTTTTTAAAATTCTCTAAAGATTTTTAAGGATTTCTAAAAATTTTTAAGAACTTTTTGAAGAGTTTTAAGGATTTTAATGGATTTTTAAGCATTTTAAGGATTTTAAATGATTTTTGGGATTCTTAAGGATTTTCAAGAACTATTAAGTATTTTTAGGGATTTTTAATGTTTTCTAAGCATTATTTTAGGATCTTTAAGAATTGCTTAAGATTTTTAGTAATTTTAAGTCCTTATGTATTTTTAAGAGTTTTTAAAGATTTTTAGGGAATTTTTAAGGGTTTTAAACTATTTTTAAGATTTTCTTAAGATTTTTGAGGAGTTTTAATTTTTTTTTAGGAATTTTGAGAGATTTTTAGAGTTTTAAGGATTTTATTCGTTTTTTAAGCATTTTAAGGATTTTAAATGATTTTTAAGGATTTTTTGGTATCTTTAAGAATTGCTTAAAATTTTCAAGTAATTTTAAGTCTTTATGTATTTTTAGGGGTTTTTAGAAATTTTTAAGAAATTTTTAAGGATTTTAAAGTATTTTTTTAATTTTTTTTAAGATCTTAAGATTTTTAAGGGGTTTTAATTTTTTTTTAGGAATTTTGAGAGATTTTTAGAGTTTTACGAAAAAGTATTCACACGATGCCAGTAATATTCCAGTGGTGGCAGGATAGTGAGACTAACGCCAGCTACTGGATACGTCCAACTAAGGGCCATTTGCACCGACTAAATTTAAACCCAGCTTTGGAGTAAGCCTCGCTTTAAATAAAAATTCATTTGTACAGCCAGACAAACTTGGTTTAAAGTGGTCTAAGCAAAGTTTAAGTTAAACCGTCAGAATTGAGGGTTTTAATTTACAAAGCCTTATTTCATAAGGAAACTTTCATGGTTTCCAGCCATTTGATCCAAATAACAAATTTTCTATAGTGTTGTTACTTCTTTATGTTTGTGTGACATTGTTATAATCTTTAGTACTTTTTTTATACTACATCTTTTGTATTAAAAATACCAAATGAATTTCGATGATATTTTTGAAGACGATTTGGATGTTCTTGAAATAATTAATTTCGGTTTTTCAAGATAAATTTATATCCGAAATAATCCTTACGAAGAGCTAAGTGAACTAACTTTCCATATTTGGTTATTATATTTAATATAGTTGTTTTCTCTTCATTTGAAAAATTAGTGCTTCGTTAACGTTTTTCAATCATTTTGAAACATACAGATTACAGAAATAAGGCATGCGACATAAAATATATTATATTTTCACAGCCACTACACCGTTTTTGAATTTTTGTCAGGTTAGAATTTTTGTTATGAAGTTAGTTACAAAAGTGGTCACAACTATAAATAAACAAAATTAGCATCAATAGTTCGCTTGTACTCGCTTAAGAAAGCTCGCTTTAAAAAGGTGCGGTGCAATGATTTGGAAAATAAACTTCACTTAAATATTTAAGCGAGTTTTAAAAAACCAAGTTTAGATGTCGATCGGTGCAAATGGCTCTTAATGCTCCTTTAAGTTACAAGATAGTCAGTTAACTGGACGGAGAGCGAGTAGACTCGGATGGTCTTCTACTTTTTGCCCTGCGAATAGTGATTCAAGACGGCGTCAACTATCTGAATCTTCAACTAAAACTTTCTTCCAAAAAGTCTCCGAGGTACTTAGATAGTTTCTTTTTGCAATCTTACCTATTTTCGACGTTTTCTTGTCTTGTTATTTTTGTCATTCAATAAATCCGCTACAATATTAAGCCCTTCTTGTAAACTGGACATTCTGTAGAAGCAATTGACAGAATTTGTGCAGATTTCATAATTTTTTGTCGCCCACTCAGCTAAAGACTGACAAAAAATAAAAAGAAATATTTTATAGATGCTGTTCGTTTCTTTATAAAGTGTGACCCATTTTAATTATAATCGCCTCTGTAATTTTTTAGAGTGATATGGAGAATGCAAAGTTCTACTAAACGACAAAGTTTCATGACTTAAAATCCATTTTCAAGACCATGTTTTTTTTTTCAACACTGAAAACAGCAATATCATATTAGCGATTTTTTAATTAAAAAACTGAGTACGCCATTGAATTTATAAACATTCAAAAGAATTTCTACCAAAATTTCGTAAAAAAATGTTGTAGTTAGTTTAAAATTTTAATCTGTATTATGTTTTACGAAAATTTTATGTATGGCTTATGATATTTGTAAGCTCAAAAAATAATTATCTGCATTGTGGCCAGCTTTCAAAATTTCTGTCAATATTTTCGTAAAACAAAATTAAAATTGCTATAATTTGTTTAATAACTATTCTAACATTTTGGTGTAAGTTCTTTTGTATGCTTACAAATCCAGTGGCATACTCGGTTTTTTATAATTTTGCTAATTTTGGATTTTCAGTTATGAAACTTTGTGATTTAGTAGAACTTTGTATTGTCCACGTTACTATAAAAAAATTATTGAAATTTTTGAAATCGGCGTATAGTTTCAAGTAAAACGGGTCACACTCTGTTTTCTTGGAAATAATTTTAACCCTGTATGTAATACAGTGCAAAATTTTTAATCAACAAAAAATTAATAAACATCTAAAGAGATTTTATTAAATGATTAATGTTGACATTTAAAATTACCAGATGACTAGTACAAAAAATTTTTATTAATGTAATAAATTCTTGACAAAATGTTTTTTACTTCAATATTTCTATTTTTAACCGAATAGTAATTACATCTTAATTGTATAATTAACCAGGAGTAGTTTTTTCTATTAAAAAGTTTATTGATAATTATTTTTTTGTAATACCAGGTGTCCTATTATATTTTCCGGTTTTTCAAGAGCTTATAAACCTTTAAACGAATAAAAACACATATACATGTGGTTTTCATTCAAATAATTCACAATGATACAAGTTTTGTTTAGACTCATAAAAGTTTTTTTCTCAGTTCCGGTTAAACAAAAAACAAAATGACCTTTTTTGAATCTGGTTTGAAGAACAGATTTAGTTTCAGTGAAATAAAGGACAACATTTTCCTGTCCTTTATCGGAAAAAATCTAGTGATCTCCGTTACAAGAATTGTAAAGTCGCGTCCAACCTATTCCGAATGGTGCCGGTATTAAAAATATTTCAGTGTCTTCTGAATTATTGATAATAAATAGTCGAGATCCCTAATTTTCGGAAAAATACCACAACCTTCAGAACGATTAGAAAAGTAGTTAGATTTCAAAAAAAAAAATTTCCCAGAAGGAGCGGCCATAACGCTTTTGTTTGAATGTCTCACTAAATTGGAGAGTTTTCGAGCGGCGTTTATTCAAATGTTACATGATATCTTCTGGGAAGAACTATAGGGATCTCGCCTATTGTTGACTGCCGATTTTGCAAGCGCATATGCTTAAACCAGTGTTGCCAACCTCAGGGACGCGCCGTCCATATGGCCAAGGCCTTAAAGGCGCGTTTACATAAAACCAATACCGGCGGTGAAATTTTTTTTATATAAAAATTAGGAACGATATCATGAAACCTGTATTTTAAATCATTTTGAAAAATAGACAAGAACAAGGTCAAAAAATGTCGGTTCCACTGTGAATATATGCGTTTGCATTTTCGTGTGAATTATCAGTGCTCAAAACAATCTTAAATTGTCCAAAATCTTCTAAAAATTATTTAAATTAATAATAAAACGGTTTAAAGTTACTTAAATTGTTCAAAATAATCTAAAATGGTCTAAAATTGTTCAAAATCGTCTGAAATATTAGTAAAACGTTCTAAAGTTACCTAAAATGGATCTGAGGATTGTTCAAACTAATCTAAAATTGTCCAAAATCTTTTACAAATTGTCTAAAACAGTCTGAAGTTACTCAAACTCAAATTGATCAATTGTATTATTCAAAATAATCTGAAATGGTCTAAAATTTTCTAAATTAATAATAAAAACTTCTAAAGTTACTTAACTTGATTAAAGAATTTTTCAAAATAATCTAAAATGCTCTAAAATTGTCCAAAATCTTTTAAAAATTGTCTAAAATAATAAAAAACGTTCTAAAGGTATATACGTAAATTGATCGGAGAATTGTTCAAAATAATCTAAAATGGTCTAAAAATGTCCAAAATCTAAAAATTGTCGAAATTAATAATAAAACGGTATATAGTTACCTAAAATGGATCAGAGAATTGTTTAAAATAATCTAAAATTGTCCGAAATCTTCTAAAAATTGTCTAAAACGGTCTGAAGTTACTTAAATTGATCAGATAATTGTTCAAAACTATCTATAATGGTTTAAAATTGTCCAAAATGGTCTAAAATTGTCCAACAATGGTTTAAAATATAAATAAAACGGTCTAAAGTTAACTAAATTGATCAAAAAATTGTTCAAAATAGTCTAAAATCACTTAAAATTGTCCAAAATAATCCAAAATGGTCTAAAATTCCCGAAAACTGAACCAAAGTTACCTAAATTGATCAGAGAATTTTTTAAAAATAATCTTAAATTATCCAAAATGGTCTAGAATTGTCTTAAAATACATTAAAATAATAATAAAATGGACTAAAGTTAAATAAATTGATCAGAAAATTGTTCAATATAATCTAAAATAGTCTAAAATTGTCCAAATAGTATCAAATTGTCCAAACACGGTCTAAAATATTAGTAAAGTGGTCTAAAGTTACCTAAATTGATCAGAGAATTGTTCAAAATAAATTTCCTAAAATTGTCCAATTGTCCAGCGGTATGCATTTGGAAGAATATGTAACCTTTCTCCTCCTATTTGTTACGCCACTGACATTTGATGCTATTTTAATTTTTTTTGTATTGCTCAATGATTTTCACGTAAAATCCGCACAAATTGAACTATGTGAGATTGGGTGGTAATTTTGGCTCAATACATATAAAGGCGCCTATCATTATTTCGCACGACAGCGCTGAAGAGTACTTGGCGCGACCCTGGCCAACCTCATCCTAGAGTAAAATTACAAAAACACTTAAAAAAAGCTGTAGAAAAAACGATAAAGCTACATCTTTTTCCTATTTTGTATATGTTTATAGTAATAATAAATAAAAAATATGGGTTAGCAATCATAATAAAAAAACTTATGTGATTATGAAACTTTTTATCAAATTACCGAATTAAACTTGCTTGGAAATAAAACACGTACTTAAACAATAATGATTAAAATTTTAATTTCCGATTTTGTACGTAAAGTACCTTTTATTGTGGTTTATTTCCAAGTCAGACCCAACTTTGTTTTTTTAAATGAAACAACAGTAGATTAATTTGGTAACCTAAACTAAAAACTGGAAAGATTTTCAAAAACTATATATCTACAGTTAAAGCTGTAGGGTTGGCTACACTGGCTTAAATATTAACTGAGCAGTTATTTCTGCATCGATTTTATAAAACTTAATACTACCGGTTGTTAGCTGAAAGAAGTGACTTTCATTTCATTAGATAATATACAGGGTGTTAAAAAAACGCCACTTTGTGAGACAAAAACTTTTATGAGTCTAAACAAAACTTGTATCATTTATTCGTTTAAAAGTTATAAGCTCTTGAAGTACCGGAAAATATAATGGGATACCCTGTAGTTACTATGCTTATTTTATACACATGGTGTTATTGAAATACGTGTACATATTAAGGCGGCGTTAATAAATGGATAAGCATAGGGAAATTTTTGAACATATAAGACGGACTTTCCGGGCAATAAATATTTGCTTTTATAATGTTCTAATGGTATTAAATTAATTCTTGAATATATTGAAAAGTGAAAAAAAATTAAGAAAATGGAAAAAACAACGGAATTGTGAAAATTTAACTTCAAAAAAAAGCATCAAAAATCGCTATAAAAACTATTTCAGGAACTAGATTATATTCCCATTAGAGACGGCACATAAGAGATATTTCATTTTTTGCTTTCATTTACAAGTCTTATATGTTTAAAAATTTATAATTTGAACCATTGAAGATCACCAAAAATACATCAGAAACCTGTTGTTCTGTCATTTTTTTACAGTTCACGTTCTCGTACTTTATAGATGGCGAAACCTGCAAAATAATTATTTTGGGGTATATAATTCATGTTTCGTAACACAATGTTGCCGTCATATTTTTAAGTAGCAGAAAAAAGGATATTTTAATAGAAAATTTATGTCTTTGTTCAAAATATTTTTAAAATTCTGCTAAAATTACTATTTTAGTATAATCCCTAATGAAAACTAAGTTTCCTTTAGAATTAAAATTATGGTGACTAGATTTCAAAGTTCGAAATTTGAGAGGCTATTTTTAATATATTTTTTACAAATAAGAAACAAAACAGAAAAAAATAAGAATGAGAAAGGAACGAGAAAAAAAAAACAGAAGAATAGAAAAAAATTGAAAAAACCAGAAAATAGAATTAAAAAAAAAAACAAAAAAATTGAGAGAAATTAGAAAATATTAGATAAAAAATGAAAAATAAAATTGTAATTTACGGAAAAAATGAAGAAATCAAAACCCAAAAAAAAAACGCTAAAAAAGACGCTAAAAATCGTAAAAAAAACGAAAAAAAAAGAATAAAAAAAGCGCAAGAAATCGAAAAATATCACAAAAAATCGCAACAAAATCACAAAAAATGACAAAAAAATTGCAAATTTTCACAAAAAATAAATGAAATAAAAAAAAATAAGAAGAAAAACAGAACAATAAGAAAAAAAGAGAGAAAAATCGAACAAAATCAGAAAAATGCGAGAAAAATCGAAAATTATCGCAAAAACCATAGAACGACCAAAAAATCTGAAACAACTGTAACCATAAAAAAATGAAAAATTGAGAAATAAATGGCAAAAAATCGCAGAAAAATCAAAAAAAGTCGCAAATAATTGCGTAAAATCAATTAAATAAAAAAAAGAGAAAATATTAGATAACGAAATAATAGAAAAACAGAACAATGAGAGAAAAATGAGAAAAATTAGAAAAAATCAAAAAGCGAGAAAAATCGAAATCATCGCAAAAACCATCCAAAAAATCTAAAACAACTGTAACCATAAAAATGTAAAAAATTGAGAAATAAATTGCAAAAAATCGCAAAGAAATCCCAAAAAAATCGCAAATAATTGCGTAAAATCAGAACAATAAGAAAAAATGAGAAATAATTAAAAAACAAAAGAAAAAAATAGAAAACGAAAAACAGAACAATGATGAAAAATTAGAAAAAATTATAAGAAAAACAGAAAAAAACAAAAAAATTGAAAAAACCACAAAAAAAAACATCTCTATAAAATAATAAATGATATATAAAAAACATTATAAATAAGAAAAAAATCATACTGTAAATAAAGACAGATAGTAAGAGAAAGAGAGGGATGAAAAAATACAGAGTGTTCCATTTAAAATAATATAACTATGGTGCAGATCTCTTTATTGAGACTCTGTATAAATCAAAATAATTTAATTGTATCTGCAGCAAACATTTTTTACACAATCTTACCGTTTTCCATATAAAGACCAACCCGACGCGTTTATGTTGCTCCGCCCTGTATATTTCATTCTAAGGTTTTAAATAGAGATTAACAAAATATAATTATTTTTAAACATTTTTATAATATTGGTTGGTGTATTTATATCGATATTGAAGCTCAAAAGTAATCTGTTTTTTCCATATTCGTTTTCCTTGTTTCAGCTCAGAAATACAAATAAATTAAACTTAGTATCAGTTATAGCACAAATTAAAACTTGACAATTTTTTTTTACTTTTAGTAACATAAACATCATATAAAAATTTCATTAACTTACACCTAGGGCCACTTTCTTAACATTGTGTGCGGGGTTCTTTGTTTTGTCATCGACCAAAGTTGGGTACGAATCTAGATTTATGCCCGATTCGACTGATCCCGTTTCGCCTGACCAATTAAAATTTCCCGATTCGCCTGACGG
This sequence comes from Neocrepidodera transversa, assembly GCA_963243735.1. Lineage (NCBI taxonomy): Eukaryota > Metazoa > Arthropoda > Insecta > Coleoptera > Chrysomelidae > Neocrepidodera > Neocrepidodera transversa. Next base: position 17,887,697 of record OY725337.1, on the reverse strand, counting down.
CCTAAATTGTGGTAGAGTTTTGCCTGACCATGTACGTGTGTACGTTTTTCAAAATACATACAAAATTTGATTAATAATGATGCAAATTAATAATTTATCAAAAATTGAATAGTTTATAAAGAATTTATTTTAATTTATATTAAAAAATACAACTTCATTTGTAGTCTTTTTAATTTTTTATCCATCAAAACCAATGCATAAATATGAATTTTACTTAAAAGAAAAAAAATTTCAAAGATTCCATTCATAGGCGAGTTTATATATCGGATTATAGGTCAGTAGTTTTTGGCCATGCGAGTGTCATAAAAATCTAGGTACCTTATGGTCACTAAAATCCCAAATTCACTCAAAATTAAAACCCTTGGGCGGTCGTTACATCTGACAACTAAGCAAGTATTATTGCAGGATAATAATCATTTTAATTTTTACGCCATCTATCGAACATTTAGGTTATTAATAGTTTTTGTTATGAAAATCATGGGGTGCTAATTCCGTCTTAAAACATCTAAATTTTTAAACTCTCCTAGAATGTCTAAAATATAATTTTGAAAAAATACCTGAAATTATAGGAGTAATTGCATTTTGAAAATGTATGTCGAAAGGCTTGTTACCTGTTTATTTCTCAGGAAGAGGACAATTTTTATAGACCAAAATTTTTCCATTTTGTATATTTTTCTTTCTTTTTCATACTGCGTTCCAGAAATCTAAAAGTGTATTAAAAAAAAAACAAATCAGAAAACCGATAAAGAATTAAAAAATTCTATACTTAAACTTTTGTTTTTAAAGAAATGGTAAACATTTGGCTAAACATTGAAAACATTTGAAATTTATTGTTTTATTCTGGTAATTTTAATTCATTATTGTTAGAGAATGGTTAATAAAGCGTTTAAAATAGAAATTACTTCATGTGTAAAATTGTTTGCTATGTAATAAAATCATTGGCGCAACTTGTTTTTTTTTTAAATTAAGTAAAACATTATGTTCCCAAAAAAATGTTCATAGTTTGTTTTAAAAATATCGAAAAAAATAACATACGTTTTTAAATACAATTACATTAAAAGGGCATTTAGAAAAAAAATGTAAAATATTCCAAAAACTAAAAATCCATTAATAATTCAAATTATTTTATTAAACAGAAAAATTTGCATACATATAAAATAAGTTTTCCATTAAGAAGAGAAAATCAAAGAAACAGGAAAGGTTACATAATAAGACTTAAAGAAATATAAAATTCTCCTGAAGACATCCCTGTTAAAAAAAGGATATTAACAACATCATAATTAAAATATAAATAATTATTAAGTAACAAAAATAAATAATTGATAAAATTTTTAACTTTTAGGACCCAATCATTAGCACCTATACGATGGATAAAAAAAAATAAAATAAAAATGGCGTCTTAAGGGAAAATTTGACCGTGTACGTGTTTAAGGTCGTAGAATTCAAATATGTAGAAATATATGTCATTTCTGGTCAAACAGGATGTCGACAATATTTTATTTTTATTTAAAAAAATTCAAAAATAGCTCTATTATAATCGAATAAAATTTGGTATAAATCTATTAACCCGTTTAAAAGTTACATGGGTGGATAATGACCCATTTACACCCGGTATACTGTAGTAGATAATCTAGATGTATAGAAATTTATTTTCGTAACTTTTTTTACTTGTTATATGTTAGAATAAAAAAAATAATTTCCTCCTATTGCTTCATTCATTAATCTATTTATTAACTTCCTTTTATTAAGTGTGCGAAGTTTAAATTACTTTTATTAGTATATTTACGGAGCAATTTGTTAAAGTAAGGTACATGCACGTCTTCATTAATTTGATGGGGAGCGGCACCTTTAAGTCAATTTCCTTTTCGTCACAGGGCCAGCACATAAAAGCATCGTAAAAGGCCGTTAAAGGTCGTAATGATGAAACGAATTATATCTGGCTCGACGTTTGTGAGAATCTAGGTCAAGTTCGGTTTGCCTGACATTTGACATAATTGAATTTATGTTGTACTTAAACAGAAATTACGAGGGGATTGATCAATATTATTAAAGAAAAAATATATTTTAGATTTTTTTTTAGATTACTTTAAATTTAGTTTAGTTATTTGAAGGTCGATGCCCAAAATTATTTATATTTATAATATCTACGTGGATTGCAGCCTCGCATGGTTTTCTTCCAAGATTTATTGGGCCTAGTAATTACTTGAAGCGATTACGTTTTAGCAAAAGCAATTGTTAAACTAGTGTCATAGATGTAAGTAGTTGAGTTGGCAACATGGCAACAGCCAATGACAGTTGACGTCGGCATGCCAGGTTGACAATGGCTGACAAAAAAATAAATGGTATCTTTATTTAATTAAACAAACATAAGACAACTAGTAAATGCTATAAGTAAAAGTAATTGCTAGATCTTGACGTGAATAAAATTTTGAAGCGAATGCTGCTTTTGTTTTATATCTGTAGCAATTGCTGATTTGTTCAAGGGTCTAATTTGCATCTTTTGCCTTCTCAGCAGTGATATTTTTCATTTTTTATAAGCATTCGTGGTTATTTTATTAATTTAGTATATATAAAATTAAAAGTTTTTGTAAAAAAGAATAAAATCGTAATGGCAGATTTGAGTGCAAGTGAGGAATTTGACAGTGATGAAGAAATTACAGACAATAATTTAATATTTATGCAAAAACTACAATAAAATAAAATCTTTTTTAATAAATCACAAGTTCCGCACGTTAAAGTAGACAAAGAGGCAGTGTCTTAGTACAGCAATTTAAAGACATTTTTAAAACATGATAATGGACAATTAAATGTAGTTTTATGTTAAATGTTAATATTTGTAAGATACGCCACTGCGATTGCCGAAGTGATGAAAATATAAATAAATAAAGATTGTCAAAGTCAAAATTAAAATAATATTACTTCTAAAATTTAATAAAAAAATAAAATAACTGAACAGAGGCAATCGTAAGTGATCTTAAAATGTCTTAATTGTTATTATATTGTAGTTAATTTTAGGAATTGAGTTGTTTATATATTTTTTGTATAATAAAAGTACCGTCATTATACTACTCCAAGTCCTGCTACAGTTCAGTTAATTTGACTATTTTTAACAGCAGAGATAGAAGAGAAGTTTGACGTTAACAAGACAGGTAATAAACCAATGATCTATAAGCCTTGGGAAAAGTTATTATTAGATATTTTGGATGTACAATAGGGTATTTTGCAACATGTAAGAAAAAATCTAAAAATAGATATTTATGATAGATTTTGTAAAAAGGAACCGAGAAATGTTGATTTTTATTCATAATAATATTTTTTAAAGTTGTTTTTCAAATGTCAAAAACGCTATCCGCCATATTGACTTCCGACGTGACGTCATCTTCTAGTAAACTCAATAGGATTTTGTTGTGCTGTGTGTGTGTTAATTTTAATTTTTTATCCCGTAGTTTATTAAAGTCATATTTATGACACTATTCGGATTAAAAAAATTAATATAAAAATTATAGTGGTTCATTATCACTATAAGATTCACTTAAGGCATTTTTCAAAAAAGGGTGTAGTAGCCTATTTTTATGATGTACGTTATTGTTTCTTTTTTTTTGTTAAAAAAATATAAACTTTTGGGCTCTGAGTCTGTTGGAGCTGATGAAGAAATAATACTTGATAAGCCCTCTACATTATGGAATCTTATGCCCGAAGCTGCAGCTATTTCTAAAAGGACAATTAAAATATCAAATAAATTACCGGAAAAAATGATACCATGCTTGAGACTAATGGTCAAAAAATTGGGGCTCTTCATTTTTGCCTTCTTCCCCCAATCCAAGTTCAAATAAAATAAATTTTCAAGCAAACATGACCTCGATAATCTTGGCTCCCGGCCGAACAAATTTAATTTTTTTTTTCGGGGGTTGAGAATAGGCGGCCGCGAACAATAATTAGCTGATAACATATATCTCCCCCAAAGGGCCAGCTCGTAGAATCGAAAAAAATATTGAAATTTGTTCGACCGCTACGAAAATCTACTTTTAGATTCTTGGAGCTGGCCCTTTGGAGTAACGAAAAACTTTATCTGAATAGTCCTTCCATTACTCTATGTAATCAGCTAATTTTTGTTCATGGCCGCCTTTTCTCAACCCCCGAAAAAAATATTGAAATTTGTTCGACTGCTACGAAAAACTACTTTTAAATTCTTGGAGCTGGCCCTTTGGGGTAGATATATGTGAACAAAAAATTTTGTCTGAATATTCTTTCCATTTCTCTATGTTATCAGCTAATTTTTGTTCCTGGCTGCATATTGTCAAACCCCGAAAAAGAATATTTAAATTTGTTCGACCACTACGAAAATCTACTTTTAGATTCTTGGAGCTAGCCCTTTAGGGTAGATATATGTGAATGAAAAATTTTATCTGAATATTCCTTCCATTTCTCTATGTAATCAGCTAATTTTTGTTCGTGGCCGCCTATTCTCAACCCCCGAAAAAAAATATTTAAATTTGTTCGACCGATACGAAAATCTACTTTCTGGTTGTTGGAGCTGGCCCTTTGGCGTAGATATATGTAAACGAAAAAATTTTGTCTAAATAGTCCATCCATTTCTCTATGTAAGCAGCTAATTTTTGTTCGTGGCCGCTTATTCTCAACCCCTGAAAAAAATATTGAAATTTGTTCGACCGCTACGAAAATCTACTATTAGATTCTTGGAGCTGGCCCTTTGGAGTAGTTATATGTGAACGAAAAATTTTGTCTAAATAGTCCATCCATTTCTCTATGTAATCAGCTAATTTTTGTTCGTGGCCGCCTATTCTCAAAGCCACAAAAAATATAAACAAATTAATAAAACGAGAAAATTTGTATGAGTAGACCCCAAATTGGCAGAATGAATTTGTGAAAGTAGACTGTGGTGGAAAAGTGGCGCTTGGAGTTGGCCGATATTAGCTGGGAGCTGACCGACCGGGAGCTAAGATTACCGAGGTGCAAACATGACTTGAGCTGAACACTCTCTACCTAGATGAATACATTTTTTACTATTATTAAATTTTGATCCTCCAGCTAATATTTTACAAAAAATCTTAAACTGGTTAATTTTCCATTCTGGTTCAATTATCAAAGTCCTATTTTTTGTTTTTGGCAAGTTTGTGTATCAATGTTTTGACCTTGACATCTTACATGATTTATAGAATATTTCGAACACAAACAAAATCTAATTTTGAAAAACAGACACGGTATTTAAAGTGGTTTTAATGGGTCAAGACCAATAAATAGTATATTTGTAAATGTTATACAATAATTTTAAATTTAAAAATTTATATTGAATGGAATTTTTGAATTTTGAACTATTTTCATTATATTGGGAAACATTCATATTGATGTAATTAAATTCTAGAGAGAGAAAAAGTCAATTAAGAACTGTAAGTGTGGCCTAAAAAATAATTGATAAAGACAATTAAGAAATTGAAATTAAAAATATTTTATTGTAACAACTTAATAACAGAAAATACACATATATTTTTTTTTATCTTTATTTATTTATTTTTCTGTTTCAAAATATGAGGTCCGAGATGACACACCTGAAAATAAATAAAAGACACATATGAACAATTATTATCATAGATATCGTAGATATCGTTTTCTCCTTTTAATTGTACTTTATTAAATCAATAAGAACATAATAATTATTAATTATTTAAATACCAATTCAGTTAATCAATATACACTGAGGGGCAGAATCACGCAACAGTGTTTTGCAGTATTTCAATTCATTAATATTAATAAATATACACTTACGGGCAGAATCACGCAACAGTGTTTTTGATTATTTCAATACCAAGGATATTAGGGGTAGAATCACTCAAAATATCCTTCTACCAGCACTAGGGGCAGAATCACGCAAAGTGCTTAACAAATGGAACATCTACTGAGTACTAAGGGCAGAATCACGCAGAGTACCTGTTCCAACAATATTTAAACAGTAAATATTAATATATCCACACTGAGAGGTAGAATCATGCAACAGTGCTTCAGTAAACATTTAAATATTAAATAATTTCCATAACTGTATCAATAGCATAATTACGACAATATTAACATTATTTTTATCATTATGTCGAAGTTAAGGTAATAATAAAATCAGTAATAATAAAATCACTATAAATAAATAGTAATAAAATTGCCATAAATACATAATAATACAATTGTAAATAAATAATAATAAATATTCAACATTTATACTAATAAGAAAAATACATTTTTACAGAACCTTATTTTCTGTGTCACCCCAGAACTTTCCCGGCTCGACTGTAGAGAATATGATTATTTAATCAGAAAATACTAAACATTACATTAATGACATAAGCGGGCGCATGCGCACATTATATAGCACACTATTGTCATTCTGGAAAAATAAAAAAAGACGAAAAGCCGAAACGTGTATATTTTTCGCCTTCTAGCGAAATTATGGGGAATTCTAATACGATAATAGTTGAGCAATTAAACATAGTAGTTTATTCTGACAAGAAAAAAGATTGGAGCTTATGGAACACAGGAAAATTAAAAAAGAATATAGTAAAAAAACAAAATAGTACCTAATAAAGTGATATCTTGGCCACAACTCTTTTTTTTATTATTTAAACTATGTTATTTTTTTTTCTAAATTGGATTCCAATCCACATTTTTAAACATAAAAAAAAATCCTGGGTCTATTTTTAAATTTTGTTTCGTTCGGAATCGTCGTAAAGGTTTTAAGTAGAAGTTATGACTAACAGTCCGTGTCGATCGTTTGCAAATTGGTATTTAAAAATAACCTATAAATCAGTCTATTTTTGCTCAACCAATAGTCGAAACTGCACTACCTTTAAATTAGCTTATAATCTTTTTTAGAGAGGGTGTAGCCGCTTCCGTTTTCCTTGACATAATAAACTAAATAAATCAAATTTTAATGGAGTGAAATATAGATTTATAGTTAAGAGCAATTGCTTCGCGCTCCAACACAGTCAAAACCTTTAAATTTCATGCATTTGGTTTTACTGATAGAGAATACAATACTGAATAAATTTCACTACTTTTTGTTTTGTAAAAAAGAAAAAGGATTAATCTACAATTTCGTCGAATTTTTTTTTTTTTTTGAAAAAACCAACCATTCCGCCTGGAAAAATGTAAGGTTTGGTGATATTATTAAAAATAATAAAACTTTACTTTACAATTACTATATTAAAAATGTATTATTAAAAAAAAAGAATTCGAGCAATCTGCAGATTCATCTTTCCGTAATATAATGCAAAAAACAAATTAAATATTCAATTCGACATGAGCTTCTAATCACTAAAATACTAGATATCGTTCTGTCTCTAAAGTAATTATAAACAAGGCAAATATTATCCCTACTACTTAATTTGTAATTCTATCGTTAGCCGACGTTCGTAGAGTCTCGGTTTCGATCGGTTTGTCGGGGACGTTATTTAAAGAACAGAGTCGGACTCCAGGAGTTAAATTAAATATTTTAATTCAAACCAAACGAAGTAATTTTTAGAATTAGTTGTAAATTTTGAAATGTATACAGTGTGTCCCAAAAATAAAATTATTGTAAGATGTATACGGTATGTCTCAAACCGGTTTTTTTAGAAATACATTTTCTAAATAGTTGGTATATAATATTTGTCTTTAAAACTTTTTTTGTTTTCAGAAAATCTCTTAGTTTATACCAGTAAATATCAAAAAAAAACTTCTTGTAAGATATATAGAGTATGTCCCAAAAATGAAAATTCTTCAAAGTTGTATACAGTATGCCACAAAAATGAAAATTCTTATAACAGCATGTCAAAAAATACAAGTTCTTGTAAAATGTATATAGTATGTCCCAAAAACGAAAATTCTTATGACAGCATATTTCAAAAACAGAAATTTTTTTAAGATGTATACAATATGTCCCAAAAATAAAAATTCTTGTAAGATATAAGTATGCCACAAAAATGAAAATTCTTATAACAGCATGTCCCAAAAATAAAAATTCTTGTAAGATATATATAGTATGTCCCAAAAATGAAAATTCTTATATACAGAATGTCATAAAAATAAAAAGTCTTGTAAGATCTATACAGTGTGTCTGCAGTTGAGTTTTTTAGGAATACATATTCTAAATAGTAGGTATATATTATTTGTCGTTAAAAGATTTTTCCTTTTCAAAAATCTTTTGATATTTTTACCTACAGTATGTCCCAAAAAAAATATTGTCAAATATATACAGTTTGTCTCAAAAAAGAAAGATCTTGCAAGTTGTATACAGTATGCCGCAAAAATTAAAAATTGTTCGATTTTTATTCGTCATTTACATTCTTCCCTCTTTTCTTAAGAAAATATCGTTTATTCCTTAGCCCCATACTTTCCGATAAAATGAAAATTTTTAAAATATTCACAAATAACACCGCGAAACTAACGGCACTAAAAATAATCTCAACAATACTGGGCTTGAAAATTTCTTGAGTCCGTATTTCAAAAGTCGACACAAAACACCGTGGTTGAAGCGCTGTTAAATAAAATGTTTGCGTGAATCGCCTCGGTCGCTTAAAAATTTGTGGTGGGGGTCTCTCAGGAGAAATTTCCCCTTTATCTGAGATACGGTGCACGAAGAAATTGCTCTTAAGGAGCTAAAATGTATCAAGTATAAAAAAATTTAATTTAACATTCGCGTTTTGTTTTCTTTTCATAAAATTGAGTTACTTTAGTTTCCTTAATATAATATAGTCTTTTGTTTTTAAATTTGACATTCCCATTTTGTTTTCTTCAGTTATTTTTTATATTATAATAGAATATAATAGATTTTTTTTACTATAATATTTGTTTTTTTTTTTCAGATTTTAAGTTAACAAAATGGCTAAATACCTGTTAAAAAGGTGCTGTTTTTGTGGATCGTTAAGAACTGGTACCCTCATTTCTGGATTAGGAGCTATAGTAAGTTCATAAAACTTTCATATTATTTTCATCTAAGTGACAACAAAAATACTGCGTACACTAAAAATTTAAATTCTATGATAAAAAATATCGAGGCCTATGATCTCGATACCTCGTAAAATATAAAATAAACTTTGGAAAGAAATTAATCCTGTTTTGAGAAATATAAACTCTAAATGAAAACATAATAATACGTATAAAAAATGTACAAATTAATAATCCAAGATAATCCTTACCCGGTAAATCCTTCCCGGATGCATAACACAGGGAGAATATTGAAGCAATGTAGAAAATTCAAAGTATTTTCAAAAAGAAAAACATAAAAAGAAACAGGTAGCGCTTTGATTTTCTAATTTTCATTCTCTTGATATTCCTCTAATTTCATCAAAATCAAAGACAAAAAAAATTGACTCGAAAAAACGGAAGGTTAACCACTTTGAATTTTTTGAAAAATGCGATGTCTCCAATTTAAATGAAAAATTTATTCAAAAGGAGTATAAAGTGCGTGGATTTCGAAAAATGAGGTAGTTTTTCTCTAAAAAATTTATTAAGTGAGTTATCGATTTTTTAATAATGCATGGACGCGCTCTCGCCACTTTTTTAAATTGTTAATAACCCCTAAACTATCGGGAATTAAGAAACAAAACTTGAACAAAAAATTAAAAAAAAACAGGATAAAAGAAACAAGTAGCGCTTTGAAATACTAATTGTCATACGCTATACATTCATCTAATTTCATCAAAATCAAAAACAAAAAAAATTGGCTCGAAAAAACGAATTTTTTGAAAAATACGATGTCTCCGATTTGAATGAAAATGTATATAAAAGTAGTAAAAAGTGATTGGTTTTCGAAAAATAAAGTAGTTTTTCTGTAAAAAATTTATTAAGTGAGTTATCGATTTTTTAATAAGGCATGGACGCGCTCTCGCCATTTTTTTAATTTGCTATAACTTATCCCCACTTTTTATCACTTTTTCTCGGCGTTTCCGAGCTCACTGAGTCCGGAAATCCAAACAAATCCTGTCCAGACGTCTGGATATCTGTCTGTATGTAATCACTGTAAATTTGAACGGAAGCTCCGATCGAGTTCCGGTTTTCAATTTACTGAGTTAGTTTTGTCCAAGGAAGAACCCTATTAAATTTAAGCCTGATCAGACCGGCCCTTCCGGTACACATCATACAAAATTAAAGTGGTTTGCATAGAAAAACTTTTTTCCAATTCAAATTTTTAGAACAAAATGTCAAACGGAGTTTACAAAATGTTGCCGAAATTATTGACACATTGTTTGATTTTTGGTTGGCTTTTTTACAATTTTTTTGATTATTTTCGTTTTTTCCGTATTATTTTTCATTTTTTTTTTATTATTTTTCTTTTACTTTTTCCTATTTTCTCATTATTGCGATGTTTTGTTTTTGTTTCTGTTTTTTTGTTTGATTTTTTTTAATCATTTCTCATTGTTCCGTTTTTTTTTTCTTTTTCTAATTTTTTATAATTTTATAGAAATACTTTTTCTGATTTTTTCCCATTTTTCCTCTTTTTTGTCATTGTTTTGTCTTTTTTTCTATTTCTTTTTTTCCAATTACTTTTTTTTCTATTTCTTTTTTATTTTCTAATTTTTTTTCTTTTTTTCTTATTCCTATTTTTTTACGATTTTTTTGTCATTTTTAGTAATTTTGTTTCGATTTATTTCAATTCTTCTCGATTTTTTTCATTTATTTTTTTTTATTTTTCTTTTGTTCACAATTGTTCCGGTTTTTGGTTGTTCATTACGATTTTTCCAACTATTTCCGGTTTTTTGCTATTTTTTTGATTTTCTTTAATTTTTTCCATATTTTACAATTTTATTCTTCATTTGTTTCCAATATTTTCCACTAATTTTTATTTCTTTTTCGATTTTCTTTGATTTATTCGACTCTTCTAATTTTTTCCCGTTGTCACCAATTTTTTTGATTTTTTTTCTTATCCTATTTTTTTCTATTTCTTTCTTTTCTTTTCTTATTTTTTTATATACTCCGATATTTTTTTTATTTCTCGGTTTTTTCGTATCTTTTTTAATTTTTTGTTATGTTTTTTTGTTGTTTTTAATTTTTTCTCTTGTTTTTTGATTTTTTCAAATACCTTCAGTTTTTTCCTACTTTTTTCTTATTTTTCAGATTTTTTCAATTTTTGCCGATTTCTTTCGGTTTTTTTTTCAATATCTTTAGATCTCTTTCGATTTTGTCGATTTCTTTTGATTTTTGTCAATTTCGTTCGATTTTTTTTTATTTTTTATTTCTATTGATTTTTTCGATCTCTGTCGACTTTTGTTTATCTTTTTCGATTTTTATCGTTTTTTTTTTCAATTTCCTTCGGTTTTTGTTGATTTTTTTCGTTCTCTTTCTTTCAATTCGACTTTTGTTGATCTTTTTCAATTTTTATCGTTTTTTTCACTTTCTTTCGTTTTTTGTTGTTTTTTTTCGTTCTTTTTTTTCGATTTCTTCGAATTTTTTACGATTTTTTTGCCATTTTTTGTGATTTTCTTGCGATTTATTTCAATTCATATCGATTTTTTCCATATTTTACAATTTTATTCTTCATTTGTTTCCAATATTGTCCAATGATTTTTTTTTGTTTTTCGATTATTTCCCATTTTTTCTTATTTTTTCGATACTTCCAATTTTTTATTCGTTTTTCACTAAATCTTTTGATTTTTTTCATGTTTCATTCTGATTTTTTCAACATTTTTTAATTTTTTGATTTTTTCTCATTGTACTAATTTTTTCCGATTTCTTTCTTTTATTTTCAAATTTTTTCCTATCATGCGATATTTTTTTGAATTTTCGGTATTTTCGTATTTTTTTTCTGATGTTTTTCTGTTGATTTTGAATTTGTTCTATTGTTTTTTGATTTTTTTTTACATTCCTTCAGTTTTTTTTTATCTTTTGTTTATTTTCTGATTTTTTCGATCTCTTTCGGTGTTGTCGATTTCATTTGATTTTTGTTGATTTCGTTTCATTTTTTTTATTATTTTTTATTTCAATTTTTTGTTCGATGTTTTTTAGACTTTTTTTTATATTTTTCGATTTTTGTCGGTTTTTTCGATTTATTTCGATTTTTGTCGTTTTTTTTTTATTTTTTTCCATTTCTTTTATATATTTTTCGATTTCTTTTGAGTCGTTTCCATCTCTTTCGATTTGATTTTTTTTCCATTTTTAATATTTTTTTCGATTTTTTTTTGAAAGTTTTCAGATTTTTGTTTTCTTATTTTAAAAAGTGAAAAAATTCCCTAAGAAACTTATTTCCTAACGGGATCCCCCAACCAATCAATTTTTAATAGATTTTCGGTATTTTTTAGATGGTTTATAATTATTGTTTTAATAGTTTTTGTTGTCCCCCTTTTTTTATTTTGTTTTTATTTTTAACAGATAATTATATTTTTTTCCTATTTGTAACGAATAACTGAGGCCCAAAAGCATCAATATTAGTTTCGTGATGGCGAAAAAAAATTCTTACCCTCACTTTTTATCACTTTTCTCGACGTTTCCGAGCTCCCTGAGTCCGAAAATGCAAAATGTATGTCTGTATGTCTGTCTGTCTGTCGTATGTAAACACTGTTGAGCGATAACTTTTATTGATTTCCTGTTTTCACTTTACCAAGTTAGTTTTGTCCAAAGTAGAACGCTATTGAATTTGAGCAGAATCGGACCGGCCCTTTCTGTAGCCATCATACAAATTAAAGTGGTTTGCATAGGAAAACTTTTTTCCAATTCAAATTTTTAGAACTTTTTCCACTTCACATCATGTATAATATTTCCCTACATGTATATGAAAAAGGAGTAATGAGATGAAAATTACTTAAAATAAAACTAAATAACTGAAACGAGAACGGTTCCAATTTTTGCTTCGTTCTCACTCTAAGAAAAGAAGTTATTCCGGACGAATTCATGACAATCCTTCCCCGGCAATCCTTCTCCGAAAAATCCTTTTCGGACAATTAAACTTAATAACTTTTTATCCAAACTACATTATTTTTATTATTATTGATATTGATATTAGTGAACATAAATGCGTTTCTTCTTTTATATGGAAATATATAATTTTTCTTTTTTAGATTCTGTCTATCATAGGAATAATAATAGTCCTTGCTGTAAGAGTTGATTTGAAAACTTTAGTTTTTGACTGGTTACCAAAATGGGCAGGTTTGTATTTTTATTTAATATTTAAAAAGCTATTTTGTAGTAATTTAAAAATTTAATATGTTTAAAAAAATATAAATAATAATAATAATAATAGTATGTTTGTTATTTCAGTTCAATTAATTATCGTCCTGAATATGGTGATGACGATAATATTATCAATTTGTCTCATTATCGGAGTAGCAAAGGTAAGTAAAAAATTTATTTTTTAAGGTAAGATTAAAATGGATAAAATACTGCAGAGCAAAAAAAAGTAGGTTCATAATGCAATCTTCTGCAAAAAATGCTCAGGGGTGTCCAATGAAAGCAAATTCAAGTTGGAGGGACAGGGGGCGCCATACGTTTTATGAATTATCTCGCAAATTGTGCATCGTACGAGAAAATAATATAAACCATTCTTGTAGATAAAAATATTCTCTACAACTTTTCTTTAAAACTTTTTTCTGTATAATGCATAGGTTTTTATTTATAGCGCTCGAAACTCAGACTTGCGCAGTGAAATAGAGTAGTACTTTTCATTTGCACCCTTATTATTATTATCATTATTATTATTATTATTATGCGTTTTATGCATTGTTGAATATTTTCTGTGCACCACGAGTCACATTTCCACTAATAATTTACGAGGTGCAAGTTTTGAAACTATAAATTTTACGGGAAAAGGGTTTCACTGCCCAAGTCTGACTATAGAGCGCTATAATAAAAAACTATACATTATGTAGAAAAAAGTTTTAAGCAAAAGTTGTAGAGAGTGTTTTTATTTACAAAAATGATTATTACTATTTTTCTCGTAAGACGCACGGTTTTCACAAAATGTGTTTTTCAAGATGGTGGCTGACGCTCGCGTCCCACCCCCTGCCAACTTGAATTTACTTTTAGAGGACACCCCTGAATATGTTCCAACAATTTAATCGAGTTTGTAGAAGAATGGCTCTTGGACTAAAAATGAACCTTTTATCAAAAATTGCACAAAATTGTAGAAAATTATCAAAAATTGTCGAAAATTGTTAAAAATTATCGGGCATTATTAAAAATTGTTGAGAATTATTAAAAATTTTCGAAAATTTTTAAAATTATCGTAAATTGTTGAGAATTATTAAAAATTATCCAAAATTATCAAAAATTCTCAAAATGTATTAAAAATTGTCGAGAATTGTCGAAAATTGACGAAAATTGTTGAAAATTGTCAAAAATTATCAGAAATTGACAAAAATTGTTGAAAATTATTAGAAATTTTTGAAAATTGTCAAAAACTCGAGAATTGTTAAAAATTGTGCAAAATTGTTAAAATTGTCGAAAATTGTTGAGAATTATTAAAAATTATCCAAAATTATCAAAAATTCTCAAAATTTATCCAAAATTGTCGAAAATTGTCGAAAATTGACGAAAATTGTTGAAAATTGTCAAAAATTATCAGAAATTGACAAAATTTATTAGAAATTTTTGAAAATTGTCGAAAATTGTTAAAAATTGTCGAAAATTGTTAAAAATTATCAAAAATTGTTACTGGATAAAAAAACAATTTTTTAAAACAAAAAAAAAACGTTAATTAATTGATTTAAAAGCAATCATGAAAAATTCAACTGTTTTATGGGTTGCAACCATCCTAAGGATTCATAATTTTTTGTCCCATAGTAATTTTTTACAAAATTATTTGTTTAATAATTACACCTACTTTTTTGTTAAATAAATAATTAACTATTAAATTTTTACTAATTATATTTTTATTTGCCCATAAATAATAATCAACATAGATAAAAATAATCAATGTAGCAAATATTTATATTGGCCTCTGATTTCCTGTAAACATCGTTTTAATATCGAAAACCAAATATACATATTTAATGATTATTATTTATGACATTTGGTATATTTGTTTTAATAATATTTTACACATTTTTAAATTCATAATAGCAAGCGATCACTAAAATCTCATTCACAGAAAATATATATCGTTGTCGTAGTGCAAGAACACACAAAAATGTAGTTTTGACTAAATACAAAAATGAACAAATAATTTTGTTTATTATTAGCTCTTCTTTGAAGCACCGCGATGTTCAGCACCAGTTTCATAAAAATTGGGACAATATATTAGATTTTTTCATTACCCGCCTTCTGCTTACCCCGGGGTGTAAAACCTATCGTTATTAAGTTGCTCCAGGAGCTCATAAATTACCAAATCCCACAGTAAAGAAATATTAAATATTAACAACTGTATGCTTTCACCCAACAACTAATCAGCTTCAGCTTTTTTGGTGGTACAGCATGATTCTTTTGCGTCTACCTACATGTGCTGTTGAACACCAAGTCGTGCTACAGCTGTATTCATTGATCTGAAAGGTGTGATCAAATTCACCCTCTATGTTCAGAAATACTGCTAGAGCTATATCCTTGTTACTTCATACAGCTTCTATCCTTGACAAGTTGATTGATTGCTGTTTTTCAGAATTTGTCAGATTTGTCACCATGTTTTTGTGATGTGGCATGAGTTTTTCCTGTGAGTAATATTTCTCAGATTTTGGAATAAAGGTAACTATGGCTTTCTTCCAGATAACTGGAATTTAGCCCCTTGCCAGATATGTAAATCACCGGTAGCAGCAATGCCGTAGAGCTGGGAATATGCCATCCTTTCTAGCTGTTAACTTACTTAGAATTACAGTGATAGTGTAAGGGGAAATGATTCTTTCACTTTTGTAATGTGTAGTTTTGTTTTTTTCCTCTTTTATCTTCAGGCGTAAATACCCCTAAACTGAAGAAAGTATAGAAACATTTAAAAAAAAGGAGATATATGAATGGTATTTTCGGTAAAAATGAATTTGGTGTATTCTTGAATTACGCCCACGATAGTACCTAGATTTTGGTACACCCTATATATAAAGAACTTTTCTGTCTGCGTTATTAATAGATGTTTCTTCTTTTTTTAGCGAAATTGGTACTTGATGATACCATGGGTGGTACTTGGTGGAATGTTGGCTGTTGGTCTTTTGGTTTCAATATTAATAAACAGCATCAAGTTCTACATTAATGGAGATAATTTAAATGGCACTTTGTGGTTAGTACTGGGATTAATATCATTAGGTGAGTAAACATTTTGAAATTGAAATTTAAAAAAGACACAATCCACAATTTTTGTCAAGTGTCGCCAAGCAAAAAATGTAATTTTCAATTATCTATAATTGAAAAAAATTACAAGATGTTTTAATAAAAAAAATATATCTAAGGCAGATCTTTCATTTTGGGACAACCTATATAATTTTAAATTGTACTCATATAAACCTGCATTAAATAAATTTTTATAAACCATTGAGAACAAATTTCACAAATTAAAAATAGATAAGTAAGTGTAAATTTTTTTGGTGATTATTATTTTTTGTTTTAGTTGTTTATTGTTACATGTGGTACGTTTCGTACAGTTTCTTTGCCAACCTCAGAGAAGAATCAGAAAAGGGAAAATATTCTAGAGACCCATTCAGGAGGCAACAAATCTAATTTAAAAATAAAATCGAATGGTTATTTTATATAAAAACAAACAAAAGTTAAAAATGTATATTTAATAACAATAGATATTTATATCGATGTTAAAAATGTTAAAAAATAAATGAATCTCCGCTTTTAATGTGTTAAAAATTAAATTAAAATGACACCTTAATATGCGTATAAAATTAAGACTTATTTATTTATAAAAATTCTTAATCAACTTTTAATTTATACCAATACTTGATAATATTTTATTGTATATACATAAAACATATATTTAAGTTAAATTTATAATCTTGTATGTTATTTATGAACAATTAACATTATTTTTTTATTGTGTGATGCCATATTAAATATATTTTAATTTTGTCTTGTTTTATTTTATCATCCTTAAATAAAAAATATTTTAAAACTATAAAATCATCAGCATCTTTTCTTTCCTGTTTTTCAACATTATTATTAATGTGAAAACCAGTATGGGCATTAATAAACATAATTAAATTTAAATTAATCGTATTGGTTATTTGCAAGACTTTTAACACAGTTAAAGGATATTGTCACTACTAACTAAAACTCGTTAAAACCCTCCCCTTACCCACCCAAACCAAAACTACACTTTTTATCACTCTACGTACTTTTCGCAATGTTAGAAAAACTGTTTTAACCTAATGATACTAACATAATTAGCGAAACGTACGCAGAGTGATAAAGGAGTGTAGTTTTGGTAATCTGGGCTTTATGATCTCGAAAGATTAAAGGTTTATCTTCTTTAAAAAAAATCCTTTCAGAGTGTGAAAATTCTTCGTACTATAAAAATGATAGATAGTCACGACATCTATCGTAGGTTGAAGGGTACTAACCGAACAAGCCGCTTAATAGGATAAAATCCTCTATAAAAGCGACGAACCAAGTACAAGTTGGTGCCGGCAGATGGTGGATCCCATCCGCCATCGTAATGCTCTAAGGCACCACGTAATTACATCAAACAAAAACAGAGAGAGTAAGTTTTTGAAACTAGACACACATGAAACATGTATGGTAATGGTCGAAGTGTATAGTTTAAAAAAATTCCCCTTTCTGTTTTTGATTCGAAAATTCTTCTTTACTACTTTCAAGATATGCAACATTAAAGGAAGAATATTACCAGATTTGATTATAAATTGTGGAAGAAAGAAAGACAAGTTTTAATATCGGAAAATACGTTTACGAAAATGAAAGAGCTATTCAATGTTCATCCAAATAACATAAAAAATATAGGTCAATCTATTTAAATAAAATGAGAAAATGTTGGTTCTGAGTTTTAAATCATCCTGTATATTAGATTAAGATTTTTTCGAGAATTATTAAAATCGAAGGAAGTAGAATACTTTTCAAAACTATTAGATGGGAAAATTACAAATAATGTTTCTCTCTTCATATACAGGACGCTAAATATACATCGATTTTGACATAAAAACGGTCTTAACTTTTAAATCACCCGGTATTGAGGTAACAAACCCTATATTGGACGTAAAGGTTAGCAGATTTCATATATGCAATAAAAAATACAGTATTCCATTAAAAAAATTATAACTTTGGTCTGGCACTGACTGAATACACTTTTTGTATATACTTTTTTTCGTAACTTCAATAACAGCGAACTAATCGAGCTTTGCCACACTAATGCGTCACCCTGTATATTCCTTCTATATCGTCAACAGACGGCAGCATTTGAAATGTTTCAGCTCAGACCGTTTTCTCTGGATTATTCCAGTATACATTCCTACTATAACGTCGAAAAACGGCAGCCCTATCATATTCCTCAGCTCAAGCCGCTTTCTCTCGATTAGTCCAGTATATATACCTAGTATGGCGTCGATAGACCACAACCCTATAAAATTCCTTAGCTCAGACTGCCTCCTCTGGATTATTCCAGTATATATTATATATGCCTATTACATTGTCAACAGACGGCAGCCCTTGAAATGTTTCAGCTCAAACAGCTTTTTCTTTATTATTCCAGTATACACCCCTACTATAGCGTCGACAGACTACAACCCTATAAAATTCCTTAGCTCAGACTGATTTATCTGGATTATTCCAGTATATATGCCTATTATATCGTCAACAGACAGCAACACTTGAAATGTTTTAGCTCCGACCGTTTTCTCTGGATTATTCCAGTATTTATGCATTTTTTTAATACAAAACCATAATAAAAACAATATATAGTTCAGAAACACTTGTATACAATATTTTCAAGTCGACACATCTTGTCTCTTTCTCATGACATTTCTCATTGTGCATCCGGAGTGTACTTGGTGTTTATAATTTAAATAACCTAATAAAACTTTTAAAAAACTTAATAAAACTTCAAAAAATGGCTCGGCTATTTATGAAAACACTTACTACCGATACTCTTTGTTTGCATATAAAAAATCTTTAAAACAAGGATGGAAAATTGATGTCTATTAGTAAATGGTCTAAGGAAAAATCTGATAAGCTTCTTAAAATCCTAATGGGACTTTTTTTTACTTTGCTTTTGACGAATTCTTTCACCAATTCCTTTGGATCGATCTTGCTAGCTAGTTGGTTTTCTATGGATATTGAGTCAAATCCTTTGACTCTTTTTTGGCTCATGGTACTTCAAAGGTAAGTTTTTATGAGCTTTACTTTTGAAAAACTCCTCTCTGCACTAGCTACATAGTGTGGCAAAGTGGGCAAGGTTCTAAATGAAAATTCATTTCCTAAATTATGCTCATGGATGCATTTAGTAGTTGTTGTAGTGTTAAATGATTATCGAAGTAACGACAAATGCGATTCAGGTCTAAACAAATTCATAAAGTGTCAATGTCTTTATCAATATTACATTGATCTCGATCTTGCCCTCGCTCTTTTGTTAAGGCCTGTTCTAAATTCAGGCAAAGTAGCTTGACCTCAACTGAACTTTTGTTTTTAGTTCATGTATACATATTATACAAAAATCCGGATTTCAAATCATTTTGGAAATTCTGTCCATAAGTTCATTAACATTTGGGTCCAAAGAGGGTATTAAAAATTAATTTTGAAATCCTCTAAGAGGTCAGATTCAAACTCATCTCTTGACTCATAGTCTAACGTTGTCTTTTTTGTTCATACGTGCATATTCTCTTGCTCAAAAACTTCTTCTAATGCAGCTTCCACTGCTAATTCTTAAGCATTGACTAACACTTTGTTGAATTCCAAAAACTGTTCTGTTCTTTTCAGTTGGGTAACTACTCTTTTCTAAAGTATCTTTAGTTAGATTTACAAAACTTGCACCTTGAGATGTTTTAAGTACCCCAAGTGCTTCTGCCTTGGTTGTAGTACTACTGGAACCTATATGACAGAAATCGTCAAAGCATTCTTAAAAAGCAGCACATATACTTAACTACTGATATCGCAGAGAAATTAGTGCATCAATTCGACTGGACCATCGAGTATCACTCAGAAGTTTTATTATTGGCAAAGATGATACATATTGGAGTAGAACCTGCCATCGGCGTTAATATGCTGAGAAGAATACCTAAATTCGTTGTACATGGTACTGCAGGATAAAGTATTTGCATAAATCTACTGCGTATGACTCACGGCCCTAGTAAACTCCAATATAATAAAAAAAAATTGGCTTTTCCAACTGAAAACAATATTTCCCTACGTATGGTACTAGCCATTAGTTGAACTAGGTCATTTTGTACATTTTTCAGCAGATAATGAGCATATTTATTTTCATCACTCCTAAGAGTGTGATGCCTTTTGGGCCACACAGAATAACCTTAAATAATAACGTATTGTAGTTCATTAAACTAGTTATAATTTAAACAATAAAAAGGGAGACTTAAATTATACGGAACAGTTTTAATGCCGGCCATTGCCCGTAGGTCAGGAAATGTTTATTGTTGGCTTTGCATGTATAGGTTGTTATCTCTTTGAGAGGGGTCATTCTTGATTCGATGAGTTACCGATTTATTATATAATAATAAACATGTACCAGCCAATAAATTTGTTGTTGAAAATATCTACTGTTTATCTTCCCAACATTGAGGAACTCTACATGGCTACCTTATTATCCCACATCAAAATAGGATCAAACATTGCACGATATTCAATAATTTTGAGAAAGTTGCGGTTACCGTGAACATTCAGTTTTTCATTGGCATATTTAGCCAATAAAATTGTTCTTCTTTTAATTTTATAACGAGGGTTTTCTTCAAGTTTTTTTTTCATTTTGTAAGGTTATTAAGCGGTTCAATGCTTTTTCATGTTGGATAATAATGGAAGAGATGTTGCACCCTTATAAAAATGATTTTGTCATAAAGTAGCTTTTACGTCGCAATCGCTATAGTTTAAATTTAAGTTACACAAAAACATATCAAAATGTCGCCATGCCGCCCCTGAAAATTACAGCCCTAGGCGGCTGCCTAGTTCGTCTATAGGGCAGAGCCGGCCCTGAAAGTAGTCAAAGCATAGCATTACTTTAAAACGACCATAAACTAGATAAAATAAATTTACATGTTGGAAGAGAAATATTTATTTTTATTATGGTTTTGCGTTTCTTAATCGGGTTAAGTCTACCTTAGAAGGAGAGAATCGTGAGTTCCTGGTATCCATTATTCAGATATAATGTTCGCTTGAGATATTTCAAATGTCATTCGGAATTGTACACAGTGTGTTTAAATTCATTTAGTTTTTTAATCTGGTGATAAAACTTGGGACGTCCCGTATTTCTTTTTATTATGGCCCTGACATCCAATTCAAATGCAGCCATATAAGTAAATATTGTTTTAAGAACATGCTTATCATTATTAATGATTTTGTGCCTATAATGTTTTTGCCTTGAAACAAGAACTTTATTTTTTTTTTTTTATCCGAAAACTTGTGGAATAATTTTTATCTCTTCGGACATATAAAAGATGCCGATAATATTACAGTAATTCAAAATGTTTTAAACTCTACTTATAAGTACTGGTTTATTTTTAAAATTATAAATATTTTTGTAAATGTAATTTGGTTGTTAAAATTTTGTGTATGTATATAAAAAGAAAAAATGGTGTTTGAGATAAAAGGGAAAGTAGCTCTTATAACAGGGGGAGCTAGTGGGGTAGGATTTGAGTATGCTAAAGCATTATTAAAAAATGGATTAAAGGTAAGAAATTTATTAAATTTAATCTATCTGTATGTAGAAAGTTCCAACTGAATTTCTATTTTATCAAAAAATTTCGATTTATTTAACAAACAAAATGATCTTTTATACGAAAAATAGAGAAAACAGTAAAAAATAGTGGAAAATATGGGAAAAAAATAGAAAATAGAGCAAAATAGTGAATAATTGGGAAAAACAGGGAAAGATAATAACAAATATGGCAAAATTATGAAAAATTGAGCAAAATAGGGGAAAAACAGAGAAGAATGGAAAATGGCCAAAAATTAAGAAAACTAATTAAAAATGGGAAAAAAATTTTAAAAAATAGGAAAATTAGAGAATAAATATGGAAACATATGGGAAAATACTGAAAAATGGGGCAATATAAATAAAAATGAAGTATATTAAATATTATAAATTAATAGAGATAAATATAGAAAAACAGAAAACAATAATGAAAAACAGAATACCTATAATGAAATAGAAAAAATAGCGAAAATTGGAAAAAAATAGGGAAAAATGGGGAAAATAAGTAGAATTGGATAAAATAATAGAAAACATAAAAAATAGAGAGAAATGGGAAAAATAGAAAAAATGTAAAAAAATTGCGAAAACTAGAGACAATAAATTGTAAAAGTAAAAAATTGGGGCGAATTTGGAAAAAGAGGAAAAATTAGAAAAAGATCAATAAAACACTGAAATTAGAAAAATACAGAAAAAACGATAAAAAATAAGGAAATATATGAGAAAATAGTGAAAAATGGGGGAAATAAATAAAAATACTAAATAGGGAAAAATAGATAATAATAGAGACAAGAAGAAAAAAAAATTCCTGTCGGTAGGGTCGACAGGGGAGGTAGATTTCTATTGTCTAAATTTGAGCATCCTTCCCCACTCCACGATATGGTCAGATCGAAAAAAGTTTCAAACAAATAAATTTTATAATAATTAGGACATGAAAAAAGTCTAATGACCTGTTTCAATATTTTTAAAAATAGCGGAGATATGAATTTTTTGAAATTTCAACCCCCTCCAGTTCCATCCCCTTAGGTCCGATTAAAAAAAGTTTCAGACAAATTAATTTTGTAATAATTAGAACATAAAAATAGTTTTATGAACTGTTTCAATATTTTTGAAAATAGCGGAGATATAAATTTTTTGAAATTTCAACCCCCTTCAGTTCCATCCCCGTGGGTGGGATGAAAAAAAGTTTTAGACAAATTAATTTTATAATAATTATAACACAAAAAAAGTCTTGTGACCTGTTTCAATATTTTTGAAAATGGCGGAGATATAAATTTTTTGAAATTTCAACCCCCTCCAGGTCCATCCCCTTAGGTCCTATTAAAAAAAGTTTCAGACAAATTAATTTTATAATAATTAGAACATAATAAAAGTTTTATGAACTGTTTTAATATTTTTGAAAATAGCGGAGACTTAAATTTTTTGAAATTTCAACCCCCTTCAGTTCTATCCCAGGCGGTCGGATGAAAAAAAGTTTCAGACAAATTGGTTTTATAATAATTAGAATATAAAAAAATTCTTGTGACCTGTTTCAATATTTTTGAAAATGGCGGAGATATAAATTTTTTTAAAATTTCAACCCCCTCCAGGTCCATCCCCGTGGGTCAGATGAAAAAATGTTTCAGATAAATTAATTTTATAATAATCAGAGCATAAAAAAAGTCTAATGGTCTTTTTTTAATATTTTCAAAAATGGCGGAGATCTGAATTTTTTGAGATTTCAACCCCCTGCAATTCTCACCCCCTTAGAGGTAGAATACCCATTTGCAATACCCAATGAATTACTGCCCCAAAAAATTTTTGTACCAAATTTGGTGTCGATTGGACAAAAATTGCAACCTCTATCGTGCCGGAACGGAATGTCTACACATACATACATACAAGAATCGGGGGAAATGGGAAAAACAGGGAAGTTGGGGAAAGATATAAAAAATTAAAAAAAAACAGAATAATATATAGAAAAGCAGGGAAAGAGACCGAAAATGGTAAAATAGCGATTAATAGCGAAAAATTGGGAAAAATAGGAAAATGTAAGAAGAATATCTTATCAGTACAATTTTATTTAATTTTTGGTATCAATAAACAATATAAAAGTACCTTTAAAGAAACGAAATCATCTATTTTCTTTGGTGTAAAAAAACTAGAATAATTTAAAATTTTTAGGGTGTAACTCTGGCTGATGTAAATCCTGACCTGGGAGAAGCAGCAGTAGCAAAAATTTCAACACAGTTTGGATATAACAAAGCAATATTTTCTAAAGTCGATGTTACAAATATCAATCAATTAGAAGGTAATAACTAATTTTTATTTTATTTTTTTTACATAGTCGAATATTGTAGATGCATTTAAAAAAACAGTGGCTACTTTTGGAAATATAGATATAGTATTTAATAATGCTGGAATATTAAATGACGCTATTTGGGAAAAACAAATTTCTATAAATGTGGTAGGTATTTATAAAGAAGATTTTTTTCTCATATTATATAAAATAATAATTGTTTCAGAATGGAGTTATACATGGTATGTTACTAGCTCTTGAAAATTATTTGCCTACTTACCAACAAGGCCCGGAAGCATTAATTGTAAATATTTCATCAATAGCAGGCGTAATTGGAACAGCGCACGTTCCTGTATATGCCGCCACAAAACATGCTGTCATAGGTAAACTATTATTTTATAAAGAAAAATTTTTAAATTCACTCAATTCTTACCCAATAATGCGTTTTCTAACCTAGTTCTTTTATGCTCTTTTATAAATCGTTGCGGGGCACCCGAATGACATATGCGGTACTGGCCAAACTTTTGACATACAGGAATATTATACATGATGTGAAGTGGAAAAAGTTCTAAAAATTTGAATTGGAAAAAAGGGCTGGTCCGATTCTGCTCAAATTCAATATGGTTCTTCCTTGGACAAAAAGTGAAAACCGGAACTCGATCGAAATTTTTGTTTACATACAGGCAGACAGACAGACAGACAGACATCCAGACATCCGGACAGGATTTTTTTGCATTTTCGGACTCAGGGAACTCGGAAACATCGAGAAAAGTGATAAAAAGTGGGGGTAAGAAATTTTTTTCACCATTATGAAACCAATATTGATGCTTCTGGACCTCAGTAATTCGTTACAAATAGGAAAAATTATAATTATTTCTTAAAAAATAAAAAAAATATATAAAAATGGGGAACAACAAAAACTATACAAAAAATAATTATAGACCGTCTAAAGAATAACTTATTAAAATACCGTAAATCTATTAAATCCCCGTAAGAAAATAAGTTTCTTACGTTGTTTTTTTCACTTTTTAAAATTTTAAAATTATAAAACAAAAATCTGAAAACTTTCAAAAGAAATCAAAAAATATATAAAAGGAATGGAAAAAAAAAATCAAAACAAACAAAAAAAACGAAAAAATCGACAAAATCGAAAAAATCGAAAAAAACGACAAAAATCGAAAAAAACTAAAGAAAAACGAAAGAGATGGAAAGGAATCGAAAGAAATTTTAAAAAAATATAAAAGAAATGGAAAAAATCAAAAAATATCGAAAAAGACGAAAAAAATCAACAAAAATCGAAAATCGAAAAAATAAACGACAAAAATCGAAAAACATCAAAAGAAATTGAAACAGATGGAAAGGAATCAAAATAAATCAAAAAAAATATATAAAAAAATTGGAAAAAAAATCAAAAGAAATCGAAAAAAACCGAAAAAAATGGACAAAAATTGAAAGAAATCGAAAAAAAAACGAAAAAATAACAAAAAAGGAAAGAAATTGGGAAAAAAACGATAAAAATCGAAAAAGACCAACAAAAGTAGAAAGAGATCAAAAAAAATCGAACGAGATCGAAAGATATCGAAAATACAAACGAAAGAAATCGACAAAAATCGAAAAAACTAGAAAAATAAGAAAAAATTGAAGGAATTTGAAAAAAATCAAAAAACAAGAGAAAAAATTCAAAACAACAGAAAAACATATCAGAAAAATGAGAAAAAAATAAGAAAAAACCGAAAAATAAAAAAAATATCGTAGTATATAAAAAATTAGAAAAGAAAAGAAAGAAAAAATAGAACAATAAGGAAAAAAATCAAAAACATTAGTGAAAAACGAGAAAAAATCAGAAGAGTCGAAAATATCAGAAAAATCGAAAAAAAAACGAAAAAGAAACAAAAATTATTGGAAAATATTGGAAACAAATGAAGAATAATATTGTAAAATATGGGAAAAAAATCAAAAAAATTGTAAAAAAAATGGAAAAATGCATAAATGCAAGAAATCGAAATATATAATTAGAAAACGAAAGAAAAACAAAATAAAAATACAGAACAATGACAAAATGAGAAGAGAGAAAAAAAAATAGAAAAAACGAGAAAAAAAAAACAAAGAACAATGAGAAAACAGGAAAAAGTGAAAGAAATATAAAAGAAAAAATAATGAAAAGTAATATGGAAAAAACGAAAATAATCAAAAAAATTGTAAAAAAGTGCTAAAATCAACAATATGTCATCCCCATCCATTTCGTAAATTCCGTTTGACATTTTTTTCTAAAAATTTAATTTGTATGATGGGTACAGGAAAGGCAAGTCCGATCCTGCTAATTCAATAGGATTCTTCCTCGAACAAAACTAACTAGGTAAAGTGAAAAACGGAAATCGATCGGAGCTTTCGTTCAAAAGTTACAGTCTTTACATCCAGACAGACAGACATCCAGACGTCCGGACAGGATGTTTTTGCATTTCCGGACTCAGGGAGCTCGTAAACGTCGAGAAAAGTAATAAAAAGTGGGGTAAAAAATTTTTTTCGCCATCACCAAACTTATACTGAGGCTTTTGGTCCTCAGTAATTTCCTTCATCCTTTAAATCTCCTCTCTCGATTTTGAAGCAGTTCAATAGATTTAATTTTTTTTGTATTCTATTACAGGTATTACTAGATCCTGGGGTGACCCTGCATTTTACAAAAAATTTAAAGTCAGAGTCGTAGCTGTATGTCCTGGTGTAACAGATACTCCACTTATTAGTGAAATGCAAGGAAGAAGTCTAGGGGATCTTTATGAAGAAAATGGTAGAGAATGCGTAGGACAATGGGCAGTACAAACGTAAGTACTTTTTTTGCAAATATTATTAAAAGTAGTCAAAATGACCTTTTATTCCACTACTATTAAAAGTAAATTGTCAGATGTTGCTTGACCAATCGGCGGTGACTAATCGGCCAATTGTCCTAGATCTGTAATTTCATTTAAAAAACAGTTTGTAAATAATAATTTTTTCACATGTTGAAAACATTTCAAATAATTAAAAAAGAAAAAATATTATTGTCACTTTAACCAACTTCTAACTAAATTTTAAGTAATTTCAAATTAAATATTTGTTATAGACCGGAGGTACTTGCAGAAGAAGTCATGAAAGTGGTAAAATATGCACCTAATGGTACTACTTGGATAGTTGAAGGAGGTGAACCACCCTACCAATATGTATTTCCAGATAGAAATAAGATGAAATATAATATAATTTCACAGTACGCTCAAATAGAATAAAACATGTATATTTTAAGTATATATGTCTATTTATTTAAACATTATTTAATTTTAAGATTTTCAAAGTAAACATTTGTCTTATTTATTATTACTTTTGTTAAGGGGGAATCGTTTTTTTATGTTCATCAGTGCACTTTTTAAACAATTTTTTTCTGCCATTCCGCATTATAAACAGTATATATTTTATAATAATTATAATTCTTTTAAGATATCATTTGTTGTTTATAGCAATATTGATTTGAGGAAGTGAAACATTTTTACCTCTCGCCCTTCAGATAAGAGAGGTATAGGAATCATGCTAAAAATTGGGTAGTGAGTTTTCAATGGATAAACACGTTTTGGGGTCCCTAGAATACGATTTTAATATTTTCGCGATGATGTCTGTGTGTGTGTGTGTGTGTTAGTGTGTGTGTGTGTTAGTGTGTTAGTGTGTGTGTGTTTGGATGGATGTTGTAGTAACGATAACTCAAAAACTACTGAATAAAAAAATTTGAAATTTTGCATACAGGATTCTGATACCCTAGATTAGATCTGATTAGATTTTGGTGCAAATCGCACAACCGGAAGTGGCAGTTGCTATGGGTGATGACGCCATTATTATACAAAACGGCGATAAAGTTTTACACATATATTTTGTATACCCTATAGTTTATTTTCATCTCATTAAAATTTTCGAAACTTTTGCCATTGTTGCCAGATTTACAAAAATATAATTTTTTTTCATACTTTTTTGTGTCAACCTGTAAATTTTTGATTCAAAAATGGCGAGAGGTCATGTGCTGGCCACATCAGATTTTTTTTATTATTTTTATGTATAATTCACATCTTGACATAAGTAAACTTTTAAATTTATGTAAATTGCAAAAATCTTAAACATTAATAACTAAAATCACCATTTAG
This sequence comes from Neocrepidodera transversa, assembly GCA_963243735.1. Lineage (NCBI taxonomy): Eukaryota > Metazoa > Arthropoda > Insecta > Coleoptera > Chrysomelidae > Neocrepidodera > Neocrepidodera transversa. The sequence goes on along the minus strand of OY725337.1, from coordinate 17,859,502 downwards.
TCGAAGATGCAAAAAATCAGTAAAAATCGTGATAAATTAATTTTAAAATTGTGATATTAAACAATGGGGACGTATTATGTAAAATATTTAAATTAGCACTTAAAAGGTATTAAATATGCCTACAAAAAATATTTATAATTTTTTTAAACCTACATTATATAAAAAAAAAATAAAAATATCTACACTAATTGATAATACTGTCAAGAGATGGCAGTATATACGAACTGAATTCCTTACTAAATAAAGGCCAAATGTAAATATGAGAAAAAAAGAAAATTATTGTTTTTTATTTTCGCCGTGACTAGCAGTACATCGATTGTACTTGTTTACTTATATCGTACATAGGAAAATAAAATAAACTAACTAATTTTTACATCTCTAACTTTGAGAAAAAAAACACTTCACTGTATAAATCAAACTGATTACCAGTCACTATTTTTATGCAGTATTCAAGAAGTTAAAAAAACAAAATCTAATTATCATTAATTTTGGACAAAAAAACTCTTTACTGTACAAATCAAACCGGTTACCAATCAATATTTTTATATGTTTTTTATAAAGCTATAAAAAATAAAAAAGTTGGCCCTACCTACTGGGAATCAAACTCCGGCCCTTTTACACTGAAACCATATACTAACGCATAAAACCAACGTTACAGAAACATTATCAAACTTATCAAGCAGATGCGCCATCATATATCCATACATCCGATGTACTGCTAGTCACATCGTTTTATTTTTGACTTTTCACTATAACATAACCTATTTGTTTGTTTCGCTTATTTCTTCTTTTTTTAAATAGTATAAGCCACTAAGGCTATTTGGTTTAGTAATACTCGACAGATAACTATAAATTATGCCTTTTCATGCCATCTACATTACTTTAAACAAATTAATGTAGCTGACGTCACTCGGAAATTTTGAAAATTTATATCTTGGTAATCGTAGTGTTTCAAAGTTAACCAAGCCTATTTTTATGAGTAATTTTAAGAAGATTCTCATATACTACAAATAAATTTGCTCTTGCTACCGCATCACACGTCCTCATTATTTCTGAAAGCACTGAAAGTAATTATTTGTGTTATATTAGAAATATAATTTTTCATCAGACATTGACATTCTGGTTGTGTTAATAGAAATATAAGAATGTAATGAAGCTGTTGAGACAAAGATGACAGAAAAAGTATTGAACATGAAGAAAATATTAGACCTAACAAGACTGATACACATTCCTGTGTCACCCGGTATATACTCTATTAAAAATTGAAATTAAAACAATCTCAAAAAATAACGTGTCAATAACTTAAAATATTACTTAAACAAGAGGAACTATTTCAAGCAAATTATAAAAATATTTCCATATTCATTTGCAAGTACTTTTTTTGTTAATTTATTGTCTTGTCAAAAATCGATTTCATAACTATTTGATTCAATGATTTATACCGTCTCTTTTTCCAATGCGAAGTGTAAACGTACATTTTATTTAACAATTATAATATACAATTATTATACCTTAGACAACAAAAGTGATTCATTATTAATTCAAGATCATGAAAAAATGAACAAGAATCGTTTAATTCTGTAATGTATGTTGCATAATATACATTAAAGCACAGAAACTTATATCGTAGCGACATCTTAGAAGAATACCCGAGTTCATGTGTAATGTATGTTGCATAACGATAAATAATCTTGTTAAATTGTATCCCCACATATGAGGCGATAACTTAGACTTGGCAACATCCGTTTGATTTTTTACGGTTTTGATGCTTTACTATTCTGTCTCTTTCTGGTTTTGACTCTTTACATTTTGTCTCATTATTTTTTGATGTTATACGGGTTTGATCGATTGGCGCTTTGATAAATTGGGATTATGATAATATAGCGTTCTGTTTTAATACTATTTTGAGTTTATAAGAGTTTGATTTATTGGTATCTTGATAAATGAGTGTTTTTATATTTTAAGTTTTTGATGTATTAACTATTTGAAGTTTTAACGTTCTGGTTTTTTAGTATTTTGATATTTTATTAATTTGATAAAATATCTATCTGATTCTTTAATATTTGTTTTAATACGATTTGATTTTTTACGGTTTTGATAAAATATCATTTTGCTATTATAGATGTTTGATTTTTTACTAATTTGATATAATAACGTTTTGAAAAAGTATCTGTTTGATCTTTTAAATTTTGTTAAATTGTGCCCTCCCGATATTTTCCCATTAACGTTCTAAATACATTTATAAATTAAATATTTATTTTTTAAAAATGAAACTACGTATAAATAAAAATTCAAAATGAAAAATATAACGTCGAACTTGATTGATGGCTTGTTGTTGAATCATCCATTGCTTCTTGATTTCTCAGCTAGTAAACTCTTCAAGGAGAAAACAAAAATAATGGTTTAACGAAAAATAACTGCCAACAATCGCGAAGAATTAAACATTTTTGAACATTGTTAACAAATGACTTGAAATCATAATTTAATGTCAATCTCTAAAGTGACTGACAATATGTAGGGGAAAAGTCCCTACAGATATTCGTTTGTAACAATTTTAGCAAAATTGCGAAATATTGGGAATTTTATACATTTTACCCGTCGCAATATTGAGAATGCTTTATATTAAGAATTCTTTTGATCGCATTATCAGGAGCACAATTTGGGTGTCGTTTACCATAAAATGCAAATAAGTGTTACATTTTATAAATAAGTGATTTAAATAGGTAGTGTAATATACTATTTAAATAATGGATGAATTAATTAATTAATTGATTGATTATTGAAAAAATATTCAATAATATGAATATGTTGGGATACAATTCACTGTTGCATTCTTCCAGAGCTTCAATAGCGCACGATGGACTGTCAATTTCATTCTTTTTTGTTCAGTAAATTTTCCACAATTCAAATTCTGCTTCAAGTACTGATGATGCTGGTATGCACCGTAAGTTAATTTGGCGAATTAGTTACTTAAACCTGGATTAGATTATGATTGGAAACAATATTTTAACAGCCAAATTTAGATTTAGAAACTAAGTAACTTCAACTTACAAAATATCATTTAAACTATAAATCAAAAAAAAAACTTAATTGCACATTAGGCATCATCTCGGAATCTTGACAAATTTAAATATTTGTGGAGATCAGAGATTTTTTATATTGGAGTTCTGCTTTTAGCAGTTCTACTTTCAAGAGTTTCTCTTCTTTCTCGCGGCATAGATTTTCCTGTTGTTGTTTTAAAATGTTTGATTTAATTTTCTTTTCTTCACTAGAAAAGTTTTGATCTTGAATACATTGTTCTATTTGTTTCTCAACCAGCGTTAATCTTTTATCTAACAGCAGGTTATATTTTTCTGCTACATCTGAGGAGGTTAAAACTCGTACTTGCCCCATTGGCCTTCTTCGATTAGGAGTTGACCTCAACGAAGATGATGGTTTTTTTACCACAGTTGAATTGTTTTTGCTGGGATGTTGGTTTGGTGTGTGGGGAGAAATAACTTTTAATTTCTGATTTATAGGCCCCTGGAGGCCAGTTGGTGGGCATCTTTCTATAGGCTGCCTTGCCGGAGTAGTATTTGTTGGCATTAAAATCCCTTCGCAATCAGTGACATCATAAAGATAATTTCATTCAACTCTTTTTTTTTATTTTCGTACAGCCTTTTTAACTGTTCGACCTTCCTATAACAAAGTATAGGTGCTGTACTATTAAACTCTTCGGTAACTCGCTTCCAAGCTACTAATTTTTCTTCATTTGAAACTTTGTTTGTTTTCTTGTCTTCAATAATATTTGAATACTTTAAAAGTATCGTCATAAGACTCTGCTTTTCAGACGGAGAAAAATTGGGGATTCTTTTCGTATTTTCACTAATTTTTAAAAACTAAAAAAACAATTCTTATGACGCTAAAAACACATTCAAGAATGACGAGAAATTGCCAATTTAGACGTTTCATATCTGTCGATACCAACGTTGTCCGATTTCTAATTGGAATTAAATAATCTACCCATGGTTAAATTCAACTAACGGTGCATTCAGGTGTAAGAGACAGATCAGCTTTTTTCTCATACCCTTGGCCATCCATATTTTCGTTGTCCAGTCCCACACTATAAAAAAAATGTATTACAGTAGTAGCTATATGTTCTCCAGTTGCGTATTCTAAACGAACAAATCCTAAAAAATCTTCTCTTGCGATATAACATGTTTCACTTTTATTTGTATAAAATACAGAGAGAGATAATTGTTCATGGCCCGTTATTTCTATGGTTTCGTCTATACGAATATGAAAACTTTTGCTTCAAAAACCTTACTCACAATTTTTTTAAATTATTTCTCCACATATATTTATTATTTCGTTTTAAATGGTTTGGCTCATGAATGTAGCGTTCAAAGCCATATTTTCTGTGTGCTTAAGTAGCTTTTAATCCCCATACTGCATTCTCATTCATAATAAAGTACTTGTTATTAACTGGGTCTGAATCACTTGCAGACAAGGAGCCAGAAGCATTGGTACCACTCAAAGCAAGTTCTTGATGCCCACAAAGCTTAATCGTTTCAATAATCGAAAATAATTTGTCGCGGTTTTCTTTAATTTGCTTCAGCCTTGAAGAGTCTATAACATTCTGTATGTCACGACTTGGATCATTAGTAATGCTTAAAAAGTTACTTTCTGCAATCATACATTCTTTGTGATATACATGATTTTCATGCATTTTGAAAAACTCCATTGCATCTTGCCAATTTTTAAATGGTTCTGTTACGAAAGATTTTAATTTTTGATGTTTACCTTTACCAGCCGTATCTCTTGAAAATATCACACAACACTTGCAAAGCACTTCGTTAAATTTTGTGTAAACTATCTACTGGAAACGCGATAGCCAGTGTCTTTGAAATTTCAAATTTCTTTTATCACTAGCTGGAAAAACATATTCAGAATGAAACGCAATTTATTTTTTTGATCTTAATTTTTTTATTTAATAAAGTGATTTAAGCTCAATTATTTAATTTTATGGTTCATTCCACGAATAGGATTTGAAATATATTGAAAAGTATAATATTAAGAAAAATTTATTGGGCGCCAGTCGAATTGATTTTTTTTTTATGTTTTTTTTTAGAAACAATTGACAAGAAAACTACAATATATTTCAAAATCCTTCTTTTTCTTTTCTTTAAGGATGTAAGGAAATAAAGATCGTGTAATAAGAAAATTTGTTTATTTAAAAAAAATTATTTTGACCAAATTAAAATATGTTTTTATTTTAAGATATACTTATCTTGTATTCTTCTTTTCGATCTTTTTCTTGGTTTCTTCCAATTTTCTACTCCAAAGAAATAGCAGGTAGCTTCAAGAAATATTAGTAACCGGTAGCTCCAAGAGATATTATAGTAGGTATCTCCAAGAAATATTTATAGCAGGTAGCTCCAAGAAATAATTATAGCAGGTAGCTCCGAGAAATAATTATAGCAGGTAGCTCCGAGAAATATTAATAACAGGTAGCTTTGAGAACCAAGAACCAAGATGGCAGGTAACTACGAGAACCAAGAACCCTAAAAGTTTACATAAGATATAAAATATGTCTTCGGTTTATAAATTTCCGGATGTAGTGGTCTCTGTTGGGTTTTTTTTTTAGAAAAGTTTATCAGAGTAGCAAAATATTACATTACATAATTTCTTTTTTAAGTGAAACAAACAAAAAATTAAATTAAATTTTAAGACAATCTGTAAAACAAGTTTAAAATAGATTCTCTTCTTGTAATCAAAAGCTAAATAAAAAGAAACAACAGACATAAGGCAATTTATATTATTATTAAAGGTAAAAAGTAAACTTGTTAGTATTATAAAAATATATATATATACCGGCATTAAAATAGCAATTAACAAACGTAAAAGCGTCAAAATAATTAAAAGAGATATGAGAGAAAATAAAGGAAAATACATTATAAAATATAAACTTACCCAGTTTAACACAAGGGGAAGATAAAAAAATTCAATGTAAGATATGACGGTATACGATAAAGTTTTTAAGTTAACAATAGAGGTGGAAATCTACGGTCGAAATGGCAATTGATGATAACAGAACCGGAAATAAAATTAAATTTGAATTTAAAAATGTACGAGGTGAGCTAAAAAATGAATTATAGAGTGACCCAAGAAAAAAAAAACGTAACAAGAATCTGAAACCCAAGGAATTTTTAATAATTGCAATTTAGTTTGAGGATCGATTTTATTTATAGAGGCTCCGAGTTAGTTTCCTAAATCGAAAAATATTCAATGCGCAATATTTGACAGTTGTCGCGGCGGCACAGCTTCTGTCTCTTCTACAGAAAATTCTTCACAAGAATTATTTATCACGGATTCGGAAAGTCTTTGGAGATCTACATTATTATCAGGACGAGTTTTTGTAAAAAACCTTGTCAAAGTACCTAAGTTGTGCCCCTTGACGCCATGTTATAATGAGTGACCGTAAAAAAATAAAAAAATACTAAAAAAATCTGAGAGTATGGAACAAGTTTAATTTAATTGTGAAATAAATTCTATGAATTAAAAATAGATTTCGTCTCAAAATTTATGGGCAGGGGTTTCAATCCCCTAACCCCCCGCTTGCTACGGCTTGGTAGTACATGATTTTGAGTTTCATTTAACCTATTTAATTTAGAATAAAGCTGAGCGAGGTAGTTATTTTTAACACAAGATACGTCAAGATATCAAGAAGATATGAAGAAGTCCTATAAAAAAATTAATACTTGTACTACCGCTCTTCATTTCATAAAATATCTTTACACTTCTATCTTTCTCGGTGTTTAACTAAGTGTATTTCGCCGCCGGATGACGTAAGTCGACAATAGTTATTAATTTTTCGTATTTATTAATAAAGATAAAAAAAATGAAAAATCTGAAAAGTCAGAAAGTCATCCAACAAGTTGATCATACGAAATATTTATTTAATTTTTTTTATATTTTCAATTTTAATTTTTTACGTAAAAAACAGATGAAAATTTAAAAATCTAGAACGATCAGCCTTTAGTCATTTTCATTCTGAAATTTGTATCTGAAAATAGTTTTTTAATAAAATCAAATTTAAAGGTTAACTTTTAATAACAACAATTTACGTTGCAGTAGAGTAATTTGTCAGAATAAACTATTGAGAATTAAACACAGCTTAAATTGAGATTACTCTACATTTATCGTTAAAATACAAAGAGACCTGTCATGGTTGACAGCTATGAAATGAGGTCTAATATTTTTTAAAGTCTTATTACACCTCTGACTATATTTCACAAACGAGAAGTGAATAAAGATAAAATGTAAATAAAAATTCATTTAAATAATTATTTTATTTTTCACCGATAACAATCCTCCTCTTCATTAACTTCAACAAAAGTATCATAATTAGTAATATTAGGATCACAAATAGTATTTTGTATAGCCTCATCTACGTACGCAGACATTATCCTAAAATTAATTTTATTCTGATCTAATCCTTCGTAAAGATAGAATGGCAACTTGTTCGTTAATATCCAAACACTCTGTCTCTTTTCTTGATCGATTTTCAAATCGTTCGCAAACACTAAAGTCTCACTGTCTTGAGCTACTATTCCCAAATTTGACCGCTTGTAGGGTTTTCTTGTGTCCCAACATCCTATTGTATCTCTAGTCACAAGATTGTAGAACATTATTCCTGTAAATAAAATACAAAGAAATATAAATAATACATAGCAAATTCTAAAATATTATTTTCTATTAAAATTTTTAATCCTTTTAATTAAGGTTCTCCTGTAAGTGTTTTAGCTCAAATATTTATAGGTTCGTTACCACGAATATAATTTGAAATTTATCAAATGTAAGATTATGGGCATAAGTCAAATTAATTTTTTTATGAATTTAGATATAATTGACAAAAAAACGCTATGATATATTTCAAAATCTGTCCTTTCTTTTTTTATTGGGGTTTAACCCGTTATTGGTCACTATAAGTGATTTTCTCTCACAATTTCACTAAAACAGTTATTTTTCTATCAATAGGTAAAGTAGATAACTGTTTCTCTCTCTATTCTTATACTGTTCCTTCCTCTACGAAACAGTGGTGATACTTCAGTAACGCGTTAGTTGTTGTGTGCTCGGTGTGAGACTTTCTCTTATCGCGCGACTAAAGGCGTTCACTTTACATTTTTATTTTGTTCTTTTTTTCTGGTCATGAATCGAGCGCAGATATTAGTGGAATTGGCTTGTCTGAAGTTTGAACAAGACAGAAATAAAGGTAAGTCGATTAATAAAACTGTTGAGATTTTCGTGGGTAATATTATTTTTTCATTTCATTTAGAAACGTGTGTAGATAATGAACCAATACCTGTTCTCTAAGACGAAACTGTGCTGGAGGGTACAGAAACTGACGTTGAAAGTGCAGAATCAGAACAATCTCATACTTCTAATTCTGGAAGTGAAAATGACTTGAAAGTTCCTATGTTTCGCAGAAAAGACAAAGTAACGCATACTGCCAAACTTTCTCTTGGTGCTATTGATAATCTCCAAAATGTATCTTTTTTTCAGTTTTTCTTGAAGCTTCAGTTCCAGTTGAAAGAATGTGTGCATTGACATTCTAAAATATTCATAAAGCATAAAATGTGAAAACAGTGACATAAATTCCCTTCAACACATTTTTGTCCATGCGTCGTGGACCCATATTCTTCTCCTGATTCTTCGTTGATTTCTTCGCCAATTTTCATCTTCTTCCTCTACAGCAAGTGCTATCATCCCTAATGTACTATTTTTTAAATTTCGCAACATTTGTTCTTCTTAAAAAGTATACAGAACTAGTTTTGCTCTCCATCGAACGTGCGGACAAGTGGGGTCAGCCAGTCACCGCACCGCACGTCGGCGACTTGCGGTGCGGTCATGCATATTTAGACCTTTACGAATACTGTTCAAACTCATTGAAGATGAAGGGGTTCAATATGTTCTTTGTCATGCGACATACGTCGATGATACGGTAAGTGATAGTTCTTCCATCGACAATGCACGACATCTTCAACAGTTTAAAAAAAAAAGTGATTTTTAGTTGGGACAGTGTTTCTTCTTCTGTAAAAATATTAGCTTTGGGAAAGAATCCCATATTTGACTTTTTTATATGTATACAGAAAAAAATTGTACTAAGCATAGTATGCATCCAGAGTTGGCTTGTGTGTTTTTTGACCCACTCGGATGTTTCTCCTCTATGAATTTCCTCACAAAACATCTAATACAATGCGTGAGGTTAGGATTGGGATCAAATTCCACATAGAGAAATCACTGATATTTGGATTCAATATAAACACTAACTCCATTTTTTATCGCAGGTAAAATTCCATGGTTGATTTTAAGTTTCTCTCAATTAAGACTTTATATCTTTTGTGATACTAATTAATGTATTTATTTTTGATTCATTAAAAATTTATAAATTAAAACTTCTTTTATTTTCAACAAATTTAAAGTGGCTCCAACCAAGGTTTTGAAAATCCGTGGATTAGAGTTACGTGGAACAGTTTTGGCATTGAAGAATTGAAGAATTTTGCTTCAACAAATTTAGAAATTTTCATCTCTAATAGAGTTTCTTTTATTCAAAATAAAGTTTCACCTGAATGTTGACATCACATTTCTTCTTCCACACCTTGTTAATATGAATTCTCGTGGTTTATGGCCTTATTAAAATTTGGAAAATTCATTCTTATAGAACGTTGGAAATTGATTAAAAATTCGCATTAAAGCTTTATTGAAGAAATGAATAATTTGCTTGAGAAAAATAATCTTCTGCCTACTATGGTTACTATGATACAAGGATGAACTTAATCCACCTAGTAAGTGGCGCTTAGGAACAATTTCCAAATTGTATTCTGGAAAAAATTCCCAATTTGTAATTTTAGAATGTGGACTTACCAGTTCTGTCTATACCTGAGGTTGACACATGTCCGGATTTTCCTCTACTTTGTCCTATAACTTTAAAAGCGTTTTTAACTTCCGACCAACCAGTTTCGTTACAAATAACTGAAGTTTTAACGTAAAACTCCCTAAAACTCGACATCGGATGAAAATATAGAATCCGGTCTTTTTGAAATCTACTATAAGGACTAAGAGACAATCCGAATATACCATCTGTCCATTCAAAATCTAGATGATGTACCTGAAAAATATATTTTAATAATAGTTTCATTCGAATAAAAGAAAATAATAATTACCTTATAAGCTGCAGCTAGTGGTTCAGGAAAAAAGAGATGATCAGTAACTCTCCAAGATTTCATTTGTTCCAAACTAAAAACCACTATACCAAATCTCCAAACGTCTGTCAAATAAGCGTGTACATTTTCACAGTCCTCTCTAATATCAACAAGAATATTTGAGTATAGACTATCTTCTTTAATAAATTCATGAGGCAAAACGTGTTCAACGATCAGCTCATCTGTATTTAAGTCAAAAATTAGGACTTTGGGAGGACAGACTTGTTTGGGCTTGATGGTAACGTGGATAAGGCCGCTGTCTAGGACCCAAAGACGTCCACATGAATCTGCCTGGACTCTGAAAACCGATGTGATCCCGTTACAAGAACCTATAACATAAAAAAGTTAAAATTAAGATTTTTAATTTAAATAAATAACGCCGAAAGAAATTTTATTAAATTATTTTCTATATCAGATTAAGACGAGAAAGAACATATCAGTAAACTATTTATAAAAAATATATTCAAAAAGTACGATTACTTACCATTACTTTCCGGATGTCCGGAAAGTAATAGCAATGACTTAAGAAAAAAATAGTATTGATCAGATCAGTAGTGTCTTCTTGCATCGATACGTTGCTGCCTGCGAGATTTCCAGACATTAATGGCATCACAATAATCCTCCGGAATGTCCTTTAAAGCCCCAATGCAAGCCTCTCTGATATTGTCATCCGTCCAGAAATATTAACCTTTGGTGGGAGTTTTAAAGCGCAGAAGCACAAAGAAGTTTAGGGGACTCGCGTGTAGCAAGGGTAGTAAAGTGTTTGCGTATCTGCATTGGCCATGTTTCTGGTCATAACAATGGATATTTATGATGTCATATTGTCATGGTGAAGTTTTCAATCCTTCGCCATGTTAGATCAGACGCGTTCTCAACCGTCCCAAAAGATGGACCTCTCATTGGAGTTTTCAAAGAAGTTTAGGGGAGACGCGCCCGATATATAGGGCGGCTGTGAAAGTGTTGCCATACCTGCATTAGCCAGCTTGCTTGTTATAACAATAGTAGCGTGTGTAAGTCGGAAAATGGGCTGAAATATAGAAATATTTTTAGCCGCCACAAGAGTACCTCCTCCCACCGTTTTCGAGGATACCGGACACGATGGTGGCATTAGAATTCCTCTTTGGGGTTGTGCAACCCTCAAACAGCCAAAAACCACCTCCTAGAGGGGTTAAACGCGCTTCAAGAAGTTTTCCTGGAGAGAAACACAATGTCACCTCGTTTTAGAGGATGCTGAGCACGGTGGTGGTGTTGAATATCGGTTCCGACCCCTTTTAACCCCTCCACCGGCCAATATTCGCTTCCGAAAGGGGTAAATTTTTATATCTTTTGAAATATCAGTGGGAAACATATTCCTCCCCGTTTTAGATGATGTTGAGCATGGTGGTGGAATTGGATATCTCGTCTAATCCCTGCCAACCGCTCCACCAACCAATACTCGCTCCCGAGTATAAAAATGCACCCCTTTCTGGGCGTATATTAGCCGGTGGAGGGGTTGAAAGTGGTCGGAACCGATGTTCAACACCACCACCGTGATCAGCATCCTGGTAAACGGGGGGAAATTATGTTTCTCTGCAGACAAACCTCTTGAAGCGAGTTTAACCCCTCTACGGGGTGGTTTTTGGCCCTTTGAGGGGTTTCGCAACCCCAAAGTGAAATTCTAATGCCGCTACTAGAAAGGATATTGGGACTTACGTATTGTCATGGTGAAGTTTCCAAGCCTTTGTGATGTCCGACCGGACGCATTAAACCCTGCGTTTGAGTTTCTTAGGAACTTAAACGTAGCAGTTTTCGGTCACTGATATAGCATGTGGTACAAACTAATGGGTTATAACCCCTGATATAAAAAAAAATGGTCTTAACTTTTGATTTCCTCATTCTGGCCTTCTTGGAGCTAAGGGGGCTCTGACGTGTTCCACTCGACACTTTTTTTCTTTGTTTTGGGGTCGTACTCGTATCCTGTGATCACGTTATTTGAAACGTGAGAGTCTTCTTCTCACAGGTCAAAAAGCTCCTGGTACGTTTCAACACGATTTTTGGAAATCCCTTGAGTACCAGCTTCGCGCAAACTTTCTGCATCCTCAAATTGTTCGTGACCATTTAGAATATGTATTGCCTGTGCCGAACATGTGACTTGCGCGAAAGTGAGAATCGGCCTTTACTTTCCCGATATAAAAAGTTATGTGCAAAATTTTTTTCGCTCAGACCATGAAAAGTGTAATATTTAACAGCAATCAGAAATAGAGTTTCTATAAGCTATTCTATTGGCTATAAGACCAAACGGTTGGTTTCACTAATGTCCAGATGATGATTTATTTGAGGTCAATTGATTAGCTTCGTTTCAGTCTTCTGCTATGTGCTTCTTGGGTTAAAGGCTGTAGAAATAGATTTGGATGGTTTCCAGCTTCAGGCTGTGGTTACAGCTGTACTGTCTCTTGTATTGTTGAGATCCTGATGCATCAGTTTGTTTCTGACGTACTAGATTTGCTGGCGCATCCTCATAATTCTATTCCGTATTAAGATTTTATTTTGCAGTGAAACTGGCAATTTTCTTCCAATTAGCCAGTGTAGTTCTCGAAACTTTAGGTTGATCTACTTTCGTTTCTAGGCTATGTGTTCCCTCCAATTGAGTTTAGAGTCTAAGTATAATTCCAGGTATTTGAAGCAAGAAGTTACGGGTATCACTATGTTGTTAATAGTAAGCGGAGAACATTGACTTTTTCTTAGGTTAAATGTTATCTTTTCGTTAGTTTTTATTCTCGATCGTTTGGAATAAGTGGTCTTAGAGATTGGCCGACGCTATTATTGGATCTTTATGTATGACCAGTATCACAGTGTCATCAGCAAATATGCCTGTCATAGTATAGTCTGAGGTTGGAATGTCAGTCGTATGTATTAGGCACAGGACTGGCCCTAGGATACTGTATTGTGGAACTTCAGCTTTAATAGATTGGACTCATCACTAATTTTTTTTCTGAATGTTCTGTTTGTTAGATATGACTGAAGCAGAGTGTATTATTGATTGGGTACATAGAATTTAATTTTTGCGAGAGAAAATCTAAACGGAGTCTAAATTTCATTCTTATGTTGATTGCAATGTGAACGATATAAAAGCAACATGACTAGGTTTAAGATGTAAAATCTGAAGATCTAAAAATATGATGGGTGTTTCATTAAAAAATTTAATTTTACATTTGTATGTATCTAAATTTTCAATTAGCATTGTTCCAAGTTTCACTCAGAAAATATGGTATAACGAAGAAATATTTTCTTTTATTCGATAAAATTTTGAAAAGTCGACATATTTGAATAAACATTATATTGATAAGAAAATCTAATTTTATATTCATAATAAAACATCGTATACATTGTTGTATGACAGATCGTCAAATAATGGAATTTGTAATAAAAAAATATTTATTACTTACACTATACAAAATTTTATTATATTTCAATTTACAAATTAATTTTGATATTGTTTTTGTTTTTATTGTTTTTAGACAAATAAGTACTTAACCTTGACCGACGACGTCTCTAGTTGATATAAAATTATCAGAGGAACGACCTATCTTAGTTGCATATATAAAAGTGTGTTCTAAACGCGTTCAGTTCTAATTTGTTTGTCGATCTGGTTTACTAACCTGTATTTAAGCTAAAATGGTGTTCGATATAACAGGAAAAGTTGCCTTAGTGACGGGTGGGGCATCTGGAATTGGTTTATTTTATGTGAAAGAACTTTTAAGAAATGGAGCTCAGGTCAGAATCAATTATTTTACATATTTTTATTGATTTGTAATTTTGAATGCCAAATAAATAAATAAATATATTATGTAAATTTCAATCCGAAACTATTATTTTCTATTCTAAAAATTATCTAATTGTTTCTTCTTGTAAAATTACTCAAATTAAAAAGAAATAATGGGGAATCAGTCCACTGTCTTTATATAAATAAATTTATTTTTTGAAATTTTTTGGTTAACGGCGTCTGATTAGACACCGAAACGTCCAAAATAAATCGAATTATATGAAAATAATGGTTCGATTCCCTATTAATTTATAAATATTTAAATTTCAGTGAGTTTTATTTTTTAGGGAGTTACTCTAGCAGACATAGACCCCAACAGTGGCGCTAATGCATTAAAAGAACTAGAAAAAGAATTTGGTGCAAATAAAGCAATATTTGTTCAAACAGATGTAACTGATAAGAACCAATTTGATAGTAAGTTAAATAAATACTTCTAAAGGTGTTTTTCTACTTCTATTTTATAATAAGCTAATTAAAAGATTAAAATCTATTTCATAATGATATTCATTATTATACAGATTTTCATTATGCTACAAATTTTTAACGAATACAATGGAATTATTTTTTAGCTTAGTAGTCAATTGTTTAAAAGTTAATAACAAAAAAGATGAACTGATTAATATGTTCTAAAAAAGTTACTAATTAATATGTTGTAAAAAAAATCCATTTCATTGTTATAAAAAAGTTTCTTTTCATTTAAGATAATATGTATTTCGTTTATTAATCGAAGTAGAAAAAATATCGTATGCAATTAACATGTAACGGTCATTAATACACTCGCATGATATATACGAAACTCGTCTGCTGCTCGTTTCGTATTCTGCGCGTGTAATAATAGCTATTATAATTATCATTTCTACTTTTAGATGCTTTTCAAAAGACTATTGAAATATTTAAATATGTTGATATTTTGGTAAACAATGCTGGTATTTTAAACGATGCAATTTGGGAACAACAAATTCAAATCAATCTAGTAAGTTAATTTTATCAGTTCATAAATAATATTTTATTTTATTGTCGACTGAGCTTAGATTCGCTCCAACTTCACTCAATCAAATAAATCAAATCAATCAAGCTGTCCGAGACAAAGAAATTAGTAAAACAGTAGAGGAAAAAAGATTAAGTGGGAAAAAATTTGAAACAAAAAAATTAGTAAAAAAGTAGGGGATAAAAATGAGTAAAATTGGGAAAAAAATTTGAAACAACGATAATAGTAATAAAGTAGGAGAAAACAACGTATGGAAGTGCAGAAAAAAAAGTTTGAAATGAAGAAGCTGATAAAACGAGTAGGGAAATAGAGCTGCAGAAATAATTTCAATTTACCCCCACCATCCACTCTGATCCGGGTAAAAATGGCGGTAAAAGACGCAGATTAAAAACAGCAAATTGCTTTCAGCGCCAACTAACAGTCGATAGATGTGGTGGCAGATGACAGTCTGACAAAATTCAATAATGGGTCTAGCCTGAAAAAATCCAAGAATGGGCCTGGCTTTAAATATCCAAAAATGGGTCCAGCCTAACAAAATCCAATATTGGATCTTGCTGCAAAAATCCAAATGCAAAAATGGTTCCAGCCTGACAAAATTCAATAATGGGTCGAGCCTAAAAAAAATCCAAGAATGGGTCTAGCTTGAAAAACAATTCAATAGTGGATCCAGCCTGACAAAATTTAATACTGGATCTAGCCTGAAAAATCCAGGAAGGGGTCTAGCTTAAAAAACCAATAATGAGTCTAGCTTGACAAATTCAATAATGGATCTAGCCTGAAAAGAATCCAAGAATGGGTCTAACTTGACAAAATCCAAAAATGAGTCCAGTCTGACAAAATCCAGTATTGGATCTTACCAGAAAAAATCCAAGAGTGGGCCTAGCTTGAAAAAACCAAAAATGGAACCAGCCTGACAAAATCCAATAATGGGTTCAGCCTAAAAAAATCCAAGAATGGGTCTAACTTAACAAAATTCAAAAATACTTCCGGTCTGAATAAATCCAGTATTGGATCTTGCCAGAAAAAATCCAAGAATGGGTCTGGCTCGAAAAATCCAAAAACGGGTCCAGCCTGACAAAATCCAATAATGGATCTGGCCAGAAAAAACCAAGAATGGATCTAGCTTGAAAAATACAAAAATGGATCCAGCCTGACAATATTCAATAATAGGTCCAGCATAAAAAATCCGAGAATGTGTCTAACTCGACAAAATCCAAAAATGGGTCCAGCCTGACAAAATTCAATAATGGGCCCAGTCTAAAAAAAATCCAAGAATGGGTCTAACTTGACAAAATCCAAAAATGAGTCCAGTCTGACAAAATCCAGTATTGGATCTTGCCAGAAAAAAATCCAAGAATGGGCCTGGCTTGAAAAATCCAAAAACGAGTCCAGCCTGACAAAATTCAATAATGGATCTAGCCAGAAAAAAACCAAGAATGGGTCTAGCTTGAAAAATTAAAAAATGGATTCAGCCTGACAATATTCAATAAGAGGTCCAGGATAAAAAATACAAGAATGGGCCTAGCTTGAAAAATCCAAAAATGGATCCAATGTCTAACTTGACAAAATCCAAAAATGGGTCCAGCCTGACAAAATTCAATAATGGGACCAGCCTAAAAAAAATCCAAGAATGGGTCTAACTTGACAAAATCCAAAAATGAGTAAAGTCTGACAAAATCCAGTATTGGATCTTGCCAGAAAAAAATCCAAGAAAGGGTCTGGCTTGAAAAATCCATAAATGGGACCAGCCTGACAAAATTCAATATTATTTCCATCCTAATAAAATCCAAGAATGGATTTAACTTAAAAAAATCCAAAAATGGGTCCAGTCTGCAAAATCCAGTATTGGATCTTGCCAGAAACAATCCAAGAATGGGCCTGGCTTGAAAAATCCAAAAATGGGGACAGCCTGGCAAAATTCAATAATGGCTCCAGCCTAAAAAAATCGAAGAATGGATCCAGCTTGAAAAAATCCAAAAATGGGTCCAGCCTGACAAAATCCAATAATGGGTTCAGCCTAAATAAATACAAGAATGGATCTAGCTTGAAAAAATCAAAAAATGGGTCCAGCGTGACAAAATCCAACATTGGTTCTTGAAAGAAACAATCCAAGAATGGGCCTGGCTTGAAAAATCCAAAAATGGGGCCAGCCTGGCAAAATTCAATAATGGGTCCAGCCTAAAAAAATCCAAGAATGGATCCAGCTTGAAAAAATCCAAAAATGGGTCCAGCCTGACAAAATCCAATAATGGTTCTTGCCAGAAAAAATCCAAGATTGGGCCTGGTTTGAAATATCCAAAAATGGTTCCAGCCTGACAAAATTCAATAATGGGTCCAGCCTAAAAAAATTGAAGAATGGATCTAGCTTTTCGAGCTGGGGTTTACGATAGTGTTCGTTGTATGTACAAACACCGTAGTCAACTGTCTCCATCTTTCGGTGTGGATAATTACTTCTCTAACTCATCACGTTTGACGATCAGTGAAAGGTCTCAGTATCTAATATATAAATATTAATGTTTCTTTCTTTTTTTCTTTCTTTGTTCATACGATTGCGATAAAACTTTGTCAACTTGTTGCTTGCACTTGCGCGAAAGTTATAGGCATAAATTTAATGGCCGAGGATGAAGTTACGGCACGAGATGTAAGCGAGTGCCGTAAACTTTACGCGAATGAAATTTACAGTACTGCTTAGAAATATCCAATTTTTAAAAAAATATCCATTCGAAAATGTTCTTGAATCGATTCCAAATTCAAAGAATATTGTTTTAAAATACAATATTAATAGATCAGTCATAGCTGATATACTTAATTTAGTTCTAGATAAGAGTGTTATCAGTTTCTAATTACGTTTTAATATAGATAGTGCTTTATTTACAGGAGCATTTATAAATATTAAAAATTAATTTTTGTACAAAATATTTGCTATGTTTTACTTTTTTTTCCAATTTTCCGTTACCAATGTGTAATTTTCCCTATAAATTATATACTCACTTTTTTTCAGAATGGTACAATACACGGCATTCTCTTAGCTTGTGATAAATTTTTCCCAAAATACAAACAAAGCCATGAAGCTGTTATTGTTAATATAGCTTCGACAGCTGCAATAGATTGTTATTTGCACATTCCGATTTATTCCGGAACAAAAGCGGCAGTGGAAGCTTTAACGAGATCATGGGGACAGCCCGATTATTACAAAAAAAATCCGGTTAGATTTGTCGCCGTTGCTCCTGGAGTTACCATGACTCCCCTTATTTTCGATATCGTCGGCAGGAATTTGGGACATGTTCACGAAGAATACCTTCAAGATAGTATTGGATCAAACAGATGGGCCAAACAAAAGTTAGTAAATTAAAATTTTAATTTTTAACCATTTTGAATAAAAATATATTTTCGAGAAAAAAATTTTTGTTCTATAATTAGGTGTTATTAAAATTGTTTAAGTTTACAATAAATTAATATTTAATTTTAAATTCATATAGTGTGCGGTCAATTAAAAATTATGCAAATTACTAATAATAATAAAAATACAAATCAAATTGCTGTGAATATAATTATAAAATTAACGTTATGAATTTAATTACAGACCCGATCATGTAGGCAAAGAATTTATAAAAATATTAAAATATGCTCATAATGGCAGCCTGTGGGTAGTTGAAGGAGGTGAAGCCGCTTATGAGTACATTCCAGCATCCCGATTTACGCAGAAGAACAATTTATTAAAGATTGAATAAAACATTTCAAAAATCATCAAAAGGATGAAAAGTAATGTTTATATATAAGTACTTTTAAATAAATAAATATTAATAAAATATTTTTTTTTTAATTTCGGTCAATCTGGTCAGGTCTATACATTTCAAAGTATCCTAGATACAGAATCTTACAAAAAAATAATATTTTTCAGTTCAAGCTAAATTCGTGAAAGTAATGATATAATAGGGATTCTAGACCAGCCACCACAGTTTCCTGATTTGAGTCCGCTTAAAAAAAATTGAAATTGTCAATATCTTTGTCATTAGATGTTGGATTGTGACGTGCGAGGTGTCAAACAATTTGCAGTGACGTAAGGATATACGAGGTATGTCGAAAAGTTGTCAAACGACACAAGTGAATATCACGGTTGTGATATGTCGGATTGTGACGTGTGAGGGGTCAAACAATTTTTTGAAACGTAAAGATGTACCATAAGGAGTATTAATGGTGTAATGGAGGATTATAATAAAACATGTGCATTATTATAATGGATTTAATACAATACAGTTTTCTACTTTTTAAAATACTACTATAGGTATACAGGGTGTTTCATTATATTCTGATTGTTCTTAAAAGCTCATATCTTCCAAACGGTTATAGATACTGAGATGCGGTTTTCACAGTTCGGTTTAAAATTACATTAAGTTTTGTTGTAACATATTAAATGACCTACTTCCGGTTTGCCTGCTTTAAAAGTGGCGTGTTTTCAATATTCTAGTTAAAGTTTTGAAACTTCGCTTTTTGTGTACCGAATTTAAACGTTAAGGTACTGTTACAAAGTAAAAATATGTGTTTTTTAGAATATTACTTAATATACAGGGTGGCCCATTTAAAAAATAATGTATACTGTCCTCTTTTATATCAAGTAAATCAGAAGTAGGCCCTTATATCAATATGTCAAAACAAAACTTAAAAGTTATTTTAAAGCGAACTATGAAAACCGCATATCATTCTCTAGAACCGTTTGGAAGATATAAGTTTTTAAAAATAGTCAAAATATAATTAAACACTCTGTATTATGAAATTGTATACGAAAATAATAAACAAATTATGATATCTACCCCAAGGCACCCTTTAGGCGCAAAAGACCCATTTTTTCGGCACACTACGCGACTTGGGTGGTTGCCATTTAGAGAATTACCCAAGAAAAACGTGCTTGTATTCTAATAAATTGGATGCAAAAATTGTTAAGTAATCCTACCCTTCAGACCAATTTTTTTTGCGCAGAACGGAGTAGAGCGCCACAAAACATAATTACTCCTTTTTGGACGGGGTCTCGCCTAATATGGCAACTAAAAATATGCGGATTTTTTTCATGATATTTAAAATATTTATTAAAACATCGCGCATGTGTTACATTTTTTAAATTTATCGAGAAAAAAAATTAATACACTTTTATTAAAATACTTTAAAAAACTTGCGATAGACGCGCTCTCAAGACTTAAATACAAAATCTATTGGTGCAGCTTCCTATCTTTAATATTAGGGCCCGTCCAAAATCCATTTCAGACAAGAAAACAAATGATATTGGCGACTCTTAACGTATTATCTTCTTAGAAATAAATAAGAAAATAGAAAAGGACTTACTTAAATCTAAAATCCAGAATAAAGCGGTGTGGAAGAAATAGTATTTTTGTACATAATTATTTCTAAAAGAATCAGGAACGTCTTTGTTTTGTGAAACATTGTTTAAACCAATGGTGAGTAAGTAGAGGTTTTATTGATTTCCTGCTTACTATATGTGGAGTTTGTTTCAAAAGAGGTATTTTTTAACATCACAGGAAAAAGATACCTGCAACATCTACTCTTTTATCTTCTTTGAAAGGGTGAACCTCTAATTAGATATATTCAGTTGTATCAATTTAAATTTATTCATATTTAAATCCAAAAAGTTATCCATATTCTCGAATGCGGTCAAATGATTAGGTAGTTAAATTTTAAATCCAGTACCACATTTAATATAATTCTTTTCGTAAAAAAGCTTCTTAGTTAAATTGAATGAAAAGGTGGGCAATATAACATCATCAGGCCAAACTGATTACAAATGAGACGAAGAATAAGTCACATCACAGGTATAACGAAGAAATAAAAATTAAATTAAGTGTGCGCACAAGTACATATAGTAACAATATTGAATTGCAAACTCGATTTGCTGCAAAAAAATGGGAAATAATTCGTCAGTAATACAGGAGAATGAGCATTTAAAACGTGAAAATGTCGTATTTTAATCTGTAAACAGTAAATTAAAGTGCAATAATACTTTGTTAAAAGATAAAATCAGTGCAATTATTTCTAATAATCCAAGTGCGAATTAAGTGAGTACAAATTTTTTATCTCTTCGACAAAAACCGGCAGCAGTGTTGTTGAAAAACCCACCTACAGACAAACCTGGTTTGGTTCTAAAATCTGCGGATTTTTTTTCAATTACTAATACAGAAATTATGAATGATTTTCAAAAGTATAATAATCCTAGCAATGATAATATATAATATAAGAATTGACGATATTTATAAAATCGTGAAATGTGAAAACGGTAAATAACTTAATACGTTACAAACTTGCGTGAAAACATGAAAAAGAAACTATAGGCACCAAATACAAGGTAGAAGATGTCAATCGATTAAATCCGAGAATTATTTCAAAGGATACTGGTATGTCAGACTCGCAAATTAGAAACGATTTAATAGGTGAAATCGTTATACTAAATGATTTAGTGAGAACTTCAACCAAACCAATATGAAAATAGTTACTACCCTAAAATTCAATAATACAATCAACTTGGTACTAGAAACTTTCCCTGAACTAAGAAACCACCTCTTTTCGAGAGGTCACCTTTATATTTAATGGAAAAAATGCTTTTTTAACGACCACTTTTTTATGGTCATACCGAAAAAAATGTAACTAAATTTGATATCTACCACTCTGCTAACGATAAAACTTGTCCTGTCTACGTAAGTTATATTAATCGCCTCATATCAAAAATAAATTATGGGTAGAAAGTCGCAACATACTAAATTAAGCATTGCACAAGTTACTACTAGGTCATTGTTGCCTAGCTTAAATGATATCATTGCAATTATTAATGAACAAAATTTTGACTCTTACGTGTAACCGAAACCTGGCTATCTGATAATATTTTAGATTCTGATATAAATATTCCAGGATATGCCTTTTATCGTAATGATAGAAATAGTCATGGCGAGGGAGTAGTTATCTATATTAAATCATTTTTTAAAATTAAAGTTATTAGCTTTGATCAAATTGTAGAATCTTTGGATAAGTCTTAAAATTAATTGTATGAAATTCTGCATAGGAGTTTTGTATAGGCCACCTAGTCAAACCCAATATCATGACAATCTCTGATAATATTTTCATTGCCCTTCAGGTGTATCTGTTCGACAAGTAAATCATGCTTTTAAAAAAAACCACTAAAGATACGGCTCTGTCCGTTTGTCCGTCCGTCTTTCCGCATCTATTTCTCAAGAACTATAACAGATACTAGCGACAAACGGTCAACGGCTAAACTCGGCATATCTTGAATGTTTGCATAGGCTAGTTTCAGGTTTCTACGACTTCCGGTTTCAAAACCGGTTTTTACAAACCTGTACCGGAAGAGATGCTTCCGGTTTTAAAAATAGCCATTTCGACGTTAAATTGAACGATGAATCCATAGACCTATTCAGATTTGCGCTATCTCTGGTACTTTTTGAGGTAATCGTTAATGTTGTGGGTCAAAAGTAATCCGTGACAACACTTACTACTTTTTTGTTGGGAGTCTATATGGGAGTAAGTGAGTGAGCAAACAGCTGATTAGTGGGAAAATCTACCCGATTAGTTTGCAATGTATAGTAAACTTTAGTCGACTTTTTTATATTAACCTGCTAATTTTTTATATAAAAATGACGGAGGTCATGTGCTGGCCACATTAGATTTAAAGTGAAGGGACTCTATTGCCGTAAATATTTTAACTATAGTACATTACATAAAACAATATCAATAATTAGCATACCTGTAATTTACATCTAGTTTACTGGGCTTTTGACTTTATACATTTTTTTTTATCAATTTACTTGTCGCAAATTATTTATTTAAATTGCAGAAATTTTATACTTTCAATAATTTTCGTAACATTTATAATTCCTACCTATTTTTCAGATTATATATTTTACTATAATACCTACTATTATTAATCTGTCACGTAGCTACGGTTTTAATTTTTTAGGTATTTTGCATAAATTCTGCTTTGGGTCAGTTAATACTAGATTAGAACACTGCTTGCAATTAAATATAACTTTCTCGCGTTTCAGTAATATTGAAAAGAAAAAAATTATTACAGAAATAATTATTTAGTTAACTTATTTTTTTTAACTATTGTGTCTTATTACAAATCTCAAAATTTGGATTTTTTAAATAAATTCAAAAAGTTAGACTCATAATTATGGTCAGTAAAATAAAAAAATCAAATACCATATATATATATTTTATTAAATATATTATTCTAAAATTTCAAAAATTTTGAAAAATTTGATATTTTGTAATTTTTTCCGAAAATTTCAAATCGTAAAAATGTCAAAATACTCAAAACTTTCTAAAATTTGAAAAAACATATAATTATTCGATTAATTAAAAATATTTCAAGGCTTTTAAATGTATCGAAAATGTCAAAAGTTTCAAAAAACATTAAATTTTTTTTCAAAATTTTCAAAAATATATCAAAAATTTCGAAAAATTTGAAATGTTGCAATTTCTTTCGAAAATGTCAAAATATTCAAGGATTTCTAAGAGATATATCGAAAATTTCAAAAATTAAAATTATTCGCCTAATTAAAAATTTTTCAAAAAAAAAATTTCAAGAATTTTAAACATTTCAAAAATGTCAAAAATTTCAAAAAACATTAAAAAGTCATTATAGAATTTCAAAAATATTTCAAAAATTTCCAAAAATTAAAATATAATTATTCGATTAATTAAAAAGATTTCAAAAATTTAATGAATTTGAAAAATTTCAAAACTGTAAAAGTTTCAAAAAGCATTAAATTCGAAAATATTCAAAATACATCAAAAATTTCAAATTTTTCAATTTTTTCTAAAAATTTATAAAATTTCATGAAATGGAAACATCAAAATATTCAAAATTTTTAAAACTTGTCGAAAATTTAAAAAAAAAAACAGAATTATTCGTCTATTTAAAAATTTTTCAAAAAATTCAAGAATTTTAAACATTTCACAAATGTCAAAAGTTTCCAAAAACATTAAAAATATTTTAAAATTTCAAAAATATATCAAAAATTTCAAAAAATTTTAAACTTTGCAGTTTTTTCGAAAATATCAAATAGAAAAAATGTCAAAATACTCATGAATTTCTAAAAAATATCGAAAATTTCAAAACACATATTTAATTAAAAATATTTCAAAAATTTCATGAGTTTTACAAATCTCAAAAATGTAAAAAGTTTCAAAAAGCTTTTATTTATTCGAAAATTTCAAAAATAAATCAAAAATTTCGAAAAAAGTTAAATTTTCTAAAAATTTCTAAAAATTTATAAAACCTCAAAAAGTCTAAATATTAAAATATTCAAATTTTTTTAAAATTCATCGAAAATTTCAAAAAACAAAATTATTCGTCGATTAAAAATATTTAAAAAATTCACAAATGTCAAAGTTTCAAAAAGCATTAAAAAACTATTCAAAAATTTCAAAAATATATGAAAAATTTCTAAAAATTTAAAATATTTTTCGTAAAATTTAAAAAACTTCAAAAAGTGAAAATGTCAAGAATTTCTAAAATATATCAAAAATTTCAAAAAACAAAATTATTTGATTAATTAAAAATATTTAAAAAATTTTAAACATGTCAAAAGTTTAAAGAAACATTAAAAAATTTGAAAAATTTCGAAAATTGTAAAATTTATAAAAAAATGTAAATCACAGCATACTTTTTCCAAATCATTTATATACGACAGCCGCAGTTGAAGGATTAACATTCTCATTAATGTGAAATGTAACAGCACATTCATTAAATATAACAATTTTTTGACAATTCATATTTTTAAATATTTGCATAAAAATTAAATTTGTAAATAAAATTAAACCTAATATAGTGTATAGTTTTATCTGAGAGGCCAAATGTAAACAACGTGATTATCATCGACCTCGTTTTTCATAGTAAACTGTTTCTTCAACTATAAAAAATTAAATAAATATAATTATTTAAAACTCTCATAAATATCACTTCTTCCACTAAATCATAAATAATCTAAAATTAAACTACATATTTGCTAATATAGAGTCTGGTATTTTCTACCTCTTAACAGAAGCATATTTTGTGATAATATGTATCTGTATATATAATAATTATTATTACCTGAATTATGCCATTTCCAATTTGGATAAGGGATCAATTTCGGTGATGATTCTTTAGGTACCCTTGGTATAACTGCTAACGTTGCTGGAACACCTGGTTTCCACTTCGGCATTGATACAAATATTCTATTTTCGTAAACTTCTACACCTGGAAAGTACAAAATTCATAATAATAATTTACTAATTAAAATATTCAGATAATATTGATTTTCTCTCCAAATAAAATAAAACGAGAAAGCGAAAATAGGATAGATTTGTACCATAAGAGGTTAACGTTATATTCCAATTTCTTAGTAGTACAAATAAGGAGCTGGATGAATGATCACAGGGATAACCTTCTAACACCCAGTACATAAGAGTTCTAGCGCAATCCTTATGGAAAATAACATATGAAATTGTTAAGGTCCATTCTGGTAAATTCCTGTCCATGTCAAGTTCACTTGTGATGTGTCATCAGCCTCTGCTAGACGAGTATCGATCTGCTTCTGATCAGGTTTGATCAGCTTCTGATCAAGTTTGATCAGCTTCTGATCACGTTCCGATCCACGTTATAGTAAGTAACTAAACGTCATTCGATTACTTTCTGGATAATTATACTGTCATGGGGGTCAGACCATGCTTACTACATGTTCTTGAAATCGATGAAACCGAATCCTGAGTATATTTGACCTCATCATCTCAGGTTTTTAAGATGATGTCAAAATGCCTTATAGTGTACCTAATATATTGAACCTCAAAATCCCTTAACCCTATAACTCTTTAATTCCAACAGTAGCGGCATTTCCAGGCACATCATCTTTTCTGATAATCTCAAAATTTTATTCAGCCTTACGGACATAAAATTATAAGTGCTATTTTGTTAGAGAGAAAGGGTGACAATTAGTCCTGCTGCAAAGTTTCAAATGCCTGGATTACCTATAAAGCCAACCTAGACCATGGTCTCGGCAGACTTGAAAGGAGAGCAGATTACAGGAAAAAAATTGACTCCCACCACTCACCGGAATAGAATACTATTGTAAAATTTGTAGACAAATTAAGTGTGATTCTGGTTCAGTTATCGTTTGTAATATGATATGTGAAACAAAATGGAGAAAGTGTTAAGACATTTCAAAAGTTTTTGTCAAATATTGGACATACAGATCTTAATATATTTACCGCTATTACTGATACTCTGCAACTTTTTGAATTGGACTAAAGTGTCGTAGGCAGTTTTATGAAAATGCGTATCTGGTGTACTCAGGCTTACATACTAGAATTCTCGATGTCATTCCACTTGCATCCTATGTGTAGGTCACTCTCTAAATTTAATTGGTACTCACATTGGTAATGCATTAATAGTGTTCTGCTCTTTACTATCCTCTAGGAGCTGTAAATTTTTTTTCTAGCTCAACACATAGATGTACAGTGTTAAATCAGTATAAGAACAAGAACGTCAAGATGACAAGATTAACGACCAAAAGCCATTCTACTACAAAATAGTCTGACAGACATGATGCTTTAAGAGCCTTATAAACAGAATGGTCAGCAATAATCAAAGCTCTAGAAATATTGGAAAGTGACGCAGATTAAATAACTGGCACTTGTAAGTGGTATAATGGTTCAGTTATGGGCTACTATTCTTTTCAGGATTAATAAGATAAACAAATATTTTCAGAATGAAAACATCGATGCAATAGTTGTAGTGGAAGTTTTCAAGTCAATGTCTTGATGTTTGTGGATCCAGAGTGTATGAACATGACGAAAGATACAAGGTAACAAGAAAACTACAAGCTGACGAATCTCGAGCTGGCGAAGCTTACTTTTCAGAAAGAGACATCTTCAAAGTGAACACATTCCTATCAATAATTGACAAAGTTAAACATGAACTTAAAAAGAGAATGACTGCCTATGATGCATTTACTTAAAAGTTTGTTGCCATAATAAAATTTGGGGATTTGAGAATAGAAGAGCTTGAAGCTGAATCTAAAATAGTTGTTGCACTTTATAAGGAGATTTGGAGCTATTGGTTTAAATGGTAATATAGGTCTGGTCGCAAATAACTAAAAAACTATGGAAGCTAAAGGGGGTTGTAATGGCGGAATAGCTAAAAATCTTTTAATAAACACAAATCTCTGTCTTCAAACTGTACTGCACACAGTCTCAATTTTTATGGAGTAAATGCAAGTATTTTGAACTTTGTAGCATCCCAATGATGGGAAATCTTTGAAAAAAGATTAATTGTTCCGTACAATTAAAGGTGATTAGCGAGGGTCAATGCAGTAAGACCATTTTCTAGGTAAAAGTCAATTTCAAGGTAACTTGAGTCATTTCAATGCGTGTTCATGCCTGTAATTTGGATCACCGTGAGTAGAATAGCAATGACAGTTCTGGCCCACTTCTTATGGAAATTTACATGGGAAATCGCTAAAATCTGTTCTGGTAATGTTTGGCTCATTCAAGGACCTAACTGCGCACATTACTGCTCATTATTAGTAACGTAACCTTTGGCCTTAGCGAAATCATTTGTAAAATTAAAATTGATTTGATTTTGATCAGGTCTCGAACCGGTCTGAAACAGCTGTCGAACAGCTCTCGAATACCTTTAAACAGCTCTTGAACAGCTTTAAACAGCTCTCGAACAGCTTTTGATCAGAAGTTAACAGAACATTA
This sequence comes from Neocrepidodera transversa, assembly GCA_963243735.1. NCBI lineage: Eukaryota > Metazoa > Arthropoda > Insecta > Coleoptera > Chrysomelidae > Neocrepidodera > Neocrepidodera transversa. The sequence goes on along the minus strand of OY725337.1, from coordinate 17,831,706 downwards.
ACATTATAAAGTATTATGATTATGTGGATAGGACTAAAGGGCATTGAAAGTAATTGAGAATAAAGCTGTTCAATAGCTGTTTAAAGCACTTAAAGAGCTGTTTAAAGCTGTTCGAAAGCTATTTCAGACCTGTTCGAGACCTGATCAAAAGCTTTTATTTTACAAATGATTTCGGTAAGCTCAAAGGTCACTTGGCTAATAATGCGCAGTGAGATCGACCTTGAATGAGCCAAAAATTACCAAAACGGACCTTGGCGATTTCCCATGTCAATTTCCATAAGTGGGCTAGAACTGTCATTGCTATTCTGGTATCGTGATAAAGTTCTTCAAGCAAGATATGCAAACTTGGTATACCCTTTTGGGTTCTGGAACTGGGTGTATCAAAGTACAGTACTAATGAATAAAACAATGACGTAAATGGCTTGAAGTATGAACTCTACTAGATTAATTAAAATTTTACTGCTCTACCTGGATTTTAGAAGATAGTTTAGGATGTGTATTTTAATCAATATAACTGACAACTTAGATTCAGACAACCGAGTTATTATAACTATGAAGATAGGGACTATAAGGGACAAAAATGCGGAAAAATAGGAAAAAATAATGAAGAATAGTAATAAAAAGAGAAAAATAGAAAAAATGGAAAAAATAGGAAAGAATAGCGAAATATATGGAGAAATGGGAAAAATAGGAAAAAAGTGAAAATAAGAAAAAATGGAAAATAATAGAGACACATAAGGACAACTTATGAAAAATAGGAAAAATATGGAATGAATAGGAAAAATAGGGGAAAATATTAAAAGATTGGAAAAAACGGGAAAAAGTAGGGCAAAATGGGGAAAAGTGAAATTAGGGAAAAATAAAAAAAAAACAGGGAGAAATATGAACAAATGTGGAAAAGAAATGAAAAATAGGGAAAATTTTGGAGATTTGAAAAAATTTGGACACATTTGGAAAAATTTGAAAAAATTTGGAAAAGTTTTTAAAAACTGGGAAAAATATGGAAACAATGGAAAATAAGGAGAAATAGTAAAAAATTGCTAAAAAATGGAAATTTATGAAAAACAAGAATACATTATAATTAACAGGAGAAAATAGAAAGAAATAGGACAAATAGGAAAAAAATCTAAAAATAGAAATTATAGGAAAAAATAGAGAAAATATTAAAAAATAGGGAAAAATAGCAAAAAATAGAGAAAATAGGGAAAAATAGGGACAAATAGGAAAAAATAAAAAATATATAATAAAAAAAGATAAATAGGAAGAAATGGAAAAAATAGGAAAAAATAAGAAAAATAAACAAAACTCGGTCGTCCAGGTACTAATCTTAATGAAACTACGTAGCAAAGTCCGACTGTTATGCCGTGGTCTTCTTTTCCTCTTCTCACAGCTTACATTCAGTGGAACGAAACATTGTACAGAGCGTTTCAAAAGTCTGGAAACTGTCTTACTCATATTTGCTTTAAAAATATTTCAAAATGGCCTCCTGTTTCCCCCATATCTAGATTTTGAGAAATGCTAGAGTTAAAAATATGTCTTAAGAATATTTAATACAATGTGAAAAAAAATGTCTGTTACCACTTCATATAAAGCTATGAACAAGTATGGTAGAGGCACTCAGTACCTTAAGACCAAATTTTTTCGTTTCAGTGATGAGAAATTTAAAGAATGAATTTTTGGAGGTACACAAATCCGAGAGCTCACGAAGGGCGAAATTTTTGAATAAAGCAGAAAAATAAACATGGAAGTGTATCATATGTTCTCGAAAACGGAAAGCTGATAACTACCAAACAGTCATTTCTGTTTATAAAGATCTTCAAAAATTTGTTTTTTTGGATTCGCACTTAGATTTCTTCCCTGAAAATCTTAGGGCTGTCTCAGATGAACTTGGTGAAAGGTTTCTTCAGGGAAATGTTGTGTAAAAGGGTCTAAAGGAATGCTTGCCGACTTTTGTTATTCAATTTTTTTCTAATTATTATTACTACTATAATTATTTGATTCTAACTTGTAAGTAAAATATCGTTTATTTAAAAAATAAACATTAGATAATATATGTGTTACAATTTTTTAAAAATAATAAGGAGAGAAGCAAACATTTTACTTACCGAGAGGTAGATTATTTTCTGGAATAAACTCTTCATTAAATATAGCTCTATTTCTGGTCTCCTCGTCTGGATAAGCAAAATCCAAGGTATTCCAATAATACCAAGTTTTGAAAGGACCAGTTGTTTCTACAGGTATAGCAAGATTTCTACTTTGATATCTTTGTTTTGGTTTAACGACACTTAAAGCTAACATATAAGCCAGGAATGAGTTTGGACCAAGAGTGGATGAAGCTATAAATAAAAACAAATATATTTTTTTTATAAATTAACAGGAAGATTTTAAACTGATGATAATATTAAACCTTCTTAAGGGGTTTTAGTTTTAATTTACTCCTACAAATTTACTTCTTTCACATTATTGGTCATAGTGTTGTTAATTAATTTTGTGGTGAATTTTGCTAAAAAATTAAAAATATATTAAATAAACAAATGTGTCGAATAGAGGAAGAGACAAAGAGAAGCAATCTTCTTCTTTTTACCACATCTAACGAGTTTCATTATTGGCTAATAAGTTTATTAGTTACTTACCATTATAATTTTTAAACAGTGCCATTACGAGTGCTTTAATTTTTCTTAATTATTACTGCTTGAAAGTTATTAAAACTATTTTAGAATTGTATAAATTACGTTGATATATAATTTACATTATTCTTATTAGTACTACTACAAAACTGTAGATATTACGTATTGTCTAAAAAAAATGGTAAAACATGATTTATATTTTTGAAAATTGTATAAAAAATACAGATTTTGGCTAACATAATACTTTCCCACTATTTTATTTTATAATTAACTTTTAACTCCATTTACAAATATGTTTTACAACAAAAGAAATATCTTTTGTTTATCACTCTTTATTGATTTAGATGTAAATCATTTTAATAATATTTAAAACAATCCATTTGCATTTCAAATTCAACTTAGTATAATATGATATATATTACTGCACTACTTAACGCACCTTACAGACCATTACTCAACTCATTGATAATAAATTTTAATTTTAATCTAGTTTAATATAGCTGTTAAGTACCGATAGTTATTGTAACAAATGATGTTTATATACAGGGTGATTCATCGGTAAAAGTAAATACGTTAACTGTGGATAGTGGTCACCAAACTGACTCTAAAAACCCCCATATTATGGGTCTTACGCCCATTGTATCCGAGGTACAGGGCGTTTTATGAATTTTGACCATTTTTGTTCTTACTCATAACTTACGAACCACCCTGTAGATTTTTTTTTATATTTGGTATACATATTCCCGTGGGATATAACGATGTATCAAAGATATTGATAATCCAGCTCCGACTTTACGAAAAATTCACAATTCTTACATCTTCCAAATAAGACCCTGTATACAAAGAATAATAAAAAAATTCGAAGTCATACCACATGAAATATAATTAATTAATCAAAAGATTAAACTGGCGAGGGCGACATGTTTCAGTAAAACAATGGCCATCATCAGGCAGAGAATATGCACGTACTTTAATGACAAATGATATGAAAAGTAGTTAAAAACAACTAATCAAACATTTTTGAAAAGAATGAACTACATGAAAAATAGAACGATTAAATTGAATTATACAAAAAAAAAATATATGCTTAAAATTAAAATAAAATTTGAAGCCTCACAAAATATGTGAGATCATCCATTATGTGAGGCTTCAAATTTTATTTTAATTTTAAACATATAGTTTTTTTTTGGATAATTCAATTTAATCGTTCAATTTTTTATGTAGTTCATTCTTTTTAAAAATGTTTCATTAGTTGTTTTTAACTACTTTTCATACCATTTGTCATTAAATTTGTATGTGCATATTTTCTGCCTGATGGGTGTCGGCCAACTTGCGCCCGACCGGCTTGCGCCCGCTCATTAATTCAGCCAGTTTGCGCCCAATATGTTAAGGGTACCTGTTAGATGGCCTGTTTTCGCTCACCGTAATAATTCTTAGAAGAGTTTATTTTGTATTTAAAATTATAATTAATAGAAAGATCTCGAGAAGTAAAGGTATCTAAAAACTCTAAAATAAGACGGAATTAGCACCCCATGATTTTCATAACAAAAACTATTAATTAACTAAATGTTTGATAGATGGCGATTAGATGTACCTTATGCGTAAAATAATAAATGTTTATTATCCTCCAATACCACTTGCTTAGTTGCCAAATGTGATGATCGCTGGATTTTAATTTTAGGGAATTTGGAATTTTTGTGATATCAGGATTTTTAAACCATTAAACTCGCCTGGCCAAAAACTACTGATCTATAATCTCGCCTGTGGATGTTAGATATCTTTAATATTTTTTCAATATTTATATCTAAATCTTATTTGTACAGTAAACAATTTTTTTAAATTTTTTTTCTCCAAATAAATAACCTCGATTTGATTTATATTATAATGATTTTTTTCAGTACCATTCTTGACTTTTATGGAAATTATTTGTTAGTTTCAATTTCTTTTATCAGGAAATGATTATTTCAGAAGTAATCTACAAAAAGTGTTAAAATATAGAGATCCAAAAAATAAAATTTGTTTTTTTCTTCTGTATTTTCTAATTTTTCCTCTTTTTTTCTCATTGTTCTGTTTTTTTCTATTTTTTCGTTTTATAATTTTTTTCTTATTCATTTGATTATTTGTGATAATTTGCGATTTTTTTGTAAATTTTTGTGATTTTGTTGCGGTTTTCTTGCGATTGTTTTGCGATTTTTTGTGGTATTTTTCGATTTCTTGCGTTTTTTTGAGCTCTCTTTTTCGTTTGTTAGCGTTTTTTTCGGTTTTTTGATTTCTTCGTTTTTTTTTGTATTTTACAATTTTATTTTTCATTTTTTTCCAAATGATTTCTAATTCCTCTTTTAATTTTTTTCTTTTTTCAAAGTTTTTTACTTTTTCTTTATTATTATTTTCAATTTTTTCGGTTCTTCTAATTTTTTCACGTTTTTTTATTCATTTTTATGATTTTTTGTTTTTTTCAATTTTTTCTAATCTTTCCTCATTTTTTTCTCATTGTTCTGGTTTTCTATTCTATTTTGTTTTCTCATTTTTTCTTGTTCCATTGATTTTTTGTGATAATTTGCGATTTTTTTGCGATTGTTTTGCGATTTTTTGTGATATTTGTTCTGTTTTTTATGATTATTTGTTTTTTTCTTATTTTTTAAACGTTTCTGTTTTTTCTATTCTTTCTTTTGTGATTATTTGCGATTATTTGTGATATTTTTCGTTTTAATTCTTGCGTTTTTCGAGGCTTTATTTTCTTTTTTTTTTGTGATTTTTCGCGTTTTTTTATTCGTCGTTTTTACAATTTTTATTATTTCTCGTGTTTGCCGTAGTTTACAACTGTATTTTTCTTTTTTTCCCAATAATTTCTATTTTTTTTCTCAATTTTTTTTTTCAATTTTTTTTTCCTTTTTTTAATTATTTTTTCCTGTTTTTTCAGATTTTATCGATTCTTATCATTCTTTATGGTTTTTTGTTTTTTTTTTTTAATTTTTCCAATTTTTTCTCATTGTTCTGTTTTTTCCATTTTTTTTTGTTTTCTAATTTTTTCTCATTATTTTTCTCATTTTTTCTCATTCTTATGATTCGAATGGCTATGCGATACGGATTGATTATTTATTACGGGCGCAAATCGGTCGGCCGTTAGGTACCTTTGGAATTTTGGGCGCAAACCGGCTGAATTAATGAGAGGGCGCAAGCTGGTCGGGCGCAAGTTGGCCGTATCCTCTTGATGAAGGCCATTGTTTGGCTGAAACATGTTGCCCTCGCCAGTTTAATCTTTTGATTGATTAATTATATATTTCATGTGGTATGACTTCCGAGTTTTTATTATTCTATGAATAATTTTTATTACATTTGAGAATGGATAATCTTCTGTTTTTTAACACCCTGTATATTTAATTTTTTTAGTTCAATAGCCATATTTGAAAAGAGCTCAAAAAACTGAATTTAATCGTATGGTGGTATTTTAGGGCAGACGAATTTACTATGAAAATTTTAATTTCATATTTTGTTTTTTTAAGATTTTGTAGTAAAGAAATGAAATTTAATGCGTTTTTTATTCATGACTATCGAACCACCCTGTATAATAATTTTTTATTTCATCTACGGGTTCTTACTTTTTAGATGGATATATCGATATAGTAAAAAATAATAATGCAAGTTCAGCTTTACAATTTGATGGTAGAAATTCAAAGATGTGTATTACCTAAAAATAGATCTTAACCCAGCGACACACAAAAAGTAACTAACTTATATTATTCTGGGTTCCCTAATCGAAACAAAAATGACCATTCTTAAAACGGTTTAAATTATAATTCTAGATATGCTCAAACGATGGTGCACCGTTTCGGAACTTCGGCCCATCGAGCGAACACTTTTTATGCGCTGACGTATTTTTTTTTTTAAATTTGCAGTGTAAAAAATGTATCCTTTGAGAACTTGATTTTTATAGATCGTTGTGGGGCGGGTACCGTAATGACTTGTGCAATCCTGGCCAAACTTTTCACATACATTAAGAGAAATATTATACACAATGTGAAGTAGAAAAAGTTCTAAAAATTTGAATTGGGAAAAAGTTTTCCCATGCAAACCATTTTAATTTGTATAGCGGGTGAGGGAAGGGCCGGTCCGATCCTGCTCAAATTCAATAGGGTTCTTCCTTGGACAAAACCGGAACTCGATGAGAGCATTCGTTCAAAAGTTATAGGGTTTACATCCAGACAGACAGACATGTTTTTTTTGCATTTTCTGACTCACGAAACTAATACTGAGGCTTTTGGTCCTCAGTAATTAGTCTAAAAAGAAAGAAATTGATAAAAATAAAGATTTCTTTTAACAAGCGATTTAATTCAACCCTTTTATGACCAAAGCAAAACAAGCAATTCGCCACTTGGTTTTTAGCGGAATTTCATTGTTTCAGAAAACTGCCAAAAACTGACAAATTTTGCTGAGAACCAGCTTGTGTCACCAATATACGTAAAATATATAGCTTAGACGTGTTGCCTAACTAAACAGATTTTTTTCTTTGTTTGAACTAGTTGATCGGTTTTCTATCCGTAAAAATGCCTTTCTGGTAACCGTTACAAAATATATTTTACTGAGTGTTTTTTAATTCTGTTACACTTTTAAATATAATTATTTGTAATCGAATTTGGTAACTGTATGAAAATGGTATTTTCAATACAATATACCATAAAAAAATAATATTTATCCATTCAATTTTTTCTTACATTTTTTTCAGCTCGTGTTGTAAATGTCGTTAACGCTTTTTTATGGCTACTTAACATTAATCAGTTTTAACATAGAACTACAACAATTTGGTAAAAATATGTTCACTAGACATTTTTCAGAAAATGGTTTTTTGGACTTGAAAACGAAAATGAAAGACAAAATCTCGAGATCGGTTTTACCCGATCACAATATTTTCCTTTTATTATTATCGATACTGACTTGTATTGTGTCAGAACTAGGTTAAAATAAAATATTGTATCCGGATCGAAGGACCAAAAAATATGTAAAAGCTTTAACGAAATTCTTAAAGATACTTTTATTTTAAGCTAGTTCTAACACACATATATGTTCTATGTATAGCGGGAAAGTAATCATTATTATATATAGTGTAAGTTATCTACATTAAATAAGAGGTCACAGTTTCTATTACAAAAAAAAAGCAAACATCCTAAAAAAGATCGATTTATTTTTATTTCCAAATGCGCATATTTTGTCATAATAGTTCGGCTACACTAAGATCTCCATTATTAGATGTATTTCTTTATATACTTACGGTTACAATAAAGGCCATATTCAATTCAATAGATCCAAAACATGCGATTATTGTAGGCTTTTTAGAATAGAGCAACATAATTTGAAACAATGACTTATTTTTTTTATTCCAATAATACCAGGGACATTCACACAGAGCTTCATAAAATCTTATGGACTAAAATTAAAAAAATGATTTTCAATAAGAATTAAGAATAAAGATTGTAACTGTAATTTACTTCATCCTTTACAAGTTGGCCAATAACACTGTATAAAAGTAATTCTGCTACTCCAAGTAAAATCATAAAATATATTTCTATGTTAAAGCGGGAATCTATTTTCTAAAATAACCAAATTAGTTAAACTTAATAAAAATGATGTAGATCAAAATATTTTTTAAACAATATAGAGCCAAAGATACAGCAACATAAAGAAAAATCACATGCAGAAAAATTAACAATATATCAAAAAGTTCAAAATTATAGTTGGATATATTTCAAAGAAAAGTTATCCAGATTTTACAAATCCCTATCCATATGTGTTCTTAAAATCGAATTAATATAATAAATATTTAATACCATATCCAAACTCTTTATTATTTTGAAAAAACATTTTCTAAACGGCTAATACTTTTCTTCATGTCATAGCTTGCATATCTACATAATTCACATTCCTAATAATCTCTGTCTTTATTTTAATTCTGACCTCTCGGTCTCTCTCATACGAGACGAGAAATATTGTATTTATATTTTATTCCATATTTGCAAGGTAACTCAAAACGACCGTTACAAAAAAGCTCGCCACGAATTTTCATCCAATCTCATTAAGACAACTTATCTCTACACGGATCGTTCCCCTAGCTTTTATGGGTTGGATAAAAAAGCGATAATTATTAACTGTCAGAGAGAGCAGTCGCAACATTAAAAAAAGCCGACTACGGCCGCGATTTTTTTATCCCTGACTCAGCAAACATTTTCTTGCTGTAGCCATTTTTGTTCATGTTAATTGAACAGGGATTCTTGGGAACTGGTTCATCATAAACATTTTCTAAGATTTCAAATATTTATACATTTAATAATTTGTTCATTGTTAAAATTATCAAAGTTTAATCTAAAATATGTGTTACGTAATTCGTAATATGATCTAATAGAATACACCTGATGAGTATAGATAATCATAAATTAATTTAATATATTATTATTGAAACTATAAAAAATATTAATACTAACTTACAGTAAATACGAAAAAGAGTACTGAAATATAAGCTGTTAATGCAGTTAACCAGTATATTACTATCATCATCTGTATAAGCTGTAATCCTTTTCTAATGTCACTAAAAACATCATATTAATGAGACAATAATATATATATATATATAATATTTGTTTTACTACCAACAAGAGAAAGTAATATTTCTCACCCAAGGTAAATAATGACAATAAAAATACACCTAGGTAAATAATGAAACATAGTCTATATTTTTAATAACTTGTTAATTGGACAACTCAAATCTATTGAAATCCAAACTTATAATATAGCAGTGTCAGTAGTAAAAAAAATTCTATATGCACTTCGGTTGAGGCCATTATAAACCTCGCACATTACGTCCTTCGCCGCTACGCTCCTCATTTCTCACCTAAGTGCCATACTAGTTTATTTATTTATTTATAATTATATATGGGTAATACCCCTTTAAAGTTTTTACAATGTTTAAGAATATATTGTATTGAAATAATTTGTATGAATTGTAATTTAATGGTTAAAAGATTATTAAAAAAATTTTTAGTAAATAAATCAAGAAACATTTTTTTTTGAAGAAACATATGGAGAGAAAATAATTAATTTTGGATTGGATGTCAATATATTATAAAGTTTATATTATAATAGAATTGTTTATGAAATGGAATTAAATATATGAAATTATATATACCGATTAGAAAATTTATTGTTTTAATCTATTAAAATGAACATTTCAAAAAAATATATATAAAATCACTTTTTCCCCGACTAATTTTTCTCCTATTTTTTTAATTTCAATTTTTTTCCGCAATTTTTCCACCATCCTTTTTTCCTGTACTTTTTTATCAATTTTTTTATATTTCAAATTTGTTTCCAATTTTTTACCCCCATTTTTTTGTTTTAGACATTTTTTAATACTTTTTCCCCTACATTTTTTAGAAATTTTTTAGTTTCAAACTTTTTTCCTCTTTTTCCTAACTCATTTTTTTCCTGTTTTTTTTTACTAATTTTTTTATGTTTCCCAATTTTTTCCCATTATTCCTTCACCCTCTTTCCCCAAATTTTTTAATACTTTCTTTGTGTTCCACTTTTTCTCTTTAAAACTTTTTCCACTTCTTTCCCTATACTTTTTTCACTTTTTCCCTACTTTTTTCCGTATTTTTTTATTCCACCCTTTCCTCTACTTTTTTCCACTTTTTCTCACTCATTTTTTACGAATTTCTTTGTGTCAAACGTTTTTTGTGCCACTTTTTTCCCTTAAAACTTTTTTCCATTTCTTCTTCTATTTCTTTCAATTTTCCCCTACTTTTTTATTCTATATCCTTTCCCTACTTTTTTCCACTGTTTCTCATAAATTTTTTACTAATTTTTTTATGTAAAAATTTTTTTGTTCCACTTTTTCTCCTTAAAAATTTTTTTTCACTTTACTCCTACTTTTTGCCACTTTTCCCTACTTTTTTATTCCACCTTTTCCACTACTTGTTTCCACTTTTTCTCCTACGTTTTTTACTAATTTCATATTTCTTTGTGTCATAATTTTTTCCAATTTTTCCCCTACTTTTTTTTCCACTTTTCGTCCCAGCCTTTTTTCCCCTACTTTTTTAGTATCAAACTTTTTCTCCAATTTTTTTATATGTAAATATTTGTCCCAATTTTTTTTTTCAATTTTCTCCCTTTCCCGTTCGAAGGGGGAAAGGGAGGGGAAAAAATAATTACTCAAAAAGTGATTTTTTAGTAAAAAAAGTGGAAATTTGACAAAAACTGACAACAATGAGAAAAAATTGGTAGTTTTAGAAAAAAATGGTAAAACGGGGTAATTTTAAGAAAAAAGTGCCAATTTAAAACAAAATAGGGGAAATTTAAGACAAAAAAATTAGTAAATTTGAAAGAAAAGAGGGGAAATTTGACAAAAAAATAACAAAAATGAAAAAATAAGGAGTAATTTTAAGAAAAAAAATGGCGTAACTTTAGAAAAAACGGGGATTGAGAGAAAAGGGGAAATTTAAGACAAAAAGTGACAGTATTTGAGAGAAAACGGGAAATTTTGAAGAAGAGGAAAAATATGACAAAAATAAAAAAATAAGGGGTAAAATTGAGAAAAATGGTGGTAATTTTAGAAAAAAGGGGGTATTTTCAGAAAAAAATGACAAAGTGAAAAATTTCAAGCAAAAAAATTAACAGTATTTGAGAGAAAATAGGGAACATTTATTTCGTAAAAAAAATATATATCAGAATTCGAACCTGGAACTTTCATATGTAACGTCTACACTCTACCACTAGACCACACCGTTCACAGTGATGAATAAATCAAACTTTTAAGTTAGCGTACAATAAAAGCCGATTAGGGCGAAACGAATAATGCGCAATAGTTTTAAATTAAAAACCAAAGAATCTACTGAAATATATTAAAATTATCAATTCTACTAAACATCCTCAGTTTTATTAAAAATCTACTAATTTAGTAGGAAATCTACTGAAAACGGTAACCCTGGACTAAAGTGCTCCGCTCGGGCAATAATATTCACTCTTGGGATTAAAAGTAGCACTTTAGGCCCTTGCTACGTAATATACTATTGTATTAGAGTTTCACAAAAGAATAGAAAATTTTCTTAACCCAACCTAAATATGATATGTCATTACAATATACATTAGTAGACATATTTACGTAGAATATTACAATCGTTAAAATAAATTGCTTTTGAATATATCAAAGTAGATTGAAAATTATCAGCAAACAAAAGTGAACTTTATGGCCTGCGCGGGCATAATGACAAAAACAAAACAAATTATCAAATAAAATTATTATGTAAAAAATTATAAATTAATATGTTGAAATCAAATTGAATTTTCAAATTTTTTTTAAATATTTATATTGTGAATTAAATAACGACCTAGTATGACATAAAAGTTTGTATGCACCGCGGATATAAATAGAGGTATATGCCCTTATAAGATCATCGCCCTTAGGGCGTAAAGATCTATTTATACCGTTGGTACATAAATATTAATATTAAAATTTGACACTTACTTCTGCAAGTCACATTGAAATTGTATGCAAAAACGAAGTCTTCTAAATATGAGATATTGATAATCTTCATCCAATAAATAATGTTCATGCTTTACACTTATTTGCGCAATTTCTTTCACGTAGTGTGTCAATAAACAAAATTGAAATTTAACTTGAGTCACAGTATAAATAAGACAGAGGGCGCAAAAGCTGGCTAAGTACAGCAGTATTATTCCATATGGGATAGAGTAGACATAAGAAAGATTAAATAATTGTGATGGAAACATCTTCATAATATGTATAGAATAACTAGTGTCAGCAGTATATTGAAAGTTGTGAAATAAAGTAAATCCAACAATAAAAATTAATAAAATAAAAGGAATAAAGCTAATAAGTGTAATAATCTTGGCCTGCCATAGAATTTTTTTATTAAAATCTTCATCATCAGTTTTCAAGCTCCTTAAGTTTTTTTTTGATTCCTTTTGATACGCTCTTATTAAATCTATGTAAAAATAAAAAAGCCACATTCTGCAGTTTGCCTTAAAAAAATATTAGATTTAAATACAAATTTGTGAATATGGGAGTTGATCCCTCTATACTCTATCATTGACTCATTTATTAACGTAATATCAGATCTCAAGCATTATTAAGAAAGACAACAACTATAGTCTGATCTGAGAAAATTAAACTAATATACCGGTAAAAGAAATTATTAAGAAAGAGTTGAAAACGGTAAGTAAGCGAAATAATAAACGATTGTAACGCTCTTTGCGTCGTCAAGCAGTCTTTTGGCACCTTAGTGCAAGTTTTGGATTGTCTCTGCGCCACCTTCCGTTTATAGTTTGAAGGTCACTTGCACGGGCAGCTTCAGTGAAAAAATCAAATACTCCAGGGATCGTATCGCATCAACAAAACCCTTAGCGGCCAGAACTGCGGTCTTTACTTGCAATACTAGGTTGAGTATCTGGGTATTTGATGCTAATATCGAAATGTCACAATAAAAATCATTAATTAAAAAAAACAAATGTCTATTAAATACCAGTTCAAAACCAGCTAGCAAGAGTATGTAACAGGCTTTATCCGGTACCGTATCGGAAGCTATATGCGCTTCTTCTAGCGTTCCAGGCTGGTCGGATTGGCGGTTCTGGACTCCGATGTAATTGAACTTGGCTTCAGCTCAGCTTGACCTATCTCTAAAGGTAGCTGGCTGGTTCTGGCTGGACTGGTGCTCAGCTCGAACTGGAACTGAAACTCCAACTACGACTGCCACTAGAACTCGGACTTCGGGCTGCCACTGCAGCTCACTGATCGACTCCGGCTGCCGTATACCATAAGGTCGGCTGGGGATGAAAAACAAGTACGCGGATGAATCCATCTTTCGGCAGGGGTTACAACTGGTATGGCTGGTCTTTCACTTATTTTAAAGTAATTATAAATCCAGTGCCGTGCGCAATTTAATTTATATATTTTAATTATCATAAAAAGTAACTTCGTTACACAAAGTATTTCAGATAAGACACTTCATATTAAACCAACATCAATATTTTTAAATGTTAATGTAGAAACAGATGAATTGTTGAAACTAAATGTACTAGTTGATTATGTACATTTTTTTTAACAGAAATTTTAAATCAAAAAGGCGAATTGTAACTTCTACTTGTATTAATTTTCTCCAACATTTAATAAAATCATTTCCAATTTTGTAATTTGAAATCTTTTTTAATATTCCAAAATATATAAAAGCGAAAATATTTGTGTATTTATCTATAATTCTTTCCGGTTTATAAACAGGACACCATTCTCAAAAATAAAAAATTTAGTCCATTCTCCAAGAAAGAATCTAATTTCGAAAATTAAACTATCAAGATCATGCAAAATCAGTCAAGCTACAAAGCCAACGTCGCGACGCCGACGAAAGCTCATTTAAAGACACATTTTTACAACAACATGCTAAATCAGTCATGCTCTGACGTCCACAATTTTGGAGGACACTTTTTTCTTTACTCTCACTATTGCACTATTTTTTACAATATAAGCACACCAGAGTTCTATTAATTTTGCCGTTTAATCTCAACTTATTTCTTTGTTGGACTCTAGCCATATTTCTAAAATTGTTGACCTACAAGAAAATTTTTCGGTACAGACCTGACCGTAATTCAGTAGGGACGTCCATATAAAAAATATATTAATAATAATATAATAAAAAGAGTGGTAAACGCACTAAATATGAGTGTGCAAGGATTTATTATACTTTTTAAGTAAGATTTAAGAATGGAGTAACACTTAACCCTTAACTGGTACGCTGGGGTCTTACGTAACCCCATGCCTACATAAAATAAATTGCTGTAAATTTGAAATGCTCGGCAAGACCGCAGCGACTTACTCAGTAGCCGCATGTTTGTGGGGGTTTAGTTGCTAGAAGCGTGTACAGAGAGGACTAATATTTTTTGTATCATTTGCGTTTGGGGTCAATAAAGTCACCAATATACCAGTTACGTGTTCTTTGTGATTTTTGGTTAAAATTGTGATGGCGCGTAAATATTTAACACAGGAAGAACTTGCTGCGAACCTAAGTGATGTTGATGAACCCTCAGATGTTTTAAATGACTAAAGACATTTCGGACAATGAAAGCGAACTAGTCTACATAATTCAGATTTGGAAGTAGAACTTTTGAATGATGAAGAGGAACTTGTGGAAGAAGAAATGTCTAGTGACCCTGAGAAGGTAAACCAAATAGGAAATTCTTATTAAGAAAAAAATAGGTATAAATGGGCGAAAAATCTACCAAAAGGAGATGTACGAAAGCCAGCACACAATTTGGTGACTTACTTATCAGGACTCAAAAGGCCTGCTCGGTGTAGCTTAGCAAGTACTTTTTACACATGAAATTCAAGACATTAAATTAGAATATACTCATGCTAAAATTACCGAACTGTTAGCTAATTACCAAGGAAGCCTTATTCAGAGGCAGGTGTAGCCTTAGAATGTATATGAAAAGCAAACCTGCAATATATGGGGCTGAATATTATGTGTTTATGTGATTCTAAAACCCATAATTATTTTGTTTATACTGAAAAGATTAATAAGAATAATATAATTCACAATAAAAAGCTAAACGTTCCTACGATGGATATTCTACATTTAGTTTACCTAAATTGAACTTGCGAATGAGCTAAATTCTAACGGCCATATGTATGTAGGAACCGTCAAAAAAATAAGATAGAAGTTTTTATGTTCCTAAAAAATATAGGGCAGTAATTTTACTGTCTTCCATGTATCATTCTGCAGATGTAGCCCCTAATCACAAAAACCGGAAATGATTAAGTTCTACAACGCGACAAAAACAGGTGTAGACAGCCTAGATGAGAAATGTGCAAGTTATAATTGTACTCGCCGAACTAGAAGATGGCCGCTAACTATCTTTTATGCTATGTTGAATATTGCAAGAGTTAAGTCGTACGTATTATTAAAAGCAGAAAATCCTGGTATCAAAATGACTATAGAAGAGAATATGGCATATGCTTGGGGAAAGCACTAATCAATGATCATTTGATTGACAGAATTCAAAATAACAAGCTTTCAATGAACATAATATCATCATTGCCGAGATTCTTAAGATTCCGTCGCAAAAAGAAATAGCGAGTCCCCAATTATAAAGGCAAAGATGTACAGTCCACGTTCCAAGGATCAAAAATATACAATAACTAAATACTCGAAAAATGTGTTTAAAGGACACTCAACCCAGCAAATCCGACTCAGTTCCTGCAATGATGACCCAAATTCAAAGTCAAAAACTCGGATGTCAGTTTTTTATGGTTTCCTAAAAAGTCGTTTTTTTTTTTGTTTCAGGGGAATAATCGATGAGTAAGTAAAATACCTTGGAAGTTTTATCGAAGTTACTACTTTCCATTATTTTTTATTATAGTTTTTTCTAACCTCTGTCAAAGTATGCTGATATTTTTTTCTTTTTTTCTGAAAAATTAAAATATTATAGAAAAAATAGTTATTTTTTAATTTTTCGGAAAATTTGGCTCATTGTCAAATTAGACCCCAGTATACCATTTACGTTCCACAAAAGTCGCATACCAGTTAAGGGTTAAATAAGCCACTACGTTCAGACAAGAATGCCACATATCAGCTGGAAGTTTAATTAAACAGGAAAAGATATTCTCTAGTAATAGCTTAAAATTCTATAAGACTATTTTTACAATAATTTTTTTATTATAAATGAGCCAATGATATAGGCACATCGGATTAACTTTCGTAATACTTACGTGTTCCATAACAAAAAAATATGTACTATATCGCTTGATATTCGTTAAATCCTTAGCGTATACCAGATTCAGTGCTAACCAATTAAAAATTTCTCCAGTAACGAAAAAAAATCCAACAATATATTTAAAAATCAGTAAAAATTTATTGGATAAGTTGTGTAATAATATTGTGTATATAAATTGTAGAGGATCTTCTAAAAAATTGAAAAAAAAACTAGCTCTACAAAATGATGAGATATTAAGGAAACACGAAATTAGTAAAATCTATGGATTTATAGGAAGCAAAAAAAAACAGTACAAGATTACAAGCTTTTTCAATAACATATTTCACGATCGCTTCTACCTCATCTTTTGCATGCCAAACCTACTTTTTATCCCCATTGATTGGATTATTTTGTTTTGTAGCTAATTCTGCTAGCATACTTTTGCAGTACTATCCACATACTTACCTGTGGCCATTGGAATTTCCACATCGCTATCTAAATTCACCATTTTTTTTTTTGATAAAACAGTAAACTCTTCACCTTAATTGGCGTTTCCGTTTTTGATTTAATTAGTAAGATTTTTTAGGAGAGACGCTATTATCCACAAGTCTAGAGTTGGAAATAGCATTAAACTGTTCTTCTTAGAGTCTATTTATATTATCAAACTAATATATTTGTCAACAACATTAGAAAGATATTAAACGGAGTTTAAATATTTTTCAATCCCTTAATTTTATTAAGTAATTACTGAATAAATAAATGTTTCCTGTAATATAAAAATCGATAATAATAATGACTAAAATGGGGGATTTTTTTGTGAAATTTAAATAGTTTGGAGTACCTGCTAAATTTTATATGACAGCTAATATATAAATATAGTACATCTGGAGCATTTGTTTATCCATATCGGACACATCTACTGCATCTACACCTGTGTTTGTTTATCCAAGATGTACTGTCCACATTACATTTTTTACATCTCGATTAGAAATGAAATACGAATGAGATGTTGTAGTGGGGATTGTCAAACTTGTCATTAAAAAAATAATTTCACTCAAGTTCTCTTCTTCATCGGTATCAACGAGTATCTCTACCTTCGACAAGTATTGCGGTAACTACTGCAACTTCTTCCATAGCAACGGAGAACACCACACTTGTTAGTGCGTATAAAGTGAATAAGACTGTTTTTGTATAACAAAAAAATTATATGTAGCCACAAAAATATGTTATAAATAACTTTAACCAAAAAAACACGTAAATTTAAAGCATTAAAATCACACTTTTATAAAAATGTTTAATATTATGTTTATTTTGAAAATTCTTTTTTCTCCATGAGTTTAAAAAATAATGACCAAATATTTTTTACAAGGTTTTTCAATATTTTCTTCACTAACTGTTCATTATGTTTGTTTATAGACAAATATTAATGAGGACGTATAGACGCATATGAGTTTTCAGTTAAAAACAAAATAGAGATTCGTTAAAACTGAATTCAAACCAAATGTCTTCTTCCGATTGACTCACTGCATTTCTGACACGTCATACGGCTTTGTCCCTGAGGACTCCTGAGGCAACAAGTCTTAGCAGGGCCACAAGCTTTAACAAAAATAATGTTAATGCTGTTTTCGCGCTACTTGAAAAAAATTTTCACCATTATAAATTTGAAGTTCAAGACATTTATTACTTTGATAAGATGGCCATAACTACTATCTAGAAACCCGACCGAATTAGCTAGGAAGGGTGTGAAACAGGTTGGTTACGTCACAGGTACATTGGTAATATTTTGTTTCGCCATAAGTGCTGGCATAAATTCAGTTCGCCCCATAATTATTTTCCGTCGCAAGAATTTCAGAGAAACTTTTGTGAACCGGGTTGTATCGGGGTGGATGACCGAAAATCGGTTTTATATATTTTTTCTGCATTTTTTCAAAATAGAAACCAGTCTTACTCATCCTCGATAATCACGAGTATTATTTGTTACAAAATGCAGCTATTAGATCGGTCTCTGTATGGGCCGTTGAAGAAGTACATCAACAGCGCGATTTATTTTTGGATGAGAAATCATGTAGGAAGACAATGATAATCTATTACATACCAAACATTGCAAGAGAAGCCTTACCTCAAGCGGGTTTCAGGATTAATGAAATTTTTCATCTGAATAGACATATATTTAGTGAAGATGAGTTTTTGCTAGCAGCTGTAATAGATAGGCCAAATCCAGAAAATGCTGAAACTGAAGCTCAACAGACTGGAAATGATGCAGCTTAAAGAACATTACCTCCTTCTGATAAACATAAGCAATCAACTCCCAGATAGTAGTAACAGAGTAACTCTACTCTGGGTACCTGGGCATGAAGAGGTGGAGGGCAATGAAAAATCCGACACCCTTGCGAAAAGAGGTGCAGAATCCTAGTTTATTGGACCTGAACCATTTTTCGGCATAGCCAAATGCTATCTGGAAATGGGCCGAGAGGAAAACTCTCCAGCACTGGAAAGATATTCCTATGTTAGCTTAATCTAAGGCCTTTATAGTCAAACCTTCAGTTATCACCCTATGGCAGATCCTATAATGGAGTAGAAGTGATCTACGCATCCTAATTGGACTGCTTACAGGTCACTGTCGTCTGCGGTACCATCTGAAAAAGCTAGGTCTGTCACACATCGGACTGTCGCTTCTGCAGTGTAAAAGACGAAACGGCGGAGCATATTTTATGCTCCTGCCCTGCCCTGGAAATGAATAGGCTTCGTACATTTGGTTTTGTACAGCTGGAGCCTACCGATTTCAAGAAAGCTTCACCTAAATAAACCATAGACTTCGTAAGAAGGTGTGGATTGTATGGTGAATTATAGCCCATAGGGGTGGGCCACAATAGGCCTCTGTTGGCCGCAGTTGAGGGGCGAGGAAACGCTCCACTCACATTGAACCAACCAAATCAACTCTCAGACAATCACCTATAATTATGAATTCACCTCCAAAACGCAGTACTTTAGATCAGATTCTCTCAGATCAAACTAATTTACCTGGACCATCAAAACATATTTTATACCACAAGATTTACGTTCTGAACTAAAAGCAGAGAACCCAGTGGGACTAAGAAAAAGGCGCAAACGTGGTCGAACGGCGATTTGGACTGATACACCCAATAAAGAACAATTGGAAGAGGAATACAGAAAAAGGACGAGAAAAGGAATCGAAGAAAATGGCAAGAAAGTCGGGTGCTAAAAGAAATATTTGCAAGACCAAAGCAACAACTCATTGAAACAGACTGTCCAGAGGATTAGCTCTGAGGATGAAGCAGACGCTTTTTTTCTGGTATATGGAGAACCGTACTGGAATTCACGTTCAAGGGAAGCATGGGTCCAATTTACTAGGTCCCGGTGCTGGGCTCATGAGGCATGCTAAAATTGCGATTCTGATGATGACTTGTAAACTTGTGAAACATGTCACAATTAACCCCAGCAGTGTCACAATTAACCCCAGCAGTGTCACAATAAACCTCAAGTTGGGGTTGGTTGTGACAGTTGGACCTACATTATTCCTTAGTAAGGTTGTTTATATTACCCTTAAGTTTGATGTTTTTATGTTTTTATGATTGAGAAACATCATATATTAAATGGTGGATAAAAACAAACGTGTAATTTAATTTGAAAAAGTAGAAAAAATAATCAAAAAAAACTGGCACAACCAACCCCCGTCTCGCCTATTGTTTTACTTGTTTATGATTTGTGTGCAATACATGAATAATGTTTTTAAAATTAAATATTTATCAACCAAAATAGGAATGAGACAGAGTATACTGAAATGTACTAATTTTTAAATATTCAAATTGAAATAAAAATGGCAACATGTTTTAACTGGGATACTTTTACCACAAAAGTATCGCCATCTGGTGACGAAGTCCTTTCAAGATCAAACGATTTAATATGAGTACTGAATAATTATATTAATAAACAATGCATATAGCAGGAAAGTAAAAATGTAAAAATCCATATCAACAACATACAAATATGCTATGTTTACTCTTTTTAAATTTATAGGGATCTATAATTTCCTTATTTGCTTCAAATGTTACAGATGTAAATAAAATCATTTTAATCGGAATTAACTGCTAATTTTACTCGTACTTAAGTAAAAACAAGCAAATTGTGTTTAATGGACGAAAGAGAAAAAAATATAATGAGAAAATTTTTCTCACCCAATTTCGTAAAAAGAAAGGTTTTAATGATTCAAAACTAATTTTAAACTAATCGATAAAATAATTTTAACATGAGATTAATTATTAGTAGAAAACTATATAAAAAGATAATAAAAACCTAATGAGTATACTATAGATTTTTCAAATGCGGTTATACAAACCATTTATTTGGGTAAAATATTTGTTTTTTTTAACTAAAATTAATTGGAGCGTGATAAATATAAAATCAATATAAACTTCTTTTCCGTTTCAACAATTACATTTATTTAATTTAAGTAAATACATTGCGTAATTTACATTTAAATAATTTTTGTTTGTTTTAAAACTACAGGAAATGAAGATTTTTTATATAAAATATGAATTCTACACCACTGGCTCATTTAAATACCAAAATTTTAGATACGGTGGATTTTTAAATTAAAATTTCAATGGAAATCAAGTTGATTCACCTGTCACAAATGAATTTAATAAGTATTTATTTAGGTTTAATAAATATGGAATCTACGAGACTTGGAACTCGAACTCGAACAGACAATTTACTCTGAGAGTAATTTATCGAATGCACCTCAGGCATCATGCAGCGGTGCAAATAAGTATTTACTGATTTTGCTATGTTATCATTACCAATATTTGAGACGTTCCGACAGATTCTCTGATTTAGGGTTGAACGGTTTCTAAGTGGGCTGGTCAATATTTTTAACACCGCCTGTACAGATAGCATTACTAGATTTTGCTACTTGTTTACAGTGTAATGTTATAAAAATAAGTGTTTATTTTAAACTCACCCCGTAGAAATGTTTAATAAAATATTTCGTTTGAAGGTCACCAGACTTTAAGTTGAAACATCAATGAAGTTACGCCGGGTGTCCTATCTTACTATACCGAATTTTTGGGATAAGTGAGAACCGCTACATAAGAAACCACGTAAACTGATTGAAGCGATATTTTAACGCTATATGAAGTCAAGCAGAGTAAAGCTAGAAGAAGCTTAAGTGAGAACCGGGCTTATCTGCAATATGAACAAATGTGCTGGCAGATTCACTAGTTTGCAAGCCAAGAAACAAGAAAAGAAGTAGAAAAATTTGAGTACTACATTAAAGAACAACGCGTTTTTATCGTTGAGCAATATTTAACAAATAATAAAAGTTTAGTAGCTACAGTACTATCGCGTTTTGGTGATCAAAATTGGTCGCTCAGATCATGAGATTTATTGCTGTTTAACTATTTTCTTGGCTTGTTTTTTTAAAGTTTATGTTCATACCAACAAAGTTAAGACCTCTCAAGTCTTGAAGTAGGAAATTGAGCGCTGTATCAGCGAAATTCAGTTACATGTATACAGAAAGGTCATGTAAAAATTGAACAAAGACTGCATATGTATCAACAAAGTGGTGGAAGTTATTGACCGGAAATTTTTTTCCACAAATAATCCTATACTGTAAGCATTATGAATCAATAAAAAAAATTCAATTTTTGTTTCTTTCAAAATTATACTTATTGTGTAAATTTTGAGACACCCATTAGTTCTTAATTGCCAAGCATTACATTCCATGTTTATCAACTTTGAACAAATTTTAGCAAAATCTTCCGAATATGTATTAACAACTTCAGCAATAATTTACAATTCGATCTAATATTATCATCAGGTATAACTTACACAAAAAGTAAAAAATAAAGTAAATACTTACTATGAGGTAATGAAGCATGATGATGACCAAAATCGTGTGAATTAAAAGTGCTAAAATTTTTCGAATGGAACGGTTCATTGAATGGTTGATGGTTTGTAACATGACTTGGAGGACCCCAAGTTTGAAACCAGTCATTTGTTACCATTTTCTATGATCTTCAAATACATAAAACAAAAAATTATTAATTATTTCTAAAATAAGTACAATAATTACAATAATACAGTTTATAAAAAATGAGTAGCAGTAAAAAAAAAGAAAGTTCAACCGTACACTGCGGATTACATTAAAGTGGTACAATTCTTTTTATCGAAAATTTAAATATTTTACTTTGTGGCTAATATTTAAAACATTTCTTAGGACAATTTTTTAAATTATGTGTATGTTTGTGTATATTACTGAAAAAATCGGCTGTGTCGCCACAAAATTTCCCGGCGAGTATCCACGAATCTTGTTTTTCAGATATTTAATGTTAAAGTTTCAAATTTTGACATTTTTTTATTTTTGACGGGTGCCAGTTTGAGAAATAATTTTGACTGTTCTGAATAGAGTTTTTCAATGGCTCTCAAATGACATATTGCAAGTCAAATTCCGTGACATATTGCATTTGTCATTTTTTGATAGTGACACTTCCGTTTGACAGATGCCCTGCAAAAACTAATCGGTTCTTCTGACGGGTTACCCAAACCGATATACCAAATTTCAGCTCAATCTAATTAAACGTGTGGTCTCTATCGTGTAAAAATACACACAGACAGACAGACTTTCATCTGGAAATGGTTTTAATCATCTGAGGGGACCTCAAAATGGATATCTCCATCTTTATGTCGAAATTTTTTTTAGCTCTTTCACAATACTTTCCCTTCTCGGAGGCGCGTCGGGAAAGTAAAAAGTCAAAATTTCTCAAATGTCAAAAAATCTCAAATCTCAATTTCAAAAAATCTCAAAAATCAAAAATCTCAGAAATCATAAAAACCTTCAAAAAATCTCAAAAGTTTTCAAAAAAATCTCAAAAAATTTTTGGGCGCTTTAAAAACATCTCACAAATCTAAAAATTCACAAAGAATCTCAAAAAATTTAAAACGTCAAATCTCAAAAAACAGTAAATGTCTCAAAAATTTGATCAAAAAATCTCAAAAATTTAAAGAAGTCAATAAATCTTAAAAATTCAAAAAACCTTAAAAAAGTTCAAAAATAAAATCTGAAAAAATCTTAAAAAACCTCAAAAAATCAAAAAGTATAAAAAAATCTCAAAAAATCTCAAAAAACCTCAAAAAATCTTAAAAGATCTCAAAAAATCTCAAAAAATCTCAAAAAATCTCAAAAAATCTCAAAAAATCTCAAAAAATCTCAAAAAATCTCAAAAAATCTCAAAAAATCTGAAAAAATCTCAAAAAATCTCAAAAAATCTCAAAAAATATCAAAAAATCTCAAAAAATCTCAAAAAATCTCAAAAAATCTCAAAAAATCTCAAAAAATCTCAAAAAATCTCAAAAAATCTCAAAAAATCTCAAAAAATCTCAAAAGACCTCAAAAAATCTCAAAAAATCTCGAACAATCTCGAACAAACTCAAAAAATCTCAAAAATTCTATAAAAACCTCAAAAAATCTCAAAAACACTTAAAAAATCAAAGAATCTCAAAAGATTCAAAGAATCTAAAAAAACTCGAATAAATTTCAAAAAAATTTCAAAAAATCTGAAAAAAAACACAAGAAATCTCAAATAATTCTCAAAAAATCTAAAAAGTCCCAAAGAATCTCAAACAATCTCGAAAAATATCAAAAAAGTTCAAAAAAACTTAAAAAATGGCAAAAAAAAATTAAAAAAATCCTCGAATAGTTTTTTAGATATTTAATGTTAAAGTTTCAAATTTTGACATTTTTTAATTTTTGACGGGTGACAGTTGGAGAAATAATTTTGACTGTTCTGAAAAGAGTTTTTTAAGGGCTTTCAAATGACATATTTCCAGTCAAATTCCGTAACATATTGTAACTGTCATTTTTTTATTTGACACTTCCGTTTGACAGATGTCGTACAAAACTAATCGGTTCTTCCGACGGGTTACCTAAACTCATATACCAAATTTCAGCTCAATATGATTAAACGTGTGGCCTCTATCGTGGAAGAATACACACACACAGACAGAGAGACAGACAGACAGACTTCCATCTGGAAATGGTCTTAATCATCTCAGGTGACCTCAAAATGGATATTTCCATCTTTATCTCGAAATTTTTTTTAGCTCGTTCACAATACTTTCCCTTTTAGGAGGTGGGTCGGGAAAGTAATATAAAAAGAAGAGCGTATAGAAAAGTAACGCGTTACTTTTTCAGTAACTCATTCTTCTATTATTTGATGACGGTTGCGATTTCTGTTTTAACCTATCAGAAATAGTACATAGTTTAGAAACACGCGGTATATAATAATATTTTTGTATCTCTGAAAACTAAGATAGGTATTAAACCAATACTTATGAAAAAATCAGTATCGTACTTGTGATTTATTTTTTACGCACTAATTTGTTAAATTTATTTCGTGAGTAGAAGCGTACGCTTTAATATCTTTATTAATATAGTAAAAGTTGGTATTAAACCATACAAATTAAACGGAAATGGTAAAAAAATTACAATTAGAACCTTACCAATTGTTAAAAACGATCTTTTATGATACAGCACTATCAAAACTTATATCACGACTAAACGATTTAAAGATAAATCTTTAAAGTTCATATGTAAAGAAAAAAATATAATTTCAACATGATTGCTATCGAAATTGGACCAATACGTATTTATGATTAATTAATAATATGTAAATATAATGAACAAACCTTCTATATTGGGTATTGTCATTGAACTTAATGTTTTTAACAACCATTAAAAAATAATTATATAATATATTATGATAATAGTAGGTGCGTAAAAATCAACCAGATTGATTTAATCGCTTTTTGATCCCGGAAAAAACCCACTTGGCTCCAATAATTTTTTACGGTTTTTCCAAAATGGTTGTATAAAATTTTTAAAAACTACCTTTTAATCAGATTTCTTTACTATAAATTAATAATAATAATAATAATATACAGTAAAATAAAAAAGTCTACAATTAGTTTAGTTCACAAGTTCAAGAAGGTTTTAATTAAAATATGGTCGCCGGCTCATTCGATTCGGAATAATGTCTAAAAAAATATTCGAAAGTTTCAAACCCACGCATAAACAATTCCAATAGTTATAAACAAATAATGATTAAAAAAAATGAGTCTAAGTGGACCTTGAAGTTACACTATTAATAATATTTTGTTTTTAATTTTTTCATAACTCAATTACAATCTAATAAATACTGAATCGATATTACTGATTACCGATCTCACTAATAAAATCTTACCTAATAAGAAATTTTAATGAAGAGAAAACGCTATAAATTAATTTCCCATAATTGTATATATCAACCTAATCAATTACATATATGTATTACTCGTGGATTAATATTCATCAATACAATAAAAAAATAATATATAATTGAACTATAAGGAATAGAAGTGTTAAATAACAAGTTTTTTATCTCCTTTTTGTGTCAGTTCAGAAATACAAATAAATTAAACTTAGTAACATTGTAGTTAATAAAACAGAATTACTTTTAACACTCTATATGGTCGAGAAGTGAGTTTTCTGCGAAAAATAGTTAGAAGGGTAGGAAAAATATGAGCGATGGCTCATTCGACGGGGATTACAATTCTGAGAAATGTGTCATGTCGAAAAAAAAATTTTACAAGAAAACAATCTAGAGGTTTGTAAAATAAATAAAACACCATGTATCTTGGTTATTAAAGTAGTAAATACCCATTATGTAAGGGATTTTTGAAATGGCCTAAGTGTTCCCTATCTGCAGTTAACTTATGTCACTTTCCAATTTCGGAAACTATTACAGATACCAAGATACGGTTTTTAACAGTGTGATAATTATTTACAATTGGGGCTGTAGATCAAAACTGCTCCAAAATTTTTCACGTCTTGGGGCTTATTTTTCATAAGGCAAGGTAGACACTTTTTATTTTACCGATGCCATCAAAGGGAAATTATAGTGTACGAGCGAAAAAAAAATTGAGGTCCTCCAAGAAGATTGAAACCATTTACAGAGTAAGGTGTGTCTGTATGTCTGAGTGTAATCTTCCCCGGACTGCCTCGGCATGCCCCCTAGGGAACAACTCCGCTCCTGGCCCTGATCACATCAAAAGACAAGCCCTTAAAAACCATCCCGAAACCATTCTCCCTATCCTCGCCATCCTCATGAACTCCTGCCTTTATCACTCCCACTTTCCAACCTGCTGGAAATCTGCCCACACTATCCTCATCCCTAAACCTCAGCAAGACCCAACATCCCCCAACTCCTACAGACCTATATCCCTGATGAATGTTTTAGGTAAGCTCTTTGAAACACTACTCAAGGAGCGTATTTGGGACTTTCTGGATGAAAGAGGAACGATCCCCCAATTCCAACATGGATTCAGGTCTGATCACTCCACCCAAGATTCATTAGTGAGACTCCACACCCTTGCAACCAAATCTCTCAACATTGGTCACTGTGCATCGGCAGTTCTGTTTGATGTCCAGAAGGATTTCGACCAAGTGTGGCACGCTCAACAAACTAATCTACTCCTACCTACAAAACAGATCCATCAGAGTCACAGTGGGAAACTCCCTCTCAGATCCTTTCACTCCCCGTCCTAGCTACTGTCCTCTATGTCATATACACCCATGATATTCCTCAACCTCCTTCCCTTAGCCAAGACATCCAACTCTACGCTGGTGACACACAAATCTCAGCTTACGCTTCTTCTACCAGAGCTCTAAACACCAAAACACAACAACTCCTCAATTAATTCGCCCGATGGTGCAGTAAATGAAGGGTTACCTTGAATCCCCAAAAAACCCAACTTATTATATTCAAACATTCCATCTACTTACGAAAATACAATCAAAACCTCAATGACATCAACCTTAATCTCTGGGAAGAGAGACTTGTCCCTGCGGATGAATTTACCTACTTGGACCTATGCTTCACGCGAACGCTCAATTGGGAAACTGAAGTCCAAGTTAGAGACGAACCTCTCTCCTTGGTGCCCTTAGTGGTCGATTTGGCAGGTGTAACCCAAGGACTTAGAAATCCTACATCCGCCCCGTTTTGGAATATAGAGCCCTCAACTTCTCCACTCTCCCTCCTCGTCTCTTGCACGCCGTCAAGGCAACAGAAAGGAGGATCCTTAGGAAGATGGCCTACCTTCCCTGGCACTTCTCATCCAATCAAATTTACGAACATACTAATATCACTACAATCATTTCCAGATTTAAGAAGCTTCAAAAAGGGTACGTCGGGAGAAGACTGGAGAGCACCAACACCCACGGACAAGAAACGCTAAGGACCAAATGGACAATTGACAGGAACAGACGAACAATCCCCAGGAAACCAAAGAAGAAATTCACCCAACCCAATCTGAGGATCCTTGGTGAAGCAAGAGAAGGCATAGATCTCCCGGACGAGCTCCTAGGTCTATTGGAGGATGCACCCATTAGCTTCAGATGAGCTCGACCGACCACCACCGATCGCCACTATGAGCCTCCCAACATGGGAGGCCTGTATCCCTGAAAAGAAGAACCTCTCTCCTACAGCAGGGTATAAAGGAAACAAAATAAAACAGGACAAATCACCGAGGAGGGTTTATTTGGTATACCCCTGACTCAGGGGAGAGTCCAACACAACACTACCTCACACATAGAACCAAGCGTGAATTCCCACCTCCACAACTCAGGACAATAGTTGTAATATACAGTGCAGACCGACATTGATTGAATACACACTTTTTTCCAATTTTTGTATCAAACTTTTTTCAGAATTTTTACTAGAGCGCGCGCAAAAAATGTGCATGTAGGTTTATGTACTTTTTCCTAATTTTGAGGACGAACAATGCACTTTAGTCTAAAATTCTCTGGTAAAAAGTTGTAGAGCATCAAATTACCTTTAACTTTTATCTTTAACTTTTTTTTTGAATTTCTCATATTTTCGCCGCTAGAGGGCAAAAATTATGCACATTTAAGCTTTTTGCCCTTTTATTTTAAAGACAAACAATGGGCTTAGTGCAAAATGTTGTAGTACAAAGTTTTACAGCATAATATTTCCTACAATTTTTGTATCAAACATTTTCAGAATTTCCAATAGTTGCGCCACTAGAGGACGTGCAAAAAATGCATGTAGGTTTCTGTAGTTTTTTCGAATTTTGAAGACAAAAAATTCATTTTAGTGTAAAATTTTCTGGTGCAAAGTTGTAGAGCATCAAATTTCCTTTAATTTTTAACAAAATACAAGCAATACATTAATTTTAACAAAAATTAATGTATTGCTTATTATTTTGTTATTAAAATAATCCTATTCTCTGTTCTCTGGGGTGACACAGTCGATTTTTTATTAAAAAAAAACACAACTTTCGGACTAAATAAAACATAAATGAAGTAAAAAAAAACAATACTCAATGCAAACCGACAGCATACTTAACATATGCCATCTTGCCTGAAATGTCTTTTGAACGCGCGCTCCTTTTATGTTAAAGATAGGAAGCTGCGGTTTTCACCAGTCGATTCTGTATTTAATTCTTTAGAGCGCGCCTGTAGCATTTTTTTATTATTTTTAGTAAAAATGGTACGACTATCAACTTTTTTCTGTAGATAAAATAACCAATACGTAAAAATTTTTTGGGGCAATTCTGTATATATTTTTTTACATATTTTGCTTTTACCGGTTTCGTTTTACTAGTTAGAATAAAATCTGCATTAAAACAATAAAAATGTAATAAAATCTGTTTAAAAAGTAACTATTTAGATTAAGTTATGTAAATATATATTCGTTAAATTTATTTTACATTAATTAAGTGTCCCACTTATTGGCAAATTAAGTAATAGACAAATTTTGTTTAATTATAAAAATAGTTTGGTTACCAAAAAAAAACAAAATAACGTTTTAATCGAAGTTTGTGTTGCTTTCACTACAAACAAATTTTAATGACATAAGTGTTCGCCGATTCTACTGTATTTTTTCACTAGTAATAGTTTATAAAAAAAAGGAAAAAATAAATGTTTTGCTATTAAAAAAATATTATGCTTTAGTTGGAAAATTTCCCAAAAACCGATCACTTAGACTATTATATTTTTTTCACACTTTCTTAAAACCTATTAAAAGAAAAATTAGTTTCACGAATAAAAAAATCTGAAAATTAAAAAATGTCAAATTTTAGTATCAAAAAATTGTGAAATTAGAAAACAATAAAACATTTTAGCTAAACTATATGACTGCTTAAAATAGATATTAAATTAACATAGATTGATGTAAATTAATCTGAGAGTCCACAAACTTTCATAGCTTTATATAAACTCATAAATAGTTTTTGATTTGTTTTATTTTTTTTATTAACCAACCAATTTTGACGCGTTTTTTCAAAAATAAAAATAATTATTAATGTACGTACCATTTGAAAAGAATAATCCAAAAATCAATAAACAAAAAAAAGTTCTTATTCAACACTCTCATTTGTCCATTAACTGCCACAACCACTTAGTAACCACATCGAAAGAATGAAACAATGTTTGCGGTTTTCAAACCTATACGTTTGATTGACTGTTCACCACCATCTGTGAAAGCTAAATAAACGCGTGCTCAATCTGTTTTTTCTACAGGGTGTTTTAATAACGCATTAGAAATTCCAATTAGAATTATAAAGTAGAATACGAGTTTAACTTAGGTTAAAGGAAACAATAATCCTTTGTTACTAAACATATTGATGACAATTTTTTGGCAGTTCTAACAAAAAATCAAATTTTGTCATTTAGTGTCATATGAAACAATTTCACCCAATCATGTCAACATTACACTGATAATTTCATCCAGTGCAATTATTAATCACTATGACAACACTATTGCGTTTGACAACTTCATTCCAAATAAATTTCAAAATGTCACGTTTTGGCAATGCGAATGTTCAAAGAAAAAATTTTCCGCTGAATATCCCTCGGACATTGACAAATGCCTCATAATTTTATGACAAATTTGTGTTACCAAGAAACGAGCTTTCGATTGTCATACAATTATCTCGTCTATTATCAATATACTAAGGATATTACTACTAATAAGTATCTTGTTAGACACATGGTGGCTAACTATTTTTTA
The DNA here is from genome assembly GCA_963243735.1 of Neocrepidodera transversa. NCBI lineage: Eukaryota > Metazoa > Arthropoda > Insecta > Coleoptera > Chrysomelidae > Neocrepidodera > Neocrepidodera transversa. The sequence goes on along the minus strand of OY725337.1, from coordinate 17,801,243 downwards.
TTGTGCTATACAAATTCACTATTTCAAATACTTCCTTCAAGTCTTTTTAAGCTGTCTCCTTTTTCTTCACAAAAAAATAATGATCACTTCTAATAATTGACCGCATAGTCATTACTGTACAACAATGCCAAAAATAGATTGAAAATAACGAATTTTCGTGATTGATCAATCAATGATTTGGTTGATATAACGACCTCTATGCCATATTGGTCCTATAGGTCCGGGATGCATAGTTTTTTTTTGGTAAATTTCCTCCTCTTTTTGAATTTTTTTTTTAATTTGAAAAATGTTAAATAGTTTTTGAGATATTTGCAAAAAACAAAACCCCATTTTTATTTTTCAGTTAATTGTTTATAAATTTTGCAATTTTTGCCAGCGACTCTTGAATTTTTCCAAAAATCATCTACATGCTATTCCGAATCGAGACACCTCGTTCATATTTTTCGGAGGCGGATAAAAAGGTTTGGCCCAAAAATCACTTGTTGTAGCAAAAATGAAAAATCTTGTACGTTGTATACAGTATGTCCCAAAAATAAAAATTGATACTTTTGCTCGGTACCCAGGAATTAATTTTAATTTAAGATATATTTCTTGTTTAACTATAATTATTTTTTAAATAACTTGGACGTAAAAGCTATAGTTGATTATAGTAAATGATTGTTAATATTGATGATAATTATTTGAATTTTAATATTCTTTATTTAGTTTGTTGTAATACATGAAAATTTAATACAATTAAACTTTTGATTGTCCATAGCTTTTTACCTCAAAAAAACTCTTTTAAATAGAATATCGGTAAATATTTTCTACATCCATTAATTTTAAGGCTGTTTAAAATGCTAGGTACGTAACATGAGAAAATAGAAAGAATTTAAAAATTTTATTTTATTGCTTTTCATTTTTGTTTTTTTTTTCTTTGGAACCTTTAATCGCATCTAAAATATACAATGGCTACCGTAACATACAGTTTAGAAAAAATGTTTTTAATTTATTTTCCATTTTGTTTTTCCAGAAATCATCCCTATTTATTAAATATTATAAATGATAAATAGCATGGGTTAATGAAAAATCGATATGTTGAAACAAACTTATTCATCTATACTGAAAACTTTTTGAAAATATGAATAAAGGTCTTAAAATAGATGCTCCATATATACCGAAGGTATTTGATAAGATAGATCACGGTGTTTTATTGACGACACTTATTGATGTTGATACATGGTGGTTTACTACGATGGTTCATCTCATACATTAGCCATAGAACTCAATCCTTTGTAATAGGTAAATATCGGTCCTCATTTTGTGCTGTTACTTTAGGCTTACCTCAAGGATCTCATTTGGAACCGTTATTGTTTAATATTTACATCAACAAGTTGTTTTACTTTCTGTAAGTCCCTAATATATACAGATGACTTAAAAATATACCACACTATCAGTAACACTGCAGACTTGGCCTTAATTCAAAACGACTTGAACAGATTTAACACATATTGAAATGAAAATTGTCTTTTCCTTAACTTTAATAAATGCCACGCCATCACTTTCTCCAGAAGCCAGCGTTTACTCGATAATCAATATGTTATCGATAATTTTCTTATCAAAAAAGTTTCTGAGATTAAAGACTTAAACTGCATTTCTAAAAAAGTCTATAGAGCGCTGGGCAGTGGCGGATTTAGATATTTTTCGCCTAGGAACTGATTGTACATCCCCCCCCCCCTCCAACAACAATATGCATATTCTAACCCTCAGCCTCCGGTAAACCTAATCCAAATACAAATAAGTTGACTCCCTTCATTATTATTTTATTTTTTAAATTTGTTATTATCATCATTATTTGAATCAATATAGATAGCGTGATCCTAAACTATAAAAAAAATCGTAAGTGGCATAAGAAATTTCAATACAATATACACAGATTAATATTTGTTTTTCTGGTTTATTCTAACCTAGGTGAAGCGCACAACCATCCCTACATCTACTCATGCTCACAAGTCCAATATCGGAGCTCTCCCATAAATAAATAAATTAGCATAACTATACCTATACTGTAGCTGTACCACTTAGTTCATCAAACAGACCAACTTAAATCGTCACGTCATCTACTCTACAACAAAAACAGTAAACACCACCACCATCCAACATAACCTTGCGATCTTGCGAATAGCGTTTTGACAGTGATTGAAACAGTAGTGCCAACTGCGCATTGGAGGACCGCGAGCGCTGCGTAGCGACGGCCCATTCCCACGATTCAGAGTAAGTTCGTCGCCTGCAACACTGTGGCCCTGAAATTTATCGTTATCAAATGATTTTCTCATGAGTATGACTTAATCAAGTTGTCACTTATTCAGATGAATACTCAAAAAAACAACAGTGTAACACGACAATAGAAAAAAGCCATAACAGAAAAAGGAAAAAAAGAAAATTTGCCGCCCTGGACTACAGCCCCTTCAGCCCCTTCACCACCCCCCCCCACTGGCGCTAGAGTTTATAATTAGAACCTGTCACGACTTTAAAAACCTACAATCAGTCCGCACTTTATACATGTCAGATTGTCATATGTAAATAGGATTTTAAGTTTTGGATCAGTAATTTTTAATTCGCATTATTTCACATACAACAACCGCCTGGAACGTATAGAAACTAAATTCATAAAATATATAAACAATTTTTTTTCTATAGAACATGATGATTTATACATTAAAACTAATAATTTTAACCTGTCTTGAAGATAGACATCAAATATCTGACATAAAATTTGTGTTTAAAACCTTAAACAGCTTGTTAATTCAACAGCGATTACTAATCTTATCTATCTTTATGTCCCACTTTATAACACAAGAAAAAATTTACATTTTATGTTAATTTGTGTAACACTAATTATTACTTACATTCAGATTTGCATAGGTGTTGTAAGTCGTTTAACTCAATCTTTAACTTTATTAGTATTGACATTGATGTATTCTCTGATTTTTTTACCAGTTTTTGCCTCAAATTAATAAAACTATATTTAAGTAATAATTAATTAATTACCTGTTTTTCGCCAATTTTGTTAGCTCCTAAATAAGTAAATTTTTCTTGAAATTGTTTATTTACCAATAATTTGTATATCAGATAAATTGTAACAATATTAGATATAAGTGAATACTGTGATTGGGCTCGTCCCGTTTGTATTCGCTGTAAGCAATAAAAAAATAAATATTGATGCATGAGGCGTGAGCCAATTCCGACAATCCCACGAGTGTGAAAAATCACTTTCGCACAAGTGATGTACTAGTATATTATTTAACGAGTGTTGAAAATAGCACTTTTCACACGCATGTGACGGTTTGTGGCACGAGCCTGAAAGTTCTTTTTCATACGAGTTACACATTATACTTTTCCTACGGCTGCCACTTTATTTTCTAAACATGCTAGATTTCATCTCAATTCATTGATATATGTTATGTTATTATGAGTAGTTGTATTGTCATTTTACTTTGCACACTGCGTGCGTAAACGTTTACACACGCTGTTTGAAATTGACGTTTTTCGAGGCAAGTTGACAGTGCGTTTTTGTGTATTTTCTAAGCAGCCGTAGGAAATTAGTAGTTTGTACAACAAGTGCGCAAAGCGTCACTATTCCCACGAGTGCAGAAGTTTGTGGCACGAGCCATAGGCGAGTGCCATAACGCGTACTTTTCGCACACTAAATTATTACTTTTCCCACGGATATCCAAGAAATTAAGAAAAGGCCTGCTTTGCGTATAAAAATTTGTGTCGAAAAGCGTGCTTTGCATAGTGGTTGTAGAAAAACTATTTTTCCTACGACCATGCGATAATTTTATCAAATAATGTACATTTTGAGGTTTTTTGGCAGGTTCTTTGTTTATTTATTTTTAGTTTATATAAACAATCACATTCGTATTAAAATAAACATACGTACTGGTAACTAATGTTTATTTGAAAAAATTAACAACAACTATAAATTAAAACTGAGAAAAAACTATTTTGAATTGATATAAAACTTAAAAGTAAGCCGATTATTGCTGCAATTTGTAAAATTTATTGATGAAAAAGATAATTGTTGTTTTAATAAAATAATACAAAAAATTAGGGCTTTACATGAGACGAGATAAGGCGAGAATTTCAAAAATCTCGTCTCGGTCTCGTAAGTTTAGAAAAAAATAGTGTCGTTTCAGTATCGGTCTCGTCTCATCAAATCTCGTTATTTCTAGTACAAAACGAGCTAATTATTAATTTTATTGTAATTTATAAATGCCTGATTACTTACTTATATTTGTTTTTTATTTTCAAATTACTAAATCATTATCTATACCAATTTTTTTTTTCATTCATACACATTACAATATTCTCACCAACATACATTTTAGATGTCGTTAATGAAAAATATTAATTAGTTTAAAAATATTATTTTATTATAAATAATTTCTATATGGCAGATAACCAGACACCGTTTAAAAAAAATACAATTTTAACTGGAGAGCACGTTAATGTTGATTTCGTTACATATATTTTCAATAGAAATGTAAATTTTATTGAAAATGTTTTATTTTTCTGATAAGTAATTATTCTAGATATATTTCACTTAATTATTGTTTTAATGTCGAATGTATAATGTTTCGATTATTTAAAATGGCAACTTTTATAACGTTAAAACTGGGTCATAAAATTTTATTACCCTCAAACTGTTTGGAAGTCCTAAAAAATTCGAAACACATTGAGAGTGTCATTTTATACAAAATAAAATATTTTACTAATGGTTACCTGATTTTAGATTTAGTAAATTTATCGTAACCTATGCAGACCTTTTTTATTATAAAAAAAATTAAATGTTTATGCAGCTTGCTAGTTTATTTTTCCCGGAAATTCAGAAAAAAATTATGAAGAAATATGAACGGTGCCGCAGAAACGAGACTCCGTATGTGGTCTCAGTATCAATAAATAAATTTTCAAAAAGGTCTCGTCTCGGTTTTACGAGATGAGACAAGACGAAGCTCTTGTGAAGCCCTAACAAAATGCATTTGACAGATAGGAAAATCTTGTTAGATAGGTACTTCTAAATATAAATAATGCCTCTGACAGTTTTGACAGTATTTTTCGCACATGTGAGAAAAGTAACTTTCCACCCGCTTGTGCATAAAATCCACTTTCCATTGTATTCCACAATGCCATAAATGTTAGTTTTCTATATGGTCGCAAGAAAAAAACATTTTTAGTTTTCTCTTAGAAATATTTATATGAAAAAAACTATTATTTACTTTCCCTTTAATTTATTTTATAATAATGTGCCTAATGCCTTGCGGCGACACGACAACCGAATAATTCTTTTCTATATTAATATTTCAAATTCCGTATTTTACATTATTGCAAATAACCAGCAATTTTCATATTATACATTGCGTTTCATGTCTCGCTTATGGGCATAAATAATTATTAAAAGTTAAATAATCAGCATATTTAATTCAATCTACAAAAAAATTCCGGGCGGTTACTTATTTTAATGAAATTCAAAAATTTTCACTTTTGATTGTACCATGACTTTAGTTTGCATATCCTATATCAGTAATTTGTTAAGAAAATTATCAAAATTGTTAATTATACGTAAAAAGACTTGAAATTGAATATAATATACTATTCGTACATCAAAAAGTCTGAAATGCAAAATATAGTTAGCCATAAGCGTAGTCACAGTCAAAGGTTTTTTTATTTTTCTTCAAAAATACAAAAAATCGGTTGTGTCGCCCCAAAACTTTCCAGACGAGTATCCACGATTACTTTTTCATATATTTCAAATTTTGACAATTTTTAATTTTTGACAGGTGACAGTTGGAGAAATAAGTTTGACTGTTCTTAATAGAGTTTTTTCAAATGACATATTGTAAGTCAATTACACACAGACAGACACACAGTCACACAGATGGAAATGGTCTCAATCTTCTCGGGGGACCTCAAAATATAAATTTTCAACGATATCTCGATTTTTTTTCGTTCGTTTACTATACTTTCCCTTCGTTGGGACCGAAAAAGTAAAAAATCTGAGATAAAAATAAAGTTGGCTACCAAGACTAACTGAGGCAGAAGCGAATTTTAGGTTGGTATTATTGTCGTATGTGGGTTTTGTTTTCATGTTCTTATAATTTTGTATTTTACTGCTGTGTTCTAAATCAGGAATTAATTAATGCATACAAATTAGTGTCATTTGGTTTTGATTAATGCCTTTCAATAAATATGATTGATTGGCTGAAGAAAACCTAAGCAGACTGGTTTAGAATAAATTTAAATTCTAATTAAAGTTATAATTAAACTTATTTTTAATTAATAAAAACGCTTTTTTACTACGCTAACGTTTCGAAAATTTATATAAAGGCTATAAAATGAATAAGAATAAACGTTTTTTCAGTTTTTCAGCATTATAAAATTATTTTTTTAAATACTTACAAAGTGAGTGCAAAGTGAGTTAAAAAAAATTACCGCCTATGACTTCTAAACGGTTCAGGATAGAAATATTTGGTCTGTACTGGAATATTTTATTTTAATACAAGTTTTGTTTGAATAGAGTTTTTTTTACCGGTTTTACAACAAAATTGGTGGAATTTTGAAATTTTGAATTTTTTAATGAAAATCTGATTTTGAAAAACCTTCAATCACTGGATAGGTGAAAGTCAGTTCTTAAAAAAAATTTATACTATATAAGAAATATATATAAGAAATCGACTAAAAAATGGCTAATCTCTCATTAAAAAAAAACTTTACAATGAAATATAAATAAATAATAAATATATCTTCTTAATTAAGACACTTGGAATTTTTTACAAAATATGTTTTATTTAAAAAATGTTAATTAATTCCTTCATGCAATTGCCCCTTCGAGTATTGCTAACAAATAAAATATTGCAATTAAAGGGAAATTCGGGATTATACCACATGAAACGTTTTGTTTTAGTATGTCTTAATTACAACCATCCGTGCTTCTACGCTATGGTCCAATTATTTAATGTTAAAATCGATATTAATAATTGTAAAAGTGAAAATTACCGTTTAAGAAACAAATGTCTTTCTATCTAATACAATATGGGTTGAAGCCAATATAACACTTTTCCGCTATTTAGGTGTAGGTAGGTTTCAGATGATGTTATCAAATGCAACCTTACAGGCAATTAGGCAGCTCATTGGTACCAAATAATTTTATTTTTATTGGAATTTCGTAAGATATGTTCAACACAAGTTAATAAGGTAAGGTCAGGAAAATCGCACCACTTTTTAGGATTTTGCTTATGGAGGATAATCTAGTAAAATTTACGATAAATAAAAAATACGATTTGTAAATAAAAATAATATAAATTCATCGGTAAATTCCAATAATATTTAATATGATTATACATATTTAAGATGCAACAATTTATTTACATTCAACAAAAATATATTTTTTTGTATCAGCACATGTGGAAGACCAAATTTGGTGGACCCAACGCAACGGTTACACTTTAGACACCGCAACATATTTTCAATCAGGGTTTTTTCGCAAACGAAATAATACTATTCAGCTGGGTTCACGCCTATTTAAACATCTTTTATTGCAGCTGCACCTTTATGCAAATTGTTTTCGATTTAATAAAGACATCCACTTTAACACTTGTCATTCGTTCTTGTGACGATTTTGACGTTTTAGCTTTGAGACGACCTGATTTATTTTTCATAAGAGCAGCACTTATTAAAGATTCGTTCAAGTTTCACATTGCTTTCATCTGACCTTCTTCTTATCGAGCTTCCAACTCGTTTTTATATGGAGCATGCAGGCTGACACAGTTTGTATTTTTTTTACCATTGCTTGCTTCTTCTGAAAGAGGAAAAATCTCTTTCCCAAATACATTGTTTGTTGGTTCTAATGTAGTTTCATCCCTGACAGAATTGTTTATTTCTAGTGTTATTATTATATTCACGCCATCAGGTACCGCCTCTGGGATCACTAGATTCCACTCACCATCAACTGTTTTTTGATGCCATCCGATTCCGATTATCATCAGTATCTTCATTCTGGTTCAGCAATGGTTACTATGGATGTAGATGGATAATACGTCTCGCTCAAGATAGCTGTCATATTCTATTGTGACATAGCACTTTCTAGGTTCATTCTCAACCATTTTTGTATTACTTGTATAAAATAGCTTTCCATGGTATAAAAAAACTTACACTTACGTCTAATAATTGAAGACGATGAGTGGTGTGTCCAATCAGTTGTAGTAGGATAACTTTATTTTCTTTGGTTAATAATATAGCACCCAGATTTTTGGAGTGAGTTACATGGCCATCTAACAACAACAAAACTTTATTTAACGTTGCTATTGTATTTTAGCTACTCCGGGACTCCGACACTTTGGTGTACTTTCGGTAAGCAACCGGTCCATATTACTCTTACTGTTGAGAGATGAAACTTTTAACTGTTTGATGTGCAATTTTCATTTTAACTTACGAATAGCGAATATATTTTTTATTTTGTAACTTATTTGTTTGCGGCTCGTAAGGCTAGAAGTAAATAAAGTACCGGTTTCATACCGAGTATTAACAGGATCGGCGTTCCGCCAGCGGCTGGTCAGTGGAAACGCTATATATAAAATACCACTGGTATAATTTGATTTTGCAGGCGGTAAGATATACCTGAAGTCTACCTCATACCAGAAGACAAATGTAAAATTCAATCTGTTTAATTTTCTTCTAAGAATTTTTTGAATCTTTGATAACTATATAATTGCCGTTAACATTTCTTGATGGTGACCAAAACTAATCAGATCAGTACCAAACCAATGTTTGGTAAAAATTTGGTTAAAATCGATTTAGTAGATTTTTGCAAATCGTTGATGAAAAATTCGCACTCATGAATGCACGTACATGAATTTTTGGAAAACCGAAATCACCAAAATCTTGAGATTGGTTTTTTACCCAATTACAATACTAAAGTTAAAAAATAAAATTGAAGTTAGTTTTCTCAAAAAAAGTGGTAACTATCATATATGGTTAACCTAATTTAATCCTTTGATCTACGTACATTTAAGAGAATAATATTTGGTCCAATTACAGTGTTGTATGGGTTCATTGGTTGGTTTGAGGGCAAATAAACAGGCCCGGGTTGAGTGCCCCAACACTGCAGCCTTTGGCTTATTCTATTGTCCTGTTCATTTGCTAGGCTGTGAAGAGATTAGTGACCTTGTTAAGGGTTAAGAATCTCTTCACCATGTCACATCTATATCTCCACCAGTGCAGAGCCTCGCATTCGAATATTACTAAGTATTCTATGGGACCTCAGATTCTGTTTTCTCTTCACAACCTAAATAGTCTTTTATTTTTACTTAGTGGACAAACTTCTACCTCTTATAACTGCCTCCAAAATCTTCAACAGTTTTATAGTGCGCGGAAAGTGGTATATAATGTACGAGTGAGAATATTTACGCATAAGACCATACAGACCGAGTCAAGTTACTATTTACTGAAATTAATTAGATTTATTATGGATTACAAAAATTGAGGGTAAATTTATTGTTGTAAAAACTAGTAAAATGAATAGAGTGTGTTTAAGTAGAAAAAAGTGTCTTTTTACCATTTCACAAATTAGTTGTAATATATTTGAGACTTTTTCTATAATAAATTTGCCTCTTCTACAACAATTGGACTATATTCTATGATTATGTATTAAATGGAGCTATCTATCTGAAAAGAGTTATGCCATATGCAAAAAATACAGCATTTTCTGAATGCTAAACTTAATGCTTTAATTTGGATGCAGTATGGAGCATAGTGCTTAGGAATTTCAAGATTATTTTATAGAATTGTTTCCCAGTATGGTTAGAGAATAATGGAACTATTAGATAGCCACCTAATAGACCAGATTTGGTCACAATTGATTCTTTTTGAAGGATTTATCAATAAAACAAAATTTTTGAGTTCATTGCTAAAAGATCAAGTACTAATCAAAAAAGGAATTAAAACAGCCAAAAAATTGATTTATTTCCATAAATAATATAAAAATATAAATAAGTTATTATAATAAAAAGTTAAAAAGCCGAAATTATTAATTTTTGTAATGTCCATAACCTCCTGCATGTCCAAAATGTGACGAAATTTGTTGAAAATTGTTACCGCTTACACATTGTGTTCCATGAATCAAGTCGCTCACTCTGGCAGCTTGAATTCTAAAATTAATTTCGTTGGGGTTTAGGCTACCCGTAGCCACCTTTTGAAACCTATTGGTCAAGATCCAAAGTTCTTCTTCCCGTAATTTATTTTTCACCACCTAAAATAGAATAATCACCCTTTCAATAGTAGGAAATATAAATACATGTAATCCCTGACATTTTGACAAGATTTCAGAATGGTAGTATCAAAATGTGTAAAAATATATAGGACGTTTTAATTTAATGTTGTGGTAATTTATAGAAAAACCGGAAATCGGTCATATTAGATTTTTTATTTACGACTTATTTTTTTTATTTTTACCTTAATTCCACTTGTAAATTGTAACGTTACAGGATTGTCAGCAATAATATCAGAACTTTTCCAACTACCGTAGTCACCAGCTTTAGTATTGTAACAAGCTATTTGGACATCATTAACCAGTCCAAAATACATTATACCTTTACTGTCCATCGCCTCTGCTGCTACCTGAGTTTGTCTCCTACCATTTAAAGTCTTAAAAGTAAATTATTCTATTACATATCAGTGTTACCTGCAATAAGTAAAACTTACATTAAATATTTCTGGTGGTGTACTAACGCTGAACATAGATTGATTTTGCAAGTAAGATGTATAAACCCAATGTTCTGTTGGACTTGACATAGAATGAAAATATAACTTTCTTTGTCCATCCTTAGGTGGAGATAAAGTCATTCCTAATACTCCATCCATCAGCTCAAAAGATTCTCCTACATCAAACAGAATTAACTAAATTTAGTACAAGTGTCATAGTTATAAGATTAGAATTTAAATAAATGAAATAATCACCCTCGACGGTAGGGATCTGAGTAGGGCGTTAGATCGCCCCTCCACTGCGGCCAGCAGAGGCCTATTATGGCTCACCCCTACGGGATATAATTCACCACACAATCTTCACCATCTCACGAAGTCTATGGTTGATTTAGGTGAAGTCAGTAGGCTCCAGCTGTACGAAACCAAACTTACAAAGCCTATTTGTTTCCAAGGCAGGACATGAGCATAGAATATGCTCCGCCTTTTCATCTTCTACACTGCAGAAGCGATGGTCCGATCTTTGAGTCAGATGATAACTCAGGTGACAGTTCCCTGTAAGTAGTCCAATTAAGATGCGTAGATCACTTATACTCCATTCTATGATCTGCGATAGGATGCTATCTTAGGGTTTGACTATAATCGCCTTAGATTAAGATAACCCAATGATAGCGAGTTTTCTTCTTAGCCCATTTTCAGATAATGTCTTTGGCACTGATTTAGATTATGCCAAAGAATGGTTCCGGTCTAATGAACCCGGATTCTACACCTTTTCTTGCTGCTATCAACCTCTTAGTGCCCAGGTACCCAGAGAAGGGTTACTCTGTTACTGGCAGCAATGCGATCCAAGGATTCGGTTGGAGCTCAGTACTTTTAAAGCTGCCTGGCTTTCCGACAAAATGTACATACTTTTGTTGACAAGAGGATGATTTGCCAACTCTCTTGCATACAATATTAGTTCTGTCTGTCAAATAGTATATTTTCGTCTTACCTTGTATAGTGAAACTTCCAAATTCGGGATGAGGATACATAGTTTTGTCGTTGACTTTCCAAGAGATGTCTTTTTGTAAATCGTAAACAATAATTGAGTTAGACTGACAATCAGCTAAATAAGCAAAAGTTTCTTGGCACTGATGATGTTTTTTTAAAACTTCTATAGCTGGTGTCACTAATAGAGAATTACAGTCTATTTGATTTGAAGGAATTTCATATCGATGGATTAATATATCCTAAAACAATTGAAGTCTAAAACACATCCACATCCTTAATATAGTCCTGATTTAATTTTACGTAATTACTGTTTATTTGGATCGTTGAAAAAGCAACTTAATAAAATAAATACTTACAGTTCTTAAATCAAAAATTAAAATTTGTGGAGGACAAATCATCTTATCTACTAACACACCAGTGTCTAATATCCATAATCTATCACATTCGTCAATCTAAAAAATATTTTCTTAATTTATATATGTTAAAGCATTTACGATTGATGGTCAAATAAGGGAAACCATTTTCATAAGTTGCCTAACATTCTTTGTATGGAGTACCTGAGAAAATTACATGAATAGGCAGGTTCGACATTTTTCTTATTTTTTTTTATTTTAACTTAAATCGAGAGATTTTTTATTTAAAAACGGTCAAAAAAAATTTGAGCGCAAAATATTAATATTTACGTCCGCTGTAAGCATTTTAAAATCAAGGATCAGCGAGAGGCTGGAAAACGTACCTGTGTGCGAGACTAGACTGTGTGACGTCAGAAGTCATGATTGCTTCGCCTTTGGCCCGCTGCTGCGCTATATTTACGATACACACACATCGCGAATACAGCGCAGCAGCGGGCCACGGGCGAAGCATTCATGACTACTGACGTCACACGGTCTAGTCTCGCGCACGAGTACGTTTTCCAGCCTCTCGCCGATCCTTGATTTTAAAATGCTTACAGCGGACGTAAATATTAATATTTTGCTCTCAAATTTTTTTCGATCATTTTTAAATAACAAAATCTCTCGATTTCAGTTAAAACAAAATGTCGAACCTGCCTATTAACAAATTCAGATACATGACATTCGCATGAAGAATTTTAGGCAAGTCAAGCTTGATAGTTTACCACCTGCAGCTAATGCAGCTAGGCAACATTTTTATAGGACTTGCATGCAAGGTCAAAAGTGGATGTCCTATTAAATGATCCCGGAAAAGATGTCAAAAACCACTCCAGAATCAATATTAAACATAATTTGTTATAACTCCATATCAAAGACACTTGCACGTGCACAAAAAGACTAAAATGTACGAATAATTGTAAATGATGTTTCACGGAAATATGTAAAAATTTAACGGTGATTGTCCCTGAAAATAAAGACGAAAACGAAGATAATGATGATGGCAAAAAGGAAAAGATTGATTTAAATATTTAACATTTTTTCCTTACTGGTAGAATAAAAATAACTTTTTTAATAAAATTGCTTGTGATATTTATTTCAAATTTTATTTTTCCATAACTCTCACTTTTTCCAAATTTTCTTTGCGGCTGTAAGTGATTTCAAAAACATAAATATTTGGGATAAAATTATTATGAGAATAACCCTCAGCAACACTTATTCCCGTTTTAATTACTTTTTCTTAATAATAATAACTCCGTTTAATATCTACATTTTAAAATAATTATTATAATTAACTTCCCTCTAAAATCCGTTATTTAAATACTTTTTATTCGTAAGTAAGTAAAATCAAAATGCACCGTGAATACGAAAAATATAATAAACACCGCGACCTTCCTCCGAATATAGGGTCAAACGCGATCCGTGTAGAAACTTCACACTCTGGCCGAACGATGGAGATACTTGCGCTTGTGCCGCTTAGACACAGTAAGGTATGCCGCGATTTAAAATATTCACGTGATTCTGCTCCGAGCTTGCTCATAGCCAACTACAGAGACGCCTGGTCTTACGTACTGGTGAGTTTCTCTTGGTATTACCGTTTTTGATACGACGGATAAAGTACACTCTGGTGGCTTCGGTTATATTGTGCTCTACATCGCCGTGGATTTAGTACCATCATAAGGAAACGACGGAAAGTACACTCTGGTGGCTTCGACTACATTGTGCTCTCCGTCGGCGCCATTTGACCGACGAAAAGTACTCTCAGGTAGTTTCGGTCACATTGTACATTTCGTTGACGGAATAGTTCGATGAGAAGCATATTCTGGTCGCTTCGGTTACATTGTACTATCCGTCGAAAGTAGGAATAATAGTTTTCCAATTACTTGTTACGTTTACCGTCGTAGTCCTTTAATAGTAATCCTTCACTCCGCGCCTACCTTTGTTAGAGTCCGCCAGCACCCCGCTTAGTTTTGCTTAGCTTATCCATATTTAATGCCCCTGTAGGTATTGCCCTTTTCCCTCTTCCTATCTCCTGTATTATTTTGGTTATTTAATAAAGCTATTTCCCGTACTATTTGGATTTTTATTTATTGTATTTTTTTTTATAATACGAGCATCACCAGCAATGCAGCTAATTACCATGTACTCAAGCTAGTGGAGCAAGTAAAGCCCGCCCTACTGGCCGAAAACGAATTGGTCGATACCATAAATGACCCCTGGAGTATTCTTTTTCCATTGACGCTGCCCGTGTAAGTGACCTTCACACTATAAACAGAAAATGGCGTAACAGGGAAATCCGAAACCTGAACGAAGGCGCTAAAACAGCGCTTGTCAACGCAAAGAGCGTTACAGGGCCATTTTTTGTATAAAAAAAAATAATAAATAATTTTTCATTTTTGATTTTTATTTTTTCCCAGAACAAGTATTTTCAGAGCATTTTCGAAAATACAATACAAAATTTGACCAAATATTGGGGGAGTTCAGCCCCTCTGAGTTGATAAAATGTTTGTGAAATAATGCACGCAATATATTTAAAATTTTGGTGAGAAATCTTTCCACTTCGCTTAACCCCTAAGGATTAAATGAATTATTTGATTGGATTAACTACCCTATGGAGTTTCCTTATATACTTACAGTTATTCTAAAAACAGATACAATTCTGTCTTGTCTACATTTTTCCGGTTCTTTGTGCCAATTCCACGATGGATAAGGAGTTATAACAGGATTGTGGTTAACAGTTTTCGGAGTAATAGTGCCTAGTGTTACTGGGATTCCAGTATCTAATTTTGGAATCGTTACAAATACTTTATTATAGCCTTCACCTAAAAATAAAAATAAAAAAAAAGATTAGTTACAACACTTTTTGGTATTTTATTTAAAACCCAGAAAAAAAGAAACCATTATTTTCCCAGCGACCACACTAATTACCGTAAAAATGAGTAAAATCTGAGACAACCATAGAACAAATTCGTCTAATTTTCAACAATTAAGTTACCCCAACAACTGGCTAAAATCTAATTTTATACATAAGGCCATTTTGCAAACGATGGAAGATATTTTCAAACAGTTTCTGCCTTTTTAGAATCTATTAAAACCGCCCAAAAAAGTGACCTGCTTAGATCTTCTGATATCGCCTCCTGCATTTTAGACAAATATAAATTTCGGTGCAAAAATAAAGGTGGTGGCGAACGCTGCATTAAGGGTACCATGAAAATGAAATAGGAATATTTCACACCATCGAGTAGATATACAAGGTGCTTCTGAACCTATGTATAGGGAATTTAACGTGTTAGAGAGAGAACGTCTCTATCTAAACGGGTCAGAGAGAGAGAGAGAGAGCGCTATGACGTCATTAGCCAGCTTTACAGTTTCCTTTAATACAATTTTTGCTAGTTCGACTACTATCCGACAGAGGTTTACAGATCACCAAAGACGTCTACATAAGACGTACTTCAGACGTCTACAGATCGCCACAGATGTCTGTAGACATCTGAAGTACGTCTTCAGTAGACGTCTGTGGTGATCTGTAGACCTCTGTCGGAAAGTAGTCGAACAGGCAAAAATTGTATTAAAGGAAACTGTAAACCTGGCTAATGACGTCGCATCGCTCTCTTTCTCTCTCGCTCTGACTCGCTGAGATACAGACGTTCTCGCTCTAATACGTTGAATTCCCTATACCTAGGTTCGGAAGCCCCTTGCATATCTACTCCGTCGTTTCCAGTCTAAATTAAGGATGGATTACCAATTATTGTGGAAATTTATTGACGGTCTCAAAAAAAGTGCAAAAAGGAAAATACATATTCTACGAACAACAATAATTAAATTATAGATATTATAATTTTTTTCTACTTTTATTTTATTTTAATAAAAGATTGAAATTGAATGAATCAAATGAACTTGTTTTATTTTATTAAAATTTACACGATGGATATTGGAAGATTATTTCGGAGACCGGGCAGTTGGACCACGAGTACCTGCATTAATCCTTTTTTGAAAAAGGTCAAATTAAGCCTACCCTTCAGTTCGACCAGGATAAAATTTTATTTTCTAATCGATTTAATGGAATTCTTCGAAGATAATTACAATATCATAAGGTAAGTATAATAGTGGGTAGTTTTCGACACTTGCAAATTTCTATCAAATTTTAAAATATTGGTTTAAATCCAGTAACGTTCTAGTAAGCATCATTATCCTTCATAAGTATCTAGTCAATTTAGTTTGTTTAAGAAGTGTAACTGCACCAAAAATGGATTTGAAGTGTATGATTAGTGAAAAAGGACACAAATTATTGCTACTAAATAATTTTAAATTATCTAAAGCTCATGTAGCAAAATGCGGAAAAATTCGTTGGCGGTGTGTTAACAGAAAGTGTTCTTCTAAAATTTATACCGAGGAAGACGAAATAACTATCTTAGAAACACATCTAGAGCATAATCACATGGAAGATAGTACTCTTAGAAGGCAACAGGTTAGCAATGCTTTGAAAAGGAAGGCGTTAGAAGATCTAACAGAAAGACCCTCCAAGCTAATCCATAAGGAATTAAAGGTTTGTTCTTTTTATTATTATTACCAAGCTTTATTTAAAACTTCATGTGTCTGTTTATTTATTTATCTGTTTTTATTTTTGACCGAAAAATTATTTGTTACTTTTGAGTACACTTAAATAAAGCGTGATGTTTAAAAAAATCTTTTTTTCATATTTTTATTTTATTAACTTAACTATCGCTAACATTTTTGGAAATTACTGGAGAAATGTTATATTCCGATTTGGAATGTTTATGGCGGAATACATATGTCGTGTTTTACCATCACATCCTAAAAATCAAAATGAAGTGTATGATACACTCCTGGACATGCAACCAAAAACTAATAAAGCTGAGGAATTGTAAGTGTAGTTGATAAAAAAATGGTGTTAATGTGTTTTCGTGTTATACAAATTTGCATTTTCTTTGCTCTGTGAGTACAATATATATGGATGGAACATTTCAGTTTTGTACTAAATTTTTTCTTCAATTATTTACTCTTCATGCTTTTAAAAATGGTTATTATATACCTGTTGCATTTTGCTTATTACCAAACAAGAAGAGCTCAAGTTATTTAAAATTATTTCAACTGTTAAATGAAAAGTGTAATTTAAACCTTCAACAGTCATTGTTAATTTTTAACAGGCAATTCATAACGCTTGTTCAATAATGTGGCCGAATATAAAAAATATAGGATATAGATTCCATTTGTGCCAATCGTGGTATCGTAAAATTCAAAATTTGGGCATAGTCACAGAATATCGGAACAAAAACTCAGAAATAGGCAATTTTCTTAAATTATTTTGTGGACTTCCATTTTTAGACCCTAGTGAAGTAAGAAACTTTTTTTCTGAAGAAATTCATTCAATAATGCCCAGTAATCCGAGTCTATCGAAAGTTTGTTTAATTTTGCAAATATTTTAATTAACTTTCAAGCAGAAACATATATTAAAATAAATTCCGTAAAATGTTCCACCAAAAAACTAAAAAGTGCAACACAGAAAAAATATGATTTTATTAAGATAGAAGAATATAGAAATGGCCTTTTATCACAAAAAGATTTTGTAAAAATTATTTCTTATTATGATTTTCCTCAATAATAAATAATATGTTAAGTAAATAGTAATTGTTTTAATACTCAGAATACAACCTTAATCCGCTCGAAGAGCGGTCGTGGTCCAACTGATCGGTGTACTTAAAACAGGTACCTGGCCCGTGGTCGAACTGTCCGACTCCCATTATTTCGCACCAAAAATGGGTGGACCCTTGTCACATGATAATTTAATAAGTTAATCAATTATACAAGAGATTAAAAATGCTGTTGTTCAAGCCACGTTAAAATTATATTATCTATCAATTAAATTTAAATATTAGCTTTGTTCGCGGATCAGATTCTGAACCGATTCCGAACTAGTTCATAACTAATGTAGAGCGCATGCTTAGTTATGAACCGATTCTGGATTTTATTTTACCGCGAACGATTTCGGAACCGACGAAAACTTCGAATTGTCGAACGACAGACGACATTATTGTCTTTTCTTATTCTTAAATTTAATTTTTTATAACCTAAATATGTATAACTATAATTTATTAGATTATTAAAACTAATTAAAATAGAGTGCTATTTGCTACATTTTACACTACCCTACACCACACAACACTAAACAAAAACATTTTTGTTGTATATCGTATTTTTTTTATAATTATATCTCTATTCACAAAAATCAATCAATAAAAACAACTAAGATTAA
Source organism: Neocrepidodera transversa (assembly GCA_963243735.1). Taxonomy (NCBI): domain Eukaryota; kingdom Metazoa; phylum Arthropoda; class Insecta; order Coleoptera; family Chrysomelidae; genus Neocrepidodera; species Neocrepidodera transversa. Next base: position 17,782,856 of record OY725337.1, on the reverse strand, counting down.
GATTTAAGATCGATATTGCGTATGAGCAGTCGAACCGAACTTTCAGTACTAACAAAAATGCAAGGACCGCTAGAACTAATTCTGAATCAATAATGAACCAATTCGATGTGATCCGTGAACAGAGAACTGAATTTTTTAACCGCGAACGCTGCTTATTAGACTGCGCATGCGAATAATCCCCTGAACTGGTTCGGAATTGCACCAGCGATCAAAGATAATAATATAAAAACATACTTACGAGAATAATAAACATCAGTATCTATTGGAGTAGATTTTTCAGGTACATAGTTGCCATTTTGAATGTCCAATTGTCTTTCATAGTTTGTAGAATAATCGTACTCCATGTGTGACCATTCGTAAAGTACAGTAAAATCTCCTTTGTGGTTATTCAAATCAGCAGAATAGACATAGTTGTGTAAAATAGTCAAATATACTAAAAAGGAGTTAAATTAAATTTGTGATAGTCATTTTAAATGCGAGTTAACTTTCTACTATAGTTTGTCCTATTTTTCCCAAATTTTCAAATTTTTTGCCCTCTTTTTTCCTGTTTTTAATATTATTTCCCTAGTTTCTCTTTATTTCACATATTTCCAATTTTTCACTATTTTTTTTTGTATTTTCTCCTATTTTTCCGTATTTTTTCTATGTTACCCAAATTTTCACTATTTTTTTTCCATATTTTCCCCTATTCTTGCCTATTTTGCCCTACTTTTCCAAAATTTTTGGAAATTTTGAACTCTTTTGCCCTATTTTTCCTTATTTTTTGTATGTTTCTCTTTGTTCCTAGCGAAAGTGACAGATGCAGAAAAAAATATTATTTCTATTAATTTGTCAAAAAAAAATTGCTTTAATAATTACAGAACACTCGGGAAAATAAAAACAAAAACTTTAAAACGAAAAAAAAATAAATTTCAATGCGGAAAATGCATCATTACTGATCAATGAAAAAAAAAAGAAAAAAACAATGAAAACCAGGATACAAATTGAAGAAATAGGAAAAAATAGGAAAAATTAAAAAAATAATGAAAAATAGAAAAAAAAACGAAAAAAATGTTGAAACACGTAAAAAAATGAAGAAATATTAGGGGAAATACGAAAAACAGGGAAAAATAGGGAAATTTAAAATCAATACAGAAAAATGAGAAAAAATAATGAAAAACGGAAGACAGATTGAAACAAGACAAAGTAATAAAAAATAGGAAAAAATAAGTAGAAACACGAAAAATAGAAAAAATATGGCAAAATAGGGAAAAAATGTCGAAAATTGTAAAAATTTATCAAACATAGGAAAAATCAGAAAAAAAATAGGGCAAATCAGGGAAAAATGTTGAAATGTGGTAAAAATAGTAAAAATAGATAATCATTAGAAAACAGAGTAAAAGATGGGAAGAAAATAGGAACAAATAAGGAAAATACAGAAAAATAGGGAAAATAGGAAAAAATAGAAAATAATGGGGATAAATGGGGAAAAACAGAACAAAATAATGAAAATCATAAAAAATATGAAGAAATAAGAAAAAAATGGAAAAATTGGGAAAGACAGGGAAACAGAAAATTGGGCAAAATAGGGAAACAGAGAAAAATTGGGAACATAATTCAAAATAGGAAAAAATATCAAAAAAATCGGTGAAACTGACATTTAAAAGCCATTTTGGGGTGGATTTACTTTCCGGTTTTTAAAAATCATATTAATAATAAAATCATATAAGGTGAACAAGAATTGCTAGGATTAAAAATCTAGATTGATTTTTGTATCCGATTTAAAACTAAATACAAAATAGAAAATATAGGCTAATAAAAAATTGTTTTTTTGATATAAGACAACAAAGTTGTCACATAACTTAAATAATATACAGTTTCAATAAGAAAATATAGAAAAAATAAAAACCACATTCTTTAAATAAAAACCAATAAAATCTAACAACATTTATATAAATTATAATTTTTAATATTTATAAACAGCTTCTTAATATTTATCATTTATTAATAATAATTTTTTTTATTTAAATACCCTATTTTCGAAAAAAGGCCGTTAAAATTTTTACTTACCTATATAAAACAACATTTTAAACCCACACAAATATTATAAGAAATGAAGAATACCACTTTTTGTTATATTTTATATCCGATATATTCAGGACTAACTGTACGACTGAAACTAAAACTTGCCCAGGCTGTTTCTTGGTACTCACCTAATTAGCCACCTTAATTGATTTTTAAAACAAAAATAAAGGTAAAGTACTTAGACGACCTGGTTTGTATAAATACTAGTTGCATTTAGATAGGGATATAGTGAATTACAAAATGTATTGGAAAATTTAATGATACGACAAAATCAATTCCAACAATGGAATGCATCTATGCAGACAAAAATTTTTGAAATCGATTTTATTTAAACTACTGAATCGATTTTAATCAAATTTTATTAAAAATCGTTTTTTATTAGTTTTTGGTAATAAAGCAGCTAAACCGTTCAAGCTAGAGTCTTCAAATTTTCACAGTATATCCGTCTTGTTGACCCAAAGCCATACAAACTATAAAAAATAGCTTTAAATGTTGAGTTGAGTAGATAAAAGTCATATTTTTTGTTTTAAAAAATATTGCAAAATGTAGGCATGGGAAGCCGCCAAAGTCAGTATTTTTTACAAAATTTTGTTCCGAAGTATTTTTTAACTTTCCATTGAGCTATCAACTTGAAATTTGGTGATAATGTTTATTGTTACGTATATTTTACCAACAAATACCAATATATTAGTAAATATAATTTTTTCATTAACATTCCCTCATTTTTAGGGTTCCGTACCTTTGTATTTATGCGAATTCTGATATTCGATATTTTATTACTTTTAACTGTGCAATCGGATTAGTTTTATTAAAAAACGCATTTTTCATTTTATAATTTTTTTTCTATCTTTGTCGGTTACGCTGATATTAACAAATTTGTTCGTTGCATTTTAAAATTTCTTAATATATCTAAGTATATATGCGAATTGTGATATTCATAATTTTTTTTTCTTCGTCGAGCACACCTGCGCCCGATTATTTTTCTTTTCACTTCTTTAAATCTTTTTACCAAGTATTTTTGACTTATTAGTTCGATTAAAATTTTAAAAAGTCGTTTAAGAATCCTGCCTCTGTACAGCTGGCTTATATTCTACCTTTGGTACGGAACCCTAAATGTACGAAGTCCGACACGCACTTGACCGATTTTTTTTAATAAATTTAGTAAAAGTTTAAAATTAAATATGTATTAGTAAAGACCCATAATTTAAAATATTGTTTTTCTTAATATTTATATTTCTGTCTTTTCTGTACAAAGTTTAAATAGTATACAGTGTGATCTATATGTATCGAATAAATTCATATTTAGCATTATTATGTACTTTCGGGAAAAACCTGAAACAGGTCGATTTCTATTACTTTCCCGACCCACCTCCTAGAAGGGAAAGTACTGTGAACGAGCTAAAAAAATTTCGAAATAAAGATGGAAATATCCATTTTGAGGTCACCTGAGATGATTAAGACCATTTCCAGATGGAAGTCTGTCTGTCTGTCTGTCTGTCTATTTGCCTGTCTGTCTGTATGTATTCTTCCACGATAGAGGCCACACGTGTAATCCGATTGATTTGAAATTTAGTATATGGGTTTGGGTAACCCGTCGGAAGAACCCATTAGTTTTTGTACGACATCTGTCAAACGGAAGTGTCACTATCAAAAAATGACAGATGCAATTTGTCACGGAATTTGACTTGCAATATCTCATTTTAAAGCCCTTGAAAAACTCTATTCAGAACAGTCAAAATTATTTCTCCGAGTGTGAAAAATGTCAAAATTTGAAACTTTAACATTAAATATCTGAAAAACTATTCGTGGATTTTTTTTCAATTTGTTTTTGACATTTTTTGAGTTTTTTTTTAATTTTTTTGATATTTTTTGGATTTTTTGACGTTTCTTGAGCATTTTTGAGTTTATTTGAATTATTTCAGATTTTTTGAATTTTTTTGAGATTTTTTGAGATTTTTTGAGATTTTTTGAGATTTTTTGAGATTTTTTGAGATTTTTTGAGATTTTTTGAGATTTTTTGAGACTTTTTGAGACTTTTTGAGATTTTTTGAGATTTTTTGAGATTTTTTGAGATTTTTTGAGATTTTTTGAGATTTTTTGAGATTTTTTGAGATTTTTTGAGATTTTTTGAGATTTTTTGAGATTTTTTAAGATTTTTTGAGATTTTTTGAGATTTTTTGAGATTTTTTGAGATTTCTTGAGATTTTTTGAGATTTTTTGAGATTTTTTGAGATTTTTTGAGATTTTTTGAGATTTTTTGAGATTTTTTGAGATTTTTTGAGATTTTTTGAGATTTTTTGAGATTTTTTGAGATTTTTTGAGATTTTTTGAGATTTTTTGAGATTTTTTGAGATTTTTTGAGATTTTTTGAGATTTTTTGAGATTTTTTAGAGATTTTTTGAAATTTTTTGAGATTTTTTGAGATTTTTTGAGATTTTTTGAGATTTTTTGAGATTTTTCGAGATTTTTTGAGACTTTTTGAGATTTTTTGAGATTTTTTGAGATTTTTTGAGATTTTTTAAGATTTTTTGAGATTTTTTAGGTTTTTAGAAGTTTTTTGAGATTATTAGAGGTTTTTTGAGATTTTTTAAGAATTTATAAAATTTTTGAGAATTTTTTGAAGTGTTTTAAGAGATTATTAGAGGTTTTTTGAGATTTTTTGAGATTGTTTGAGAATCTTTGGAACTTTTTAGATTTTTTTAGAATTTATAGATTTTTTGAGAATTTTTTGAAGTGTTTTAAAATTTTTTTGAAATTTATTCGAGTTTTTTTAGACTCTTTGAATATTTAAGAATTTTTAGAGATTTCATGAGATTTTTAAGTTTTTTTTAAAATATTTAAGTTTTTTGAGATTTTTTGAGGTTTTTAAAGAATTGTTGAGATTTTTTGAGATTGTTTGACGTTTTTTTAAATTTTTTATGTTTTTTGAGATTCTTTGAGATTCTTTTATACTCTTTAATTTTTTGTGGTTTTTTAAGATTTTTTCAGATTTTATTTTTGAACTTTTTTAAGGTTTTTTGAATTTTTAAGATTTTTTGACTACTTTGATTTTTAGAGATTTTTTGATCAAATTTTTGAGTTTTTGAGACATTTACTATTTTTTGAGATTTGACGTTTTAAATTTTTTGAGATTCTTTATGAATTTTTAGATTTTTTAAGAATTTTTAGAGATTTTTGAGATGTTTTTAAAGCGTCCAAAAATTTTTTGAGATTTTTTTTTGATAATTTTTGAATATTTTTTGATTTCTGTTTTTTTATGGTTTTGAGGTATTTTACCTTTTTTGAGATTTTTGATTTTCGAGTTTTTTTGAAATTTTTTGAGATTTGAGATTTTTTGACATTTGAGATATTTTGAGTTTTTACTTTCCCGACCCACCTCCGAGAAGGGAAAGTATTGGTGATGGAGCTTAAAAAAAATTTCGAGATAAAGATGGAAATATCCATTTTGAGATCCCCTCAGATGATTAAGACCATTTCCAGATGAAAGTCTGTCTGTCTGTGTGTATTCTTACACGATAGAGGCCACACGATTGAGCTGAAATTTGGTATATGGATTTGGGTTACCCGTTGGAAGAACCAATTAGTTTTTGTACGATATCTGTCAAACGAAAGTGTCACTGTCAAAAAATTACAGATGCAATATGTTACGGAATTTGACTTGCAATATGTCATTTGAAAGCCCTGGAAAAACTCTATTCAGAACAGTCAAAATTATTTCTCCAACTGATACCTTCATTTATACTCTTAATTTGACAATTTATAGTATGAAAATTTTACTCCCCTCTTGCACTCCCTCAAAGTTATGAGAACCTTCTTGAAAATTTTAAATAAACAGTAGGGATTTTAATTTTTTGTTCAGCAATATAAATGTATAAAATAGAAAATTTTGTTATCTCCCTTACAAAGCTTGAATGAAAAGAATGTTACGTAATACTTAGATTGTATCAAGATCGGTCAAATCAGGAGATCTAAGCGGCCATTCAATTGTTCCACGTCTTCCAATTCATATATTGGGAAACACTTTATTTAAATTAATTCTGACTATACGTTTGAAATGCGATGAAGCTCCGTCTTATTGGTACTAAATTGATCTAAAAATATTTTTAATGTAGGCCTTAAAAAGTTTTAAGGAGAGTCTCATAATTTTAGGGGTGTCAGGTTTTCTTAATAATATTTTGATTTAGGAGATAATTAATTTATTCCATAATATATTATGACAACTTTATTTAGTTTCCAAGGGTATAGCTATTTTTTACATCCTTAACGTTATATCCCAAGTGTGATATATTGTCAGAATCGGCTTTTTACTAGGATTATAAAAATGTCATAATATACAGAGTGTTGTATTGAAAAAAATGTCGATGATGTAATTACTTCCATATGAATCACTCTGTATAAAACTTTTTCTTAGACTATAGAAAATTCAAAATAATAATCGACCTATTTCAGGTTTTTAACCAAAAGTGGATAATAATGTTAAAAATGAATTTATTCCATACATATGGATCCCACTGTATATTAGATGCCATTTGTTATGGTTTTCTAAATTGAATGTATTTTATATTAGTCATTTTTATAGTTATCTAATTATACTACTTTTAGTACTTTTTTAGATTAACTATGCACATTTTTACTTTCCGAACAACAGAGTTGTATAGAAGGAAAGTATTGCGATCATGATATTTTGACCATACCCAGATTTTAACAGATCTTTACGTTTTGAGGTCACCTGAATCCATTTATACCATTTTTAGCATGATGTCTGTCTGTGTGTGTGTGGGTGTGTCTGTGTGTCTGTGTGTCTGTGTGTGCGTATGTATTGCCCCAGTTGTGGGGATAATCACCTGATTAAAACCAGGACTGTGGGGACACTGACAGTTATGGGGACATACACACGTCCCCACAATTTGTTTTTATTTTATCGTCTTTGATATTCGGTTTATAGGTACGACTGTTGTATAGAACTGTATTAAACAACAATTTTCGTTAAGCAACTAATTTTTATTAATTTGTGACAATTACTTTAATCAAAATTAATCAAAAAGTTACTGTCCACACAACTTAATAAAATATCAGGTGTGCAAGTTTTTGCATATTTTATCATACTCGTGGGGATGAAATATGTTCTAGGAAAGTGGCGCCCTCTTCGAAAAATAAATATATTTTAATGAATAGTTACTTTCAAGTTTGTGTGTAAGTAAATCTTAAAACTTTTATTATTATGAGGACATACTTATTTTTGTATTAAATATCAACTTGTATAATTATTCAACTGTTCTCTTAGAGCTCGTTTCTATTTACTTATAAACCATTTTATATTCTGCAACTACTTATATCTCGTATGTAGTTTTTAAGGTTCCGTACCCCAAATGGTCCAAACGGAGTTTGCAGCATGAGCCGCAGGCGAATGCTGTAAATCATACGAGTGGGAAATTAGCATTCCATGTGAGTTAAACACTATACTTTTTCTACGGCTATAATAGATAATAGCGAAATGATTTAACAAATAACATGAATTTCAAATTTAACGTCATTCACAATTTCTATTTAGGTACAATTAAAACATCAATTACACTTTGTGAGAAGTTTTGAAAAATGATTTGTAGGACTTTTCATATTTTTCCTTAGATAATTCTGGAATTAAACTTAAACATGCCTGATTTGCGGCACAGCTATATAAATATACGAAAATAGAACTGTCATTACTTGAAATTGACATTCCATGAAAAACTTGATTTATTGAAATAATTACACAATAAATTATTGTGTTACAGATACGGAAATGAAATTGGAGACATACAATGTACCTCATTGATCTATCAAGAACAGTTAAGAAAGAGCAGTTTTGTATTATAGCCGTAGAAAAATATTGTTTCTTAATAAGATTTCCAAATAACATTTTTTTATATTTTTTAAAATAAGTGTACTTAACTCTTGAGTAAAATTTACATTTTTTGACGCACCTTGTATACGGCCCATAAAATGTATTATTTAATGGTTGCATTTTAGATTTTAGACCGTGCAAAACTTTATATGAAGAATAACTTTTTTCCTAAAATTAATAATTTCCCATATGCTGCGAACTTAAGTGGTCCTGATATTATATGTACAGGGTGAGTCGCGGTAGACGCGACGGTCTATTGTGGCTAAACGGTTAATATTTTGAAAATTTTGTTTATTTATGGATATGTGGGTTAATAATGGCTACATTTTAAAATTATTTTGAAATATACTGGTTGTCGCAAAAAAGTGTGGCGTATCAAAGTTACATTATTCCTTATGGAACACCATATATTTTATTTCATTTATAGATTATACGTTAAAAATAAGATAAACTTTCTGTAGTATATGTATATTCCCTATACCTAAGGTTTTTAGTTTTCGAGATATTTTGATATTTCTAAAAATGGAAGCACGTTCATGAAAACTAATAACTTCGAAAAATATCTTATCAGCCAAATCCAATTTTAACTTAGCTAGACTAATAATTGAAAGCAATAATGTATTTACAGTTTAAAATCATACATATTTAAACGACAATATTATTCTTATTTTAAATAGGACAAGTATTTTCTAACCCTATTATGTACCAAATTCGTCTTCCGATATATACCAAGTAGAGGCACATTTTATTCAAAATTAATATAATTTGACGTTTAAAAGTTTTAACCTAACATGGCACAATAAGAGGCGCCAATACCATATGTTATCTTGCCTAAATCTTGTTTGGACGAGCGCTCCGTTAATATTAAAGATAGGAAGCTGCGGTTCTGTAGTTAGTTCTTTAGAGCGCGTCTGTGGCACTTTTTTTAAACTATTTTCACTAAAAATGATACGACTATCAACTTTTTTCTCTAAATAAATTTGAAAAAAGTAGCACAGACGCGCTCTTCTGATAAATATTTTAAATATCATTAAAAAACCGCATATTTTTAGTTGCTATATAGTTCCGGTAGAGGGTAGGATTACTTAACATTAACCGGAAAACACTAAAAAAAAATTTTTCCGCGCAACTTCTTAGAATACAAGCACTTTTCCTTGGGTTATTCTCTAACCGGTAACCACAAAAGTCACGTGGTGTGCGGCCTCATAATACATAACAAAAACACGTGGTTGTCCTAGTAACGTGGTATTATCTATTTTTTATCTAGTTATTTCTCTCTTCCTTCCTCAGTGGCTGAATATTCGATAGCAAACTACGATTTTTGCATTTGTATATGGCATTTTTTAAATATGAGTGGAATTGTCGACCATAATCAACTGGAACGCCACTGGTAAAAGGTTTTGAAAAATTCCTCGTCACAATGAGGGTCATTAGTCTAATAACTCATCTACAAAGTTTCATTAAAAAATATGTATTTTTAAAAAAGTTGCAGCGAAAAAACTGTTTTTATTTATTAACTTTAACACCCTGTATTACGAAAATTAATTATTTTTGAGTATTGGTTCCTGACCTAGATATTCTTTATTTTGAGAGAGAAGTCTACCATAAATCGTTGAATATCGAATTCTAAAACACCCTGGGTCAAATTTCAAGAAAATCCTTTGGTTATTCTGAATAGTTTTTGTGATAGCGTAGACAAATAAACGAACAAAAATGAATGAATAGAGTAAGATATACGACTAATAATTTACAATGTCCCCTCATAAATATGTTATTCGCAGTGTGTAAAGACAAAGAGTTAAAATGCATGCTCACAATTATATGTATCTCAAAATAAGAGACAGCCTATAGTAGGTAAGTCAAAATGTTCCCTTTTTTTGTTCTGGATTCTAGGAAGTTTCTTCAACACTTTTAAAATCGATTGTACTCTTTAAAAACCGTTTGTTTGATTTACAAAAGCGATTTCACTTCTCTTTTTTACTTCTGCATCAAATTAGGGAATTAAGAGAGAAGGATTTGTGTCTGTATACATAATAGCTATTTATTTTACAAAGATCATCAGGGTCTTATGTGCATTTATAACGAGTGGATTGGACAGTATATTGTGCCCACAAGTATAGTATTTCTGGAAGTGATTTAGTGATTTTGAAGTTGAGTTTCAAATAACATGGATCCCAAAGAATTTGTACGGAAAGGTTCATTTTTGGCAACTATTTTTAATGCAGGTAAGTTTTATATGTTTTTACCGAAAAAAGAAGCAGTAACTAGGTAGCTCACTTGTGAAGCCAAATTTAGACCAAAATCTTTTAAAAAATGTGATGTCGCTGAAACTGAAAAAAAATTTAACTCATTTATTGTAATATTATTTTCGAAATAAAAATTTCTCTAAGCCTGTTGGAAGATTTTTTGATACCTAGGTACAAAATAGAAAAAATGATGAAAATAGAAAAAAGATAGGGAAAAATAGGAAAACCAGGAAAAAACAGGAAAAACTAGTAAAAAGAGAAAAAGTAAAAAAATTCTAAATAATGGTAAACTATAAGAAATGGGGAATAAATAGGGAAATGAGGAAAAAATAGGAAAAAAAATTGAATAAATTGATAAAAATAGTCAAAATAGGAAATAATAGTGAGAAATAGAGAAAAATAGGAAAAATGGGAAAAAAATTGCCAAAAATAGGGAAAAATAGGCAAAATTTTGAGAAATAAAAAAAAATAGAAAAAAAAATAGTAAAAAATGGAAAACTAGGGAAAAATAAGGAAGAATAGGAAAAACAAAAAAAAATATTAAAAGTAGGAAAAAACACGGCAGACAATTGTAAAAAAACAGGAAACAACAGAAAAATGGCAAATATTTGGGATGGGAAAAATAGGAAAAAAATAGGTATAAATGAAAAAATTGAGAAAAATACTAAAATTGAGAAAAAGTAGGCAAAAGTAAACAAAATAGGGAGGATAGCGAAAAATAGAGAAAAACAGGAAAATTAGGAAAACGTAAAAAATAGAGAAGAAAATAGGAAACAATAGAGAAAAACAGGAAAAATAGGAACACCAGGAAAAACGAGTAAAAACAGAAAAAGTAAAAAATTGGAAACAATGGTAAACTATAGGAAATGGATAATAAATGAAGAAAAAAATAGGAAAAAAAATTGAACAAATAGAGAAAAATAGGAAAAAAAATTGAACAAATAGAGAAAAATAGGAAATAACAGTGAGAAATTGAGAAAAATAGAAAAATGGGAAAAAAATTGCCAACAATAGGTAAAAATTATCAGGAACAAATAGAGAAAAATAGAAAAAATGGAAAAAAAATATAAAAGAAAAAGGAAAAAAAAAGTAAAAAAATAGGAAAAAGGGAATACACATAGGGAAAAATTTGAAAATATAGGAAAAAACAGTGTTGTATGTCAATATTTTGCAAAAATTGGTGCCAAGTAATTGTATTAAACCATACCATTTTTATCTGTACAAAATTATTTATATTTTGCAGGTAAAAGAAAAACTGCCATTAAGATACCTTGGTCGTCTGAAGAAATGAAAGCCATAACAAATTTCTTCAACAGCCACATCAAAAAAGGGATAGTCCCAGGAAAAAAAGAATGTGATGCTTGCATCGCTAAATTTTTTATATTAAAAAAAGACCATGGTCTGCCGTCAAATTCTGTGTTAAGAATTATATAACTAAAATGTACAAAGCAAATATTAATAAATAATTTTAGAAAACGATTCTTTTATCTTTTGATAATATTTTAACTTTTTTATATTTTTCGGACGCTGTGTTCATTTATGCGGAAAATTACAATATAAATTAACATATTATGTTATTATTATAGGCAGTTTACAAAGTATGTGGCTATTTTAACGGTTATTTGTTATGGCACAAATATTCAATACTTTTTTCGTGCAATCGTATGCGAAGTGAGTACTTCGCGTTCTCCACACAGTCCGCGAAATTCAATTTCGCGGCTGTTACCCATGACAACTGCCTAAAAAGTAAAAGTCACTAGAAATTTTCACATTTCTAGAATACAAAACTAACAATGTTATTATTTTTTATTGAACACAATATTAATTTTTTAATTAACAAGTACATACTTATATTGTTCAAAGATAAATATTAACATTAATTGTACAGTTTGTCTTATTACTTATATTTACTCAAGAAGTTGAAGCAACAAGATGCTGAAATATCACTATCAATGTCAGCCATATTTGCGTTTTGTCAAGAACTGTCAAAATATTTTGTATACAGGCCGTTTCTTTTATCATGTGCTAACATTGCCATATTCTAAACCATAAGAGATACGGAGATGATTCAATGGGCAAAAATTTTACTACTTTGAAGAACATTACATACATTCTCAAACGGCAGCCAGAAGGGCCGCCTGTTCTCGCTTATATATGATGATATGGATTTAAAAAAATTTAAAATTTATTTCCTACACATCTGGATACCATAATGAACAAACTTTTAATATTTCCAATTTTTTCAACAACAATGACAAAAAATTTATAATCTCTAACCTAACCAAACACCCCCACATTCCAATTTCGTATGAAATCGGTAAATAATCATAAATATCGTTAGCCATATTGATTTTAATAATTTTTACAAAAAAATCATATTTTCCGATACCAAAAATCCCCACAAACCAAATATGAATATAATCGGTCAATAATCATAAATTTCGTCCGCAATCTTGAAACTCCGAGCACAAGAACCCCTATATACCAATTTTGAATAGAATCGGTAAATAATCAAAAACATTGTCCGCCATCTTGGAGTCGCGATTTTGTATTTAAAATTTCGGACACGCTTGAATTGCACAAAAATTAAGAAGGGTCAATTTTATTTCACAGGTATCTATAATCCCTTACCCGAATTGCACGACTTTCGATTCTCGGCACTTAATCTCTCACCTGAACTGCACAAGTTTATATTCTTCCAAATTATAGAATTTTTATTATTTAATTTTTATAGTTCTTAACTAAATTTAAATACTACGAGTCAGTTTAATTTAAAAAAATATTTTATTTCAGCTAGATATTTAGTACCATTAAAAAATAAAAACCATTACTTAATTCATTCATTAACCATTTAACTGCGAGTAAAATACAGACAAAAAAAAATTGAAAAATATGGTAAAAATTTTGCGTTAATTTAAATAAACCAATAAATATGATTCTATTAATATTAAAAAATTAAAAAAAACCTTAATTTTAAGAAATTTAAAATTTCAAAATTATATCAAAAAATTCGAAAATTTCAAAAAATAAAAATGAAAATGTCTGGAAAATAAAAAATTTCGAAAATATATTAAAAATTTCGAAAGTTATGAAAATTGCAAAATAAAAATTTTAAAACTTCATAAATTTTAAGAATTTCAAAAATATTTAAAAAAAAATCAAAAATTAAAAACAAAACTAAATTTTAAGAATTTTAAAATATTGAAAATATATCAAAAAATTCAAAAATTTAAAAAATTAAAATGTCTAGAATTTAAAAAAATCGAAAATATATTAAAAATTTCCAAATATATTAAAAATTTCAAAAGTTCTGAAAATTGCAAATTAAAAATTTCAAAACTTCGTAAATTTTAATAATTTCAAAAATATTTAAACAAAACTAAAAATATTAAAAATATATCGAAAATTTCAAAAACATCAAAAATTTCAAAGAACATTAAAAAAAAATTATTGTCAAAAAGTTTCAAAAATTGCAGCTTTAAAAAAACCCGAAATTTTAAAAAAAATCAAGAATTTTAAACATTTTAAAACATTGGAAAAATTTCAAAATATGTTATAATTTATAAAAATTTGTTAAAATATGTAAAAATTTGTAAGATTTATAAAAAATTGTAGAGAAATAACAAAACATACAAAATGATTTATTTAAGATGCTCACATCACAGCATAATTTTTACGAATCATTTAGGGATATATGATATCCGCAGCTAAAGGGTTAAATTTATATGATACGCATTTAACAAATATTTTTCTATTTATTGTACCTAACTTATAGTCCTCTATTTTAATTTCAATAATTTTTTGTTTCTGCAAGACTTCTTTTCTGACAGCTCTTTTTTGGTTTAAATTTACAGAATTCACTTTTTTATATGTATCTTTTTGCATGTTTTTTATAATATCCAAAAATACATAAATATTCGGATGTGGAGAAGAACAATAATTTTTTATCTCTTTAATTGTTTAAAATTCCCCAACAAATTAAAAATATGGAAGTAGTGCAATTCGAGCTAGGGATTAAATACAAAATATTTACCCAAAAATATTTTAGTGCAATTCAGGTAGGGGATTAGTAGGCTAATGAGTTTTTGGGGCAATTCGGGTGCACGATTTCCTGTAGACACCATATCGAACACTTTTCAAGTTTTTAAATTTTTTCATCAATCACACAAAGCGCTACAACCGTTACAAACAAACTCAACGAAAATATATAATAAGGATTTGCAATGATCTAAATTCATAATTTTAAGGATTGCACGAAAAATAGTGTGTATACCACGGCCGCGAAATTCCTTTTTCCATTACTTGTTAAGTTAGTTGATATGTATTAATCTTTATAATGCGTAAGTTCTGGGTACACCTAAATACACGAAATTGTTTTTATATATTTATGAGTCAATTTACTCACAACAATGTTTACATTATTAGTTAGTTTATGTATTATTTTTAAATACTACATAAGTTCTGAGTACACTTAAATACACAAAAGTATATTGCTATATTTACGGGGACAGCTCATACACAAAACAGCTGTTACATTATTTGTGGGTCCTATCATACACATTTTCCAAAAATGAAATAGTTTAGAGGACACCAATACACAAATCAGATGATGCCATAGTTGTTGTGCAATAGGCCCACAACTTTTACTCGGTGTGTAAGATATTTATTTGGTGTGTATAGATATTTCAAATAGACCGTTAGAATCAGCACAATCAGCTGCGTATGGCTACGTGCGCAGTTTAAATGTCCCCACATGTGAGTTTTGTGCACACGACCCCACAGCTTATTCGAAACGTGTATGTGTGTGTGTGTGTGTGTGTCTGTGTGTGTGTGTGTGTGTGAACACGATAGCGTCTAAACGGCTGAACCGATTTAGATGAAATTTTATATACATATTTAGGGTAACAAGGAGACGACCTGTATAGATTTTGGAGTTAATCGGACAACCGGAAGTGACAGTTGCTATAAGTGATGACGTCATTACCTAACAAGATGACAATAAAGTTTTACACATATATTTTTTATACGTTATAGTTTAATTTCGAATGTTTAAAATTTTCAAAAACTTTTGCCATTGTTGCCAGATTTATGAAAAAGTAATTTTTTTTCATATTTTTCTTAAATAACCAAAATAATGCATTTTTATGAAAAATTACAGGATGTGAAAGTTGTAGAACATAAAATTTTCTACACATTTTGTTATTACCGGTTTTTTGAATTCCTGATAGTTTCGCCGCTAGAGGGCGTGAAAAAAATATATATTGACATTTTTGTGACTTTTTTAGATTTTGAGACAAAATTATGGAATTTTATGAAAAATTACATGGTATCAAAATTGTAGAACATAAAATTTTCTATAAATTTTGTCTTGATTAATTTTTCAAGTTGCGCACAGTTTCGCCGCTAGTTTTTATTTTAATTTTTATCTTTATTAAATTATTATTTTTGAGTTAAATTTTTATTTTAAAAATTTAAAAAAAATATTTTTAAATTTGTAATAATTAATTTTATAATTATAATTTTTTTCAAAATTTTATTACAAAAATTTTGGAATTTTTAAAAAATTGGCTAAGAAATGTAAGATTATATTACGATTTTAAACTAAATTGAATAACTTCTAAAATATTAAAGTTATTGAAATGTGATTTTCACCATTCGAAAGATAATATAAAACTCTAAATTTAAAATGTATTTTAGTTTCTTCAAATTTAGAATTGTAATTATTATAGACAAAATTAAGAATTTTTTTAAAATTTTTTGTAATTTAGTTTTATCAATAAGTATAAAATAAATGAAAAAAGTAAATAGCATATCCGAAAAAGATCCAAAAGTACTATGTGTGTAAATTATTTCATAATTTTAATATACTATTTGTAAAAGTTATAGCAAAAAATGAAAAAAATTAAAACAATTCAATGGACACATGAATTTTTGCAAAAAAAAATTTGATTTTTTTTTTAGTTTTTTAAACTAACTTTATTAATGCATTTTGATCCAGAAACCTAAAAAAAGGTCTGTTTCCCATTTTCAATAAAATTGAATGAGATATTAATTATTTATTTATTTTAAAATTATTCGAAAATAGGTTTGATTTGTTTTAAGGTTAAAATTAATATTAAAAATTTTAAAAAAACTACCCTTACATTTGTAGTAAAAAACTCTATAATTGTGATTTTTTTCAAAATTTTATTCAAAAAATTGTGGAATTCCTCATTTTTTTTTTGAAATTTAATATAAGTTTAAAAAAAAATTGAATAACTTTAAAAATATTAAAGATATTAAAATGGAATTTATACCATTCGATAGGTAATATAATTAATGTATTTTAATGCAGAAAAACTAAAACAATTACTTTACTAGGAGTGTTCGGAAAGTTGGGTGGGATTACCCCCTCATTTTTTATTATTTTTGAAAATACCGGACCATATTATATCTCTTAATTTTTCTCTTCTATACTTTTATTAAGATTATGGATATAATCATCATAGTTATTGTTATTAGGTAAACAAAAACAATTTGTTACTTTAAACTTTTTATTTGTACTTATTTATATTATACATCACTTATTCTTTCTATTAAAGCATCCATTCAGTAAAAATCACTTTTTTGTCTTAATCTTAAATCTGTTTATTCAGGAAAAATAATAGGCGATCCAGTAAATTTCTCCTGAGGTGATTGTCGATGTAGACATCTAGTTCCTTCTTTCAAATCTTGTACATCAGCAACTAGAATTCTAAAATTAACTTCAGTGGTCTTGATAGCATCGTTGGCGACTTTCTGAAATCGGGATGTTAAAACCCATAACTGTTGCTTACCACTTGGAGTATTTATTACCTAAAGAAAATATTAAATATTATTTTTTATATTTTTTAATTCTAAAATAAAAGTATGACATAATGGGGAAAATAAGAAAAATAGAAAAACTAAGAAAAAACAGGAAAAAATAGAAAAAAATGGAAAAAAATATGAGAAACACAGAAAAATAGCGAAATATATAAAAAAATAAAGAAAAATGGGGAAACATAGAGGAAACTATGAATAAATGGGTGAAAATGAAGGAAAATGGTGGGAATTTTAAAAAATTGAGAAAAAGTAAAAAAAATAAAGAAAATGAGGAAAAATAGCGAATAATAGGAAAAAATAGGTAAATTAGGGCAAAATATACGCCATACTATAAGGAACAAATAGGGGAAAAAAAGAAAAATAAGGAAAATAATGAAAAAACAGAAATAATAGAAAGAAACAGGATAAAATAAGAAAAATAAAAATAACAGCGAAAAATATCGAAATATTTTGAAAAATGCGGAAAATGGGAAAAATAGTGGGAAAAAATAAGGAAGAGTAGGGTAAAATTGGGAAAAATAGGTAAATTAGAGAAAAATAGGGAAAAATTGGCAAAATGGGGAAAAACGGTGAAACCAGGGAAAATGGAGAAAATATGGCAAAAAACGCAAAAGACTAAGGGACAAATATGGAAAATTAAAGACAAAATAATGGAAAATAGGAAAAATTAGAAAAATATAGACAAAATATCGAACTGTAATCTATGAAAAATGGGGAAAAATAGTGGCAAATAGGGAAAAAAGTATTAGTAAAATTTAGAGTAAAAATAGTAAAAAATAGAACAAAATAATGAAAAATAGGAACAAATAAGGAAGAGAGAATATGGCAAAACAGGGAAAAATATGAGAAAATATGGATAAATATGGAAATTAGGGAATAATAAGACAAGATAGGGAAAAATAAGGAAAAATGGGAAAAAAGGGAAAACAAAAAATTAGGACAAAAAATGCAAAGCAGGAAAAAATAATGAAAAACAGGAAAAAAATGGAATAGGAAAAATAGAGAAAAATAATAAAAATTAGGGGAAAATAGGAGAAAATAGAGAATAACAGAAAAAAATAGAGAAACTATAGGAAAATAGGCAAAAATAAAAACAATAAGAGACAAAGAGGGAAAAATAAGAAAAATAAGGAAAACAAGAAAAAAAAGAAAAGAACAATGAATAAGAGGAATACATTGAAAAAAATTGGAAAAAGTAAAAAAATAGAAAAATAAGGAAAAATAGGCGAATATAGGGAAAATGTATGAAAATAGGACAAAAAATAGTGAAAAATAGGAAAAATAGGAACAAGCATAGAAAAATAGAGAAATTAGAGAAAAATAAAGAAAGACATGTAGAAATACCGAAGAATATTGAAAAATAGCGAAAATATGAAAAATTGGGAACAATAGGAGAAATAGTTCAAAACAGGAAAATTATAGAAAAATAGGATATAGGAAAAAAGGAAAAATAGCAGAATAGGGAAAAATTGCGGAATATAGGGAATGAGAAATGGGAAAAAATAGGGAAAAAGAGAGGAAAATAGGGAGAAATGAAACAAAATAGAAAGAAATCAGAAAATAAGAGCAAAATAGGGAAACATATGGCTCCCCTTCAGTGAGGGATGAAATTAGGAATAAACTATTCAATTAAAAATGTACATTGTAGAAATCAAAGGTCAACGTGTCTCAGCAATTTTTTCGGTTCCACTTCCCCCAGTTGACTTATGTTGACTTACTTTTACGCCACCGGCGAATTGTAATGTTTCTGGATTATAAGCAACAATGTCTGTGTTACTACAATTTCTACCATATTCTCCTTGTGTATTGAAACATGCTATATTAACTTCACTCACTAGTCCAAAGAACATGATACCTTCTCTGTCAATGGCTTCTGCGGCACTTTGGGTACCACGTCTTTTTTTGTAAGACTAAAAAACAAATGAAAACAGATGAAAACAAATGAAAACAAATGAAAACAAACGAAAACAAATGAAAACAAATGAAAACAAATGAAAACAAACGAAAACAAATGAAAACAAATTAAAACAGATGAAAACAAATGAAAACAAATGAAAACAGATGAAAACAGATGAAAACAGATGAAAACAAACGAAAACAAATGAAAACAAATGAAAACAAATGAAAACAAATGAAAACAAATGAAAACAAATGAAAACAATTGAAAACAAATGAAAACAAATGAAAACAAATGAAAACAGATAAAAACAGATGAAAACAAATGAAAATTTATATTTGTGTACCTAAAATTTGATTCTTAAAAGTATCTGTTGGTTTTGCTACTATATAAATATTAAAGACAAAGAATTTAATATAATACAAACCGTGTTTTGTTCTTTTATTTAGAGTTTGGCCAAAATAAGTTAAACCGCAATATGCGCAGTGACTTTACCCAATGTTTTATTTTTCAATTTGGAATTTATGTTGACAACACCGCACTAAATTCATGCAAAGCGAATAGCTTGAATAATCTGGTTAAATTAACTCCGAGGTGGAGTGAAAAGCTTCTGCGCATCCATGACTCACAGCTCAACTTATATCAGCCAAATAATATCTCAAAAAATAAATTGGAAAAACCTGGTTTTTTTTAACACTTTTAACTTTTAACAAATGATCATTTGGTTTTCTCTTAGTTTTTCTGCAATCGTGGAATGATATTTTTTCCTCAAAAGTTCCCATCCTATTCCGTTTAGGTTGCTAGCAGTACATCTTTTTCCACTACCAAGAGCTCCAGCAGTTAGAGTGGGGAGAGTACTTCCCCTGAAGGGCAACCCTTGATGGCAACGAGTTCCCTTCTTATGTTGTAAAGAGTTCTGTAAACATTCCTATGCTGAAGCATAAAGTCTATCCACCAGGTAATGCCCTTAGCGGTTTCTTGTCTCCGCATATCTCCCACTATGGATTTGTATGTTACATACTTTTTTCACCAATTGTTCCCCTAACCTACCCTTTTTAATTATTTATTATTTTTTTAGAACGAGAAACGAGTAGAGGAAGACAGTTGGAGGGAAGTCATAAAAAAATAAGATACTCTAGCTTGATTGATTTGATTGCTCCAGTAGGGTCTATGACGTTTCGCCGCAGCCGATTCACCACGGCCGTTTCGCCACGACCGGTTCGCCACCAGCCGTTTCGAAATCGGCCGTTTCGCCACGGTCGTTTTGCCGCCGGAATAATTATAAATTTTTTTACTTGAAAGGTAAATTTGGAATATTTATATTTTTCTTTAAAAAGAATTAGAAAATTTGTATGAAACAGCTTTAACAAAATCATATAAGCGAATGTTATTTTCTTTTAAATCCAACATTTTATTATTTATGAACTTAAAAATTACTTTGTATGTCTATTATAATAACATTTTCTTCTTTGTACTTGATGCTGTTGAATTTAATATAAGTACCATCAGCTGTATTAGATGCCCATATGTAAGGAGGGAATAGTTATTTTCCTAACAAGTGCGGAAAGTTACTTTTCCGCACGCAATTGCAGTTGCCCGAACGACGCGAAGCGGAGTTCGTGCATGCAATTAAGTGGGGAAAAGATACTTTACGCAAGTGTTAGGAACAATATTTTTTCTACAAGCGCCTAGAATTAAAAAAAAAATTTACCAAAAATATTTTTTTGTCATTAAACAAAAATTTTCTTAGTGCTTCTTAATAAATAAAACATTAGGCTGAAAGTAATCATAGTAACCAAGCAAGAATTAATTTTTAATCATTTTAGCATTTATAAAATCAGTGCGGAAAAGTACAACTTTCCGCACGCTTGTAGAAAAAAGGGAATTATTATCAATTAGTTCAAAATGGTTTAAATTCTTATTACTGCTTGTAAAAATATGAGTGAGGGCTCATTGGATTCGTAATGACATCTAGAAAAATGTGCAGAAGTTTCATAAATAATTGCAAAAGTTATTAACAAATTAAGATAAAAAAAATGGGTTTAGTTTTTTTTGCAAATAACTTGGAATCAATATTTAAGAAATAAAAAAATCTGGTGTGTCCAACACATCACCTCTCGTCATTTTTAAATTAAAAATTAATACCAAAAGAGTATGAAAATAATGTGCAGTCGACAGAAATCGAAAAAAAAAAGAGGAAAAGAAACAAAATTCGACAAAAATTGACAACAATCAAGAAAAATCGACAAAAATTGACAAAAACCAAAAAAAAAAAGAGAGAAAAAGTTGTAAAAAACCTAGAACAATTCGAAAAAATCAAAAAGCAGAAAAATCCGAAAATCCTGAAAAATCCGAAAAATCCGAAAACCCCGAAAAAGCCAAAAAATCCGAAAAATCCGAAAAATCGAAAAAATCTGAAAATATTGGAATGGAAATTAAAATTGGAAAATGCGGAAAAAAACAGGAATTCGATAAAATTGTAAAATAATGGAAAACCGGCAAAAAAGCAAAAAGTCGTAAAAATCACAAAAAAATCGCAAAAAAATCCCAAAAAAATCGCAAAAAAATCGCAAAAAATTGTAAAAAATTGCAAAGAAATCGTAAAAATATATAATTTCAAAAAAATCGCAGAAAATTGCTAACAGCTACATGCACCGTTTTAAAGTTTAATCCGGATTACAAAATCTAGATTAAATATTGATAGATCCATTACGATGCACCGTCTACGGATCTGTTAATCCGTACAACTGATCTGACAACATTGTAATGTTTGAAAAAGAGGAAGAAAATAGTATATAAAATTTAAAATTTTCGTTTTTAAACTAATGAATAGAAGAAGTTTTTATTATTTTTCACTCTTTGAGCGGGAAGTGAAAAATACACGTTTTTTTAGCTGTTTCAGTTTCAAGTTCATTGTATTTTTGCTAAGATTTTTTGCCTATAAACAACATGAGTGAAAATAAAAGTATCGCTAATTTTACGTATCAAGAGAAGGAGTCTCTTATGCGGCTCGTAAATAAGTATGGAAAGATTCTTGAAGACAAGCAGACCAATAGGTTCAATATAGATGAGAAAAATAGGATATGGCAAAAAATTGATACTGAATTCAATAATACTGCCCCTATTATTTGCCACAGACATGCCCTACAGTTAAAACGTTTATACGTAAACAAAAAAAAGAAGTGCGTAAAAAGCTTGCTGAGCAGAAAAAAGAGACTTACTTAACAGGAGGAGGTCCCCCACCTTCCGAATTAAAGGTGGCCCGATCGATCAACTGTTGATTCAAGTAATTAACGAAAAGTCTGTCAGAGAATTTACAGCAGAGTTTGATTCTGATTCAAAAGTAGAGCCTGCCAGCAAGAAAATTCGCTATTCCTTTGACGATGAGAGTAAAGATGCTGAAGAGCAAATTTATGAATTCAGTCCAGCTGAATTTGAATTTGAAAATAATGTAAGTACAATTTGTATTTCAATAATGTTGGTATCATGAATTAACATTTTCTTAGATTATAGCAATTACTACTTTTTTAGATACTTATTGATCTTAATGTAGAGGAAAACGTAAATAAACCACATCTTGTAAATAGTTCTCGTAAATGCCCTCCATCTAATTTGGATAAACCAATTCATAACAAACTAAGGGTAGAACCTTCTTGTTCTACAACTGTTGAGCAATGGACACCTACACAGACTACAGCAACACCAACAAATGAGCTCAAAAAAACAACTCTCAGAACTAACCTGAGAAGGCCTACTGGTGGAGTTAAGGTTTTAATATCCTCAGATGTTGGAGAGAAATACAATTGTTTATTAGATAAACGATTCTGAAAAACTAGGTTAGAAAAACTAGATTAAAATATGTAATCCCTCAATATTGACAGATTAGTCTAACCTAGGTTTAAGCCACAAATTCAAAGCGGTGCATCACAAGTATTACCTCTAAACCCGATTAAATGTTTGATCCGGATTAAACCTGAACGGTGCATATAGGCATGAAAGCAGCCAAAAACCGGATACAACTGTAGACATAAAAAAACTTGTATTGTAATTAATATTTTAAAAATCGTTGAAATAAATCGCAAAATGCAGAGGAATAAGATTAAAAATCGCAAAACAAAAGAAAAAAATAGAAAAAAATAGGAAAAATTAGAAAAATCATCAAAAATCTGAAAAAAAAACAGAAAAAAATAAAAATCAGAAAAAAAAATCTGATGTGGCCTGCACATGACCTCGGCAATTTTTGAATCAAAAATGTACACGTTAATGCAAAAAAGTATGAAAAAAATTAACTTTTTTAAATTTGGCAAAAGTTTTAAAAATTTTAATGATACAAAACTTAACTGTAGTGGATACAAAATATATGTGTAAAATTTTATTGCCATTTTGTTTAGTGATGGCGCCTTCACTCATAGCAACTGCCACTTCCGGTTGTCCGATTGGCACCAAAATCTAATCAGATCTAATCTAGGGTATTAGAATCTTGTATGCAAAATTTCAATTTTTCAATTCAGTAGTTTTTGAGTTATCGTTACTACAACATCCATCCTAACACACACATACACTAACACACACACACAGACATCATCGGGAAAATATCAAAATCGTATTCTAGGCACCCCAAAACGTGTTTATCCATTGAAAACTCACTACCCAATTTTTAGCATGATTACTATACCTCTCTTATCTGAAGGGCGAGAGGTAAAAAGGTTCTTGCTTCCGGAACTCTTATCTCTATCTCATTTTCCCGGCGGCGAAACGGCCATGGCGAAACGACCGGTGGCGAAACGGCTGTTGGCGAAACGGTCGTGACGAATTGGCTGCTGTGGATAGAGGTGGATTTTTCTCCCAATTTTTTACCCCCATTCTTTGACTGTTTTTTTTTTGTTAAAATTTTTTCTCCCTACTTTTTTCTTCACCACACTATGAATATGTAGACCTGATATCGTTTACTTAAATAATAGATTTAATTTGATGGATATATAAATTCAGGACATTTCCTTTACTCCTTTTTGAATCCTTTTTTTTTAATTTCGTGATTTAGCAAAGAAAATTTACTTTCGTAAAACTGTATAAAACGTTCAATTAATCCAAAAAAAAGCTGTAGATAAAGGGTCGTTTAATAATAATTTAAAAATAGAAAAACAACTTTGAACCATCTCCAAAAGAATATTAAAAAATAATGTTTCATGGAAGTTGCATTAAAATTTTGTTTAACTTACGTGGAAGTTTTGTTTGTTATTAGCTGAAGTTTCATTTTGAAGATCTCTTGTGTATATCCAGTGTTCTGTGTCGCTGCTCATTGCATGGTAAAACAATTTTCTACCTTCTCTAGGATGATTGGGAGATAAGGACATGCCTAGTACTCCATCCATAAGAATAAAACTTTCACCTAAAATAATCAAACGTATTTTCAAAATATCTTAAGTTCACTATAGTTATTTTTATTATTATTAGTCTTAGTGAGGTTTTTAACATTCCTAATTTTCTATTTAATTTTTTTTATGGATGAAACTGAAAATTTAAGCAAAACTAAACAAAAGTGTGAAAGTGAAATTAAGATATCTTAAAAAACAACAAAGTTATTATAACATTTAAAGTTGCGCATTGTATTAATAATTTTGTTCCGTCCGATTCCGTCATCTCTCCTAAGACGGGATTGTAAACAAAAACAGGTACCGCGCTTCTTTATTCTCGTTACCCCTCCCATTTATTAGTCCAAAAATTTTTTCTGTACACTGCACAGGTTCAAGAGTTTTCGAGAAAAAAAACTCTTATAAAACGGTTTTGTCAGTCCGTCTGTCTGTTAGCCTGATTCAACTCGAGAACGGTGAGAGATAGAAATAAACGGACAACGGCAATCTATTCAGAAAAATGTCAAAAATGATATTAATTTTTGATAAACGTTTACTTTCCCGCTACTTATACCATATATACTGTGGTGTAAAAGGTATAAACCTATAAAGAAATTTATTTTCGTAACTTTGAGTTTTCGAAAATTTGATATGATGGCAAAAATATTGCTGTTTTTCACTTTTTTCTCATTTTTCTGGTTTTTGTTTTTTTTATGTTTTTTATTCTATTTTTTTTTTTCGTTTTTTTCTGATTTTTTTCCCATTTTATTTTTCATTGTTCTGTTTGTTTTCTGATTCTTTCTTTTATTTTATTCTCATTTTTTCTTATTTCTGTGATTTTTTCGATTTTTCGGTTTTTTTCTGTTCTTTTTTTTAATTTTTTTATGACTATAGTTGGTTCCGGTTTTTTGGTTGTTATTTGTGATTTTTTTGCGGTTTTTTTGCATTTTTATTCTAATTTTTTTTGCAATTGTTTGTAATGGCAATTTTTTGACATTTTTTGTGATTTTTGGTTCCGGTTTTTTGGTTGTTATTTATATTTTAACGATTTTTTTGCAATTTTTTGTGATTTTTTTTCATTTTTATTTTGATTTTTTTTTGCAATTGTTTTTATTGGCAATTTTTTGTGATTTTTGGTTCGGTTTTTTGGTTGTTATTAGTTTTTTTGCGATTTTTTTGCAATTTTTTGCGTTTTTTTGCGATTTTTTTTGAGATTTTTTTGCATTTTTATTCTGATTTTTTTGCAATTGTTTGCATTTGCAATTTTTTGTGATTTTTTTTCCCGATTTTTAACTATTTTTTGAAAATATTTGCTATATTCTGCAATGTTTTACATTTTTTTTTTTTAGATTATTTTGCCTTTTTAGCAATTGTATCGTTTTTTGCGATTCATTGCTTTTCATTGGTTGTTCTTATTTTTTTCGCGATTTCTTACGACTTTTTTGCGATTTTTCCGTTTTTCTACAATTTTATTGATTTTCTGGTTTTTCTGTATTTTACAACTTTAGTTTTTATTTTTTTTCCAAAATTTTCAGATTTTTCTTTCAACTTTTTCCAGTGTTTTCTATTTTTTCTAAATTTTTTCTATCTATTCTGACTTTTTCGATTCTTTTCATTTTTTTTCGGTTTTTTGTAATTTTTTTCCATTTAATTTTTCATTGTTCTGTTTGTTTTCTAATTCTTACATTGATTTGTTTCTCATTTTTTTTATTTATATGATATTTTTCGATTGTTCGGTTTTTTCTATTTTTTATGTCTACAGTTGTTTCCGATTTTTTGGTTGTTATTTGTTCTTTTTGCGACTCTTTTGCAATTTTTTGCGATTCTTTTGTGATTTTTTTGCATTTTTATTTTGATTTATTTTTGCAATTATTTGCATTGGTAAGTTTTTGTGATTTTTTTTTGACTTTTAACTATTTTTTGAAATTTTTTGCAATTTTCTGCAATGTTTTGCGTTTTTTTTTAGATTTTTTTGTCTATATTAGCAATTGTATCGCTTTTTTGCGATTTATTTCAATTCATTTGATTTTTTTCATTGGTTGTTCTTATTTTTTCGCGATTTTTTGCAGTTTTTTTACGAATTTTTTGCGAATTATTCGTTTATTTTGCGATTTTTAGAGTTTTTGCATTTTGTCCCGTTTTTCTACCATTTCATTGATTTTCTAGTTTTTCTGTATTTTACAAATTTTTTTTTCCCAAAATTTTCGGATTTTTCCTTCAACTTTTTCCCTTGTTTTCTATTTTTTCTATTTTTTTTTTATTTATTCTGATTTTTTCGATTCTTTTCATATTTTTTTTTTCGTTTTTAGAGTTTTTGAAGAAAAAATATTGCTGCTTTTCACTTATTAATTTTTTATTATGGGTGTCCATACACCTAACCTAACCTTTATTTTAAAACAAATATTATTGTTTTTTATTTGTTATTTTGTGCAGTTGTTTGATTTTTTACTGGAGTAATTTTCACAGAGTTTTAATTAGTTCGAGTGACCATACATTATTTTAATTTAACATAATAGACTTACCTTTTATTGGATATTCTGCCCAATCAGGATCAGGAAACATGGAATAATGTTGAACTTTCCATGATCTTTGATTTTCAACATCGTAGACAACAATTGCATTTCCTTGACAATCTGCCAAGTACAAAAAGGTTTTCTTACAGCCGTTTTGTTTACCAAGTACTTCAACCACTGGTGTTACGAAAGTAGAAAAATCTTGGTATTGATCTCTTGGTATTTCGTATCTGTGTATTAATTGATTCTAAAATAAGAAAAAAATAGTTTATCTACTCCTATTTAGTTATATATTAATTATTCAACTGCTTTTGAACAATTAATAGTATCCATAAACAAATAGCGTGAATTTTCATAACTCCCTATAGTGAGTTATGGATAGGAATGTATATTTAGTATACAAAGGTATCCAGTCTTTTTTTTAATTTTTTTCTTATTCCTCTGGTTTTTTTTTCGATTTATGTAATTTTTTGCGCCTTTTTTTTATTTTTTTTTTGGTTTTTTCATTTTTTTCGTATTTTACAATTTGATTTTTCATTTTTTTCCAATATTCTGATTTTTCTTTCAATTTTTAATTTTCTTTTCCGGTTTTTTCGGTTTTTTTTCTCATTTTTCTAATATTTCCAATTTTTTTTTAAGTTGTCTCCAATTTTTTCTCGTTTTTTTCCCATTTTTCTGATTTTTTGTTTTTTTCCAATTTTGCTCATTATTCTGTTTTTTCAATTTCCTTCTTTTATTTTCTGATTTTTTTCTTATTCCTCTGATTTTTTTTTCAATTTTTCGGTTATTCAATTTTTTCTTTTTTTTTCCATTTTTTTTTATTTTTTTGTTGTTTTTTGCTTTTTTTTGAATTCTTTCACTTTTCCCCCATTTTCCTTGTTTTTACCTATTTTTCTCCATGTTTCATTATTTTTTTCTCTTTTCCCCATTTTTTCTATATTTCCTTATTTTCCTATTTATCTCTATTTTCCCCTATTTTTCCATATTTTTCTTGTTTTTTACTACTTTTTCGCGTTGCAACCAATTTTTCCAATTTTACATATTATCCCCATTTCTCTGTATTTTTTCTGTTCTTCCTAGTTTTTCCTGTTTTTCTTATTTTGCCTGTTTTTCTTATTTTTCCCCATTTCTCCCTATTTTTCCTATTTTCTCAATGTTTCACTATTTTTTCCTTTTTTTTTTCTCACTTTACTGATTTTTTTGTTGTTTTTTGATATTATCTGCATCCAAAAATAAGACAAATAGATGCTACAATACAGAATTTTTTCTCCGAAAAATTACAAAATAAATATAAAGTTGTATACAAAAATTTTCAAGATAGGTGTAGAAGTAAGAATGTTAACTCGTTTACAGAAAATGTACTTTTAGAAAATGTACTTTTGGCATATTTTAAGGAACTTAGCAATAAATATAAAGCATCGTCTCTGTAAACTTTCTACTCCATTCTAAATAACACTCTCAACATAAATTATGAATAAAGTTCTTTCTCTGTAGTTGCAGCTTAGTATTTATTCTTATAGTCGTAGATAAAGTATAGTATTAAACTTGCGGTAATGGTCATAACTCACGCAGATGAAGTTTGCAGCACGAGCCGCAGGCGAGTGCTGTAATTCATCAAGACCTACATTACCGCTCGTTGAATAATATACTATTATCTCGATATAAAATTGGAAAAATTATGAAAAAATTGTATTCAGTACTTACAGATCGGAGATCAAATGCCAAAACCTGAGGGGGACATATAACATTTGCATCAAGTTGACCGTTGTCAAGCACCCATAATCGGTCACACTCGTCAATCTATGAAAGAAATATAATAATAATAAATCATCTTTAATCTATCATATAAGCGGCAAAGTCCTAAGTGACTGACTGAGAATTTCGAGAATATGTTCTGTTCATAAAGTAGATACCCATTAAGGAAGGATTTTGTGAAATTTTGATTTTAAGGGGTAGAAAAGGGCGAAAAACGGTGGCTTACCTAGAATAAGTATTTACTCGAGAGGGTAATGGTAGTAGGGAAAAATAGATAAGAATAGGAAACAAAGAGGGTAAAATTTTATTTTTTAGGAAACAAATTAACTGGAAAACATAGGAGAAAATTGGAAAAATAGAGGAAAATGGGGAAAATAGAGCAAATAGAGAAGAACAAGTAAGCAAATAGGGAACAATAAGTAAAATTGAAAAGAAAATGGAAAGCAGGAAAAGCAAGGAAAATAGAAAAAATGGGAAAAAATAGGGAAAAATATGAAAACAAAGGGCAAAATGGGGAAAATACGAAAGTTTTCAAAAAAGGGGAAAAATTGAAAAAAATTGAGAAAATAAGGAAATTGGAAACAAATCGAGAAAAATCGGCAAAATTAGGAAAACATATGGGATAATAGTGAAAAATAAGGGAAATTAGAGAACAATTAAAAAACGGGAAAAATAGGAAAACAATGGGAAAAATTGGGAAACAGGAAAAAATACATAATAATAGGGACAAATAGGGAAAATGAGAAAAAATAATGATAAACAAGAATAGGAAGAAATAGGAAAAAACCAGGAAAAATTGAAAAATATTGGAGAAAGTAGGGAAATTAGAAACAAATAGAAATTAGAGAACAATTAAAAATAACGGGAAAAATATTAAATCATATGGGAAAAATTGAGGAATAGGAAAACATATAGGAAAAATTGGAAAATAGGAAAAAATACATAATAATCGGGACAAATAAGGAAAATGAGAAAAAAAATGATAAACAAAAAAAATAGAAAGTGATGAAAACTAGGAAAAATATAAAAAATAGGGTGTTTAGGATAAGAATAAATCATTGACGGAGAATGGTTGGCGGTGACGTCATTATTATTAAAAAAAAAAAACATTGACAGTAAATAATAACATTTTAATTAATGTCATTCTTGTTCAATAATATTAATTCTGTATTAAAGTTATAATAAAAAATACATATAAAAACTACAGTCCATTACATCAATCCCCAACATAGGGACAGGAAAAACAGAGTAAAATAAATAATAATAAATGGGGAAAATTGGGAAAAATAGCTATAAATGTGCAAAAATGTTAAAAAATAAAAACCGGGAATAATACACAA
Organism: Neocrepidodera transversa; assembly: GCA_963243735.1. Classification (NCBI taxonomy): domain Eukaryota; kingdom Metazoa; phylum Arthropoda; class Insecta; order Coleoptera; family Chrysomelidae; genus Neocrepidodera; species Neocrepidodera transversa. The sequence continues at coordinate 17,752,963 of OY725337.1, read as the reverse complement.
ATTTAAAATCAAACCAATCATACATTTTTCTCCCCTTAAATGACGAAAATAAAGCAACAATACATTTTATTTCACAGAAAATTGAAAAACAAATAGAAATTTGAAATCCAAAGCAAGAGTGCATTTTTCCATACACAAATTTAAAAACAAACCAACAATGCATTTTTCTCAACATGAATTAGGAAAACAAAGCAACAATGCACTTCTTTACACACGATTTTGAAAAATAAAGACAGAGTGCATTTTTCCATACACAAATTTAAAAACAAACCAACAATGCATTTTTCTCGACATGAATTAGGAAAACAAAGCAACAATGCACTTCTTTACACACGATTTAGAAAAATAAAGCCAGAGTGCATTTTTCCATACACAAATTTAAAAACAAACCAACAATGCATTTTTCTCAACATGAATTAGGAAAACAAAGCAACAATGCACTTCTTTACACACGATTTTGAAAAATAAAGCCAGAGTGCATTTTTCCATACACAAATTTAAAAACAAACCAACAATGCATTTTTCTCAACTTGAATTAGGAAAACAAAGCAACAATGCACTTCTTTACACACGATTTTGAAAAATAAAGCCAGAGTGCATTTTTTCATACACAAATTTAAAAACAAACCAACAATGCATTTTTCTCAACATGAATTAGGAAAACAAAGCAACAATGCACTTCTTTACACACGATTTTGAAAAATAAAGCCAGAGTGCATTTTTCCATACACAAATTTAAAAACAAACCAACAATGCATTTTTCTCAACTTGAATTAGGAAAACAAAGCAACAATGCACTTCTTTACACACGATTTTGAAAAATAAAGCCAGAGTGCATTTTTTCATACACAAATTTAAAAACAAACCAACAATGCATTTTTCTCAACATGAATTAGGAAAACAAAGCAACAATGCACTTCTTTACACACGATTTTGAAAAATAAAGCCAGAGTGCATTTTTTCATACACAAATTTAAAAACAAACCAACAATGCATTTTTCTCAACATGAATTAGGAAAACAAAGCAACAATGCACTTCTTTACACACGATTTTGAAAAATAAAGACAGAGTGCATTTTTCCATACACAAATTTAAAAACAAACCAACAATGCATTTTTCTCGACATGAATTAGGAAAACAAAGCAACAATGCACTTCTTTACACACGATTTAGAAAAATAAAGCCAGAGTGCATTTTTCCATACACAAATTTAAAAACAAACCAACAATGCATTTTTCACAACATGAATTAGGAAAACAAAGCAACAATGCACTTCTTTACACACGATTTTGAAAAATAAAGCCAGAGTGCATTTTTCCACACACAAATTTAAAAACAAACCAACAATGCATTTTTCTCAACATGAATTAGGAAAACAAAGCAACAATGCACTTATTTACACACGATTTTGAAAAATAAAGCCAGAGTGCATTTTTCCATACACAAATTTAAAAACAAACCAACAATGCATTTTTCACAACATGAATTAGGAAAACAAAGCAACTATGCACTTCTTTACACACGATTTAGAAAAATAAAGCCAGAGTGCATTTTTCCACACACAAATTTAAAAACAAACCAACAATGCATTTTTCTCAACATGAATTAGGAAAACAATGCAACAATGCACTTCTTTACACACGATTTTGAAAAATAAAGACAGAGTGCATTTTTCCATACACAAATTTAAAAACAAACCAACAATGCATTTTTCTCAACATGAATTAGGAAAACAAAGCAACAATGCACTTCTTTACACACGATTTAGAAAAATAAAGCCAGAGTGCATTTTTCCACACACAAATTTAAAAACAAACCAACAATGCATTTTTCTCAACATGAATTAGGAAAACAAAGCAACAATGCACTTCTTTACACACGATTTTGAAAAATAAAGCCAGAGTGCATTTTTCCATACACAAATTTAAAAACAAACCAACAATGCATTTTTCTCAACTTGAATTAGGAAAACAAAGCAACAATGCACTTCTTTACACACGATTTTGAAAAATAAAGCCAGAGTGCATTTTTTCATACACAAATTTAAAAACAAACCAACAATGCATTTTTCTCAACATGAATTAGGAAAACAAAGCAACAATGCACTTCTTTACACACGATTTTGAAAAATAAAGCCAGAGTGCATTTTTTCATACACAAATTTAAAAACAAACCAACAATGCATTTTTCTCAACATGAATTAGGAAAACAAAGCAACAATGCACTTCTTTACACACGATTTTGAAAAATAAAGACAGAGTGCATTTTTCCATACACAAATTTAAAAACAAACCAACAATGCATTTTTCTCGACATGAATTAGGAAAACAAAGCAACAATGCACTTCTTTACACACGATTTAGAAAAATAAAGCCAGAGTGCATTTTTCCATACACAAATTTAAAAACAAACCAACAATGCATTTTTCACAACATGAATTAGGAAAACAAAGCAACAATGCACTTCTTTACACACGATTTTGAAAAATAAAGCCAGAGTGCATTTTTCCACACACAAATTTAAAAACAAACCAACAATGCATTTTTCTCAACATGAATTAGGAAAACAAAGCAACAATGCACTTATTTACACACGATTTTGAAAAATAAAGCCAGAGTGCATTTTTCCATACACAAATTTAAAAACAAACCAACAATGCATTTTTCACAACATGAATTAGGAAAACAAAGCAACTATGCACTTCTTTACACACGATTTAGAAAAATAAAGCCAGAGTGCATTTTTCCACACACAAATTTAAAAACAAACCAACAATGCATTTTTCTCAACATGAATTAGGAAAACAATGCAACAATGCACTTCTTTACACACGATTTTGAAAAATAAAGACAGAGTGCATTTTTCCATACACAAATTTAAAAACAAACCAACAATGCATTTTTCTCAACATGAATTAGGAAAACAAAGCAACAATGCACTTCTTTACACACGATTTAGAAAAATAAAGCCAGAGTGCATTTTTCCACACACAAATTTAAAAACAAACCAACAATGCATTTTTCTCAACATGAATTAGGAAAACAAAGCAACAATGCACTTCTTTACACACGATTTTGAAAAATAAAGCCAGAGTGCATTTTTTCATACACAAATTTAAAAACAAACCAATAATGTTTTTTTTATCCACAATTTGAAAAACAAGGCACTTATGCATTTTTTCACTGTTCAATTTGGAAAATAAGTAACAACTTCAGTTAAATTGATAAAAATATTAACGATGCGTTTTTCTATTATCGAATTTAAAATTAATTCGTCTTTTCTCAATGGAATTACAAAATGTTTTATACATGACTTCGAAAAAAATGAAAATTTCAGCAATAATGCCAAGAAATAGTGTATTTCTTTCGCCTGAATAATGCATATTTGAATAAAAAGAAGCAAGAATGAATTTTTCAAGATCTGATTCTAAAAAAAAGAAGCTAGAATGCATTTTGCTACAATTAATAAAAAAAGAAGCAGGAAGGTATTTTTCCACAAATAGGGAAAAATAGGAAAAATAGGGCAAAATAAATAAATGTAAGGAAATTTGTGAAAAATAGGGAAAAAAGACAAATAGGAAACATTGGTAAAAATAGGAAAAAATAGTAAAACAATAGTGACATAATTGGAAGTCGAAATCACGTTAAAAACTGTCCCTCTGAAATAGAAATAGCGGAAGAAATAAAAAGAACTGCCAACGAAAAAGCCACAAGAGAAGACAAAATAGCAACTAAGGAGGACATTATCCAAACTGATACAACAAATTTGGATAGTAAACAAATCCCTAATGAATGGAACACTGGAATAATAACGCCCATCCATAAAAAAGGAGATAAGGAAATTTGTAAAAATTATAGACCAATAACCCTACTTAATATCACCTACAAAATATTTGCAAATCTTATAAATCACAAGCTGAAGGCATACGCATAAATAATAGATTACCAAAACTGGTTCAGACCAGGAAAATCAACAGTAACTGCAATACACAGCTTCAAGCAGATCCTTGAAAAATCCCTGGAATACATTATGTAAGGGTCACTTACTAAAAATACTCGATTCACGAACTAAACTTTATTTCAATAATATTCAACACGTGTGCCCAGGTGGGCTGATTATATCTGAATGTCTCTAATCTCTACCTGCTTCCCTCTTTCCTCTTCAAGGGTGTCTTATATATAAACATTCAATATCTAACGATTTATGATACTATTAAAGTGGCCCAGTCCAACGGCCCTTGACTCGTCATAATAATTCTTTACAAATAATGACCTAAACGTAATTTCCAGTGATTTTTTGCGTACTTTTTCCTCTAGTTCAAAAAGTTAAACTTTTGGTATAGCAGAAAGTGCAAAAAATAGTAACTTTTTGCACGATCGTAGAAAAAGGATATTGCGCCGCGCTCATTTGCAGATCTCAGGCACATTTCTGGATAGAATGACTGGACAATGATTCTACTCCAGTAAAACCGCCTTAAGATTTTGTTGAGACAAATTATTTGGTTGAAAGTCATTTTTCCGGCATTTCCGAAAATTTGCAGAGGTATAATTACCTCTCATATACCTACTAACGAAACGTCATAAAAAACGATCACTTTTTAGACTCAATATGTACTATTCAATGAACGTTGAATTTTATTTATTTATGAAAATTATATACAAATAAACATGAATGTGAATAACCTTTCAAACGTGTGTTAGTATGTACATAAAATGAGATGCGTAATTTAACAGTACTATAAAATAAATAATAATTAAAATTAAAAATAAATTTGTTTGAGTTGGTACGCATTTTTTAAAAAATGTTAATTTACTATAAAAAAATACTTCTAATAGAGTTAAAATTTTGTAGTTATTAAATTATTATTGTAATTCACTTACAGCAACTCTGTAGACTGAAACAATTCTGTTTGGCCTACATTGCGTTGGTTCTTTGTACCAATCCCATGATGGATAAGGCTTCACTAAAGGTTGGTTATTTCTATCTAGCACAACTGTACCCAAAGATGCTGGAACACCACCTTGGAACCTTGGACTTGTTACAAATATTGTTCTTTGACCTGTGATTCCTAAAAAATATTAACAAATTTTATTGGATATATTAAAGTAGATTTCAAAATGATTTTGATAAACTATTAGAAATTTTTCATTTTACAAACTTCCAAACAAAACTTATTGGACAGTACAATTATTGACCTATTTTAATGTGTACATGTATTTCAATATTACTTTATATAGTGTTATTAACATTTTACTTACTGTTATGATACACATCCACATCTATTGGAGCAGGCTTGTTAGGTATTAAATTTCCACTTTGAATATCAGCTTGTCTTTGTAAAGAATGATCATAATGATATTCCAAAAATCTCCATTGATGAACTATCGACAATTTATCCCTTCCTGCTGTATTTACAAATACAGGGATTGTCCATACTAGTAATACCCAAAGAAAAATTGTATCTGTAATTAAAAAGAATGAAATCTAATTTATGAAAATCAAATATTCAAAAAGGGATTATAAAAAATGAGTGAAATTAATCAAAATATGGATTTATATAATTTGCCTGTAACGTATCAATAATCAGAATTTTTTTTGAAAAGTTACGAAAGTCATAAAACTGTTTTCCATAAGTAAGACCGTAGAGATGTTGACTAAAAAATAATAAAAAAGCAGCATGAGCTGAACAGAATCACCAAGAAAATTCTTGTTATCCTTTCTTATTATTAATTGATCAAAAAAGTTCATTCCTTATAAAAGCTTCTAAATCATATAAGTTATCCTATTACACATCAAAATATTCTATCGACTAAAAAATAATGAAAAAGCAGTATGAGCTGAACGGAATCACCAAGATAATTCTTGTTTTGTTTTCTTATTATCAATTTAGAATCTTCGGGTGGTTTTATCGGTATTAGAATAATAATTATAAACAAAAGCATTTTTAAATTTATGGGGTAACAACCTTTTTTCTTAAAATAGTAGATAGTGTCCGGTTTTTTGTTAAACACTAACCACTCATAATTTATGCTCTAAACAAATGCAAAGATCTTACACCCATATTCAAAACCGATCCTATGTGTTCACTCAGTATGATATAAACCACAGGGAACGAAATTTTGTTTCAAACTTCACTTGATCGACACTATGTAACTAATTAAGTGCACTCTTGTCCAAAGTTATTCATGAGCTACTTTCACGAACGCATAGAGTAGGCGTAAATGTCAAATTCATAACCTTGAAATAATACTGATTAAATAACTCATCATAAATTTAACCTACAGAGTTGCAATTTCTACTTAATCCTAATATATCCTTGACGACGTAGTATAATCATTTTGGTGATTCGTATCCTTCCATCTTGAAAATTTTAACGTATTAAAATAATGTTTGATGTTTATAATAAGCAAACGTCAACAATATAATCCGTTATATTTCATTATACATATAATGGTACCGAATACCACGTGAGCATACGAAAATAATATTTATACTGTCCTTCTCACTTGGCGTATTTTATTTTATGAATCAAGCGTGTATCTTCTATGTTCTATTACGTATTTTAGTAAAAATGAGTAGTAGTGATGGATAAAGAATTCGATAATTAGGTGGACGATCAAGTGGCGCACCATGGAAGGGTGACAATAAGGCATGTTATCAAAGACTTTCAGAAACGGTTTATATATTACAGTGAAGTGGGGCTGGAGTATAGTATTTGCCCCCCTTTTGAATTGGCCAGATTTGGTACAAAATTTTATTGCTCAAATGTCTAGGTCAAAAGTTGTAAAGAGTTGGATTTTAGTATTTGTCCCATTTTCGTTAAATTAGTCTAAATCAATTAAACTTTGATGAGAAAAATCTGGATCAAAAGATATAACATTTTGTGCGGCCTCTGCCTTTTATGGTGAGACTTTTTAATAAATTGCAAGAAAATAGCATTACCATTTAACAGCCGGAGATCTGATGTCCATTTTCACAATTATTGCACAGTTTATTAACGTGATAACGAATATCAACAAAAAAATCTAGACACAAAATCAACAAACGGTTTGTTTGAGGTTAGTTGTTTGTGATGATTGACAATATTGACATTTGAGATGGCGCGTAGATGACAAACTGAAGTTCGTCTGGAAACCGACCAATCAAAACGACGTATCTTTCCCTATGCGTTCCCGAGTGAAGAAATCTTAAGTGTTGTTTATGAAACGTGTCCATGGTTATCTCCGACACTGTGTGAAATCAGACACTTTGCAATGGGAACAACTATTACCTAATACTGATTCTTAAATATGGGTGTTAACCCTTTCGGTCACCATGGTCATTTAAACGAAGTGACTTTAAAATGGATACCCAAGATTCGAATACGGAAAATACCTAAGATGATGACCATATTTCTGCCAAATGGATTGAAAAAAAGGTCTTCATTCATTGAAGAATTATTCCGAAATGACGAGAGTAATTTATAGAATACTAGAGACAATTTAACCCGACAATTCAGAGGCAATTTGTGCTGGCGACAAGGCCGCAGTTAGCCCAGTTTGGTGGAGCCCCGTCTTAATGCTCGTTATTCTTGTGTTTTATGTAAATTATGCTGAGTACTTTTTATTTATTTTTAGTTCACTCAGACGTTTTAAATTTTATTTAGAATTATAGAATAGTCGAGCGAAATAGGTGAGTTTAATAACGTCGAAAAAGCCCCTACAGAGCAATATATTTTGGAAATAATTGATCTATTGTCGGATATTAAGTAAAACTGCAAAACATTAGACATTCCATGGAAAAATATAATATACTTAATTGCTTTCTGTATGATTATTGGCGAAAGTTTTATATATGCAAATAAAAGCCACAATAAGAAAGAATCAGGATACCCATAATCCGTGTTTGCTAATCAGTCACTGACGCCGCCATCTATAAGAAAAAAAAGTAGAAAATGGAAGTAAGACTAATAGATGAAGTAGGCCATCTACCAGTCTTTGATGATACAAAGGATGGTGCAAGATTGAATCTAGGATTATGTTAAGAAAAAACTGTTTTCTTCGATTTCATGCAAAATAAACGTGTTTTTATCTAAGAGAAATTTTTTTTATTTCACGCCGGTTTATGATCACCATGTTAGTTAAAAAGAACATGTTTTTTTAGAAAAAAAAAACCAACTTTTAAATTTTTGCAAATATTTTCAAAAAGAAATAAAATTTTAAATAGAGATAAATAACATTGCAGATCTAATTAAGGAGCTAAAAGATCTGCTGAATACATGATGAATCCAAACCAGTGGCGGAGAACATGAGAGAAAATATAACTTTTGAAATGAATTTTAAGTAAATGAAAGACCTTTCATGAGAGATCAAAGGTTCTGAATCGGTCAAAATGAGATATAAGGTAAAAGAAGAAACGCAACATTTCAGTGTATTCTATGAGCTTATTGATTGTATTATTGTGTGTCATAAAATTTTCCAGAAAAGTAAATGACCTTAACTCCGATGAAAAAATAGTTGTTGTCGTTAAGTGAAAAGTACAAAGAAGACATTAACTTGAAAATTTCAATAACATCTTTATACGTTATCGTCACATTTGGCATTGCTATTAATCTCGGTAAGGAATATTTTATTTTCAATTTAAAATTTTATTATAGGGGGTGGCACAGAAGTAATAAGTGATGATGAAATTAAATTATAATTTGTTTTGTCGAAATCTTTTGGTAAAGTAGAAAATAATATATTATGTAAAAATGTTTGTTGCCGTTTTTTTGATAGTCACCAAAAGTTTTTTAAAATTAAAGAAAAAAGATGTCAAATTATTATTAAAAAAATAAAAAAATTGTTTGTCATCCTAATTTTTTTTATTATTTAATATTTTTTAAAACAAGTTTAGCCAGATCGTAATATTTTGAGCCAAGAACCTATTACACCATTACTTTTTAAATAGTTATAACGATAAATTATATAAATAAAGATAATCGTCGAAAAATTTAAATAAAACAAAAATAAAATACGACTCGTGCTAGATTATTAAAAAAGATATACAACAACATTTAATTAAAATAACAAAACAAGTCGTCGTAAAATTAATTGTCTGGTTGTTTTTCACTATCGGTATCGCAAAAATCATATTTGGAATTTTTCTTTAAACTTGAATCTTTAAAATCACTAGTATCTTTACCCAAGTTATTAATAACATGTTCTATCGTTTCTATTCTTGATTATTTCCCTTGATTTATATCAACCAATAAAATGTTACAATTTTTAAAATTCTGACCCATCGGAATCAAATATCAGCGACGCAATATCAGCTACTATCTCTCTAGAGAAGTAATCACTTTGATACATCACATAAAAATGTCAGTATTTTGTTTTTTCAACTTTAATTAGTATTCGATTTAATTTCTTATTATTATTTTAGTTGTATTCCTGATTTTTTAACACGACTCTGCTTTTTTGTTGTTGCTAAATTTCTCGAATATTTTACAATTTGATACGACATACTTTTGTCATTAATAATCAATTGATTCATGCCAAAATTATTTCTCATCAAACTGATATTAAAATATTCTCGTAATTTAGACGCAACAAAAATAGCCGACTATTGATGGTGGTGATGTTTTCCGGGTTTTCCTACACCTATAGCCAAATGGCGCCATCAATCCTCAGTAAGTCGCCCCGGAGCGCCACAGCAAATAATAATAATAGCCGTTCCTTCCCCGCACAAGCCATTGGCTTTCTGGGGTTTACTCGTAAGGGGGTGAAATGTAGGGCGAGTATTATTATTATTATTATTATTAATATTTATCAACGTCTTGGTATATTACCGTTGAATATGACTTCCAAAGTTTTTCTTCCTCTTTTATCAAAAATGATTTTAAGATGACTTTAATCCTATAAATAACTCTTATAAGACAGCATCTTTCTGTTTTTTTTTTAATCTCCTTAAACGTTTGTAAATGGGGAGTTCAACTTGAAATTTTAGTCCAACTTTTTTTACATTATTTGAGAAAGAAATGAATTTCTTTTTATGGACCTATCGTTTTTTCTGTTTTTTTCTTTAATTTAATATAAAAAAATTGATATTTAAAAATTACTGCATCTATGCGACTTGTAGTGGGAATACATCACTTATGTGCAATAGCTGCAGCATAATATTAACGCAGACCAGTTTCTCTAAGTAAAATTGACGCTTTCAAATATAGATGACGTTTGTTTATTAAGTGTCGTTTGGTAAATGTGTTTTTAATTGTGTTTACTTTTATCTCTACATATCTTCTGGGTCGTGTTGATTACATAAATTTGGTTGCTTTAGTGAAAAACGTTGGAAAAGTTATGGACATCATAAACCACACAAAACAAATACAAATAAACACGGAAAATTACCAACAGAAACCAGCTCTACAGAGTACAAACTAAAACAGTCACAGTGAACTATGTAGTAAGCAGACCTTTTCACTTAATCAGGAACACTTCTGCCCAGCACTTATGTACCAAACAGCAAATTACTTCCTGATCTCGTTAAAATAGCATTTTCTTTATCTAACAGCGGAATCTAATATCTATTTATCTCTCTCGATTTTGAATGCGAATTCACAGTGGATAGGTCCAAGTTTTCATCTTTATTCAATTCTCATATAATGGTTATCTCCATCTTTGTCTGTATAAGTAAGATTTAACAGCTGTTTTTAATTTGTATTCTCTTCTTTACACGTTTGCAGTAAATGTTTTGATGGTAACTTCATTGCACATAAGTGACGTCACGATCGTGATGGCGGAATATTCAAATAATTAAAAATTTGAATTTTTAAATTAATTTATTCACAAATCTAGCTCAAATTACGGCAGATAATTAAACTCAATGAGTTTTATATGATTAATTCTAACTGTTAATAAGGAAAAAACGTAAGGTTATATTTTTGTTGAACTGCCCATTGTGTACCTTTGATTAATTCAGGTTTTTATCGATAGTGCCTGCTTTTTTTTCATTGGCGCATTTCACTACATGTTATGCTTAGTGTTTTGGTAATATTGTTTTTTGACGTTAATAGTTATATCGTTTGATAATGATGATTGACAATTAATTGACCAATTGAAAAAATTTTAGAATCGTTCGTTTTGTTATTAGTTCGCCAAAGAGAATTGGCAGAATGACATTGTTTTTTTTAGGGATTTCAGGATACAGAGTGATCCATTCAGCGGAGTCAAGATTCTTTTGGTAAAGTCAAACAAGAAATCAGAAAAACAGAAAAAACCAAGATAAGAACATCAACATCAACAAGAAAATCATTATTTTCACGACTTTGTCAACTATACACATTTTACAAAAGAATCCCTTTATTTCTGTTACGAAAAAATAAATAAAAGTTTTTAAAAGATTCATGGTTATGCAATGGTCTGTTAATAATTTCATGGTAGTTACTGATATGTTTCCGAGGTAGATCCAGGCAACTACCATAGTATCAAATAATAATTTTTTTTTTCGTCCATCGATATATCTACGAACTTCCTTTATGTATACAAAATGTCTCGTCTAATGCAATATTACGATTTATTTTACAATAACGAAAATTAATTTGACGTCGTGTACGTATTTAGAATTCATGCGATATTTTGGCAAATCTGTAACTTAGCACTGAATTTATTTAAGGCAATTTAAGGCCGTATTCATACACAAGTACACAAATACAAAATTGTAAATAATGTATTTTATTATTATTCTTCCTCTGAATAAAGTACGAATTCGTAGACAATACCAATGACATTTGATTAAGAAATGTTAAATTTTAGATAAAAAAATGTCGAATTTAATTCGGTATGACAATTTAATGAATATGCACTCAATTAAAATTAATATATTTAATTTAACGGAAAAGTAAAATTATTATTATTATTGTTAGAATTTGACCTCTAATTTTGTCGCCAAAAATGTTAGAACACTATTTATTACAAATCTCATTTGACAATTATTTCATATAATATTAATAGTCAAAGAGCCAATGTTGATTATAACAAGAGCACAAGCTTTTTTTAGTGCCATTTTTAGCAAAATTGTCCCTAAAAATTAAAAAGTAGATTCGGCCACGAAACATTAACATGCAGCCAACCATGAAATGTGAAAATTTATTTGTTTCTGCTATGAAAAATAGTTCGGCTGCATGGAAGTTTGTCGCAACTTTTCCAAAAAAACGGTAATTTTTTTTTGGATTGTTAAGGTGCAACAGTTTCAAGACAATGAAGCTAGATTTGCTGTACTACAAAATATATAAAAATTGAAGTTGGCCAGATACAAGGCGCAAAATTCGGATTTTCTAAAATTCCATTTTTGAGAAATAAAAATGTACTGCGACAAAACTAATTTTTTTTTTTTATTTAATGGACAAAATAAACAACATAAAAAAACTTTAATCTGTTAGATTTTCACGGCCGTATCTAAAAAACTGAATTATTTAATTTTTTACTGGTTCTCAACCCCTGAGATAAACCACCAGACAGCCAATTTTATTTTCGAATTTTTTGTATCGTAAACATTCATATTTTACAAGCAGTCTAATAAACGAAGCATTTGACCAATCAATTATTTTCCCGACCCACCGCCTAGAAGGGAAAGTATTGAGAACGAGCAAAAAAAAAATTCGAGATAAAAAATGAAATATCCATTTTCGGGTTCCCTGAGACGATTAAGACTATTTCCAGATGGAAATCTGACTGTCTGTCTGTGTGTGTATATTCCTCCACGATAGAGGCCACACGTTTAATCCGATTGAGCTGAAATTTGGAATATGGCTTTGGGTAACCCGTCGAAAGAACCGATTAGTACGACATCTGTCAAACGGAAGTGTCACTATCAAATAATGACAGATTCAATATGTCACGGAATTTGACTTGCAATATCTCATTTGAAATCCCTTGAAAAACTCTATTCACAACAGTCAAAATTATTTCTCCAACTGTCACCTGTCAAAATAAAAAAATGTCAAAATTTGAAAATGTATCAATAAATATCTGAAAATGTATTAGTCTGATTGGCCTGAAATTTGGTACAGGGGTTTGGGTTACCCGTCGGAAGAACTCATTGGTTTTAGTATGATATCTGTCAAACGGAATTGTCACTATCAAAAAACGACAGATGCAATATATCACTGAATTCGACTTGCAATATGTCGTTTAAAAGCCCTTGACAAACCCTATACAGAGCAGTCAAAATTATTTCTCCAACTGTCACCTGTCAAAAATAAAAAAATGTCAAAGTTTGAAACTTTAAATATCTGAGAAAGTATTAGTAGATACTCGTCGGGAAAGTTTTGGGGTGACACAATCGATTTTTTTTTTGAATACTGTCTAAAAATTTGATACAATGTTCTTTGAGGCATTAATAAGATTTTTAGAACATTTCGAAGTACCGCTATAACTATTTAGGGGATGTAGTTGGGGTTGAAAGGGGTGAACTGTTATAACTGTGTTTATTTTGGCCTGTAATTCAGTAAATAAGGGTAATTAAATGAACTATAATTTTGTAAAGAATGATCATTTTTGTGGGATTTGTTGTTATTGAGATATTTACAAAAAAAAAAAATGAGAAAAAAATTGATTTTCCATTACATTCCACAACCTGTAAAAAAACACATACAAGTCTATTTCGTCTCGAATTATTTAACCCCATTTTCTAAAGAATGTTTATGCTGGTAAATTTTAAATAAATTTTTTGTAAATTTTTGTTTTATGTCACTATTTTTCACTCTGTCACTTCAAAGGACCATATATCGCTTAAACACTAGAGTAATAAAAAAAACAAAATTAAAGATAATTTTATAAGCTACAACTTTGGTCAGAATAAATTTTTTCATATCTGTAATATTTACGGAGTTACAGGTCAACAAAGACATGAGTATCAAAGCTCACCCCTTTCAACCCCTAAATGAAAATACCTCAAAAAATTGTGTGTCAAATATTCAGAAAAATCAATCAGTATTCAAAAAATTTATGGGTTCATAGTGACAGATTTAGGTGCCCCATTTTCTCATACAAGCCTCATACATTAATGTTGAGTAAAACGGAAAGAAATTTACGAGAGGCCCCTGGGAATAACATACAGAAAATTCGATTTTCCAGAACAAAAATAAAAGGAGTTTGTTGCCCATTTTTTTATGCAAACCATTTCAGTAAATGAATAATTAATAGAACCTGGATTCGGAATACCAAAGGCTTGAGTGTTGTAGGTGGCTGAAGAGTTAAAATAAGGGCTTAACCTTGTAGGAAAAAATCGAGATTTTGTCAGATTTTTCCATCGAAAGTATGAAACTTACATCATCAACAGACCAAAAAACATATTGACTTGAGTGATGCAAAATAAGTAGATTTTTGGGGTAGAAAAATTTAACAGAAATTATTTTCGATTGTTTAGTTATTTTTTTATGCAAACCTTCGAAAGTATAGAATGTTATTGAGTTATTGATGTAATAGACATTTCAATAAAATTAGAATGACTATCGGATGTGACCGGAACGAAGGCTGGCGTCGGAAAGTTGCAAGAAAATTGTATGGAAATTGTCTCAATTTTCTCCAGAAAATTGTTTGACATATGTTCAGAAAAAGTGAATGTAATACTATTGTAACAAAAGGCTTGAGTGTCGAACATGGAGCATATTATTTATTTAATAAAAAACTTTAAATTTCCACCACTGCCCAGATTTAAAAAGTTTATTAAAGAACTAGGACAATTCTTAAAGATCTAGAACAACTTTTAAAGAACTAGAACAATTCATAAAGATCTAGGACAATTTTTAAAGATAGAGAACAATTTTTAAAGACCTAATACGTTTCCCAATGATCTAGAAAATTTATTAACGATATAGTTCGCTTGTTAAAATTTTTGGATAGTTTTTTATGGATTTAGAAAGTTTATTAAATAACTAGAATAATACTTAAAGGTCTAGGCATATACGTATAGAAAAAGTAATTTTAAGACCCTAAAATGAAAGGCAAAAGTGCCTGAAACATTATTTATTTAAAAATGACCTGTTATTCAGTCTTAGAATCGCTTTTTCTAAAAATATGCCAAACGGCTTACGTGAGAAAATGGTGTTAATTTCCACACAATTTTATTTCAACTTTTTTATGTTTTGAAAATTTGAATACTCAAGCTATTATTTTTAACGGATTCTTTAAATTCTTTATTGCAATTAATTTCGTTGATAGGAAAATAACTGAAAAATTAAAAAGAATTTCCGTTAAATTTTTCCAATATATAGATACTTATCCAATCTTTTTCAAGCTTCGTTTATTAGACCAAAGGACACCGCACGGAACATTCGGAAGCTGGCCCTCGATTAAAATGTTTGATAGTCAGATATATTATCCCACTATCGATGCTGATAAAAAGTTTCCACGGGCTCGAAGTCTGAACCCTCCTGAGTTATAATATGTGATGGATGATCTTTTGGATGATATTTACATCTATCCTTTAACGTACCATTCCTAAAAAATTGATATCATACTCGGGTTACCTCAAGGAGGTACAGAGGAATTGCTTAATTTTGTTAATTTTTCATGACATAAGAAGACCTGAGTCATAGTGTACCATTCTTAAATACCAAACTTATCAGAAGACCTGATAACAGTATCGTCACTTCTTAGTACACTAAATAAACCAGGGGCTTCTGGATGCTTCTTGTATTATGAATCTTATCATGCCCAAAAACATAAATTAAACTTAGTCCTGGCCATGAAAAATAGAGTAGTCAAAACACCTCATACCACATTGCGGTTGCAAAATTTAAAAAAATAGTGTCCACAAATCGTTGACAATCCTATTCCTTTCACCACGTTATTTTTCACTTCCATACATTGAAAATTTGGCCCCAAAAATTCATCCACATCTTTCGGAACTTTGAAATCTTACAAATTGTATATGGCAATACAGTCACGGTTAGGAATCTTTTCTCTAGACTAAAAGACAGAGATGAGGCTTCAACGTAGTATACAGCATCCCCTATAACACGTGTAATAATATATATGTCGGACAAACAGGCAGAAAATTAAAATACCGTATAATATTCCACAAAAATAATATAAAGATTAACAAACGCAACAGCACCCTAACTAAACATGTCCTAGACTTAAATCATGTAATGGCCTTTGACCGAACAAAAATTATGGAAAAAGGAAGGAACCCTCACAAATGGACCTTTCTAGAAATGATTCACATCCACAATACCAACACAATTAAATCCATAACAGACATAGAAGGACTTTACACCTATCTAGTACACCTAGATAAACTTAATAACTAATTAAGCTCTTGCAACTTGTTGTTAAATTTCTAATTTTAAATTTAGCGCGCATTTAACAGGTTGGTAACAACATCAGTTGGCATAAATAATAGGTTGGCAATGTTTGACGTCATTAATGTGATGTTCATAACCATATTTTTGTGAAGAACCGGCACACACGTGCCTGTAATACTTTTTAAACATCCAAATTGTTTTAATAATTTTTAATTTTAAATTTTAAAATGTTCTTAATTTTTACCTCTCGCCCCTCAGATAAGAGAGGTATAGTAATCATGGTAAAAATTGGGTAGTAAGTTTTCAATGAATAAACACGTTTTAAGGTCCCTAGATTGCGATTTTGAAATTTTCTCAATGCTGTCTATGTGTATGTGTGTGTGTTAGGATGGATGTTGTAGTAACAATAACTCAAAAACTACTGAATTGGAAAATATGAAATTTTGCATAAAGGATTCTGATATCCTAGATTAGATCTGATTAGATTTTGGTGTCAATCGGACAACCGGAAGTAGCAGTTACTATGAGTGATGACGTCATTACTGAACAAAATGGCAATACGTATATTTTGTATATACTATAGTTTATTTTCGTATGATTAAATTTTTCAAAAATTTTGCCATTGTTGCCAGATTTACAAAAAAGTCAATTTTTTTCATACTCTTTTGTGTTAACGTGTAAATTTGTGATTAAAAAATGGCGAGAGGTCATGTGCTGGCCACATCAGATTTTTAAAATATTGACCTAATGATTAAACAACATGATTTAGCTGTTCTAAAGTTGCACTTTAACAATTCTCAAATTTGTACATTTTAAGTAACAATTTTTTATAACTTTATGTAACTTTAATAGTTTTCCTAATGAAGAAACAATAAAGCTTTGAAAGTTCAAAACTCGAAAAAAGTACTCTTTTATTTAGATTTGTAAGTATTTGCTGAGTAGATTTGAAGTAGAAGAATAAAGAACAAAGTGTACTCTTTCAAAACTTTATTTCTAAGCTTTCGAATATGTTTATACTCATCATCAGGAAAGCTGTAAGTGATGAGTGACAAAATTCGGTACAATCAATGAGATTTTACAAAAATATACCTTTATTTTATTGTCGTTCACAAGTTTTACAAAAAAAAATGTTAAAGTACATATTAAAATCACTATGATCGTTTTTTTTTTAATGGAACACGTTGTATTTTTTTACATTTTTAGATTCATGATGAGAAGCTGGTTTCAGAAACCCATTTATTACACCTATACTAGGAAACAGATAGTTTTGAAGTTATAACTTTGATCACTCTGTATACAATTTGTTTTTGTGCCACCAAGTAGAACTCAAAATGATAAGATGGGACATTTAAGCAGTTTTATCCGATTTGTTGTAGTTTGGCTATAGCAATCACTTAAAGTTGAAAAAACGCGATTTTCAATCGTCTATAAATCATCGGGGTGGCATTTTCGAATCTCGCACCCCTGGACTTTTTATCAGCATCGATATTGGATAATATACCCGAGTATTAAATATTTTAACCCAAGGCCATTTTCCGTATGTTCCGTACGGGGTCAATTTGTGTGACATCAACGGCCTTTTTTTTAGGGGTTTCAGATATTGTGATTAATAAGTTATAGTTGGTGAGTGTTACAAATTTTCGATCAAAAATGCTACTGGGTCTTGAACTATAATCTAAAATCTTCAAGTTTTTAATTTTCTTAAATTTGTTGTTTATTGTTATTTTCTTTTTTAGATTAGCTGATAATGTCGAAGTTGATTACAAAAATTGTTACCAAGCGAGATTTTGTGTTCTAAACTGTAATTAAAAATGTTCAATTTTTCATAGTTTTAAACGGAAAAATTTGAACCAGTATCTATAGCGATTTTTAAAAAATGTGTAATGCTAAATAAAAGTAAAATCAATATTAAAAATAAACAATCGGCGATTCTAAAGAAATTAATTAAATATATCAAATTAAATATCAATTAAAAATTTTTAGAAAAGCTAAAAAGAACAAGTAGAATTAGAAAGAATTAGTAGAATTTAATAGAGTTCCCGATTTTCGTTTATATCTTGGTAATTTTTTCTATCTCTTATATTTAACAAATTTAGGAAATTTGTTTTCATAAAAAGTATTTGTTTAATTAATATCAAAATCTTATTTTATTAATATAATAAATTCTAGTGAAATTATCCAAAATAAACGATTACTTATTTTTGTTTATTAAAGTTTTTAAAAATTTAGTAACCAAAATAAAAATAATGTGATTTTATTTCTCCAATAATATTAAAACAACCAAACAAAGTAGAAATTTTATCAACATATTTATTATCGCTTACTTTGAAAAGATTGTATTAGGATATTCGTTATTTTGTTATTATAAATTAATACTTTTATACGTTTTGAAATAAAATTTAATAAAATAAATAACTGATTAATATAAATTATACTTATAATTTGTTCCTAACTTTACCTATGAACTTCCTCATTTTAACTTTACACACCACTATTTGTTATCAAGCTAAAAAAATTACTTATATAGCGCTTGCTCGTTTCATAGAACTGCGATAACTGAACTAGATAAAAAAATAAAACTATTTGATAACAAAAAGTTTTCCGAAAAAAATACAATTTTCATCTGATTTTTATCTATACATATTTACGTGACTGGAATTCATGAATATTTCACAATATAATTTAGATAAAAAGAAATACAATAAACAGTTTGTAGTCTTTTATACAGAAAAAAATAGAGCAAAATTGAGAAAATAGTGGAAATATGGTAAAATAGTAAAAAATAGGTAAAAAATAGGTAAAAAATGGTAAAAAAGTGGAATAAAAGGAAAAAACAGGACAAAATAGGGAAATTTTTGAAAATTTAGGAAAAATTTGAGAAGATAGAGAAAACAGGAAAATTAGAGACAAATATAGAAAAAATAGGGAAGACAATACATTTTTTCACACACGATTTTGAAAAATAAGGCAAGAGTACATTTTTCCATACAAAAAATTTCAAAACCAAACCAACAATGCATTTTTTTAACCACGAATTTGAAAAAATAAGACACTAATGCACTTTTCCACTTTCCAATTTGGAAAATAATCAACAACTTCAGTTAAATTGTTAAAAAAATCAACGATGCATTTTTTCACTTATAATTAATTCGTATTTTTTCAATCTTATTATAAAATATTTTATACTCGACTTAGACAAAAATGAAAATTTAACCACTTGAGAAAAGAAAAATCCATTAATGCATTTTTCCACTCGGTTTAGCAAAACTAAGAAACAATGTATTTTTTTCAGGTGATTTTAAATAACAAAGTATCAATGCATATTTGAATAAAAAGAAGCAATAATGTATTTTTCAAAATCCGATTCTAAAAGAAAATCCAAGAATGTATTTTGCCACACTCTGTACAAAAAAAGTAGCAGCAATGCATTTAATAGGGAAAAATAAGAATTAAGAAAAAATAGATAATATTTGGGACAAGTAGGGAAAAACAGGAAAAAATAATGATTAACAAACCAGGAAAAATAAAAACAGGAAAAAATATAGAAAGAAAAGGGAAAAATAGAGTAAAATAGGTAAAAATAAGGATAAATATGAAAAAAATTGAAAAAATAGTTAAGAAAGAATAAATGGTGAAAAATAGGAAAAAATTGGGAAAAATATGGAAAAATAGAGAAAAATATGGAAAAATAGTGAAAAATAGGAAAAAAATAAGAAGAAAGAAGCAAAACTCGGTCGTCCAGGTACTAATCTTAACAAAGCACGGGCATTTAGCAAGTGGTAATATATTTCCAATCGTCATATCCGGCTCGAAGGACCAAAACTTTTTATGGAATTCGTGAAGTTGGTTCTTATACTAAAAAGTACTTTGAAACATTAATTTATTTTACATAAAATAAATATATAGATCATTGTTTTTATATTGACGTATTCATGTCACTTGTTATTTTAATTATTTTTATTCTGTAATTTTTAACATTATCAAATTTTTTATTCTCACAGGACCGTCTCCATTAATAAAATTACTTAAATTTTAAATCTAGCCAACAAGTGTTTTTATTTTGATATATCTTAATCTATTTGTACTTACGGTAAGCCAACATGATATTGAACAATTCTTTCTCTGTAGTATTTAGTACAAAAAAGCCCTTTTAATATCAATAAAAGTACATTATTTTAATTTTATTTTAATTGAAAACTGATAAGAATTTTCCAATTATTCAAAATTAGGTGATAAGCACAAATAAATACAATTATGTGTTTTAAATTATGTGACGCAATACTTTTCGTTTATTAAAAAAATAGCGGTAATTTTTTCAAGGTTAAAAATTTTTAATATTTTTGTTAATTACTTTTTCTTTACTTTTTTTTCTATAATTGTTTTCCTCAGCTCTTTCTATCTATTACACATTTTGAGTGTCGTTTGATTTCAAATTTAATAAATATTTTTATATCCCACTTTTAAATTTAATTTTTTATTTAATAAACTTTAAGTCTGAAATTAATAACAAATTGTAGAAGAAAAAACCCTTAAAAAATGATACAGGATGGAGCAAATTTAATTGGACTCTGTTGATTGGTATTTTCAAAATTAAAATATCAGGTCCGGTTTTCGAGATATTTGGAAAAAACCGAAATTGATATAGTCAAAAGTACACTTCATTGTCAAAATCTAATAAAAAAATTAAGTATTCTTTATGGGTATAGAGAAAAAAATGGGGATTTCAAAAATTAAATAGAAAGTTGGTCCTTCAAAGACGAAACGTTGTTTTAAAAAATTGGATAAACGGTATTTGATCTTCATTAAAAAAAACGAAAATCGTGAATCTCAGTTTTCCCCAAATTGATATTTTAATTTTGAAAAATAGATGAAACGTGGTTTTAAAGTTTTGGAAAATTGGATAAGCGGAATTTGACTTTCACTAAAAAAAATGATAAAATAAAACGAAAATCGTCAATCTCAGTTTTCCCCAAATGCCTCGGAAATCGATCCTGATTTTTTAATTTTGAAAAAAAGACGAAACGTGGTTTTAAAAAATTGGATAAGCCGAATTTGACCTTCAATAAAAAAACTGATTAAATAAAACTAAAATCGTGAATCTCAGTTTTTCCCAAATGTCTCGAAATTCGGTCCTGATATTTTAATTTTGAAAAAAAGACGAAACGTGGTTTTAAAAAATTGGATAAGCAGTATTTGACCTTCACAAAAAAAACTGATTAAATGAAACGAAAATCGTCAATCTCAATTTTCCCCAAATATCTCGGAAATCGGTCCTGATATTTTAATTTTGAAAGAAAGACGAAACGTGGTTTTAAAAAATTGGATAAGCAGTATTTGACCTTCACAAAAAAAACTGATTAAATAAAACGAAAATCGTCAATCTCAATTTTCCCCAAATATCTCGGAAATCGGTCCTGATATTTTAATTTTGAAAAAAAGACGGAACGTGGTTTTAAAAAATTGGATAAGCCGAATTTGACCTTCAATAAAAAAAACTGATTAAATAAAACGAAAATCGTGAATCTCAGTTTTTCCCAAATGTCTCTAAATTCGGTCCTGATATTTTAATTTTGAAAAAAAGACGAAACGTGGTTTTAAAAAATTGGATAAGCAGTATTTGACCTTCACAAAAAAAACTGATTAAATAAAACGAAAATCGTCAATCTCGGAAATCGGTCCTGATGTTTTAATTTTGAAAAAAAAAACGAAACGTGGTTTCAAAAAATTGGATAAGCGGAATTTGACTTTCAATAAAAAAACTAATTAAATAAAACGAAAATCGTCAATCTTCAGTTTTTCCCAAATGTCGATGGCAGCTACTTAAAAAATTGTTTATTTCAAATACTATTTTTTTAAATATTTTATCCCCTCCACTTCTTTTGATTATTATTTTACAACGCATTAGAATAATATTTTAAATTTATAAAAACAGTATTATCATACACAGTTAAAAATATTTATAATAAAAAGAAAATAAAATATTACACATAAATGACGGAAAAGTGTTATGTTGACCACGATTCATTTTTTATATCATTGAATCGAATTCTTTAAACAACATTTCTGCCGTAATTTCGAGTTTTCGAAAATTTAAAGTTACGAAAATAAACTATATAGGTATACCGGGTGTCAATAAGACTAGGGCCATGCCTAAATCTCTTTCACTTTTGAACCGATTTGAATAAAATTTGGTACATAGATAGAAGACACAATTTTGGATTGAGAAACGTATTAAAACAAAATGGAAGACTTCCGGTTTCGCCATAAATGTTATTAACTTCGATTTTTCAAATGGAACACCCTGTATATTTAATGTTTTTCGAATTATACGGCTCAAATTACATACGATATTGTTACCAATTTTTTTATTTTTCAATAAAAAAATTTTAATTTTTTGGTTTTTCTTTTAATAAACAATTATGTTTAGGTATGAACAAATAGAAAGTGTATATCGTTAAATTGGCAATTAAATTCTCTATCAAATGACAAGAAGAAACTCTGCAGGTATCATTTGAAGAAAACGATTTATTCGTTAAAAATAAATTCAGCAAAAAATGAAATTAGAATAGATTTTGACTGTATAAAGGCCTCCTGTGAATTTGAGAGTTTTAGTTTTCTTATTGGTAATAAGAAATTTTTTTGAAAAAAAAAAGTTGAAAATTTTCAATTATTAACATATTAAAACTTAAACAAATATTTGTAATTATTGATTTTTTAAATAATATATATATACATAAACAAAATAAAAATTTGACTCACTGTCCATATCCTTCGATGCACTTGACCAATTTAAAACACAATAACAATAAATAAATAACATACACACCAGACACCAAATGATTAAATTAACAACATGTATTGTCTAGTCGCTAATATTAACTTCCCTTCCTATTTATTTATTTTTTCTAGGTTCTTTAAACAAGAGATAATAATTGTTTGAACAATACTGGTTCTTCCAAAATGAGGAATCTGTGTGTTTTTTTATTTTTTAAAACGTGACTAGAATATCAAGTTTTACAAATTACATCGTTTATCTGAGAAGATTAGTGAGTTTAAAATAATATTAGCATTATCACGGATATCGGGATTTTTTATAGACTCATCTTTTACCGGAAGTTTAGATCTTGATCCCATTTTAAAATAGATTTGTTCTGGTTTCATACTAACAATTATAGAAAAACGGTAGATTTAGTGAAATATTTGAAGTGAAATGTTTCTCATTAAAAAAAAAAACCGTAACTGAGGAAATTTTCTGATTAAACAATTTTATCTATTCTTACATTAATCTAAAAATAGTTAAATAAAAACAAAGGAAATATAGATGCAAATTCAGGTTATGGTAATAAATAACAATATACTAACAGTTATTTTTATAAAAACAGATTAATAAACTTTATATTTATTTTTTTTTACAAACCTACTGTTTATTTTTAAAGATATAATATAATTATTTTAAAATGTCAGTAATCGGTTACTTCTGTAAATGTTTTGTTGTAATCGGTTATTTTTAACATAATAAGACGATTCTTTTATGTGCATAGATAATTTATTATTAATATAAATTACTTTTTTCCTTATATTAGCAATTAGTAATTACTTTTCATTATTACACAAAAATATAGAATGGAATAGAATATATTTGTCAATAAGTATTTAAAATTTAACAAGAATTAATAAAAAATAATAAAAAATTCGTAGTCATACCACAATATTGTATTTTAAATATTTAACAAGCGAGGGGCAACATGTTTCGGCCATTCGATGGCCATCATCAGGCAAAAAATTGGTTACACAAGTACGACATATTCAATTATATAATAACAATTTTATGAAGAATTAATTGAAAACTTTAACGATTCATCCATGGTGATTTAAAATGTAAAATTTTTTTTAAAACTTATTTTAATACATTAAAAATTTAGAAAATTGAATTTTAATTTTAAGCAGTTTAATAGCCGCTCCATACTGTATTAAAATAAGGTTATAAATTTTTTTTTACATTTTAAATCACGATCGTTAAAGATTTCAATTAATTCTTCATACCATTGTCATTGTATAATTAAATATGTCGTACTTGTGTAACCAATTTTTTGCCTGATGATGGCCATCAAATGGCCGAAACATGTTGCCCTTCGCTTGTTAAATATTTCATTATTATGGTATGACTACAAGTTTTTTTAATATTCGTTGAATAATTTCACCACATTTGAGTATGGATAATCTTGAAGAATTAATAAAATGGTTTGTTTGATCTTGAATTTATTTTTCATTGTTATTTTCAATTTCATGTAATAAATTTAATAAGCATTAGGACCTTCTTTAAAAAACTGAATTCCTGATATAGGTTTCCTCCATCGGCTTTGTGTCATATATAGTTTGTTCAGTGACTCCTGATCCCTACGTCACAAAATAACCTAATTTCAAACAATTGGGGTTATGTTTTTTCTTAAGCTATGTTTTCATAACGCTGAATTCTTGGATGAACCAAAAAGAGGAAAACGCTTTTTTTATCTATTATGTAACTAAACAGAAACTTATTTATTTCTTCTAATTTATATGGAAAATAATTTAATAAATACCAAATACGTGGAGCATCATAAAAACAGAAATTGTTCGAATCTTTACAAAAACTAATTTAAATGTTTATTGTCCTTATAACAGACGAAATAATATAAAGGATTAGTATGTATATCTTAAGTCCTGAATGTTTGTTTTTTCTTAAAAATGCGTTATATTAGATTAATATAAGGATATTAAATGCAGTCAGTTCAATAGTGACCTTCCTCGTGCTATTAAGTGTTCCTTGGACAATTACCAAACTGAATTTGATACAATAATGGTCAATAAAAAATTGTCATACCAGAACAGCAAAAGAAGCATAATAAAAACTTTGTAACCGGACACGGTGGCCAAGTTGGGTAAGTCATCAGCCTTTATACTTGGTGGATATTCGGGCTGTGGGTTCGAATCCCGTTAAAGGTTATTGTGCTATGCGCAGTTCCAGTAACCAGACTAGATGAGATCGGATATCTCATGGTACTGATAGGGGTTGGTGGCACAGGAACACACTTAGTAGTTAGTAGATAGATCCAGACTTTAAAGTGATGAAGGAGAGTGATTCGTTCAGCTGTCGGTCCCTTCCAGTTTAACCATGGCAGCAGAAAAAAGACTTTAAATTAAAGCAAACAAGATAGGAGGAGTGTCTATAAGGCCGGTTTTTGGCCATTTAATTTTAGTCAAAGAGAACAAAAAATTATTCCTATCTATAGACACTATTAAAACGATTCTGTCCCAAACGGGAGGTCTAAATACCCTCTCCCTTCTTCTACCCCCTCTTCAGCTATAAAACAGTTAGGTTAACAACCATCTGTACCACCTCCCTACTTTATAATATTCTCCCTCTCTTCTACCCCTCCACCAATAAAAATTATGAACTACAAATGTATAAGACACCAATCTAATAATAATTTGTTAACCTTTAAGGTGAACAAGTTTAGTTTGTTGAGTAATGGAGGTATAAGAAGGGAGAGGGTATTAAAAAGGAGGGAGCCGGTACAGATATTACCAGTGTTTCCGATTTGCCTATAATTATACGATTTTTGTATATTTTGACTTGCCAGCGTAACTTTTTCTAATTCTTTGAAATTTTGTATAATTTCCGTACAGTCTGGGAAAAAATATGGATCTTTTTGGGTTTTCATTTATTTTAGAAATAAGTTTAGACGTTCCTTATTTTATTTGGACAACTTAGTTGTTTCAGTGTGTCTTTTACTCTACTTTTATTGAACCGTGCGCAGATAGTAGTTGGCTGGCAGCTGGCTGCTTATTTTAGAGAAGGCCACACTCCATGTCATTGACCAGTGAAAACAGGCCCCGAGCCGGGGATTCACCGAACCGATATTGTTCGTATTGTTAAAATGCACTTTGGAACTTTTGGCAGTCTCTCTGATTGACCAGATGTGGCTGCAAAGCTAAATCTACAAAGGCGTATAAAAAGCGTATAATTTCAAGTTTGGTTATTGGCAATACTGGATATTACGCTTGCATGAAACATGGTTGTTAATCTTACTGATGTTTTTCATGTTTTCTTCTAGCTAGACATATATTATTGGATGGGTGCCTTATAAAATTTTTCCAACTACTAAACCGACCGCTTGGTAAAAAATTAGAGAAGTGGGGAACGAAATAACAATGGGAAAATTAGAGAAGTGGGGACGCTGAAGGTGTCGTTTTAGATGTTGAATAATCTATACCTGTGTAATTTACAGTTCAAGTGGGGGTAAAAGAGGGGGAGAATATTTTATAGTAGGACGGTGGTACAGATATTAGGCTTGCATGGAAACATGATTGTTAACATAACTGTTGGTTTCTAATGAACGTAAATATATTATTAGCTGATGGCTACTTTATACTTGTATTATTTATAGCTGAAGAGAGGGTAGAAGAGTATTTAGACCTTTAGACCCCGCGTTTGGGATATAATCGTTTTATAATTGTTTATAGATAGTAATTTTTTTTTAATATTTGACTTAAAATAAATTAGGCCAAAAATCGACCTTACTAAGAGACTCTCCTCATTTTTAATCGGTTATATAATTTTATCGATGTTATTTTTTAATAGTACCATTCTCTTATATGTATATGTCAAAATAGGTAGAATTTTGCAACATCAATAACTTCTTTCTCAGTAAACGAGAAAAATGGATTTTGTATAAAGTGCCGAATTTTTTTTCTAAATTTAATTTAATTCGTACATCAGAGTATGACTTTATAGTTTCATCTAAAAAATGTTCAGCTATAAGACATTTGTGTTTTAATTTATTTCTTGTAACGTTTATTTAGTTGCCCAATTCATTAATAATTTTTCCAAAGTGATCTTTTTTGGATCTGAAATTCGTATACAAGTGGACGAAAAATTTAATTGAATACAATTGGGATTTCGTAAACTGTTATAAATACAAAATTGGATAAATGGAAAAAAAGATGTGTATTTTCAAGACGAATTAAATATATTTGTATCTATAATTGTTTACGAAATACCATTAGTGTTCAATTAAATTTGTGCAACCTTGTATATCGGTATATAATATATTGATGGGAATATTAATTACCTTTAATATTACTTAACTTGTGCTCCGAAACAAAGAAAAATGAAACGGATATTCGGTTAAAATTTTTTTAATTTGTTCGATTTTATTTCCAATGCATCGAGCCAGTCCCTATTATTTAAACAAATGTACGAGTTATTATTTTCTTATTGGTCTAACGGTTTTGGTGAGCTAATAATGTGATAATACTAGATATGGAATGTATTTATTTAACGGACGTGAACTCAGCCGATAAAGTACCTGAGAGGACTAACAGCGGGATGATTTAATCCCACACATGAATGGGGAGTTCAACTTGAAATATTAGTCCATCTTTTTTTGCAATATTTGAGAAAAAAATTAATTTCTTAATCAGGAACGCTTGTGCCCGGCATTTATGTACCAAACACCAAATTATTACCTGATCTCGTTAAAATAGTCGTTTTCTTTATCTAATAGCGGAATCTATATCTATTTATCTCTCTCGATTTTGAATGCGAATTCACAGTGAATAGGTCCAAGTTTTCATCTTTATCCAATTATCATATAATGGTTTTCTCCATCTTTGTCTGTATACGTGAGATTTAACAGCTGTTAATCATTCGTATTCTCTTCTTTACACATTTGCAGTTAAGGCTTGCCGGTAACTTCATTGCACATAAGTGACGTTACGATCGTAATGGCGGCATATTAAAATAAATAGAAATTTGAATTTTTAAATTAATTTATTCAGCTAGCTCGAATTACGGTAGATAATTAAACTCAATGGGTTTTATTTGATCAATTCTAACTGTTAATAAAGAAAAAACGTAAGGTTATATTTTTGTTGAACTCCCCAATAGTAAAATCTTCTAAATGTGAAATAAATAGGTCGGGGTCTAATTACCCCCATAACAACATACGTACATGAATCTTTCGCCGGAAAGTATAAAATAATAAAAAATTACTAGTAAACCGATTTTTACTTTCCTGCTACGTATACCACACAAGGAAAAATATTTTGGTTGGATAAAAAACCGATCTCGAGATTTTAAGTTGCTTCTACTTTACAACCGATTAGTTTTTGATGACCATCGAGAAAGGTTAACGGCAATTACATCGCTGTCAAAGTTTTTAAATATTCGTAGAAAAAAATGATTGCATCAAGTTTCAAAAAAATTTTTATATTTTTAATGGTATGTTTTGTGTAATTGTTATCAAATTTTATTAGAAATAATTGTATTTAATAACTTTAAGTGCTTAACAGAAAAATGACAATAATAAACTAGATAAAGAAGTATGTTTTATAAAAACAATTTTACAAAGTTCAAAATTAATTATAATAATTATGTCTTCTTTTGTCTCATATTTATTAAAATATATCCAAATTTTCATACTTTCATGATCTCCAACGCATATTTTTTGCAATATTATCAAAATAAAAGCAAAACATAATTTATTCATATTATGAATAATTAAAAATTATAAGGAAATACATATGTTCAAGGTTAATCCGCACGTATTTAAACTATTTTAATTGTTTAACGAACAATGTATGAATAAATATTTCAAGACATTTCGCTGAAAAGATATTGATTTCGAAATTTTTTTGATTCATGGTCATTTTTGAATTCCCATTAAGGATATACCTAGCGTAAAAATGAAAAATCCCTGAAGTAAACAATAAAAACTTTAATGAGAAAATATTTCGTATTAAAATATCAAAGTTAGAATTTTATACAAAAATCATTAAATAACATAAAATGTACAATTTAAATATGAGATGACTTATTTTTAGCTTTTTTATATAAATACAAAAAACATTCTAATGTACGTGGCCCATTGATTATTTCTGGTGCTCAAAATTTATTTTGTCTTACTAGTTCATTATCGTGTATTAATCGCTTAATTTACATTAATTTCCATACGGGTATTAGAGGATCTATAGGTATAAGAAATTTATGAATTTTTGAATGTTTCACTATGCAAAACACGCTTTTCTATGTACACAAATTTTTATTCTCAATGCAGGCCTTTTCTTGTTGGAAGAGTAATAATTTAGAGAGCGAAAAGTATACACACTATGGCACTTTTCCCCACGAAAATGTCAAACACAGGCCATAGCTGTCAATTTGTTTTGACAAGTTACTGTTTTTCTTTAATTAATTAATGTGGTTGTAGAAAATAATATATTGTGTAACAAGTGTTGAAAATAGTACTTTTCACACGCATTTGACGGTTTGTCAGGCGGGTGCCACAAGTCACAAAGTGTGAAAAGTGCTATTTTCAACACTTATTGCACAATATATTATTTTCTACAACCACATTAATTAATGAAAGATGCGAAATTTTCAATAATTTTGGAAAAGTCGCAATTTCCAGCTAATCTGGACTCAATAGTTAATATAACAAAAGCGCTAAACCGTTCCTGAGCCATAGTAAATTAAAGTATTTTTAATTCTAGAAAGATTACTGAAAGTTCGTTCTGCTTTGGCTACTCTAAAAAATCTTAAATATATAATTATATTTGGAAATAAGGAATCTAGTTTTAATTTGTAAATTTTATTTAAATAATTAAATATGGTAATGTCAGTATCTTAAAAATTTGCAGAAAAGATGATTTTCTTGCTCTTTAATTTCTAAACTTAGAAATCTCCATAACACACTAAATATGTGTTTTAGCTGATTCAAATCTTATTAATAAATTTAAAATAACAGCATCTAAAATTACATTAAATACTTTGACTTTAAAGTATTCCTCTCCATCAAGTTCTTGTAATAAATCATTTGATAATGTTTCGTGGACAAACATTTTTCTTTTCCGAAGCTAATTCAGTGGACATTCATAAATTATTATCCACTAGTTTACATTCATTTAAAATGTTAGGCCAACTATTTTACTTTTAGCCATGTTGAAGCCATTAGAAAGCATTCAAAAGGGCCCAAATATTTTAAAATACTATATAATTCAACTCTTATTTCTGATGTTAAGTTAAGCTCCAATAACTCTATAATTGCGTCTTTTATCCATTTGATTCTGAGGAAACTGAAATTTTAAAAATATCAACTGGAAAAACTAATTTGTCATTAGGTATTATAAGAGAATTTTCTTTGAGTTTTTGAGAATCGTTAGAAATAAAAGATATGTTAGATTTTTATACAGTAAATTTTTATTTCTTTAAAATATGAAGTTACCCTGCCTGTGCTGGGCTCGGTTCCTCATAAGCCCCGGGCCCCGATGTTTTGTACCGCCTTCAACACCCTCTCGTCGGGTCTGATGGCGGATACCGGAAGGGCCGGTCCGATCATGCTGAAATTCAATAGGGTTCTTCCTTGGACAAAACTAACTAGGTAAAGTGAAAACCGGAACTCGATCGGAGCTTTCATTCAAAAATTACAGTGTTTACATCCAGACAGACACGTCCGGACAGGATTTCTTTTTTTGCATTTTCGGACTTCGGAAACGTCGATAAAAGTGATAAAACGTGGTGGTAAGAAATTTTTTTCACCATCACGAAACTAATACTGAGGCTTTTCGGCCTCAGTAATTAATTATAATAGCGGAATATTCAGTGGAAGGGGAGGCAGAAAAAAACTAGGAGGTGAGACAAAGGGAGGCTAAAATAGGAAATAAATACAGCACCAGAAAACGTTACATTTAATCAAATTGTATTTTTTTTAATTTGTTAAATATGTTGATGTTGCCAATTACTACAGAAGTAATAGGCCATACTTACAGAACACTCTCTCTGATAGTTGACAATAGGATATGAAAGTGGTTGGTATTTTTTGTACCTTCTTTGCTCCTTTTTGTAATCTATCCCTCGAATATGATATAGATTAAGAACCCTTGTACTAATTTGAAAGAATATCAACAAAAATAACGATACTTTATTCGTCCATTTTGATTGATCATAATACATGATATAGGACAGGACAAACAGAAAAGTACATATTAAATTTAAACAGAACATGTATCTTATGTAGCTAGATAAATGATTTAGGAATTAAATTCATTTATAGACAGAACATTTTTCGAATAACACAGTGCAACATTTTTGAGGTCACCGAATGTAAACTAAATTCTGACTTCAGTTTCTGGAAGTGCCCACTCAAACTAGCAAAACCCTATTTGGGTATTGATAGTTTAGTTCGAATCAATTTTTTTGTGCGAGCTTTGGTTTTGCATGGCTACATCTTGTAAATTATTGGAAATTTCTCAAAGCAGTCTTCAGAAAAAATATTCTTCACACCAAAATGCACAACTTTTATGAACAAGACGTTCATAGTTAAACCCTCAGGTAGCGCCCTATAGCAAATCCTAGAGTGGAGTAGAAATGATCTACGCATTCTAATTGGACTGCTTACTGGACACTGTCGCCTGCGTTACCATTTGAAGGATCTAGGTCTGAGTCAAATATTGGACTGTCGTTTCTGCAATGTGGAAGACGAAACGGCGGAGCATATTTTATGCTCCTGTCCTGCCCTGGAAATGAATAGGCTTCGTACGTTTGATTTCGTACAGCTGGAGCCTACCGACTTAAGAAAGCTTCACCTAAATCAACCATAGACTTCGTGAGAAGGTATGGATTGTATGATGAATTATAGCCACAATAGGTCTGGCCGCAAATGCTCCACTCACATTGAACCTAAGACCTAAAGAACATGTCGTAGCCAAATTTTTACTCTTTCGTTATGTTTTTAGTCAAGAAAGACCTAAAAATGTCATTTTTTAACTTTTTGGACAACTTACAAAACGTGCATATTTTAGAATAACTGTCTGCGAATAAAAATGTTCTCTGCATCAACACGACTAACTTTGCTCAACATTGCAATAACCTACAGTCGATCCTTATAGTCTGTAGCAAAAATGTATTTTGATAAAACAAATTCATCCAATATATTAAAATTGCATTTTATGCACCATCACCTTGATGAGTTCTTACAACAATTGCCCAGCGAATCGAACAAACAAGGGAAGCGATTCCATCAATGGAAAAACGATACAAAGCAAAAAGCTGTATGCAGAAGTATGTTGGTAGATTCAAAAGATATTCGAACATAAAGATGAGGGTACCGAAGAAGAATATGAAGGACTAACCGAAAGACATATGCCCTTAAATATTTTTTACAGCACAAGCTCAGATGGTAATGATATTGATTCAGACGATGAATTAGAACAACTATCGAAGAGGTCAATCATAATGAACTAGCAAAACATAAAATCTAGTGCGGGCATTATTTGATATTTATACTCTCTGTAAACTGAGGGCTTCTGGATGTGTCAAAAGTTAAACAAATCTTTAAGAATTTGTCATAAATTAGTCGTGAAAAAAAAATTGGCTACCTTCTGAGGCGTGACCTATGACCTACTCATTTGTAAGTCTATCGCCCTAATGTATAAATATGTACATAATTTCTATTTTAAATTTATGATTATAACGAAGTAAAATAATTATAATTTAAACAAAATTATACCTACACGATAATAAAAATACCAACACAAAATAAATTACAATTTATACATATAACATAAAAATATAAACAACAATCAAAAACAGCTTTACATAAATTATTTACAGTATTTTGAAACCCACACTTTACATTTGAATTAAATTCCAATTAATCAGAGAAGCGACTGCGAAATTCTATCGTCATCGATTAACTAGATAAAAATGATAAATTTTTGAAAAGAAATATGTAATAAAATCGATAATTATTATTAAATATAAATAAGTATCTCCACATTCAGAAAATAACCAATCAAAAAGTATGTACATTAAAAAATAATATATACACAGGGTGTTTCATAGGTCACGGGAAATACTTTGTTTCAAGTACGGATCTGCAATATTACTTAAAACGGTGTTAAAACGTACAAACAATAAAAATATTATTAATCGATTAAAAAAAAATTTCTCTTTTTTCTCTTAAATTTTACTTTTGAGTTTCAAAATTTTCCCATTCGAATCAGTGACGGGATAACAACATTAATTTTCTTTAAGTCAGTTTTTTCCCCTTTATTCAAATCTAAAATGGAAATTTTAAAATTTTGATATACAGGGTGTTGTTTTGATATTTTTATTATGTTTCAATTTCTTATAAAACCGAACCTGGATTTCAATAATTCAGTACATTGTTCGTGAGAAGAGAAGCGTAAGCTGTATGCCAAAAATGGAAAAAATATACTGAGTGATTCAAAAGTTATGGCCAAATGAATAATTGAGCATAATTGATAAAACACCCTGTAACTCGGTTATGGAAGCCAGTAGACCTTTTATATATAGGTCATTTAGAACCCCTATATGCCCTCCAGCTATCTATAAAATATTTCCCTTTACCTATGAAACGCCCAGTAGATATAATTTTTTGAAAACTTTGGCTGACCCTATACTGTGGAAAATATAGTGCTGATAAACGATATAAGTCCATGGTAAAGTGCAGCGAAAGAAAATAATTGAGTCCGAGCGCTGAAGAATTATTTAATATAATCTAAAATAATAGACGGTTGGAATTAATAAAAATAAGGTGATTTTCAAAAAGTTTCATCTCCAAAATATTTTATTGCATAGAATGCATCTATTAGGTATAAAAACTTAAATAATCATAGTCCATAAGCACAGACTGACGGGGAAAGTACCTAAAAATGCATAATTATGCAAAAAAAACTGCATTTTTTGTTGTTTTTGTGCATTTTTCAAGGGTTTTTCAAAGACATTCATTTTAGATTCATAAAATGGTTTGTTTTAGTATTATACAAGCTTTATATAACATATTGGGTAATTTAAGACTCTTTATGCACTAATTAGTAATTAGAAGAGAAAATCGGAAAATTCAAAATGGTTGACCAATAATGGCGCGAAATTGAAATTTTAAAGTACTGTATACTTGCACCTTAAAAGTAGCGCCTCTAGTTTTTTTAGGCAACTTAAAAATATAGCGCGAATTTCAAAATAAAGCAATAAATTTAAAAAAAAATTTATGCATTTTTATTTTTATCAATTTTGCCAACTCGTCAAAAACTAAGATATTGGAGGGTGAAGGAAAAATGCAAAAAAAAATAAATAAAAATCGAAAATTGAGTTAAAAAAAGATGTAAATTCATTTTTTTATTTGCTTTGTATACATTTAAAAAATGTTTTCAAATTGAATTTCCCGCCATTATCATTCAGCCATTTTGAGTTTTCCGATTTTCTCTTCAAATTCGTAAGTAGTGACTTCGAAAATCCCTGAGTACTAAATTTGGACGATATTTTATTAACTTTAGATCAATTATTAAAGGACCACGCACCGCGAAATTGACTTTCGGTGAATTTGTTCGAATTTTTTATATAAAGCTAAAGCTCTAAATTTAACAGTTTCCAACATTTCAGATGGCCATTGTGAAGATACTTTTCGAATATACATGTGTCGATTGTTTATATAGCCGATACAAATACAATATAGAATATAATAATTCCTACGCACACCAACTGTATACAGGGTGAGTCCAAAGCAATTTTTAGTGCTAGCCAAAAAATAGGGCGGTGGAATTTCATTCAATTGTAGAGATTTTGCAATATTCCAATATTAATGTTGGCATCTGGTGAATCAGATTGACATATTATATACAAAATGTTCAAAATCTTTCAGAATATCAAGCATAACCACTTTACGGAAATCATCAGCAAAGGCCACTAATTTTTGATAAACCCTGTATATTTTATGTATATGCAAAGTGAACTTTCACCATAAACGATCAAGAGTGTCACCGAATTATACGTAATTTCAGGCATTTGGATATATCAATAAGCTGGACGGGTGCGGATTCCGTGACATATTGTATCTGTCATTTTTTGATAGTGACACTTCCGTTTGACATATATCGTACAAAACTAATGGGTTCTTCCGACGGGTAACCCAAAGCAATATACCAAATTTCAGCTCAATCGGTTTAAACGTATGGCCTCTATCGTGTAAGAATACACACAGACAGACAGACTTTCAACTGGAAATGGTATTAATCATCTGAGGGGACCTCAAAATGGATGTTTCCACCTTTATCTCAAAATTTTTTTTTAGCTCGATCACAAATACTTTCCCTACTCGGAGGTGGGTCAGGAAAGTAAAAACTCAAAATATCTCAAATGTCAAAAAATCTCAATTCTCAAAAAATTTCAAAAATCAAAAATCTCAAAGGTAAAATACCTCAAAACCATAAAAAATCTCAGAAATCAAAAAAACTTTAAAAAATCTCAAAAAATTTCATAAAAATCTCAAAAAAATTTTGGACGCTTTAAAAACATCTAAAAAATCTCTAAAAATTCTTAAAAAATATAAAAATTCACAAGGAATCTCAAAAAATTTAAAACGTCAAATCTCAAAAAATAGTAAATGTCCCAAAAACTCAAAAATTTGTTCAAAAAATGTCTAAAAATTTAAAGAAGTCAAAAAATCTTAAAAATTCAAAAAAAATTCAAAAATAAGATCTGAAAAAATCTTAAAATACCTCAAAAAAGTATTAAAAAATTTCAAAAAATCTCAAAAAACTCAAAAAATGTCAAACAATCTCAAAAATTCTTTAAAACCCTCAAAAAATCTTAAAAAATCTTAAAAAAACTGAAAAAAACTCAAGAAATCTCAAATAAATCTCAAAAAATCTTAACATTTCAAAAAATTCTCAAAAAATCTATAAATTCTTAAAAAATTTAAAAAGTCCCAAAGAATCTCAAACAATCTCAAAAAACCTCTAATAATCACAAAAAACCTCAAAAAATCTGAAAAAATATCAAAAAAACTCAACAAATGTCAAAAACAAATTGAAAAAATAGTTTTTCAGATATTTAATGTTAAAGTTACAAATTTTGACATTTTTATATTTTTGACGGGTGACAGTTGGAGAAATAATTTTGGCTGTTCTGAATAGAGCTTTTCAATGGCTTGCAAGTTAAATTCCGTGACATATTGTATCTGTCATTTTTTTGATAGTGACACTTGCGTTTGACAGATGTCGAACGAAAACTAATCGGTTCTTCCGACGCGTTACCCAAACCCATATACCAAATTTCAGCTCAATCGGATTAAACGTGTGGCCTCTATCGTGGAAGAATACACACACAGACAGACAGACTTCCATCTGGAAATGGTCTTAGGAGGTGAGTCGGGAAAGTAAAAATCGAGCAAATTTACTCAAAGCCAATTTCCCATTAATGCGGTGCGTTGCCCTTTCTTTTTAAACGGATGCAAATTATTCACTTTATGTTTCTTAAGGTTGGTATAATACTAAAACAAATCATTTTCTGTTTCTAATTTTTATGAATTTTAAAAGAATATCTTTGAAAAACCCTTGAAAAATGCACTTTTTGCAAAATTATGCATTTTTAGGTACTTTTCAAGTTCTTATACCCAAGAGATGCATTCTATATGCAATAAAATCTTTTGGCGATGAAAATTTTTGAAAATCACCTTCTTTTTATTAATTCCAACGGCCTATACACCCAATTACTGATCTATATAATTGCAAATAAAAAAATTAATTTATTCGCTGCCCTAGGACACTCGATTAAATGTATTTAATTTAATTTCCAATTTTGATTTACTTTTTAGTTATGTAAATCAAAATATTTTTGGTCAGTCCATGTCTTGGTAGTTTTTTTTTCCTAGCATAAAAATAATAAAATACTTAGTATCGTACTGGGTGTTAAAATTATTTTAAATGGACTAGTTGATTCTATCAATTAATTTTTTATCCCTTATTGCTCACTATGTATATATTTAATAGAAAATATTATTGGTCAGTCCTTGTGTTGGTCTTTTTCTAAGCGATATTCGAATGATTCTTAAATTAACTTCATGTGGAGATACATTTCTTAAAAAGAATTTTTGGAATCTGGTACTTAGTAACCATAAGTAACCGTCACTTTTCCATCTTAATTCAGCTGGAAACTGAAGCCTGTCAGGATCATACGCCAACAATCTAAAAAAAAAATACATAATTATCTTATAAACTATAATATTGTTTTTTTACTTTTGTTGATTTGTGAGTGGATTCCATGACGCAACTGATGTTTCAGTTAAGGGACTGAAGTAAATAGTTTCGTCTAAAAGGTTAACACTTAGTCCTAAACCTTGAGAAGATTTTTTTCCCACTAATTGAATTGGTAAACGTTCAAATTCAGCAGGGGGTCCTTTTGTTAATGTTGAGGTTGGTATACTGAATATCCTAAAAAAAATACATTATCATATTATTTGAAAGTTTTAAAACAGTTATTAGCTATACAATTTTTCTTTTTTAATAATAAATGAAATGCAAAGTTTTCAATTTTCGTGTTTCAATCAATTTATTGTTAACTTTACTTTTAATAAAATAAATTAACTTTTTCAAATTTAACATATTAGAACTAGACAAATTTATATCAAAATTGAAAATATTAACAACAAAAGAAAAAAACACATTTCTAAAGCAAAACGAAATTTATATTAATAATGATTTAACTGAACACGAGAGAAAAAAACCCTGCACAAAATATTAATAAATTGCCCCTCGGTGGCAATTAATGAAAATTTTATATATTGTTTGTGTTATTAAAAGTAAAAAAATGGTAAAGTTTAAATTATGAAATCATGAAAGAAATTATGAAATCGTGAAAGAAATTATGAAATCATAAAAGAAATTGGTACATCATGAAAAAAATTGTGAAATCATATAAAAAAATTATGAAATCATGAAAGAAATTGAATAAAAAAGAAATTGGGATATAAAAAAGAAGTTGAGAAAACAAGAAAGAAATTAAAAAAAAAAAGAAAGAAATTGGTAAATCAATAAAGAAATTAAAAAAAAAAGAAATTGGGAAATCAAGAAAGAAAATAAAAAATAGAAAAAATAGGGAAATCAAGACAGAAATTGTGAAATCATGGAAAGAAATTGAGCAAAAATAAAATGAGAAATCAAAATAAAGTTGAAAAATCATAATAGAAAAAAAGAAACTTTGAAATAATCAAGAAATGAATTTAAAAAAAAAGAAATAAATTGTGAAATTATGAAATAAATTGAGTAAAAAAGAAAATGAGAAATCAAAATAAATTTCAGAAATCATAAAAGAAAAAAAAAAGTGGGAAATTAAGAAACAAATTAAGAAAAAAGAAAGAAATTGGAAAATCGAGAAATAAATTGAGAAATAAAGAAAAAAATTGTGATATAAAAAAAATTTGAAATCATGAAAAAAATTATAAAATCATATACGAGATTGGTCCATTATGAAAAAAATTGTGAAATCATAAAAGAAATTGAGTAACAAAGAAATTTGGAAAATCGAAAAGAAATTGAGAAATCAAAAAAAAAATTTGAAATCATGAAAGAAATTATGAAATCATGAAAGAAATTATGACATCATAAAAGAAATCGGGACATCATGAAAAAAATTATGAAATCATAAAATAATTATGAAATCATGAAAGAAATTGAGTAAAAAAGAAATTATACAAAAAAGAAGTTGAGAAATCAAGAAATTAAGAAAAAAGAAAGAAATTGAGAAATCAAGAAAGAAAATAAGAAAAAGAAAGAAATTGGGAAATCAAGACAGAAATTGTGAAATCATGAAAGAAACTGAGTAAAAAAGAAAATGAAAAATCAAAATAAAGTTGAGAAATCATAAAAGAAAAAAGAGAAACTGGGAAATCAAGAAATAAATTAAGAAAAAAAGAAATAAATTTTGAAATCGAGAAAGAAATTGAGAAATCAAGAAAAAAATTTTGAAATCATAAAAAAATTATGAAATCATGAAAGAAATCATAAACGAAATTGGTACATCATGAAATAAATTGAGTAAAAAAGAAATTGGGATATAAAAAAGAAGTTGAGAAATCAAGAAAGAAATTAAGAAAAAAGAAAGAAATTGCGAAATCAAGAAAGAAAATAAGAAAAAGAAAGAAATTGGGAAATCAAGAAAGAAATTGTGAAATCATGAAAGAAATTGTGTAAAAATAATGAGAAATCAAAATAATGTTGAGAAATCATAAAAGAAAAAAAAAGAAACTGGGAAATCAAGAAATTAATTAAGAAAAAAAGAAAGAAATTGAAAAATCGAGAAAAAAATTTGGAAATCATAAAAAAACTATGAAATCATGAAAGAAATTATGAAATCAAAAACTAAATTGGTACATCATGAAAAAAAATGTGAAATCATGAAAGAAATTGAGTAAAAAAGAAATTGAGATATAAAAAAGAAGTTGAGAAATTAATAAATTAAGAAAAAAGAAAGAAATTGAGTAAAAAAGATAATAAAAAATCAAAATAAAATTAAGAAATCATAAAAGAAAAAAAAAGAAACTGATAAATCAAGAAAGAAATTAAGAATAAAAAGAAAGAAATTGGGAAATAGGGAAAGAAATTGAGAAATCAAGAAAAAAATTATAAAATCATAAAAAAATTATGAAATCATGAAGGAATTTATGAAATCATAACCGAAATTGGTACATCATGAAAAAAATTGTGAAATCATGAAAGAAATTGAGTAAAAAATAAATTGAGATATAAAAAAGAAGTTGAGAAATCAAGAAAGAAATTAAGAAAAAAGACAGAAATTGGGAAATCAAGAAAGAAAATAAGAAAAATAAAGAAATTGGGAAATCAAGAAAGAAATTGTGAAATCATGAAAGAAACTGAGTAAAAACGAAAATAAAAAATCAAAATAAAGTTGAGAAATCATAAAATAAAAAAAAAAACTTGTAAATCAAGAAATAAATTAAGAAAAAAATAACGAAATCCGGAAA
Source organism: Neocrepidodera transversa (assembly GCA_963243735.1). Lineage (NCBI taxonomy): Eukaryota > Metazoa > Arthropoda > Insecta > Coleoptera > Chrysomelidae > Neocrepidodera > Neocrepidodera transversa. Next base: position 17,712,879 of record OY725337.1, on the reverse strand, counting down.
TCGAGAGAGAAATTGAGAAACCAAGAAGAAAGTTGGAAATTCATAAAAAATTATGAAATCATGAAATCATAAAAGAAATTGGGACATCATGAAAAAAATTATGAAATGAAAGAAATTGAGTAAAAAAGAAATTGGGATATAAAAAAGAAGTTGAAAAATTAATAAATTAAGAAAAAAGAAAGTAATTGAGTAAAAAAGATAATGAAAAATCAAAATAAAATTAAGAAATCATAATAGAAAAAAAAAGAAACTGATAAATCAAGAAAGAAATAAAGAAAAAAAGAAAGAAATTGGGAAATAGGTAAAGAAATTGAGAAATCAAGAAAAAAATTATAAAATCATAAAAAAATTATGAAACCATGAAGGAATTTATGAAATCATAACCAAAATTGGTACATCATGAAAAAAATTGTGAAATCGTGAAAGAAATTGAGTAAAAAATAAATTGGGATATAAAAAAGAAGTTGAGAAATCAAGAAAAAAATTAAGAAAAAAGAAAGAAATTGGGAAATCAAGAAAATAAGAATAAAGCAGAAATTTGGAAATCAAGAAATAAATTGTCAAATCATGACAGAAATTGAGTAAAAAAAATGAGAAATCAAAATAAAATTGAGAAATCATAAAAAAAGAAACTGGTAAATCAAGAAAGAAATCAGGAAAAAAAGAAAGAAATTGGGAAATCAAGAAAATAAGAATAAAGAAGAAATTTGGAAATCAAGAAATAAATTGTCAAATCATGACAGAAATTGAGTAAAAAAAATGAGAAATCAAAATAAAATTGAGAAATCATAAAAAAAAGAAACTGGTAAATCAAGAAAGAAATCAGGAAAAAAAGAAAGAAATTGGGAAATCGAGAAATGAATTTGAGAAATCAAGAAAAAAATTGGGAAATCATAAAAGAAATTATGAAAGAAATTGTGAAATCATGAAAGTAACGCTCGTACCGCAACCTTCAAAATCGTTCCTTACCACACTTGTTATGTAATATACTATTATGTCCAAAGTGTAAAATTGTTAAGAGTCTTACCTGTCAGTAGCAAGTGGTTGATAATACACCATTGCCAATTTAGGAGAATGCGTTATCCCTACAACGCCGTCCATGAGTGTAAAAGCTTCTCCATTAATATTATAATCAGAAAAATTAGGATCGGGAAACATGGAGGGATGGGTAAATCTCCATGCTTGATCTCTGACCCCATCATAAACTACTATTCCTAAAAAAACAATACTATAGTTTTACAAGTTGTTCCCGTAATAAATAATTTAATTTTAACCAATGCCAGAACTCATAGAAAGCAGTACGTAATTTTAGTAGTTATCGCAAACAGAAGTTACAAACAAAATCTATTTAAGAATTTAGTTACTTTGAGTGAAGGTTATTAATAAGTTAAACAAAAACTGCCTTTTGTCTTTATGCCCGTGACAACTAAGAAATAAAAAGACAAGTATGATATAAATGTTATATCCTATACGGCTCATTATATTAAAACCAAAAGTCTAAATTCGTTCTCTTCCAAACCATATGACCAATAGTAATCTTAAAGGCATGAAAACAACAGCAACACCAGCCATGGAATCTCTGCTGAACCTTCCCCTGATTGACACAACAATCATGGGGGAGGTTATATATACAAAACACGAGCAATAGTTCGGATCACAATAATATAAACGAAATAACAACACTACCTTCGAGGTGAACATTGTTAGACCGAAGGAAATAGGCAGATGGCAACATCAACTTGGAGAGAGAATCTGGTATACAGACGGATCCAAAACAGGCAAGGAACTGGTGCTGGAATCTACAACCAATCGAGTAAATCCAAACTGCATCCCACTGGCAATAAATATTTCCGTATTCAAAGCTGAATTCTACGCAATCTTGCAATGTGTTAGAGAAAATAGTACGGGGGAAGTGCGCACCGCACAGATCAAAATATGTACAGAGAGCCAAGTGTCACTAAAGGCTCTTATTGACTTAAAAGTGTCATCAAGTCTGATATAGGAATACCGAGAAGAAATCAGGGTCCTCTTAGAACACAACAAAATAACGTTGACGTGGGTTCTAGGACACTGTGACATCCATAGCAACGAAAATGCTGATAAACTAGCCAGAAAAGGTTCAACTTCATATATATACGCCCAGAACCCGCATTCGAAGTTACAAAATCTGCCATCCTAGGTTGCATACGGGACTGGATCAAGCGAAAACAACGAGAGCGATGGCATAAAGGCCCCCTTATGAACCAATCATGAATAGTCGAAACACAAAATTGAATAACTACTCAAAATGAGTAGGAACCAAGTTAGAACTATAACGGGCCAATGTGAGGACACCTGCATACAACGGAGAACTTTCCTGCAGACAATGCGACAAAGGAACAGAAAGGGCAAATATATATTGTCAGAATGCAACATCCAACCGGTGAAGAGCCAGTACAGGAGACTAGAGTTACGGAGTGGGTGCTGTAGAACAAAATAGGAATGCACAAAAAGCTCAAAAGGCTGAGTTGTCGTTGGTAATAGAACCAGCATCCAGGAATAAATCTTTTGGTTAACATTTACGAATTTTAAAATATTACCTGGTGCAGCAGTATCTGACATATACACAAACGCGGAATCGCATCTGCCTTGAATACTCTCGTCGATGATTAAATTTGTTAAAAGTGATGCAGGTCTCAGTACACCGTTGGGTAAATATACAGTGCGAACTATGAGGTCGGTAAAAAGATCGATCACCACTAGTTTCGGTTGACATATCCGTGTGAAATCGTCGAGAGATGTCATCACTCCAGAATCTAAAACCTACAAGGTGTATCAGTTTAAAAAATAAATAAAGTTGAATGTTACCATGGGTAATATTATACTTGTTCCCGAAGTGAGTTCCTAACTTGTTATGAGCATACTGAGTTGCACAGTATAAAAATAATGGATCAGGAGTCTGCGCAGTACAAAATAATGAAATAGTTATTTTATACTGCGCAACTCACTATATGTTCATAACAAGTTATGAACTCGCTTCGGGAACAAACCTTTTTTATTGCTTGAAAAGTGACGGAAACAATAAATAATTTTAAGGACTTTGTTAATGCAAAACTAATAGAAAATCATACATAATTTTAATTAATTCGAGCAAACCTCTAAATTTACGTAATATTTGTATTATCCCTAATAAAAATTAATAAATAATAATTTGAAGTTTGTGTGTGTTACTTTGTTAAAAAAAAATTTAGGTACACACCCAAAGTTTGTTACAAGAATCTATCCTCATCCTGTATACTGAAATAATTCCGCTGCAATTCACATCGCCCCTAGATGCTCCATGGAAGGACCAATCAGGATACGCCCTAAGGACGGGGCTTGAACCCTCGTGGGAGTTTCTGGGAATGGCGGCAAGGGTGGCTGGTACACCTGCACGCAATCTGGGCATCGCTAGAAATATTCTGTCGTCTGTTACTTCCAAACCGGTAAAAAGAGTGTTTTCCGGCCTAAAAAAAAATATATACCTCAATAATAATTTGTCAGAATATTTTGATACTAAATGTGGTGATCAGCTTGTACTCCGTTGTTTTTAGGGATACTAAAAAAACTTTTTAATAAAAATTATAGAATTTAACTCCACATTTTAAAATTATATCGTTTCATAATGCCACAACATACCAAAGTTATATTTGTTTTTAATGGAACACACTGTATTTTTTATTTTAAAAACCTAGTGATTGCTCCGGCCAAACGACATAAAATCGGATAAAACGGCTTACATGTCCCTATTTTAACTTTTTAAGTTCTATTTGATAGCATAAGAACAAAATGTATCCAGGGTGATCGAAGTTTTGGGTACTTTTGATAACTTTTTTTTCATATGCTACCAAGAGGTACTTAAAAAGTTAAGCTAGAGATATGTAGGCCGTTTTGTCCGATTTTATGCGATTTTCAATTGTCTATAACTTCAAAACTATATATTTTATAATACAGGTATAAAAAGTTTTTTGGTAATCTGTGATTTTGTGAAATACCCTGTATATTACAATAATAATTTTAAAATGTGGATAGAGTCAAATCTATAATTTTTATTTAAAACATTTTTTCTTATCCGTCAAAACAACGTAGATATCAAACTCCGAGGAACAAGTTGATCACCCTGTATATATAATTTATTATTATGTATACCTTATATCGGCATAGTCATAATGATATGGCAAATCAAAATCCAGGAAATTCCATTGATTGACTACATCAAGTTGAATGCAAGAGACGCATTGTAGTATACCAAAAAAAGTTATCCAAATGATGGAAAACATATTAAAATCATTTAACCTGAAAAAAAAATAGAACGGATTTTATTTTTCTCTAAATATTGACTACTATCATTAAATTATTTCGAAACACACGTTTTAAGCTAATAAATATATCACGACGCACTAGTGGCACCTAAAGTGTTAATATTTAAATATAAATTTAAATGTAATTATGTGCAAATACTTGTAACCAACCCCCGGTATAGAGAGATCGTCAAAAGGTATTATTTTTGTTTCGTCTTATCCGAATTTCATTTTCACAGACACTTCATCTGTCTGTGTTTAGATAAAAAGATAAGGAACACTTGATCTTTTTTAAGACTATTAATATCCCCATTTAAAGTCGAAAAGATAGAATATTGAAATATGGTGCTCTGGTGGCAGCTAAAGTGTTAATATTCAAATATTAATTTAAATGTAATTATGTGCAAATACTTGTGACTAACCAACCCCCGGTATAGAGAGATCGTCTAAAGGTATTATTTTTGTTTCGTCTTATCCGAATTTTATTTTCCCAGCCACTTCATCTGTCTGTGATTAGACAAAAAGATAAGGAACACTTGAACCTTTTTAAGACTATTAATATCCCCATTTAAATTCCAAAAGGTAGAATATTGAAATATTGAAAATAATTCTGTTTGCGCATAAATATTTATGGCTCTAAATTACCATGAGAATCAAAACTTAAATGATTCCATACAATATTATTATCGAAAACGTTTACAAACTCACTATAAAAAGGTGGTTCAGAGCTCCAAAAAAAGAGCAGTCAAATTAGAAATTTCAAACTACCAACACAGTTACTGAAGATTCAGTATTCAGCGTCGAGACACCGACGCCTATAATTTTGACAGACTGTTGACTAATAGTTTGACGATCGCTTCCAACCCCATTTATCTAGTACATTATAAAACCCAAGCCAAGTTTTAATCTGGTGATTGACTCTGAAAGATACTTTTCTCGTCTCGTCTCGTAAAACCGAGACGAGAGCGGGACGAAACCTGTTTGAAAATTATTTAGGCGATACCGAGACCACATACGGCGAGACTCGAGAGTCTCGTTTCTGGTTTCGTTTATATTCCTTCAGAATTTTTTTCTGAATTTCCGAGAAAAATAAACTAACAAGCAGTATAAACATTTAATTTTTTTATAATAAAAAACCTCTGCATAGGGTACGATCTATCTGTTACTTGAGTACTTAGATGAATAGACGAAGCGATAAAATTATTCAAATGAAAAGCCATAATTCCGTAAAGAGCGTAGTGAGATCATAAACTACCATAGTTTTATTGTTTACTCATAGGTTTTATTTATGAATGTTATACGTTATTTGGCTAACATGAATTTGTATTCGTATTTTCGATTTAATGGTATAAATATAATGAAAATAATTCATATTGGTTTAACTTCTACCCAAAAAGTTTGGTCCTTCGAAATCCTGGAATTATTTTAACACGTTCGCAGTCTAGTATTCTTTCAACAGTTATGAATACTAATATTCATAATTCATTCAGTTATTAACAAGAATTTTTTATTTTTCGATTATAAAAAAACACGTTTCGATCTTACTCTAGGTTTTTTCCATAATGAAACCTGGTGCTAAAGAAGAAGTTTGTAGTAAAAAGGTATTTAAATATCTTAGAAATCAGTTCTAGCAATAACGAGATTTGACGAAAAGAGACGAGACAAACGGTTACGAGACGAGACTTATTTTTTTCTCAGCTAACGAGACCGAGACGAGATTTTTGAAATTCTCGCCTTATCTCGACTCGTGTGAAGCGCTACTTGGGTTGGAGGTAGAAGCGATAAATTTATTGGCGTGGGCTTTGCGAAAAGTGGAATTTGCGTTTATGGTAACCGTGGGGTTTGCGAACACTGCAGGTAATTTTTTTATTAAGTTAAATTTGTATCGGCTTTATTTTTGTATTTTAATAAAACAGCAAAATATTGAAGATTTATTAGTGGTAAAGAGTGTTAAAATTATAAAAATAATTCAGTAAATGGTATTTTTTACTCAGAACTTTTGTATTTATAATTACCGAGATATTTACATTTTAGAAAAATCCTGCACACTCATAATATTTTTTAATAGTTTTGCAATCCTGTACTGTTCTTATATTTATATTTGTAGGTATTTGGCTATTTATTTATTATTAGGTAAACAGTTCCAGGATAAAACAATTTACTTTGGCTGAGATTAGCTTTAAATGTCATTATGACATCGTTATTGCTTCCGGTGAGCCATTATCCTATTTATAAGTTAGGAAATATTTTGTTCATAAACCCATTCATGTAAAGAATGGACGATTTTAGTAAGTAAGATTTTTAGGATTTTTAACACACCGACACTTAATCTTAATCATATTTATTCGGTTACAAATCAAAACCCACCCAAAATAAACTTCCTTTTTTTAAAAATGATGATTTTTTAAAATACGTGACGTATTTACTGATCTGGGAAGTTTATTCAGTGATTTAACTTATGTTGGTACATATGACATTTCGTAAAGTAGAAAAATCGATTAAAATCGAATAGAATGTCCGTATCTGTTATGATTTCACTTTTTTTTTCAAATGAATATCGCTCCATATCTGATTTTGGACCTTTAACTATTATCAGTTTTCTGATTTCTGAACTTTATTAGGTATTATTAATAATTATTGCAAATAACCTATTCATAATTTAACAATTCGATTATCAATGACATATCGAACGATTTCAACGAATGATTGAGTAGACACTTCTTATTATATCGATACAGTATGTGACGTAGGTAAAGCTTCTGGTATTACGTCATCAAGCCCGCGTAATTTAAATAAGAGGATGTTTTTAGCTTAAAGGGTTGTCTTAAAAAAATAACAAAGTAGTATAAATAGTACATTTGGATCTTCTATATTAAAATATCAATTAAAAAAAAATGCTAAAATTTTCCATTGAATTTGATAATTATATGTTCTTATATTATTTTTATGGTAAATAATATTTATAGGGTACATGTGTCCGACAGAAAAAAAGCTGAAAGGATTATAAAAAAATTATTTCAATAACATTTATTATAAAGTTTATTAATCATTTAGGTAAATCAAAAATTGCAGATTTAGCCATTCAATTATTGATTATTAATATTATTTATCTTTTGGAGTGCAGTATGAAGAAAAAGTAACGAAAATAAAGAAGCACGGTACGTGGCTTTGTTTACAGTCCCGTCTCGTACACTAATTAGAAGAAATGACGTCAGACCTCTGAATCGGACGGAACAAAATTATTAATGGAATGCGCAACTTTAAATGTTATAACTTTGTTAGTTTTTAAGATAGCCTAATTTCACTTTCACGCTTTTGTTCAGTTTTGGTTAACTTCTCAGTTTCATTCATAAAAAAAATGGTAAACCCATTGGTTAATTAACTATAATTAATATACAATATGATGGTGATTAGGTTTTCCGGGTTTCCCTATACATTTTATGCCAAATGGCGCCATCATTCATCATTAAGACGACCCGGAGCGAAGCAGTAATTTTTCTAAATTAATAAATATTTTTCTATTGTCTCCAAACTTTATAAAGAATATTTTGAATTTATTGGAATTATTAATAATAATGATATTATAATTATTACTACAATTATTAAGCACATATAAAAAGACGAATAGGGCCTTTGGGGAAAAAGCCACAAGTACAATAAGTATAAAATTATTACACGTAAATAACGTACAAGGTAAATATTTTCTTGCAAATGGTAAAACTTTACACATCATGGGACCGGTAAATTACAAACTCAATATTTCATTTTATTTACATAATTTTATAGGTTAATATGCGGTGACTCACTTGGCAGCTAAAGTGTTAATATTTTAAATATAAATCTAGATGTATTTCAGTGAAAATAGTCGCTATTTCTCTAAATTAGTAAGTGCGATGGTGGTGTAATGGTCAGCATAGTTGCCTTCCAAGCAGTTGATCCGGGTTCGATTCCCGGCCATCGCAACTTTTTTTTTAATTACAAACATACTTTTCATTAATTTTTTATTAATATTCAAGACGGGGTCTCACTAGACTGAAAATCTGCAGCTGATTTTTAAATCTGCAGCTAATTTTTAAATCTTCCAAAAATATCTGCCAAGGTTTTCATTGCTTGCGAGATTATCTGCCCTTTCTATTTTTATTTATCTATGGCCATTTCTGAGGAATTCTGTTCCTGTAAGTGATGTTGGTAGTACTATTATAACCTCAAATCTTGTATGATGTCACTGAATTCACCAAACGAAGTTAATTTAAAAGTATAAATAATTTAAAAAGAATCCCAGGAGTCTGGAAGTTTCTTTTCTATTTAAGAATGTTTTTTTTATTTTTCCGATTTTCTATTATTTTACAGCTATACTCAAAAACCTAAACTTCCTGGATAAGGTTAGAGAGAGCATGAAAGAGACAGACTTATGAGCATTCAATGTAAAGCCGATGTTCACAACATCTTGACTCGAAGAGCATCTTTTATTTTGATTAGGACTCATAAAAGTGCATTAGCGTCGTTGATTCAGGGGCCTAGTAATATTTCTTAATTGAAATATAAAAACCATATTTATTTTTATTCATCATTTTTTTTACTTAATTATCCAGTTTTCAGTGAGAATGAATTTTTATAACAGTTAATTACTTAAAAAAATTATAAAATATATTATGTAAATGAAATCTGACAATACCGCTTTCAGAGGTTCGTTATGAGTTCAAATGTAAACATATCTCTGGTTTCGTCGCTATAGGGGCATCCGCCATTTGCAAGGTCCATCTCGTACACCGAGTGAACGCGAAATGCTCTTCCAACTAACCATATACCGGGTGTCCACTTATATTTTCCCCTATTTTAACTATTTATAATTTCTAAACGATTCTAAATAGAAATATGCGGTTTTCAGTGCATTGTTTTATTTTAGTACAAGTTTTGTTTGAATACATTGAATTTTTTTATCCGCTTCGATGACGTCACAACAAATATGGCTATAACTAGTTAAAAATTTTGGAAAAATTACTCAGTAATTTCCTAACCGATTTTGAAAAATCTTGCATCGCTGGATAGGTGAAAGTCAGTTCTTTCAAACTACGTAAAATATACTGGGTGTTCCATTAAAAACAAATTGTCAAAAATCCGCCATTTTTGTTGGGACGTCATCAAAAGAGATAGAAAAATTTCAGTCAATTTAAACAAAACTGGTACTAAAATAAAACACATCAGTAAAAACCGCATATTTTTATTCTGAACCGTTTTGAATTTATAGGCAGTTAAAATAGGGGAAAATATGAGTGGATACCTGGTATTCTAAGCATATATTCGTGGGCATGCCCAGCGGTGAGAATTGTGCTATTTCAAAAGAAAGAGACTTGGATTACTTATCGGAAAAAGCCTTTATTTTCACTTCAAACACTTTCTAAAAACTCGAAATATTTAAAAACGCAGTAAACAATACATTTTGTGTGCCTACCAGCAGCCATTTTCATGACGTTTGGTCACCTCTTCTGGATTGCCTGTGTGGAAATTATGGAAGGAGATAAAACGATGTTTCGGACCATCTCTATATCTCTTAAAATAGTATCGTAGTTAGGAAGTTACAGGTAGCGCCGTTGTCTTTATTCAGACAACGGTAGCGCTAATCTAAAACTATTCCTCACTCTTCGAGCCAAAAAAATATTACAATAAGACACATCCACATGTATATGTCGATGATCTTAATATAGAAGTTAGGCAATACTATATACTCAAGTGTATGATTGGTGGTATAATAATAGGGTATGAACTTTTTATACAATTATATGTTCATTTTGTGTTATTACTTAAATCAAAAAATATTAATTTGGGAATTAAATCACCATTTTAATTGAAACAAATTCAATTTTTTTTCAAAACGGTGTCCGAATGACATTAAAATGTAATTGAAATTGTATTAACATAATGATTTATTTCCCAACTAATAATGTTAAATTTTTCGTGCTTGTATCACATCATTTATATTATATTTAGGAATTTACTTTTTAATCAATTTTTTAACATTTCCAATTTTCTATGTAATTATGTATACCAAAATAATGTCACGTGCCCAAAAAATTTATATTATTTGTATCAGTTATCAAGTGCGATGGTGGTGTAATGGTCAGCATAGTTGCCTTCCAAGCAGTTGATCCGGGTTCGATTCCCGGCCATCGCAACTTTTTTTATTGTTTTTTGTATGTTTTTGAGGTCAAATTACAATAAAAATAATCAAAATTTAAATTATTTATTTTACACTTAACCATGAACTGATTTATATAAAAAATCTATTTAATTATATATTTCTTTATTATTAAGTTCATTATCAACAAGAAAGCGCTAATAAATTGCTTCATCATGTAATAATTACCACAACTTTTTAATTAATTTCAACTAGTTCATAATTATATATTTAATTATAATTATTTGATTGCTTGAACTTGTTTTTTTTTGTAATTTCATAAAATAGTTATTTATGCAACAAGTGTCTAAAGTGACATTTTTTCACGAATGTGAATTTTGTCGCACGAGCCCAGAGGCATACATTATTTTTTCTACTACAAAAAAATATGAATGTATTGACCATAATAAAATAATAAAACATTACGTTTATGTTTAGATCCTCAGGAACTAAACAAATCTAGAGTCGGCCCGTTTAGAGAAGAACCCATTACGTCACGATACTCACTGACAAAATTAGAAATTTTAGTGTGTTCAGTTGACATTAATAAATAATTTACATTTTAATACAGCTTTTAATTTTATTCTAAAACGTACATACCACTGGTTGCCAAGAAGGGAGCCGTTGTCGATGCGTAAAATGTGACGTAATGGGTTCTTCTCTAAACGGGCTGACTCTATTAAGCGAGAATTTTATGAAATTCTTAGTACTGAAGATATTACCAGTAAATTGTCAGGTAAAAAAGACTTTTCAGTTCTTGGGGTTCTATCAAATTAAAATTGAAAAAGAATCAAGTAGATTGCCATTTGCCAGAGTATTTTCAGAAAGTCAATTATAAAAATTTTAGGGATATAAAAAATACATTTTGATGATTTACTAATTGCTGCAGATACCCTAGGAGAACATGATAAAACGGTAAAAAAAGTCATAGATAGGGCTAGGGAAAAAGGTATAAAATTTAATAAAGAAAAATTTCAATTTCAAAAATTAGTGGTAAAATACCAAATAAGAGTGATCGATTTTAAATGTATTAATTGCTCTAAATAAATCGGGTTTTCTTTGACCCAAAAGTTTTTTATGAAGTTTGTTTACATTTTATCCCGTCAATACAGGGTGATCTACTATTGTTTTTCAAATTAAATGGAAAAAATATGTATTATTTTAAATGGAACAACCTGTATGTTTTAATGGTATTTAAAAGAGATAAACTGCGCCACCTCTTTGCACAATTAATTAATAAAGATTTATTATCTTCTTTTAAATGTATAGTTTGATATCTTCTGCTTACCTAACAGCAAAGATATTCCAGATTTCAAGTACTACCGCATTTTTCCTTACGAAAAACCTAACAGTAAATAAAAATTAACAAATCTGACAAATAATTTATTTAGCAATTAAACATCACAAACATTTAATAAAACTAATAATGTAATTAATAGTAATAAATAATGTAAAAGTTACAAAAATTTTTGCCACTTTATTTCGAGTTTTTGCTATTTTAGCAATTTATGCACTTTTTGACATTTTGTAATATTTTTTTGTGATTTTTTGTGTTTTCAATTTTTCAATTTTTCCCAATGTTTCATGATTTTTTCTTTCAATTTTTTTTCTGATACTTTCCATTTTTTTCGGTTCTTTTGCGTTTTTTTTGCAATTTTTTGCGATTTTTTCGTTGTTTCTGTATATTTTAATTTTTTTCCGATTGTTTTTTGTTTCCTAATTATTTACAATTTTTTGCAATTTATTATTCAATTTTTGACATTTTGTAAGATTTGTTTGTGATTTTTTTTGCAATTTTTTGTGCCATTTCTTGTGTTTTCGATTTCAATTTTTCCCACTGTTTCATGATTTTTTCTGATACTTTCCATTTTTTCGGTTTTTTTGCGTTTTTTTCAATTTTTTGCGATTTTTTTTCTGTATATTTTGATTTTTTCCGATGGTTTTTTGTTTCCCAATTATTTTCGATTGTTTGCAATTTATGCAATTTTTGACTTTTCGTAAGATTTTTTTGTGATTTTTTGTAATATGTTTGGCATTTTTTGTGTTTTCGATTTTTCAATTTTTCCCATTGTTTCATGATTTTTTCTTTCATTTTTTTTTCTGATACTTTCCATTTTTTCGGTTTTTTTTTGCGTTTTTTGCAATTTTCTGCGATTTTTTTTTCTGTATATTTTGATTTTTTCCGATGGTTTTTTGTTTCCCAATTATTTTCGATTGTTTGCAATTTATGCAATTTTTCACATTTCGTAAGATTTTTCGTAATTTTTTGCAATATTTTTTGCCATTTTTTGTGTTTTCGATTTTAATTTTTCCCATTGTTTCATGATTTTTTCTTTCATTTTTTTTTTCTGATACTCTCCATTTTTTCGGTTTTTTTTGCGTTTTTTTCAATTTTTTGCGATTTTTTTTTCTGTATATTTTGATTTTTTCCGATGGTTTTTTGTTTCCCAATTATTTTCGATTATTTGCAATTTATGCAATTTTTCACATTTCGTAAGATTTTTTTGTGATTTTTTGCAATATTTTTTGCCATTTTTTGTGTTTTCGATTTTTCAATTTTTTCCAATGTTTTATGATTTTTTTTTTCAATTTTTTTTTTTTCTGATGTTTTCTTTTTTTGTCGGTTTTTTGCATTATTTTGCGATTTTTCCTTTGTTTCTGTAAGTTTTAATTTTTTCCGATTGTTTTTTGTTTCCTAATTGTTTTCGATTTTTTGCAAATTTTTGTGAGTTTTCGCGATTTTTGCGGTTTTCGCGAGTTTTTACGGTTTTTTGACATTTTTGCGATACTTTGAAATTTTTCCTTATCTTTTCGTTTTTTTCTCTAATTTTTTCAGATTTGTTGCCATTTTTTAATTATATTCAAATGCTTCCTGTTTTTTTTCATTTCTTCGATAATTTACTATTTTCTGACATTTTTTGCGATTATTTGCCATTTTTTGCGGTTTTTTTGACATTTTTGCGATATTTTGCAATTTTTTCTTATCTTTCTGGTTTTTCTCTAGTTTTTTTCTGATTTTTTGCCATTTTTGCGATTTTTTCCGATTATTTGCTTTTTTTTTGGGTTTTTTTTGCAGTTTTTTGACATTTCGTGCGATTCTTTAATTTTAAATTTTCAAACGATTTTTCCAATATATCTGTCAGAATATTTTCGGTAATGTCTCTAATATTATTTTTTGTTTCTGACTAAATTTTTTGTAAAATTTTTATTTATTGTCCTTTTTCCATAAGGAAAAATGCAGTGTTTCTTGAAATTTCAAATATCTTTGTTGATAGGAAAGCAAAAGATATCAAACTATACATTTTTTAAAAGATGATGAATCGCTCTTTTAAATGCCATCAAAATATACAGAGTGTTCCATTTAAAATAACACATATTTTTACCATTTATTTCGACCAAAATTAGTAGATCACCCTGTATTGACGGGATAAAATGTAAACAAACTTAATAAAAAACTTTTGGGTAAAAGAAAACAATTAGTGAAAACCCGATTTATTTAGAACAATTAATACATACATTTAATACATTTAAAATCGATCACTCTTATTTGGGACACCCTGTTTAAAGGGCAGGTTTTTGACAAAAATGGTATGAGGGTAGATCAGGAAAAAATTAATGCAATAAATGATTTAAAGTCACCAAAGTCCAAAAAAAAAATTACACAATTAAAAGTGAAATAAATAAAAACACAACAGCCAGATTTTATGCAACCATCAGATGGCGTTTTACTATAAACGTGTCATAATAAACATTTTATTATGTTTCTATAAATAAAAATAATAATAGAAGTATGATTTTTACACTGATTATAGGTATATAAATTACAGACGACTTACTTAATTTTGCAAAAATACGCTTCAGTTCTATAGCTCGGAAATAATTTCTCTAAATACATGTAATTGTTATAATTTCATAACAATTGTGTTTTCTTTCGGGAAAGTAAATAACTGAACTATTATAAGTAATTATGGTGGCGGACATGAATATTTGTTGTCACGAAACCCGCTTATATGATTATAGTTTTAGAAATATTCTATAACGCACCCCATTGTTATAAAACTGCAACAAAACTTTATCATACAGTACGATCATTTAAAAACAAGACACAATAAACCAAATTAAAAAAATATTTAAGTAGGAATTAGATTTTCTTTGAACTTAACGTTTAAGATGACCCCCGGAAAAATTAAATACAAATTCAAAAATTACAAAAAAAAATCATGAATATCTAGACTGGTATTTTATTAAATTTCCAGCAAAAACGACTGTGTGGTTAAACATCCACGAATTTTTTCAAAATTTTTGAATTTATGTTTTTTGGGTCCAAAAGAAAAAAGATTCCTTTTAATCATAGTAAAAAGTAGGCAAAAATTGGAGAGAGTTGGGAAATTGGGAAAAATAGGGAAAAACATAAAAAACAGGGGAAAATAGGAAAAATAGGGAAAAAAATCGCGATTGTGAAAAATAGCAAAAAACAAGAAAAAATAGACCAAAATAGCAAAAAATAGGAAAAGTATGAAAATACAAAATAGTCAAAAATAGGGAAAAAGAAAAATAGTGAAAAATAGGTGAATACATAGAAAAAAAATCGGCTGTGTCACCCCAGAACTTTCCCGGCTCGACCGTAGAGAATATGTTATTTATTATTATTATTTTAATTACAAAATACTAAGCATTACATTGATTTATGGAACACATTAAAAGTAGCAAGCTGATGGTAAATTGATATTTCAATGTTGGTAATGATATAAGCTGCGCATGCGCACGTTATATATCATACTGCTACAATTAGGATCTCCTAAAATCATGTGTGAAAACTATTGGGAATTCGGGAAACATTTTCATACAATAGTTGTAGGGAATTTTAAATGTGTATTTTTCTCGCCATCTAGCGGCAAAACTATGAGTAATTCGATAAAAGTTAAAGAAAATTTGATGCTTTACAACTTTGCATAAGAAAATTTTGCACTAAATACATTGTTTGTCCTCAAAATCAAGAAAAACTAGAGAAAACATACATACACATTTTTACGCACCCTCTAGTGGCGCAACTATTGGAAATTCTGGAAAAAGTTTGAGACAAAAGTTATAGAGAATTTTATGCTCTAAAACTTTGTACTACAAAATTTTGCACTAAAGTATATTGTTTGTCCTCCAAATCAAGAAAAACTTTATAAAATATATATGCACATTTTTTACGGGCTCTAGTGGCGCAACTATTGGAAATTTTGGAAAAGGCTTAAGACAAAAATTGTAGGTAATTTTATGCTCTAAAACTTTGTACTACAACATTTTGCACAAAATGTATTGTTTGTCCTTAAAATTTAAATAAAGCAAAAAATTGTTTTATATTTAACCAATGTCGGTCTTGAGGACCCTCCACTGTACCAATTTAAACCAAAAACTAATTGTCGCATTCTAGACACACACCGACCCTCCATACCAAATTTTAGCTTGATTGGTCAAACGGTTCGGCAGTTATCGTGGAAGATTACACACAGACATACAGACAGACCATACGCTGGAAATGGTCTCAATCTTCTTGGGGGACCTCAAAATGGATATTTCCATCGATATCTCGAATTTTTTTTTTGCTCGTTCACCTTACTTTCCCTTTGATGGGTCCGGGAAAGTAAAATAAAACCAGGACAAAATATTGAAAAATAGGGAAAAAATAGGGAACAATTGGGAAAAGAATTAGATATAATTCAATAAAATATGGAAATTTGGAAAAAGTGTGGAAAAAGTAGGAACATTATGGCAAAATTGGAAAATTTGAGAACAAATATGGACAAATAGGTAAATTAGAGAATCAATATGGAAACGTATATGAAAATGGTGAAAAATAGGGAAATATTGGGGAAAATAAGGAAAAATAGAAAAAAGAAAATAATAAAAACTAATAGGGATAAAACAATAATGAAAAACAGGAAAATATGAAGAAATAGAAAAAATAGCGATAATTGGGAAAAAATAAGTACAAACAGTATAAAATAATGGAAAAATAGGAAAAAATAGAACGAAATAGGAAAACTGATAAATGAGAAAAGATAGTGAGAAATAAAGAAAATAAGGAAAGCGAAAAATAGAGAAAAATAGTGAAATTAAGAAATAAACTTGAAAAAATAGGGACAAATTGGAATAATAGGAAAACATTATAAAAAAATTGATAAAATAGGAATATTAGTTTATAAATAAGAAAATAGGGAAATAGTGAAAAATAGGGGAAATAAGGAAAAATAGTAAAAATAGGAAAAATAGATAAGAAGAACAAATAGGGAAACACACGAAAAAGTACTGAAAAACAGAAAAAATGAAAATACGGGAAAAATATTGCAAGTAGTGAAATGATAAATCAAAAACAGGAAAAATATGAATAAATAGGAACATTCTGGAAAATAGGGAAAAATAAGTACAATTAGGAACAACTAGAAAAAATAAGAAAAATATGATAAAATAATGGAAAACAGGAAAAAATAGAAAAAAATAGGAAAATGGAAAAATGTAGAAAAATAGCGAATAATAGAAAAAATAGGGGAAAAATATGAAAAATATGGAAATTAGAGAATAAATATTCAAACATATGGAAAATGTAGGGGAAGAGGGAAAACTGAACAAAATAAATACCAATAGGGACAAATAGGGAAAACCAGATATGGGAATTTGGAACCTTTAGTTTTCAACAAAGTTAAAGAATATGATCACCACTAACCAAAAATACACTTTTTAAAACACTCTACGTACGTTTCGCTAACTATGTTAGTATCATGATAAAGTCTTAATCATCAACTCCTTCTGATGCTAACATAGTTAGCGAAACGTACGTAGAGTGTATAAAAAAGTGTAATTTAGGTTACTGGTAATAATATTTTTCAACATTAGGGAAAACCAGGAAAAAATAATGAAGAACAGTAAAAATAGGAAGAAATACGAAAAAACAAGCAAATCTCGGTCATTCAGGTACTAAAGAGACTTCGTAGCAAAGCACGTGTATTCAGCTAGTATGATATAATAACATTATTTTGTTATTCAAATATTTTTGGATTTGTTCTATTCCTATTTTTTTTTCTTTCACTGATAAAAAACAAGTCAAAACAAGTTTACCCAACTCTTATTAAAGAAATTGTTTAATCATTTATATTATTACATACAAAAATTTAAAATTGACAATTTTTGTTGGGAAATAAAAAAAATTGAGATTTGCTTTGAAAAAACAGTTTTTTTTCCAACGGAGACGTCTGAGCTAATTTATAATATCAGATTCTTTCTTTTTGGTTCAAAATACATACAAAAATTTAAAATTGTCATTTTTTGTTAAAAAACTAAAAAAAATTAAGATTTACTTTGAAAAAACTGTTTTTTTCCATTTTTTTTAAAGAAACGGAAACGTCAAAGGTAATTTCTAAGACCAGATTCTGTGTTTTTGGGATTCAAAAACATACAAAAATTTGAAATTATCAATTTTTCTAAGAAAACACAGTTTTTTTCCAATTTTTTAAGAAACGGAGACGTCTGAGTTAATTTCTAATTCATTAATCTATACATTTTAGGCATACAAAAAGAAGCATATATAAAAAAACATTTTCGATTTTTCTAAATTCATATTTAGCAAATACATATGGTGAATTAAAACCCCAATGAAGAAGTTTCATGGTAGTGATAATATAATATGTTTCTACATTTAACCAAAATATAGACAAAAACTAATAAATCGGTAAAAAAAAATTGAAATCGATTAATAAATAACGAAGGAATATAATATTAAAGTTGTTGCTTTTTAGCGCGGATTCTGGGGCTGACGTCACGTCTCCGCATAGTCAAAGCGCTGTACTACAAATAGTGTTTCCACAATGTGAAAAAGTTCCCATTTGGAGGAGAAGAAAAAGGGAAATGGTTAGAGAGGGGAAAAATCCTAATACGACTATACTTTATTCGACACATTTAATCATTCTTAATCTTATCTTTTTTGCTTCACTGAGTGTGGCATCTTGCATAAATTTTAAATAAGGTATTTCAAATTAATTTTTCAATAATTGTGTAATGATTTATGTTTGAAGGGAACTGATGAAACCATTAAAGTGGAAACACTGACTACAAACCAAACTCTTATTTTATGCCAAGACACGATTGACGCATCTCTGATTTAAATTAAATTAAATTCCCAATTAAATCACGCTTCATTACTTTACACCATTTCTTTCTTTTATCTTTTTGCAAAGGTACATGGAAAAAGACTTTGTTTATCGTAATCTTCATTGTACTAGTACAGTAAGGTACAATACAATACTTATAGCAGCCATTTTTAATTTCAGTCATAGTAATTTATTAATAATACGAGGAATAACGAGAATAAAGAAGAGCTGTACGTCGTTCTGTTCACAATCTCGTCTCGTACACTAGTTAGGAGAGATGACGTCAGGCCACTGAATCGAGCGGAACAAAATTATTAATGCAAAGCGCAACCTTAAAATTTTAGAACTTTGTTAGTTTTTGAGATATCTTTATTTCACTTTGACAAATTTTCAGTTTCATTCATAAAAAAATGGTAAACTTATGAAGATATTTAATAGTATATTTCATTAGGAGTCCAGAAAATAGGCTTCTTCCGTGCGCGCGTGACAAATTCCCGTGTCGAACACGGAAAATCATGCAAGCACGGAAAAAGCATTTATGGACGTGTAATGAACGATATTTTTTATTATAGTTCGTTGAAAATGAAAACATAATAATAAAATATTACATAAAAAAGATTTTCTTCGGAGTTCATTTTGTTGGCATAAATTTGATTGACAGAAAATAAACAATGCTGACATAACAGTGTTTGGCATGTATGATTCGTTTCCATGGTTATTCTCATAGGTTATTCTCATAGTTTTTCCGTGTGCTGTTTCCGTACGCTAGCCCGAAAAAGCCCATCTTACAATATTACTAATATAGATGAAAATAAGGTGTTTTCAAAGGAGTATAATAAAAAAAATATTTCATAAAATGTATATTTGAAATTTAATTAATTGATAATGTCTATGTAATTAGTACAGAGTTGTAATTAAGATAATTATACAGTTGACAGTCTCTTTTTCATCTCTTTTTTTGAAAATCTATAAATTAGAGGGAAAATTCCTATTTTCACATGAAAAAAAGACCTTAAGACCACGTGACTTAGGTGGTTACCGTTTAGAGAATTATTCAAAGAAAATCTGCATAAAATATAATTATTCGTTTTTAGAGAATTATTCAAAATCTGCATAAAATATAATTATTCGTTTTTGGACGAGATCTCGCCTAATATAGCAACTCAAAATATGACGGTTCTTTATGATATTTAAATTAATTATTAAAAGAGCGTATGTGCTACTTTTTTCAAATTTACCTATAGAAAAAAGTTGATAGTCGTATCACTTTTTCTAAAAATAATTTTTAAAAAATGCCACAGATACGTCTTAAAAAATTAAATTTAGGATCGATTAATGAAAACCGCAGCTTCCTATCTTTAATATTAAGGGAGCGTGCAACCAAAAGCCACCTAAAGCGTGGTAACATATTATGATATTGGCGACCAATAAAAAAAGAAACTAGGTCAAAAAAATATACTTAATATTACCAATATTCAACAAGTTTAAAATCTCTCGATACATTGTGGTCACTGTGCTCGTTTTTTGTTTTAATTCTTTTTCATCAGAACTAGATTCCATACTAGCGAACCGTGTTATATGTTACCTTAACTTTCATTTTCATTGATCATTAGTTTTTTCAACATGTCGTGCACAAAATTGAACGTAATATCTGCTTAGCTGCTACTTAATCTTATATAATTATATGTTTGGAAGGAAGCAGTCTAATTTTTGGTATTAGATCAAGGTCTTTTTTAATGTGAAGTTTGACTTCCAATATTAATTTAACTTTGTTTAAATATTATTCATATATGCTGCCTTAGGTGACAGATGGACAAGCTGGGTCAAGACTGTAATAGCCATTGATCTTTAGACCGTTTACAAAATATTACTAACTAGTGAAATCATTTAAAGGATGCAAGAATAAATTAATAAATTATAAATATTAATCAAAATAAAAACAAATTCTATAAGGAGAAGTTGTGTGAGAGAATTTGTCAAGGTGGAGTAAATATTTTACTAAAGTGAATCAATAAATTGGAGTATATAACACGATGAAATAAAACAATTTAATTTGTTTAAATCTTCATTATATTTGAACTAAGTTCAATATAGATCCGCGACGCGTTTTGCTAACACAGTAGCTTTCTCAAATATAATGAATATTTAAACAAATTAAATTGTTTTATTTCATCGTGTAGTATTGATCTTCATCAAGTAAAAGCCTCATCTATTCAATTTTTGGAGTATATAAATTTAAATATACAAAGAACAGGAAGTAGCCTAGACTTTGAAGAAAGTTGAGGTTTAAAGAAATTTTATCAAAAATCAGACTTGGGTAGAGACATTCAATAATCCATACTGGGAATAAACTTTTTAAATGTGAAGTTTGTTCTAAAAAATTTAATCTCAAATCTCATTTAAATCAACATTTAATAATCCATACTAACAAAACTCCTTTTAAATGTGAATTTTGTTTTAAAGAATTTAATCTAAAGTCAAATCTAAGTAAACATTTATTAATCCATACTGGGAAAAAACTTTTTAAATGCTAAATTTGTTGTAAGCAATTTAATAAAAAAACGAATTAAAGTGCACATTCAATAATCCATACTGGAGAAAAACCTTTTAATTGCGAAATTTGTTCTAAAAAATTCAGTCGAAAATGGGATCTAGATCAGCATTCAAAAATCCATACTGGAAAAAAATCTATTACATGTGATATTTTTTTAAAACAATTCTACCGAAAATGGGATCTTAATCAACATTTAAAAATTCATACCTGAGAAAATCCATTCAAACGCGAAATTTGTTTTAAAAATTTCAGCCGAAAATGTGTTCTGATCAACATTCAATAATCCATACTAGGGAAAATCCATTTAAATGCGAAATTTGTTCTAAAACACTCAACCTAAAATCGAACTTGACTAAACATTCAATAATTCATACTGGGGAAAAACTTTTTAAATGCGAAATTTGTTTTGAATAATTCCAACGAAAATCGGACCTAAACAAATATTTATTAATTCATACCGGGGAAAAACCGTTTGAATGCGAAATTTGTTCAAAAAAATTCAATCGAAAATCACACTTGGATCGACATTTAATAACTCATACTTGAAAATCTTAAAAAAATAATTCGTGTCAAATACAATCTAAAAGTATTCATTAGAGCAAATTTGCGCGCACAAAAAAAAAGTATTTTTGCAAGCCTTGTGATTTTTTTTTTCGATTTTTTGCGGTTTTTTTCGTTTGTGATTTTTAGCGTTTTTTTCCGATTTTTTCTCATTTTTTCTTATTGTTCTGTTTTTTTTTCTAATTCCTTCTTTTGTTTTCTAATTTTCTCTCTGATTTTGATCGTACTCTTCGATTATTTCGATTTTATCTCATTTTTCTGATGTTTTTCTGTTTTTCAAATTGTCGATTTCAATTTCAATTTCCATCGATTTCTTTCAATTTTTTTTCGGTTTATTTCATTTCTATCGATTTTTTTCGGTTTTTCCGATTTTTTTCTCACTTTAAAAAGTGAATAAATAACATAAGCGACTTCAATTGAGGCGGGGGGTTGGAGGAATCTCCTCCTCATACCCCTGCTCTCCACGAGCAGGCACAGCAAAAAGGATAATTAAGGAGAAGTTAAAATAGTGTGGCAAACCGGTAAGGAAAGGCAGGAATTATTTTATTGGTAAAATTCCAAATGTATTTATAGCAAAAACGAATAAGGTTAAATCTTAATTGAAAAAAAAACCTCAATATTCTATTAATTTTCTTTATTTGTTTACAAAAAACGCCTCATTTATCACGAAGGGTTATAAGCAGCTGGACATAATACAAATGGTCAATACAATTCAATGATACATTGATGTTATGTTTAGAAAATTTATAGTATTGTGTGTATTGAAGGTTTTCAGGTTGCTGAAGAGCAGATCTGGTCTTCTTTCTTTTATGTAGTTTGGACAGTCAATGTGTTTAAACTAATAGGAATTTAGTTAAAGATAACTTTTTACTACATTCACCCCCCGCTCTATTTAGAAACATAGTCGTCTAAATATTTTCTTGGTCTTCTTTCTCCTGGGAGCCAAACTGGTTGAATGTCGAAATGATTTTCCTCTTGAGTTTCGTAAATACTGGAAGTATCGGAGGTATTGGGAGTATCAGAGGTATTGATATCGGACGTCTTGGGAGCCTCGGGAGTATTTTGAACCTCGGACCTCCCGGAGGTATTGGGAATCTCGCTGATACTAGGACTCTCGGAGATGCTAGGGATCTTGCTAATATTTTCTATAGTAACTCCTCCTCTGTTGCTGATAAAGGTTAATAGATATTTAAGTATCTTGTTGAGGCTAACTGTTTAAGAGAAACAACAGATTCTTTTCCATCACGTTGTCTTACAGTGGCATACACTGGGTTGGCTTTTATAAGTTCGGCTTCTTCTACCAAAAGATCACATTTGCTATTTCGAACTTGATTTCTTATAAGAATCGGACCTGGAGTTGAGAGCCACGAGGGAGTAGCGGTTCCAAAAAGAGATTTTCTTGGAAATAAAACATCCTCTTATGCAGTTAATAGAGGTACAAAATAGGGAGCGAATAGACTGCAGAGCGTCATCTAATACTAGTTCCTATTATGTAGTTTTCAATCCATTTGAATTAAATCTAAATCTATAATTTTACAAATAATCATATGCGGCCAGAGACATTTGAAACACTACTTACTAATTTATGTTTTAAATGACAAGTTTGACAATCACCACTACAACATCTCATTTCACATCGAGATGTAAAAAATATAATCTGGGCACCTACATCTTGGATAAACAAATGCAGATGTAGATGTAGTAGATGTGTCCGATGTGGATAAACAAACGCTCTAGATGTAAAAAATACATCGGATGTGGATATTCAAACGTAGCAATTGTTATATCATCAAAGTGAGACTGAATGGAAAAATCATAACATATAGAAAATCTTATATTTTCCACTTTTCGTTATTTTCCATTTAGGTATTATGTATAGCATATTAACAAAAACAAATTACAAGAAATTTAAAGTTATACTTATGTACATGCCTCAGTTACTTTTCATCCTTACTTGTGTGGTATTATTTCAGTCAATACATTACAAAATGAATTACATTAAAAACGATTTTTTTCTTATTAAGCATATTCAAAGTCGTATTTTTTTAAATAATTTGACGTTAAAAGTCGTGTCCGATGTCTCGTTTTTTTTTAAGTATATGTCAACTTTAATCATTCACGAGCTGTTGCTTGGTACTGATAATTGGTCTGAAGTAGGACAATATGAACTTTCAAAAATATCGATATATCACAAAAAATTGTTCATATTTACAACTGGTTGATGAAATATGCCGATTAAAATATATAATTGCTGCGCTGTATTATTAATTTAATTACTATACACAACTTTTTAAAATCCAATAATTTTCTCACGATCAATCATCATATTACGCATAAAAAGTAGTAAATCTTCACGACAAATTTACATAATATGTTGTTAGCCTAGTCCACTTTTACTCTTAACTAATAGTGTATCTTTAAAAAAAAAATATCTAGTTTGTCAAAAATATACATTTTAATATTTTTAAAATCGGCATTTTCATTATTAAATAAACCAACTTATTTAACCTAATCAACCTTGTAATTTAAACAGACTATTAAATAAAACAGGAAGTTAGGTTAATTCTAACTATGTTACTCAACCGTATCAGTTACACTTGTATTCAGATGTAGATAGTTTCAAACAATTAGAAATTGAAATTTAATGCTCAACTAGTTTCAAGGATGCATTTTACTGAAGATTATTCACTAAATACATTTATTTTCACATTTCTGATTTGTTGACAATTTTTTCCAATATTTCTTAGAAAAGTTATTGATAAAAGCAGAAACTAGAGGAGTAGTGCAATTAAAGTCGCCAGTTTTTCTTTTCTTGGATGATTATTTGATCCATACCAAGAATATTGACTACACAAAAAACAACGGCGTTATCTTGTTTTGTTTTCCACCACTCTGCTACAACAGGTCGTGTTGTGACACAATTTCAAGTTGCTAAATGTTTTCTCAGAGCTGCTATAATGACTACTATAATAAATAGCTTTTAACAAATTGGTATCTAGTCAGTTGACAAAAATATTTTTAAAGATCACATCTGCACTCCATCGGAAAAAACTGATATGTCTGCACCTATTACACAACATAAGAACCAGCCTAATCCTTTTGATTCAAGCACAGAAGATAAACTAATATAGAAGAGAAGGTTCCTGATGTAGCGATGGTCAAAATTTGAGTGACACTTGAAGTTTCTGGGACTACATTGGGAAAAATGTTTAAAATTCGTCTATCTACGAATTTTGAACCTTTTTCCAGTGTATTAGCATTAGGTGGCAGAAACATCAAATATAACTCAAATTTTGATCATCGCTACAGGGTTGTTCGCTTCTGTATTAGTTTATATTCTGAGATTCAAGTGCAAATGAAGCTATACCTGACATACCTGTTTCTATTACAAAACACGACCATTATTGGTCATAGTGTTCCATCTGTAAATGTCAGACAATGATCCAAGTCTTCTTCAAAATCAGATGATTCAGATGCTGAATGTACATTCTGTAGGTATTTATATTCTTAATCATCTGAGGGATGGTTTCAGTGCTGGAAATGTCAGCACTGCAAAAGAGGTGGTCAAAGATGAAGAAGCTTTTCATTTATGTAATAATTGTGAAGATTAATCTATCCCATATGAAAAAATAATAGAAGATTAAATAGGAGAAGAAGCAAGAGATGAAATTATTACACAAGAACCAATACTAGAGGTAGTAAGAGATATTATCGAGAGAGATAATAACGAAAAGGCACTTGGGAAGGATGGAATAAATTTAGAACTGAGGAGGCATGAAAGAATACATATGGAACACCCGGTAGTTCAGATGTCCTATCTATGATTCTCAATCCGGGCTGGGTTCACTTGACTATAAATTTAGAAAACAAACATTAAACATAAGACATTTAATAAATTTAATGTTTCCTGTCTCCTCTTCTCTTTCTTCAGAAATGCTTGGTCTTATTCTCTATCGCAGCCTTCCTCTGTTTCACCTTGGAGTTATTTTCCTATCTCGACTTTTTAAGAATACTGTGGTTTTATACTTGCTTCCAAATTTTAGTTCTCTCTATCTCACCTACTGGTTCTATTCCTGATATAGTTTTTGCAGTTTCACCTTCTCGAATAGATAATGATATGGAACACCCAGTATTTCAGATGTTTATAAAAAAATTATAATATTTTGAAATTTTTGATGTTCTGAATAATTCTTCTATCTCAATAATGTTTCTTCTAATAATCTGTTTCTTTCTTCTTTTTGATGCTCTCACTATATATCACCTCCTAGTTTATTTCCTTCTCCACCTTGTCTTTGATATTTTATTTTTCTTCGTCTGTAATGTAAATAATTTTTCTATATTTTTCACATCCTGTCTTTTTATCCAATTATTTTTGGTTATTTCTTCACAATAACTTTAACGCTCCTTTTTAAATAATTTTATTGCAATTTAAAATTATTTACATAAAACAACCTTTGACAATTCCAAAATTAAAATTCTCAAAAATTGACAATATCTTTTTTATTTCTCAATTGATTAATTTTTTTTTAATTGCCAAACAATAATAGGCAGGTTTGACATTTTTTTTACTGAAATCGAGAGATTTTGTTATTTAAAAACGATCAAAAATATTTGAGCACAAAATATTAATGTTTACGTCCTCTGTAAGCATTTTAAAATCACGATGTGTGTGTATCGTGAATAGAGCGCAGCAGCGAGCCAGGGGTGAACCGTTCATGGCAACTGACGTCACACGGTCTAGTCTCGCGCACAGGTACCGTTTTCCAGCCATATTTTGCGCTCAAATTTTTTTTGATCGTTTTTAAATAACAAAATCTCTTGATTTAAGTTAAAATAAATAAAATAAGAAAAATGTAGAACCTGCCTATTCAACCAGGTTTGATCATCTTAGATATGACATCTGACATGATCTGACGTCTTTAGATTTAAATTTTGGTTACCAATAGATTGGTTAAGAAAATGTGAGAAGAGGAGAAAATGTCGAACGAATGGGAAATGAACAAATTGTAACGATACACAAAAAACGAGACCAGCAAGAATGTAAGAAGTATCTAGGCATGAGGCTTCATACTATTAAACGTAGCCTATAAAATGTTATCATCATTAATACAAAGACGACTAGTAACTGAAATCCAAAATATTATAGGACAATATCAATATGGATTCATAAGAGGCAGATCAATAACGGATGCAATACACACTATTAGGTTAGTTTTAGTTGGTAGTCAAGTTGATTAGAGTTAGTGGAGTTACCTCATGGCTGATTGAAAAGTTACTTGTTATTTTGTATTTCGTTAAAGTTGCAAAATAAATAATTATAAAAATATACGAGTATAACATGGCGCAGTTAGTTAACTAAGTGTTAAGTCTAAGAAACGAATAATATAAAAATAAGAATCATGGAGGCACGTGTCCCAACACAGATGAAATTTAAAGGAAATATTGCAGAAAATTTCAAAAAATTTATCTTAAGGTCACTGGAAAGGACAAACAGGAAAGTGAGGTGAAAGTAGCTATATTTCTTAACCTGATAAGAGAAGAAGGTGTCGAAATTTATAATTCCTTAACACTATCAGATGAAGATGGAAATAAATATGACAAGGTAGTGACCGAATATGATAAGTATACAAGTCCGAAAAGGAATGTCGTGTATGAACGCTTGAAGTTTTTTTCAAGGAAACAAGAGGCTGGTGAGCATTTGACCATTTCCTAATAGACTTAAAAACGATGGCCAAGAGTTGCGAATTTGAAGACCAAAGAGACTCTCTAGTTCGGGATAGGATTGTGCTCGGAATCTAAGATTGGGCTCTTCAAGAGAGACTGTGGGTTAAAGAAGTGAATAACACAATAGCACAAGTTAGAAATATTCAGGGTGAAGATTCTGTATTAGAATTAAGATTTTTTCTTACAATTCCTTGGCGTAAGTAAAAAACTAAGAAACCTAATGGAGATGACAATGAGATAATCAAAAGATAGTATACTGACACAAAAAGGAGTAACGGAAAAATTCGAAATAAACTAAGGTCTAAGACAAGGAGATTCACTATCAGCCATGTTATGTTGTTCAATCTGGCACTACAATTCGTTTTTAAAAAAGATACAAAAGGGAATTCTGAGAACAACAGGGTCAATTAATCGCATATGCAGATGGCATAGAATTGGTGAGCTAAATCATGGAAAATAAAGTAAAGGAGATTCAAGAAGAAGTTATCAAGTTGGGACTAAAAATTAATGTGAAGAAAACTAAAATAATGAGATTTGGAAAAACAATACAAAATGGAGAAATAAGAATAGGAAATAAAAAATTACAAAAATTACAAAAATTTAATTACTTGTACGTAATGATAAACAATAAAGGTAAGAGAAGAACGGAGATCAAAGAAAAATAATGGCAACAAACCGAGCGTACCAAGCAAATAAAAATACGTTAAAAAGCAAAATGTTGAACTTATACAGACCAATAATAAAGCCCATAAAAATGTATGCAGCAGAAACGATCACTATGGCCAAAATAGAAGATGATAAATAAAAGATAAAGATAATAAGAGCAATTCTGGGGCCAGTGAATCAAGAAATATTAGAAAAACTGAATGGAGAAAATATGATAAAGAAAATTAAAACTCACAGAATCAAGTAGCTGAGGCATATAAGGAGACAAGGACCAGAAGTAGTAATAAAGGGAGTGCTACAACAGCAGCTAGGGGAAAAAAGACTTGGAAGAACCAGATCGAAATGGTTGGCTTAAGCAGTACAGGAGTTACCAGATGGAAGGAGAAAACAAGAGACCGGAAGAAAATGTGATAGCATGAATAATTTTATGTTGTTTGAATTTTATAAACAGAGTTTTTTGTTCAAAAAGTTTGATTTTAAAAAATTTATTGATTATAATTAGTATACAGGATGTTTTTTTAAAAAGTTTCCACCCCCGATTTAGGCTTACCCAATAATTTTTGGCAAAAATGGCGAGACACGTCGATTTTTGATTTGAGGTTGACAAAATTTTTGATAATAAACATCACTCTAACGTCAACCCCCTTCAGCCCTCCCCCCTCAACTTTAAAATTTAAATAGGGAACATACCATGTGTGGCACATCAGGGAAAAGGTAATTCAATGCAGAATTCAAATCACTAAGTTTAATTTTTTTACTAGCCCCCTGAACAGAAATAAAGGGTGTTTTTTCCTACCCTCACTTTACTCTCGCACAATAATTTTTGAGAAAAATAGTGAGACACGAGGACTTTTGATTTAAAGGAAACGAAATTTTTGACAAAATTTGTCGCTCTACCTTAACCCCCTTCACCCCCACCCCGTAACATGAAAATTTGAATGGGCGATACACCATGTGTGGCACATCAGAGGAAAGGTAATTCAATGCAGAATTCAAATCATACCATTTGTCCACTGCTGGGACAAAAAAACATTGCATAATTTTTATCAATAATGTTATCAGTTTATTGTTAGGTATTTAAAAGAAGGTAAGAAAGACAGACTTGACATTTGTTTAGCACACGATGGACAACATTTTGAGCAATTGCTGTAATTGTTTTTTATTTTTACCTTCTTTTAAATACCTAACAATAAACTGATAACATTATTGATACAAATTATGTAATATTTTTTTGTCCTAGCAGTGGACAAAGGGTATGATTTGAATTCTGCATTGAATTACCTTTTCCCTGATGAGCCACACATGGTATGTTCCCTATTTAAATTTTAAAGTTGAGGGGCGTGGGGTGAAGGGGGTTGACGTTAGAGTGATGTTTGTTATCAAAAATTTTGTCCCCCTCAAATCAAAAATCGACGTGTCTCGCCATTTTTGCCAAACATTATTGGGTAAGTCTAAATCGGGGGTGGAAACTTTTTAAAAAAACACCCTGTATAATTTATTCCAAATCAGCAAATGTGGAATATGAAGAATCTTATTTTTTATTTTTGGCACAGTATTATTATTATGAAAATAAAAAAAAATTGTGGAATGGATTTGGAAAGAAAATTTAAGCAAGATTTGAAAAAAGTTATGATTAATCAAGTAAGAAAAATTTTTATTAAAAAAACAGTTTAAAGATTTAATTATATATATTTATAGTTTGATTTACAAAAAAAAAATTCAAGAAACATTTTTTTTTTATATATGCAGAGCTGGTTAGGATCATGGAGAAACTTTGGATGGAAGAAGGAATCTGGATGGAATAGTATCACAAGAAGATAGTATAAAGATTAAAAAAGAGAGAAATCAATTTGTGTCGGAGTCATTAAAAAAGAAAAGTGTTAGAGTTGCTGAAGAAAAGGAAGTATAATTGAAGAAAAGGAAGTAGACAGGATATATAAAATGTATTTATATGGTTTAAATTTTTTTTGTAATGTTTATTATTTTTTTAAATTTTTATAAAACCCACACCAAAACTGAGAATTTTTAAAATTAGTTAACCTATCCCGTCTTACACCACATGTGACATCATCTTACCCCTCATCAAATGGGGCAAGATGAAGTGTTTTTTACTATAAATATTTTTTAATTTAAGTTTGTATACAGGATATCTGTAGTACAGAGTAACTAAAATTATTTTATTTGTACTTATTGATAAAATTCTTACGTATCTTAAAATTACCAAAATTATAATAAAATATAAAAAGGTATTTATCAAGAAAATATAATTAAATGCTGAATCATTGATTACTATTATATTTATTATAATGAAACCACATTCAATGTTCTATCTTAGTAGCCTTGAACCACAAATTATTAAAACATTACGTAGTTAAACTATTTTTTTATTTATATTTTAATTGGATTACTTGTATTGAATAAATATTGTCTAATATGATCGTGATAAATCACTCATTTTAACAGTCAGTGAGAATACAATATACGAGGGAAATTCCCCATTTATCAGTAATCTAAAATGACAAAAAAAAGCGTAACTAACTTCCTAGTGTCAGTATCTATAATAATTCCGACTGAAAAATAAAATGAATTATAAAAATCACTATAAGAAAAATTCGTCCAACTTTGTTTAGAACGATGAAAATAATGATTTGCAACCAAAAAAAAATAGTCATTTAAATCACTCACCCAAGTGAGTCATATGCGATGCAACAAGTGACATTTTTGTGACTCTGTGGCCCAGAGAACTCATTTCTATTACTTGCTGCAACTTCGTCCCTGACGTGTTTGGACCCTTCCTATGGGTATATAGGGTCTTGAAGATATCCTCAACACCTCCTCTGACGTCTATCAACTTTGCAAGACAACTTCGGAAAATTACAACGGTATCTTATTAGTAATTTGCCGCTTTTTTGCCGTTAATTAGTTGTGGAAAAATAAATTTTGCCGCTCTTTTTTTTTCCTAAAAATTCAATGTCTTGCTAACTTGATATCAAGTTAGCAAGACAACTGCGTAAATAATGACGATATCAAAAAACTAATAGATGGAGAATTTGCCGCTTTTTGCCGTAAATTAGTTGTGGAAAAATAAATTTTGCCGCTCTTTTTTTTCCTAAAAATTCAATGTCTTGCTAACTTGATATCAAGTTAGCAAGACAACTGCGTAAATAATTACGATATAAAAAAACTAAAAGCTGGAGAATTTGCTGCTTTTTGCCGTTAATTAATTGTGAAAAAAAAATTTGCCGCCCTTTTTTTATTAAAAATTTAACATCTCGCTAACTTAGTATCAAGTTAGCAAGAAAACTGCGTGCAAATGACGATATTTAAAGCTGAAAGCTGGAGAATTTGCCGCATTTTTACCATTAATTAGTTATGGGAAAAATGTTTGCCTTTATTACTTTCCCGGACCCATCAAAGGGAATGTAAGGTGAACGAGCAAAAAAAAAAATTTGAGATATCGATGGAAATATCCATTTTGAGGTCCCCCAAAAAGATTGAGACCATTTCCAGCGTATGGTCTGTCTGTGTGTCTGTGTGTAATCTTCCACGATAACTGCCGAACCGTTTGACCAATCAAGCTGAAATTTGGTATGGAGGGTCGGTGTGTGCCTAGAATGCGACCATTAGTTTTTGGTTTAAATTGGTACAGTGGAGGGTCCTCAAGACCGACATTGGTTAAATATACATGTAACAATTTTTTGTTTTGTTTAAATTTTAAGGACAAACAATACATTTTAGTGCAAAATATTTTAGTACAAAGTTTTAGACCATAAAATTACCTACAATTTTTGTCTGAAGCCTTTTCCAAAATTTCCAATAGTTGCGCCACTAGAGGGCGCGTAAAAAATGTGCATGTGTGTTTTCTATAGTTTTTCTTGATTTTGAGGACCAAAAATACATTTTAGTGCAAAATGTTGTAGTACAAAGTTTTAGAGAATGAAATTCTCTATAACTTTTATTTTAAACTTTTTTCAGAATTTCCAATAGTTTCGCCACTAGAGGGCGCGTAAAAATGTGCATGTAGGTTTTCTTGATTTTGAGGACAAACAATATACTTTAATGCAAAATTTTGTAGTACGAAGTTTTAGAGCATAAAATTCTCTATAACTTTTGTCTCAAACTTTTTCTAAAATCTCCATTAGTTGCGCCACTAGAGGGCACGTAAAAAATGTGTTTAACTTTTATCGAATTCCTCATAGTTTCGCCGCTAGATGGCGAGAAAAATACACATTTAAAATTCCCTACAACTATTGTATGAAAATTGTTCCCGAATTCCCAATAGTTTTCACACATGATTTTAGGAGATCCTAATTGTAGCAGTATGATATATAACGTGCGCATGCGCAGCTTATGTCATTACCAACATTGAAATATTAATTCACCATCAGCTCGCTATTTTTAATGTGTTCCATAAATTATTGTAATGCTTAGTATTTTGTAATTAAAATAATAATAATAAATAACATATTCTCTACGGTCGAGCCGCGAAAGTCCTGGGGTGACACAGCCGATTTTTTTTTATAAGTAATTAAACATCTCGCTAACTTGATATCAAGTTAGCGACACAACTGTGTAAATATTGAAGATATCAAAAAAATAAAAGCTGGAGAATTTGCCGCTTTTTTTCCGCTAAAGAGTTATGGAAACAAAAAAATTGTCACCTGTTTTTTATAAACAATTTCCAGGATTTTTATATACCAACTTCGAATTTAAGAAAACAAAAAAATTTACTTAATGCGCCTTTAAATTTAATTTTTAAAAAAATCTATTTTCAGAAACAATGAAAATGACTGAAGGTTGATGGTGCTAGATTTTTAAGTTTCCATCTGTTTTTTGAGTAAAAAATTAAAATTGAAAATATTAAAAAGCAATCAACTTTGCATGATTTATTTCCGACTTCTTAGATTTTTTATTTTTTTTGTCTTTGCCTTTTCTTTATAAATAAAGAGGAAAATGCGCAAAAAAGCGGCAAATTCTCCAGCTATTAGTTTTTTGATATTGCCATTATTTACGCAATAGTCTTGCTAATTTAATATCAAGTTAGCAAGATGTTTAATTTTTAATAAAAAAAAGAGCGGCAAATTTTTTTTCCACGGGCTAATTTACGGCAAAAAAAGCGGCAAATTCTTTAGCTGTTAGTTTTTTGATATCGTCATTATTTACGGAGTTGTCTTGCTAACTTGATATCAAGTTAGCAAGATGTTTAATTTTTAATAAAAAAAGAGCGGCAAATTTTTTTTCCCACAGCTAATTAACGGCAAATTCTCCAGCTTTTAGTTTTTTGGTATCGTCATTGTTTACGCAGTTGTCTTGCTAACTTGATATCAAGTTAGCAAGACATTGAATTTTTGGTAAAAAAAAGAGCGGCAAAATTTTTTTTCCATAACTAATTTACGGAAAAAAAGCCGCAAATTTCTGATAAGATGCCATTGTAATTTTCCGAAGTTGCCTTGCTAAGTTGATAGACGTCCTCCTCTGGGGTTTGCTGCATTAATTGTTTATATGCCAGATTCTATTATATGCTCCCCTCTAACGTTCTCTCCGTCTATTTTATTGATTAGGTATTTATTTTACATTTCTCAACTAATTATTGACTTGAAAAAAAATGTCACATTGAAATCTTGTAGCTGTTTTACTTTTTAATACTATTATACTAACAAATCATCATCATAATCATCATAGAAAAAACAACATAATATATTTTTGATTTGTCAACTATGTACCTTACGAAAATTTCACATAAAAAATGAAATTGATATAGATCACAGTACGTTGTTGAAATCAATGCCAATCAAATTACAATATTTCACGCATACGATTACGCAAACATTCTTTTCAAGGTAAAATAATACATAATATTGTTTAAGTTGATAAATGAGAATGTGCAATGTGAGTAGGCATTTAAGTGTTCAACAAGTGAGGTTGTCTTACTTTCTTTTTTTTTGTCGTTATAATAGCTGCTTATCTGGTTGTAATACAAACAAATACTTTTTACTAAAGTAGATTTGGAAATTTTTTCACTTTCAATGGTTTACCCAAAAAAAAACTTTCTATTGTAAATGGTTTTAGTGATAATCTTTTATAAATTTCTTCAAAGATCCCCCTTTTAATATTTGATTATTTGATATCAAAAAATATGTGATATTTGTTTTTTCTTTTTTATTTTTTTACTATATTGGAGATTTCTCGTTAAATAAGTAAATAAAAATGAAGTATAGGAAATGTATATTCAATAAACCAGCTCAATAATATTTCAAGAGAAAGTGTGAAATGTTGTGTATGTAAAATTTTGGATTTATTTAATTATTCTGTTTACAATTCAATATTAGTAGTTGTGTTCCTTATTATATCGTCTACTTCCTTTTAATCATGAGCATATGTTGTAATAGAATCTTGGTAAATGATAAGAGCGCTAAGTTTAAAAGTGGTCTCTCCAAAATGATGAAAACTTCGAAAATTGAGTTTTTATTTGCAATTGCAAGAGAGTCAAAATATTTCATTCAAAAACAACTTCAGTATTTATTGTATGTTAAGATATCGGTCGACAACGATGAATCGGTGGAGATTGCACGAGTTTTCTGAAAGTGGTTGTTACTTGAAGATGAGAATAATAATATATTCCTGATATTTTATAAAATCTAATAAATTAAAACTTAAAATTAAAAATAAGTAAGAAAATAAAATTAAACTCGGCCTAACTTCATAACAAATGGTTTGAGCCACCGAACGTAATCTTCCTAGTAAAGAATAATTAGAATTAGAATAGTATATACCCTTAATCTAGACACTCTTAAAAACAATGTAAAGAAAAAAAAATGAAATATTTACTGTTATATAAGGCATAGTTAATCATAGAAATAAAGCCAAAAATAAATGTATTAAAGGACATATATAATATAACTTAAAGTGAGATATTAAAGGATAAATTTGCTCTTTCCCTAATAATTTAATAATATCCCTAAAAGTTGAATTAATCTAATAAAACCTACTTTATTAGGGCCTTTACGAATTTGGATATACTCTAAAACCTTTCGTTCTAACAAAGTCAAAAAAGCAATTCTAACCAAAATACAAATTACTAAAATAAAAGATGAAAAAAAAATATATTATAAAGATTCTAAATAATAAAAAACATTATAATAGACAATTGTGAGTGCATTCTATAAACGAAAAAAAGGACTGCTGAAAAAACTTTTCTGCAAAAAATACGGACAGATGAAAAAAAATATAAGAATTTTACGCGAATGAGCTCTGCTTCATTTGATTATTTATGGGCACTAATATCTGACAGAATTGGGCAAAAAAGGCCAAATTGGAGACCAAGTATAATACAAGAAGAGAGGTTATTAACTACACTGAAAAAAGTCTGTAAATATTCTCAATTTATTATGTAAACTTCACCAAATACATTAGGGATATATATAAAATATAAAATACACATCTGATAATGTAAATACTATTTACATGGTAAACTTACAAACACCTCAAAAAGACGTAACAGAATTTAATGTTTGTTTTACAATGTAAAATAATTTTTACACATAATAAAATATTTAAACTTCCATAATATAATTGATATATTTCCACAATTTATTAAGCTTTTTTACACGATGTTCACACAATAAATAATGTAAAATTACATGATATATCAAGTAAACTTACATAGTATATTAAGTTGATTTACATAATATATTAATAAGAACTACTTAATTTGTTGTTTTAATTCACATAACAAGTGATCTAAATGAATACATATTAAATACTGTAATTTTGAAAATTACATAATTTAGCGTTGGTTACAAAATTGCCAACGTTACGTTCTGTAAATTTACAGAACTCTTTTTGCAGTGTACACTCAGGTTATTTCAATGGTTTTCAAATTATTGAACCCATCATTATGAAGTTTGTAAACTCTCTATTTCTTAGGCCTGATACTGCTGATATGTTTTTTGCAGTAATGAACTAATAGCTATTCGTAGAAGTAGGAGATGGAAGTGGTGTTAATGTAACAGACGCAGTTCTGACATGTACATCTTCCTCTTCGTTCATAAACCTGTTTACTGATAGCATAACTTCTGTCTTGAATTGCCGACGTCTTTTGCTTGATAATTTTTCCATCTCAGGTATTAAAATTTGACTCGTTGCTATTAACATCTTCCTCGTTTTGCCTCGTCTTAGATTTCAAAAAACAACCATTGGTCCAGCTACTAAATCCGCAGCACTTTCTTTACGATTAGGTGTCTTAGACGTTTCTTTGACTTCTTCAGTGGATTTAGATTGGGCGTGATGAAATCGTGCAAAAATATCAACAATTTGTTTTTGCTAAAAATGACTTAAAATGTAACGAAACGTGGAGAAAATTGATTTTCCGCGAAAAAAAATAGTCTTGTCTGTGTGGATGTCTGTGCATACGATAACTCGAGACCAATACGGCCGATCCGGAAAATTCTTTCGGCCATCGGGTTTTATTCAAAAAATCAGAAAATGAGCTATTCCGAGTCCGAGGATCCTGGACCCACCATACAAAGTGAAACTTCTATTTGAGATATATCGATAAGAAAGGCACATTTGTCGATACTG
Source organism: Neocrepidodera transversa (assembly GCA_963243735.1). Lineage (NCBI taxonomy): Eukaryota > Metazoa > Arthropoda > Insecta > Coleoptera > Chrysomelidae > Neocrepidodera > Neocrepidodera transversa. The sequence goes on along the minus strand of OY725337.1, from coordinate 17,676,168 downwards.
ATTTCTTTTAAAGTGTTGTGTCAAAACGCGTCGATTGATATCCATATCGCATGGGGCTCGTTGAAAAAAAATTGAAAAATTAAAAAAAAAATGATTGGAAAAATTCGCATTTTTTGGAAACGGACTTTCTTTCTTTCGCTGACCGAAACGGGCCTTAGTCTTGAAAAATCGCGCAGAGATTATTCCTTGTACTAGTTTAATTAATTGGTTGTGAGTTTTAACTTTTAGCAGCTAATAACCATATACTTAACCCATTAGAGCAAGTAAAGCACGCCTTTCTGTCGGCTAAGGAATTTTTCGATACCATAAAGAGTGTTTTTATTCACTGGCGCTGCCAGGAACAAGCGGTCTTAATACTATAATCGGAAGGTACCGTTTCCATATTTATTTTTTTTTATTTTTGCAAAAAAATTGATCATGTTTAGAAAGATCTTCATAGATGTCATTTTTTTTTATTTAATTTGTTTTGATCCTTTATCCCCTCTCAAACTTTAGTTACGCTTCAATTTTAGTAGATCGTTGTGACTTGAGATATTTAATTTGGCTTTGGTTTATTAAAAATGTCTTCTTTTTCTATTAATTTTTAAATTATTTATAACAGAAGCGTACATTGTATAAAATAACTTCTGAAATGGTCACGCTACAGTTTTTTTATGGTTATTTAATTAAAACAACGTACACGATCTGTATTAAAAACATTATTTAAATCCTTTTTTGACAATAATAATTAGAAAAATTCGTGCTTGCACATTTCCTTTTATACAATTTTAATTCATTGGTTTGAGCTTCGAGTAAAAGTAGCTCCTATATTATACATCTAACAGAAAAGTGACAGAAGTGCAATTTTTACATTTGCACAAGTTCGAAACATTTTTTATTTTTCTGTATTAGTTGATGTACCAGTTAACTTATTTATAATTATTACATCTACAAATTTTTTCAAACAATTGCTATAAAGAAAAATGAGTAAAAAACAAAAATTAAAACACTTCTCCTGAAAACTTTTGATTTTTGTCACTTTCCTATTGGAGGTACGATATGTAAAATTAATCAAAAATGATATGGGCTTCCGAAGTATAAAAAAAATAAAAAACTTTAAAAAACAGGTTTCTTCCAATTAGTTATTATTATGTAGTTACTTATACCTAACACTTTTTTGAATAAACTATATTATTATTATTTGATGACATTTCTGTCACTGAACAGATAAAAATTAGTTGTAACTAACATAATTCCGTTTTGATTTTTATTTGAAAAAATATAGATTATACACAAGTTATCAATTTTTATTACTAGAACTAAGAGGTGACAGATTCGATAATCATTTCCTCATATCGCTAGTAAAAAAATAGTTTACCTTGCTACTATTACACATTCTTATAATTTTTTACAGATAGTTTGGTTATTTATTTGTATAAAAAACACTTCATCTTGAACTTTGGGTTAGGTGCCACCCACTTTTTTTATAAATAATTTATAATAGGCGCGGGAATAGTCGACGCTTTTGTTCCAAATTTGGTATATATTTTTTTGTTTTACTTTAACTTCTAGATTATTTGTTGTCTCTCAATGATTAACCAAATTTAAACGCGGACATTCTCTTGTGGCTTTTTAGCGCCCGTTTCCATAATGGGTTGGGCCGACCCTGATAAAAGGTTATTGTTTATATCACAATACGTTGTTGAAATGTGAATTGATGAAAACAATAATATGAAAATATCAAATCAGATAAGTCATTGTATTCGGATATTTTAAATATACATCTCTTGGGTAAAAAAAAGTAAAGATTTGTGAAATAATAACGACGCGTGCTGGCTGCAAAAATCTTTTCAACAATGGTTTACCTTGATGGAATTTCGAAATGGATTTTACGGTATTTAAGAAATACTTTAGGCAAATTAAATATTGCAAATAAGTTCGATTTTAAAGGACTACACGTGAAACTGGATTTAGTACAAAGACATTATTTATGACATACTTTTTCTGTACAAATATTAAATAACTAAATTATGATAAAAATATTTGTAAATCGGATGAGGTGTTTGCAAAATTAATTTTTAATGTAAAATATGCTATTTTCATCTTTTTAAATATGTGTTTCTTCCGACAGTTTTTAGAAGATACCGCAAATCGAAAAAAGTCTTTTTTCTGGAAACTGAAAGAACATTTTTTCCGGATTCCGTAAATACAAATGTACTTTTCCTAGAACACACGAATTACCACATGAAGCTTTAAGAGACGCCAATATCATGTTATCTTGTCTGAAATGGTTTTTGGACCTGCGCTCCCTTAATATTAAAGATAGGAAACTGCTGTTTTCACAAATCGACTCCGTATTTAATTTTTTAGAGCGCGTCTGTGGTAATTTTTTTTAAATATTTTTAGTAAAAATGATACAACTATCAACTTTTTTCTTTGGATAAATTGTTGATCTTTTGTACCTCTCAGACAGTTTTTGTAACATAAGCCAGTAGAACTAGGGTCTCGTTAGTTGAGAAAAAAATAAGTCTCGTTCAGTCTCGGTCTCGTCTCGCAACCGTTTGTCTCGTCTCGTCTCGTCAAATCTCGTTATTGCTAGAACTTAGTTCTAAGATATTATTTCCATGATATTTAAATACCTTTTTACATAAACTACTTTTTTAGCACCACTTTGAGATTTATTAAAAAAATCCCATACGTGTGATTTAACTGCACCAGGTTTCATTATGGAAGAAAACGTAGAAAAAGTTCGAACCAAAAGAGAAAAATCGAAAAATGTTTTTTTATAATCAAAAAATAAAAAATAATTATTAATAACACTATTAATAACTTTAAAATTTATACTTAAAAGTTGTCGTTACCAAAAACTCCGGAAAGCCGAAAACTGAAATCCGAATCCAAGTAAAAATTAAGCTCTACTAAATTAAATAATATTACCATTAACTGCCGCATAGTAGCATCTCAAAAAAATTTTCATTAATTTATTTTGTAACAACTTTTATTTGTGCATCGTAGGATGCACTTCGATGTGTACATTTAAATAGTGTATCCTCCAGATTTTAGTGTTTAATTAATGTTAATGCTTAAAGTTTTCAACTAGTTTTTAATTTTATATAATTTTTTTATTATATTTTACAATGTGATTTGTGATTTCATACCATCATAATGAATTTTTTCTTCATTCTTACTGCCTGATGATAGCCATCGTTATGGCCGAAACATGTCGCCCCCAGTTTAACTGGTAAATAAATGTATGTGGTATGACTTTGAGTTTTATTATTCGGATAATCTTTTGTTTTTGGATAATCTCTTGTTTTTTTTAAAAAATAAATCATGATACCGTGTCATAAGGAATAAAATAGATTTTCTTTTTTGTAAATCCATTTGTTTTGCATATGTTTTAAAGTTTATGGATTTGTAGGTTCTATAAGTAGGTAGAAAAATAAAACTATAAGATCTTCTCAAGTTGATTTCGTATCGTAATTTTTAGAATAAGATCCACTTATTTTTTCAGTAAACATAACATTCTAAGTCATGTACCACAATATAATTAAACAGTACTTTAGGAGGCAACTGGTTTCGACTTATGAGCCATCATCAAGTCTAGAAACAAATTAGCCGGTTTGGAAGAAAACAATTTTTATACAATACAATCGAAAAATTTTTAACTTACTATATTTAGTATTCAACAAGAATTATAATTAAACATTTACATAATATTTAAGAGGGGGTTGGGGATTGGGAGAGTAGGTACATGAAAATTGACGAACGAAAAATTTTAAACTAAACTAATGTTGCTGTCTCAAAGATAGGTTCTCTGAGGTATGAAAACCATAGTGGAAAAAACTTTGATTTTTCATTCACGAAGGGCACTTGCATCGTGCAACGTGAACATTAACGGAGAATTGAAAGTATCCATAAGGAATGAAAATATTATTCTTCCAGCTGCAAGAAGACCGGAAAAAAATTCTGAAAAAGTAAGAACTAGGCCAGAAACGAGACTCTCGGGTCTCGCCGTATGTGGTTTCGGTCTCGGTTTTACGAGACGAGACGAGAAATATATCGTTCTCGTGTGAAGCCCTAAGTAGAACATTTTCTGAAACACTGTATATTTTTTCTCTGATTTTTCCGGTAATAATTTAGAAACAGCACGTTGGGTCGTCTTCAGCAATTCGGGTGGAGTACAAATATCATTGTCGGAACTTTCAAAATTTTTATTCAAATTGTATCCCAAATATAAACACTGTCAATTACAATTTAATTTACTTGGACCTGCGCTTAGATGTTTATGTCAAATTTAGTTACGACACTGTCATTCGCAATCGCAAGTTCTTATTGGAGATATAATGTAAGGTATGTGTTCTGATTGGTCAATTTTATTCTTCAATAAGTGGAAGAATGTACATCATTTTTCAATAAGAAATATAGTAGGAATAAACAGATCAGATAGTCGTGGAGAAAATATATTACTTATGAGAACAATAATTTATTTTGTGCTTTGCTATTCCTTGAAGAAAGTAGACGTACTTAATCCCAAAAACGAAGTTTTTTGACAATGGTAGCCAACTAGTGTGCTTCGTTGAAATTAGAGTAAATAGGTTTGTTCCAACAAGAATCCAAAACCGTACATGACTGCCTGACTCATGCGCAGTTTCAATTAGAGCTTTCCAACAAACTCTGAACCAAATGATTGTAATTCCGGTGTTCCAAGAAATAATTTGATGAATTTCGGAATGTTATCAAACCGTCAAAATAGTTCGTAAACATTTCTCGGATTAACAGTTCGAGTTGCGCAGATCCGCAGATGAAGATTGTTTACATTTTTTTTTGGTTTTGAGATCCTGATCGCCATTGACTTTTTATTTTATAATTTGTATACGATTAATGACTTTTTATCGAACGATTCTTCCGAATATGATGAATTATCTGTAAATGAAGATGAATTAGAAGTTTTGTTGGCCCAGCATCCACGAAAAAAAATGAAAATAATTGATAAGTTTCAACCAAATTGGCAAAGGATCTTTGGAGATATTAATAAAAAACCTATTTTTTAAACTTTGACACTCTGTATCTTGAAAACCAGACTTTTTAGGACATATTTTTATGAACTTTTCTTACGGAATACGCCCTTAGAATTACAGCCTATCATTAAGTAACATACTATATAACAATTTATTACCTTCTAAATTATTCATAATGAGGAAACAAATCTGCATAAATTTTTTGGGTTGTTTGTTTTGGTTTGTTTCTAACTCCGATATTTGACTCAGTCAGAAAACGATACCCAAATAGTGTAGTGGTCACCTCAATAATTCAATCCGAAATTAATATCACATTAGTTATGGATTTCTTTTTTTTGGAACAAACCTCATGTTTGGTACTCTCCTAGTTTATTATCATTTAATCCTAAGATACTCGAAATTGTTATTTGTCACTTGGCACATAGTTTGTTATAAATAATAATAACTAGTGCTGAACGAATTATGAATATTAGTATTAATAACTGTTGAAAGAATACTGGGCTGCGAACGTGTTAAAATAAATTCCAGGATTTCGAAGGACCAAACTTCTTGGGTAGAAGTTAAACCAATATGAATGTTAAAATAAAAATAATGTTTGAAATTGGAATATAATTTTTATTCCATTTTTAAAAGTATGAGAATGAACAGAAAAATCATAAAGCTGCACATTAAGTTAAAATATGAAACCGAAACTTTTTTGCTCTATTAAATGCATGACTGAATTGATTCACTGTCTGGATGCGAGAGGTAGTGTGTGCTCTGAATTTTACCGGAGAGGAGGGTTGGTGTTTTTTTATTGGTTGGAGACATGTGACGTGGTATTTAAATAGCCTTGAATTAAGAAACATATATATTTTTCGTCTCTTATAATAATGGGATAATAAAAGAGAAAGATAAGCTTGCATAGCAACAGTCGCTTATGTATTTTATTTTTGTTAACTCTATTTTGCAAGTAGACAGAAAAAAGTCTGAGAGAAAGACGGAATAATATTGTATTGATTTTAAATCTATTTTTAGATTATAAAATATTAAAATATACAATAATAGACATTAGTATGAACTGAAAGATTAATATTATTAATTTTAAAATAAATATGAATTAGTTTGTATTTTCTGGATAATATTCCAGTGAAATTTATCGAATTACCAAATATACTTCGTTCATTCAGTTTTTGAATATTTAGATCATATTTTGTATTCCAATAAACAAAAATATTATATTATAGAAAACCTCTATATTTTTTCTAATATTTATAAAAATGTTTTTAATTAACACCTTGATTAAAAAATTTCCACATATAACGAAAATATAGATTGGTTAATTTTTGTGTTAAGTAACAGACTATTTAATAAATATTATTATTTAGCTATTTCTCAGCAATTACAAATTGGCTAAAACATCATTTTTTTAATTAACAATAATTACGAGATCATCCTACCAGTAAAAGCAGTTTCATTATTTAACACTTGTTAATTTTCGTTCCATAATGTTATCACCTTTATTGTTATAATCACTAATTATATCAATGTCAACATATTTAATTGCCATAAGTAGTTAAATTTATTTGTTATTTTTAAAGTGAAATGATTAAATGATGAGAAAAACTAGAAAAAAATTCAAGAAAAAAATTGAATAATCGAAAGAAAATGAAAGAAATCAAAAAGATCAAAAATAATTTTAACAAAATCGAAAAAAATCGGAAAAAGAGAAAAAAATTGCAAAAAAAATTTATTTTCAACTATAATTTTACATGTTTGTGTACCACACCAATTTTCTATCCCTCTGTCTGTATTTTTTTTTTTAACATACGAACTTATTTTTCCAAATACTTTATCTTTTAACAGGTAAAGTGCCAGACTGTTTGCCTTAATCAATATGGGCAACACAGTAAATAAATCAAAACGGGGAATACCGTCTAATTCAACACCCTGTACTATGTCTCCTATCATATTTTTAAGAAATGGGAAATTAGACCCATTCGTGAAATTCAGACGGACAATTTTAACCATTTTCCTGAATTTGATGTAAATAAGGAAGTCACCAGGTATAAGAATAAAGGCTGCAAAGGCTAGAAACCGTTTTATTTAATGTTTTTCTAAATCCTAATCTTTTGCAAATTACTGTTACTGTCGGTACCACATGTAGATATCTATGTACAAAATATTTTTTTTTAATACTGGGAATAAAATTTTGTTTCTTGTTTTATACCTTTCAAAAAAATTTTTTACAAAAATACAAAAATCAGGTCTCAAATGGAAATAGGCCAAAGCATCTCAATATTTAAGAAAAATGCGATATCTCCGATTTAAACGAAAATCAGAACAAAAGTAGTAAAAAGGACGTAGATATGGAAAAATTGGACATTTCTTGTTTCTCTATTACTAGCTATAAAAATAAAATGTTGAATCCAAAATTGTAATTGTAATTTATTTTTACGAATGCAGAATTTTTTGGAATGTTTTTAAAGTATGAAAAAAGATAAAAAGAAACAGGTAGAGCTCTGAAATTCTAATTATCATCCTCTACGCATATCTCTAAGTACGTCAAAATAAAAAAAAAAAAAAATTGTCTCAAAAAATCGGAATGCTAAAGACTCTCAAATATTCACAAAATACGTAGATTTGATTAGTTTTTCCTATGATTTTACTTTCCGGGCCCATCAAAGGGAAATTATAGTGAATGAGCGAAAAAAAATTCGAGATATCGATGGAAATATCTAAGATCCCCAAGAAGATTAAGAGCATATTCAGAGTCTGTGTGTCTGTCTGTGTAACTGTCTGTGTGTAATCTTCCAGAATAGCTGCCAAATCGGTTGACCAGTTAAGTTAAAATTTATTATGAAGGGTTTATTGTGTGTCTCCAATGCGACCATTAGTTTTTGGTTTACATTGGTGCAGTAGAAGGTCCTTAAGTACGACATTGATTAAATACACGTGTAAGAATTTTAATAAGAATGAGAAAGATTTTTTTTATCATTTCTTCATATCAAAACAATTGTCACCAATTGAAATAAATCACAAAGTCGTGTACTACAGATTGGTGTTAAATTGTAAAATTTTTGATACCCCCTTGTTAACCTTAATCCAGACGGTTATTTTAATAACCATCCCTGATGATGGTTGTTTAACCGAAACTAGTTGCATAAATTTAATAACTTTTAATACAAGCTGTGGTGGTACTGGACTTTGTATTTTATTTTAATTGTAGAAAATTCTGGACCTCATTCGAGATATGGATAACCTTTTGGATTTAATATACTGTCAGATACGTCAGGAAAAAATTTCGTCAAAAAGTAGAAAATTATTAAAGGCTTATAATCTGTAAATGAAACTCAATCATGTACCACAATATAATTACTGAGGCCCAAATGCGCCACCACCGTTTTAGCGTTTCTATAATTTTTATTAAATCATTGGTAGTTTTTTATTTTTTGCTAATTTTACTAATTTTATGTTATGGTATTTTTCTGTCAGTTTTTATCAAATTTTTAGGTATAATTTTTAATTTTTATCAAATTATTAGCAATTTTTTTTTAATCATTAGCAGCAATTATTCTTATTTTTAAACTATTGTTTTTTTTTTTATTTTCATTTTTATACATTATATAGTTATTCCATCAACAAATCTTTATATTATTTTGACTATGAATTTACTCAATTTTTAGGTATAGTTTTTAACTTTGATTAAATTATTACTAATTATTCATATTTTTATTAAACTATTCGTAGTTTTTTAATTTTACTGAGCCCCAAAAGCCTCAGTATTAGTTTCGTGATGACGAAAAAATTTCTTACCCCCACTTTTCTCGACATTTCCTAGCTCCCTGAGTTCGAAAATTCAAAAAAAAATCCTGTCCGGACGTCTGGATGTCTGTCTGTCTATCTGTCTGTAAATCCTGTACCTTTTAAACAAAAGAACCCTATAGAATTTGAGCAGGATCGGACCTGCCCTTCCGGTACTCGCCATACAAATTAAAGTGGTTTGTATGGGAAAACTTTTTTCCATTTCAAATTTTTAGAATTTTTCCACTTCATATCATGTATAATATTCCCCTAAGGTCGATGGGCCTAAGTCCCGAAATGGTGCACCACCGTTTGAGCGTCTCTAGAATTTAATTTTCAAAACTGTAATTGTAGGCAACTAGTTTCAGCTAAAAAGGTATCTTCAGGCTTAGAATATAATACATAGTTCGATAGGAATAAAAAATTACAATTTTGAATATAACTTACAAAAAATTCTATGGTTAATTATTAAAAATAATAGTGCTTAATTAGTACTTTTTAATATTTAATGGAAACATATTATTTTTATTAAATTATGTTCAAATTTATAATTTTTTATTCCTATCGAACTATGCCTGAAGATGGCTTTTTAGCCGAAACTATTTGCCTCCAACCTCAGTTTTGAAAATTAAATTGTATTGTGGTACATGATTTTGAACACTTGACCAAATTTGAGATATGGATAACCTATTGGATTTATTATAGACTTGTTTAATTTTTAACTAAAACTTAATAATTTAAAAAATGTAATGTAATTGTAAAATGTAAAAATGTACTAACCTTATATTTATTTTTATTTTAAATATTAAAATCATTCCTAATTAATATCTGAAAATCACTTTTTTTTATTTAATAGTATTCAATCAAAAATAATCCCATAATATCGCTGTAAAAAAGTAATGAATAAAATATTATGGTTATTATAACCTGGCGATAAAAATAAAAAAATTTACTTCCGGACAAACTGTATCAACCACATAATTATTTATATTTTGTCAATTGATTAAAAAAATAATTAAAAATATTTATTGCTTTATTACAAAAATTTCTATTATCCTAAAAACATTAAATTTTAAGTGTAAAAATTTTTCTAAAGACCTTTAGGCAGCCAAAGTGTTAATTGATGAGCACTTAAACATGAGCGTAGAACCACACTTTGTCGTGATTCGCTAGGGTACATTTTTACGCTCTTTAATTTAATAAAATAATTGATCATTTTTTAGAAAATTTTTGTTTTCCATATTACATTTTTTACTTAAAACTGTCTAGCAGCCAATGTGTTAATAAAAAAAAACTTATAACACAACAGATATTAGATCACTGTTTAATCAAACAATTGATAAAAAATAATAAATTACCTCCAAAAACCAAAACCAAAAAAACACTTATACAACATAAAACCATAAAATCACAATACACACAAATATATCACGGTGCGACTCTAAAACCGCGGTAGTACCGGTCCGCTAAGTACCAAAAAACTGTATCAACAGCGGTGAACGTCAACTTAGTTATTCCTTATCATTGATACCGGTGGATGGTGGCATGTCTTCGGCTATCGTGTTACCCAAACTGTACTTTCCCTATACACCCTACTACTCGTTTTGTCCTCGACAAGCCTCCTAGAAGAGTACCAAGCCCGCCGCTGCTACGGGCGGAGCTCGTGTGTTACGTGATCTTGACACCACCTCGAAAATTGGAGAAGTCAAATAAATCCGGTTGAATGATATTTAAAGGAAAGTTCATATCATAAAATATATTAATCCTAAAACCTAATATAATAGAATAGTTTATAAATTATATTCATTTACATGCATAAAAATTGATAAAAAAAATCATACCATGCTTTTTAAGTGGTAAAACATTCCATGTTTTTTAAGTTGTAAAAAAAGACATGTAATGCTTCTTATCTCTATCTCTATCAATTTGCAGTATTTATATAAATTAATACCAATCAACATTTTTATAATAATTATGCTGTATGTTCAGTAAGTCGCAGAAAACTAAAATTCATCGTATATTATTTTAATAACGATTATTCAGGAAGCAAAAAATGAAACAAAAAATAAATACGATTATCTATCAAAATAAAAACATAGTTATTTATCTATCAAGGACAGTATGTAGATGTTTATATGCGAGGGCGACAGGTATATAATAAACCCAGAAGTAATAACATTAAGTAATGCCCGAGGTGGATAAAAGATTTTTTGTCTTACTAGTTCATTATTAAATTTTGATATAAACAAAGAGATCCCACTGAAAACCTTTTTTTTAGCTGAATCGGGCGTGGGAAGTCCCACTTGCACTATTGTACCCCGCCAGTTTTCACATCAGACCAGTACTCTTGACAATGTCAAGAATAATTCTGATCTTAGCTTTCACTATCTCTTTGGGTTGAGGATACTGTACCCCAAAGTGCCATTCCCTTTCCCTGTTCAGGTCCAGGCAATAGCATAATAGATGAGGAGGAGTTTCGTCCTCTTCCTCACATTTCCTACATAGGGAATCTTATGAGGTTCAGGTGTCTTCTGAGCCCACAATGTCCTGTCAGGATACCTAGTGCAATTTTTTAGGCATAACAGCAGATTGTCTCTGCTTTTGGGTGGACCTTCTATAAGTTCTTTGGACTCTCTTAGTCCCGGAAGTTCGATTAAGTATTCCCTGTGTTAGTCCCTTAATTGTTTTTCCAGCATACCCTTTACATGTTGGTAGGAAGTACCACATGTGCGCTTCGGTTCAATTAATGGTTTTTCGGCTCCTTTACCAGTCAGACGGTTTGCCTCTTCATTTCCATCTATAAGCTCATGTTCAGGCTCCCAGAGTTATCTTGTTGTGTTCTGCCAGGGCATGGAGGTTTTTATGTCAGCCTAATACTGGTTTGTATTGCTTTAAGGGATGTTTGACTATTTGTGAGTACACAGATTCTCTTATTTCTAAGATCCTCCCAAGTTCTCCCTGAATTCATATGATAGAATCCAGCACCTGTGCTGTCTTCTTTTTTTCAACCGTCCGTATACCAGATTGATTGATTGTTCTGAGTCCTGACCTTATTATTTCTATCCCTCTCAGGTATGTTTACCCTGAAAGTTCTCATTCCGTGCCGTTTATACCCAGCCTGTACGTTGCTGCCAGTGAGTCTTTTTCCACTACTAGATGTAGCGGAGGAACCCCATCAGAACTTCCATGGCTGCAGTTGGCAATATTCTAAACTCCCCTGTAATCAGAAGACATACTACTCTCTGTAGCTTTCCTAGCTGCCTAGCGGCGTTCGTGCTGTTTGCTTTGTGCCACCATATTACGGAGGCAGGTCTCACAACTCTGGTATAGAGCCAATGCAGCATTCCCTGGTTGTGTCTCCACTTAGACCCCACCATCTTCTTGCAGGCCCAACATATGTTGATATGATCAGCAAGTTTGCATTCTTAGCTTGTTTTGACACCTATAAAGGTTAGACGTGTTTTGGTGTGCTTGGCGATTTTTTGAAGATCAAAGAATCTGTAGTAAAATTTGGGTGAAAATAAAATTAAGTGCCTCAACGTACTTTAAATGTTAACTGTGGCATTTGTCGAGACTACTTTAAGCAAAAAAAATGTTTATAACTTGTCATAGAAGGTTGAGAAGATGTTAAATGACGATGCCCACTCTAGACGCTGAAGCACGTCAACAACCCTTGAAGCAGTGAAGCAGTTATGGAGAATCGTCGAGTCACTATTAGAGAAGTTGCTGAGGATGTCGGCATATAGATTGGCTTATTGGAAACGAGATTTAATCCGAAATTGGTAAATTTGGACCAAAAAAACCGTCGCATGAGTATCGCTGAGGAGGTGTTGAATTGCGTCATCGACGATCCAGATTTTCTGAAAATGGTCATAACTGGTGACGAAAGCTCAATCATCCCAAATGAACTGGCCAAAAGACCCAAGTCCAAAAAAGCACGCCAAGTTCGGTCAAATGTAAAAATTTTGTTTACTGTTTTCTTCTATTATAATGGTGTGGTGCATTGTGAGTTCTTGTCACAAGCTCGTACGGTCAAAAAGGGATGATAGATAGTCAGGACATTTATATTAGGATGATGGGTACCAACCGGACTAGTCACTTAATAGGATAAAATTCTCTATAAAAGCGACTAAGCAACAAACTTTTATTTTAAAAACTCTTACATGTACTCAAATGCTTTACCTATCAGTATTGCCAGCTTTTTACAACAACAAACTTAAACTAAAACTAAAACAACACAAAACTTATTAAATATTGTAGTCTTTCATCCAGACAGGGTTCTGCCACTTCTGCTTTGTCTTTCGAACACTTCTGGAACACTACTTTTTACTTCCACCACTTTCTCACTACTCCTGTTTAGGTCACTCTTATTTTCTATGTCTAAATCTAGTTCTACATTTGTTAATTTTAATTCAGGTTCATGGAAAATTTTCTTAAAAACTTACTATTACGTCGTAATACTGAACCTTGTAACATTATATGATCTTGGTTCATTACATTTTTCAATAACCTTTCTAGATACTCAAACTTTATTTTTCTGAACAACAATATTTTCATATAAGTCAACATTAGGTCTAACTCTGGCTGTTTGATCATAATATCGTTTTTGTTTTAATTGTTTTGACTCAAAATCAAGCTTTGTAACTTTACACAATTTTGGAACTAAATGAGTTTTGTGAACAGCTATAGTGGTTCTTATTAACCTATTAAATATTCGATTAAATAGTCAAAAACGTCTTTACTTTCTTTACTATTTTTTATCATATCTTTACAGACACCTACTGATCTTTCTGATAACCCGTTTGATTGAGAGTATCCACGTGTAGCAAATATTTCTTTAAGACGTTTAGTTATTTTAGAAATTGTTTTATTCTTTATTTGTTTTAGTTCAATCCACATCTGACACCATGTCTTGTTTACATTACATGTACTCAAAAGCTTTACCTATCGCCCAGATGTCAACTGGCTCTAAGGAACGGTGTTGCCAGCTTTTCTTGTTGATGGCATTTTGCCAATCTTTAATATGAATATGCCACACAAGTTAGTGCGGTAGATGATGGAACCCATCCGCCATCATAATGCCTTAGGGGGAAGCGGGCACTACGCAATTAAATCAAAAAAAGAGAGAGTAAGTTTTTGAAACTAAACACTCGGACCATTACCATATATGTTTCATCCTTATAGGAATCATCAGTGGTACTTTGTCAGAATGCATAGTTTCAAAAACCTACTCTCTATACCCCAAGTATTTCTATGTACTATAAAAATGATACATAGTCATGACATCTATCATACAGAGTTGCTTGTTCGTGATTTTTTGGCCGAAATAACAACATAATCTTGACTCAACCACCGTATTTACCGGACTTAGTCCATGCGACTATTTCCTGTTCCCAAAACTGAAAAAATCCATGAACGGGTGTTTTGTCACGATTGAGGACATCAAGACCGCATCGCTGGAAGAGCTCAAGACCATGCCAAGAAGCGCGTATCAGGAGTGCTTCGATAATTGGAAAAAGCGCTGGCATAAGTTTATTATATCTAAGAGGGATTAATTTGAAGGGACAAAATAGATATTGAGGAATAAATTAATATTTTTCGATGATATTAAAAAGACGTCTTTATTTGAACAAACCTCGTATGAACTGTCAGCTGTGCCTTGATCATAAAAGGGTTAGAAGCCGCTGTTTGCAGGGACAAATTCCGGTGTAGCCAGTTTGTTGTGACTTTTAAGTATAACCGTTAACCTTACATTTTTTGTTTTAATTAACTTGAATTTATGGACAATTTTGAAACCTGAAAGTTTTCTTATTCACTGTGACTATACACACATTAACCTGTGGATAATTTTAGACATTACCCACACGTGAAACGTGATTCACTTAAATAATGAGTTTGAACATATTTAAGTATGAGCTGTTGTAGCAGCGTGACATAGTGTTCGCTAATGTAGTAGTGGGCCCGGAGATCGAATCCCACATAGCCTTTTAATTTTTTTTAAACACAGGCTAGATTTAGATAGTCAAGATTTTTTAAATACACAGGCTAGATTCGTATAGTCAAGACTTCTTTTTAATAAAATAAATATTTTTGGTAACACCAGAATTCGGCCCTGTAGAGAGCGGCTTCTAAATGGTTTAAGAGATTCACCTGTTAGTAAGAAAATCAATTGTTATTATTTTCAGAGAAAGTGTAATTTAAAAACTTTTTAAGAATGGTCAAAGTTTGGGTTCGATTAGGGATACCAGAATATAAGTGATTTTTTATGCCTCGTTAAGGTAAGACCTATTTTAGTCAGTCTTTGAATTTCTATCGAGATACTAATAATTGTTAATAATTGTACTCATTTTGTAATTCAGTTTTTGTTTTCAACTTTATGAATATTTAACCCTCTTCAATAAATTTATTCAAAAAAGTCCAGAATTTTTTTGAACAATTATATTAATAATAATTAATAATCAGTCAAAAGGTGATACGTTTCCCGATCGAAGAAGAAGGTAGATAAAACTTTGTAAATATTATTCATAATGATATGGAACTTCACTGTTAGTAACGCAGATATAATTAATTATGCAATAATATTATTTTATCAGAACTCGCACGCACAGTTCGCTCGGTATAAAGTAAAGTTAATAGTAAAATAATAATAATAGGTAAAGAAGTATAGAAAGAGACGTTTTATTGCAAAACACATGAAACCTTTAAAACCAAATAAAAATACCAAATTAGGAAATGAACCATTGAAGCATTTTCAAATTGTGCAATCAGAATGGGATTAACTACAAAATAATTTAATTAAATATATAATTTAAACGAGTTAAAAAAGTAATCGCTAACAAGTTAGAATAATTGGTAGCCAAACAAAAACTGAGGAATGATGCATTGCCAAGTCGTATTTAATAGGAAATAAAATAAGTTAATTAGTTAATTATGATTGGATTAATTTGAAATAATGAGGGAAAATTAATCTGAAAAAATAAATTATTGACGGTGTCACATAGTGTGTGGTTTTTTTCTACGACTAAATAGATTATTTGTGAATTTTGTTTACAAACGATACAAAAATATATTTTTCCATTATGTTACGGTATTTTTTTATTGATATTGATATCATAATCATAAAATTAATTGGTGCCAGATTCTGTTAGAAATCAGTTTATTTTATAGTCATTTATGTGCCAAGAGCCCAGCCCATCTTTCAGAAGAATAAGAAACTCGTATATTAATATAGATAAGATTCTTCTTCTTGTTATATAAATACAACATTGCTGAGACTTCGGTGAACAGTGTTCCAAAATATAATTCTAAAATCGTGGCCATGAAAAGTCTTAAGCAAGTAGTACAAATAACAAAATTTTAATTTTAAATAACCAAAATCTATAATCAATTAACATTCAAACTAATGAAATATTACCAAACTCATATTTGTTACATTACACCAAAATATTAAATTTTGATAGGAAAAAATTTTTAGATCTACAATTTTTTTCTGTTAGAAAAAACCTAAATATCAAAAAGTAATTATCTTCTATATCAAATTTATCTTAAGAGGCCCCAATACCATATGTTATCTGGCCTGAAATCGTTTTTAGACTGGCGCTCCGTTAGTATTAAAGATAGGAAGCTGAAGTTTTCACCAATCAATACTGTAGTTAATTCATTAGAGCGCGTCTGTGGTACCTTTTTTTTAATTATTTAATAACTATAATCTTACTAGAAACCCACAAGAAATACTCCCAGATATTTCTACACAGTACTATCACATCTGCAAACCATTTGGACATTGGTCTAAACAAATAAACAGCACTAAGACGCATCAAACTGTCCTAAAAAACGTTTTGATAACTAAAATCTTACTAGAAATTCATAAGGGATACTCCCAGATATTTCTACATTGTACTATCACATCTTCAAACTATTTGGACACTGATCTAAACAACTAAACACCACTAAGACTCATCAAACTGTCCAAAAAACCTTTTGATAACTAAAATCTTACTGTAAATCCACAAGAAATACTGCCAGATATTTCCACATTGTACTATCACATCTTCAAACCATTTGGACATTGCTCTAAACAACTAAACACCACTAAGACTCATCAAACTGTAAAAAAAACCTTCTGATAACTATAACCTCACTAGAATTCCACAAGAAATACTCCCAGATATTTCTACATTGTACTATCACATCTTCAAACAATTTGGACATTGATCTAAACAACTTTAATACTACTAAGACTCATCAAACTGTACAAAAAACCTTTTAATAACTATATTCTTATTATAAATCCACAAGAAATACTCTCAGATATTTCTTATAAATCTGATAAATATTTTAAGTATATATACAAACTAGTCACTATTTTATAGTTATTTTTTAATGATTAGACAGTGCCAAATGCTAACCAGTAACTATTTTTTTAATTATTTAAAACAAAAAGACTGGAAATAGCCAAATGCAAACCAGTCACTACTTTTTAGTTAAAAAGAACTGGAGTGCACCACATGCAAACCAGTCAATATTTTTTAGTTATATCTTTTTAAAAGAACCAGCCTGCGCCAAAAGCAAACCAGTCACTATTTTTTAGTAATCTCTTTTAGAGAAACTATAAAATGCCAAATGCAAACCAATCACTTATTTTTAGGTATCAAAAGAAGGACTGGACTGCGTCAAATACAAACGAGTCACTACTTTTTAGTTAAAAAGAGGACTGGAGTACACCACATACAAACCAGTCACTATTTTTTAGTTATTTCTTTAAAAACAAACTGGGCTGCGCCAAATGCAAACCAGCCACTATTTTTTTAATTATTAAAAAAAGGACTGAAAAGAGCCAAATGCAAACCAGTCACTATGTTTTAGTAATTTTTTTTAGAGAACTATAAAATGCCAAACGCAAACCAATCACTTATTTTTAGGTATTAAAAAGAAGGACTGGACTGCGTCAAATGCAAACGAGTCACTACTTTTTCAATAAAAAAGAACTGGAGTGCTCCAAATGCAAACCAGTCACTATTTTTTTAATTTTTAAAAAAGGACTGGAAAGAGCCAAATGCAAACCAGTCACTATGTTTTAATAATTTTTTTTAGAGAACTATAAAAAGCCAAACGCAAACCAATCACTTATTTTTATTTATTAAAAAGAAGGACTGGACTGCGTCAAATGTAAACGAGTCAGTACTTTTTCAATAAAAAAGAACTGAAGTGCGCCAAATGCAAACCAGTCACTATTTTTTTAATTATTAAAAAAGGGACTGGAAAGAGCCAAATTCAAACCAGTCACTATGTTTTAATAATTTTTTTTAGGGAACTATAAAATGCCAAACGCAAACCAATCACTTATTTTTAAGTATTAGTCACTATTTTTTAGCAATTTTTTTTAGAGAACCAGAATATTTCAAATGCAAACCAATCACTAGTTTTTGGGTATTAAAAATGCTAAATTAATACTAGAAAATGTATTATAATAACTTTCATTTGGTAACAATAATAACATACTAGACTCAAATTTTGAATGTCTATGTCAGACAACCCTGTATAAAAAATTTATTAAGAAACAAGTAGGTGTGTTAAAAGACATTAAATATTTAAAGGTAGCTAATAAAAATCAGCCTTTATTTATAATTTTTATACACAAGAATGAACATTTAATTAAAAAATAATTGAGTGTATCACTATAATTTTGAATAGATTAGTATGAGAAATAATTTTGAAGAAATGATATACAAATCGTATATTATTGTAACAAAAAATTGTCTAAATATGTTTTACAAATTTTTATATAATTTAAAAAAATCAATAGTATTTAAGTATAGTGAACTAAGCAATTGGCTTCTATACCATTTTGTCCAATTATATTATTTAAATTTAATTGGATAGTTTGCTTTGTTTATATTTTATAAAAATGTATATACATATGTGACTAAATCCTTTCATTCGTGAAATAAACTATTTGTTACATTCCCTTTCATTAATATGATATTTGTTATATGGTAAGTAGGAAATTGAAAGGTGACACAGGTCAAGTTACGGTCACTTTCAACAGTTTTAATAATGAATAAATATTATATTTACAAATACGAATCAGAGCATAATAATAAAGAAATTAATACAAAGTATGCATTTTTAATATTCTTATATTTCTTATTAAATTAAAACTAATTATTATGAAACTTTATTGTTTTACACTGAATTTTACTTAAACAAAAATAATTTTAGTCTTTAATTAAAAATTTATTATATTTAAGGATAAGGACAAATTGCACCAGCTGTTAATTCGCATTCTTCCAAAGTCAAAAAATTATTTTTTGTAGCTTTGCAACCTCCATACACAACTTGCTCACAAGAACGAAGAGCCTGGTTCCAATGGAACCGGATCATATGGGCTTTGCAGGACCCTCCCGGCCGAGTATGAGGTGCAAAACAATCTGTAACAAAAATATTAAATCAAAAAAGAAAATCTGACCCAGATTTTGAAAATTTTTTCAAAAGTTATTCTCTGATTGCCGGTTGTACAATTTCAAAATAAAGTCTGGTATAACAACTATTCTCCGGATAACTTATACCAAAATTTGTTCCGGGGTACCTACGTTCTACAATATTCTCTTGTAACTTCTATTGATGATGTTTGCAGTTTAATTTGCGAGAAAAGACTGGGTTTGGAAGAAGTAACATTCAACTGTCTGTCGAAATTATTGGCGTCGGCGTCTCGGCGCTAAATTTGCTTTTTGACTGATTCCTTTCTGACCTTCGAATCCCCTTTTTATGCAGAGTTATGACGTAAACATTTAAGTCATAATCTTGTGTGGTCCATCTATTCGTTTTTTTCTCATGAACCTTATCTAGCCTTTAATATTTAGGCGTGAAAAGAATTATTTTCTAATATTTCAACATTATATATGGAATCTAGATTGGAACATTAATATTTTTTCAAATGGTTCAAGTGCGTGTAATAAACTCCGCAGGGCCTTGTGCTGTCACCACGGTGATAGCTTTAAGTCCTTACGTCCTTTATCTTGTTGCGTTTGGCAGCGCGACTGTCACCAGGGCTTGGCAGCCCGAGAAATAAATTATTTCTCAAAAAAAAAAAATCGAGGAGACCCAGCGGGTGGGTCTGGTGAGGGGTCGCTACCCCTTACCTGGATTCGCCAGGGTTTACCATACCTGGTTGTAGACAGACGAGTTTGATCAGTATTCTCCAATTTTTATTTTACTCCCCTTTCGATCCCTCCCTGAACTAACTCTGTAGGTCGGAAAAATATTCTACTCAGCTCTAGGGGTGTAGGTTCTGGGAAGCTAAATAATAAGACCTGCGATAAATTTTATACCCAATTATATTAAATCAAGACAAGACTGATAATCAAAAATAAAAAAAAAATTAATAATAATAAGACACCAAAAGAAAAAATTAATCCCGTGACACGGACTGAAATTTAAATATGGCAAATAACTAACCCTGAACCAAACGTTAATTTTGCCGCTTAGCGACAGCAACTAAATATTATTACGTTACGGTTATGGATTCTATTTCTTGCAGGATTTATAGGTAATCAAAAAATTAAGGTTTAGTTCAGGTACATAAGACAACGAAACAGACAAAATGTGTATAAGTGACAACTTTCAAGTGGTAGAGAAATTCTCGCAAAACAGTGAAACCCATATGCCTTACCCAGTTACCTTAATACACGAAACCCTTCACTTTTCATAAAGAAACAATATCTCCCTTAAAATAATAATATCCTTTAACTAAATATATTTATATCCCAACCTTGCCTACAATCAAAATATTTATTCCCCTTATCCGTATGACATTTAAACAAAAACAACCCCTGGTTAGAGGGAAAACTCATTTCCCTTAAAAATAATAATATGTCTATACAAGCTAGGTTGGTATCACTAGCGTCCCCAAATTAAGGTGGAAGTGACCGTAACGTCTGGCACTAACGAAAATGGCTTAAAAAAATAGGTTTATGTAATGAGACTAAGAAAAAAAAGAACTCGTATTAATCGAATGAAAAAATTATCCTCACCCTTTCTTGAAGTCGCCGCTATTCTTCTTAGCTTCCGTGTTAGCCGGCAAAACACACCCTGGTTAACCGACACGTTCAGAAGAAAAAAAAAATTAACTCCCGGTCCCAAAAAAATGAAATCGTTACTCCGCCGATGGCGAAAATCACCCTTACGGATAAATCGAAAAATGAATTAACCCTTACGGATAAAATAAAAAATAAATTAGCCGCTAACTGTGTGACGGCCTACAAGTAACCCGTCAAATTTTCGACTGCCGACTACTAACTGCCGTCTACTGACTGCCGATTACTGACTCTTCGGACCTTCCGCGATCCCCCAAAAAAAAACGAAATTCCGCAGTTTTTTTTTAACGGCGTCTTGATGTCGCGTTTAAGTATATACAAACATCGCTTTCTTGAGCAATAATCTTTTCCTATCGGCCATAGTTTTCAAAAAAAATGTTTAAACTTTTGAAATGGCGAATTATGCTGGTGTCGCGTTTTCAGCCTGCTACTTCGGTTTAAATTTTGTTATTTCTTTAAGTACAGGGTGATTGTGCTTTAGACGGTTTTATTTGAATAAAGAGAAAAATTGTTAATTTTTGAATATGATATTTTATGTGCCGTTTATTACATGCGTATTATCATTATGTAGAAACATGTACTGACAGATGAATGTCTTTTGGGAAAAACAACTTGACTTAGATAACTAGATAAACAGAGCAACATTAAATATAATGTAAACATTAAAAATTGCTAAAAAAATAAAAATAATATACAAAGGTTACTTAGACTATCTAAAAAAATTTTTTTAAGAAAACACATTCTTACCGGAAAACTTAAAATCATTGCCAGAAAGACAACTCGTTGCTTGAGTGATTATTAAGAACACCAAAACAAAGTAATATAACTGTGGCATTTTCTTTCATGAAATACTAATTTTAGTACATATTTTATGTAGTATTTATACCTTATTTTAAGAATTAATTTCTGATTCCGATTTCTTCTATCACAGCGATAACGTTGTACGTATTTTATGTAAAAATTAAACAATAAAAAATATGCACTTGGCAATTAATTACATGAGTTTAGTGTTTTCGACAAGAATATATTAACATTTTGTACAATTTTTACAGCCATTGGACTGGTTTAGTTGCATATTTTTAAAACAAAAATAAGGGCTTTAATTAGAAACAGTGATAGTATTTTATATCTATAATTCTAGTCTTTGTTACAAGTAATTTGTAATCCTATATTTATAAAATGCTGATACTGGTTATTTTTTAATATTAAAAATATTTAATGTCAATTAAATCAACATTAAACTCTTTTTTTTAAATATTCATTATTTTTTCTTAAATGTATGAATGTTGCACTTATGAACAATGCATATGCCGATATTGGCAGTATTTTTATGCTTAATTAGTATCTAAATACGGCAAATAATAAAAATACTTATATTTTTAAATGTAACAGGTTATCCATATTTGAAATGTGGTCAAGTGTTCAATAAAAGTAATGAAATTCAAAGTCATGTACCACAATGATTTAATAGAAACGGCAACTAGTTTGGGCTAATTAGCCATCATCAGGCCATATAAGTAACAAGATGTAATTGAATTAAAAATTTCTTGGGGTACATGAAATAAAATGATAGGTTCAAAAAAAAATAAAAAATAAAAAGAGTTGTAAAAAAGGTTGAAAATGATGTTTGAAACAGCTTCAACTGAGTCTAAAACTCAACATAATGATGGTGGGCCACATTTTCGGCAAGTGTTGACGCACCGCTCACTCAACACATTCAGAAGGTCTCCTGAGTGTAAAATTTAAGTAAAAATGTTGCTCCCCCCTAGGACAAAATGGAAACTAGATCCTAAAAGACCGGCCAAACGTTAAATTAACTTTAAAATTATCGGCGAACATGTATAAAACATGTCAAAACCAATTGACGGCAAACATCATTTTCAACCTTTTTTACAATTCCCCCTTTTTATTTTTTATTTTTTTTTGAACCTATCATTTTATTTCATGTACCCCTACAAATTTTTCCTTTCCAAATTTTTTCCCTACAAACTCCACCACCTTTTCTGATGCGCATCATCTTTATGCATTTTTGCAATTTTTAATTCAATTACTTCTTGTTACTTACATGGCCTAATGATGGCTAATTAGCCGAAACTAGTTGCCGTTTATATTAAATTATTGTGGTACAGGACTTTGAGTTTCATTACTTTTATAGGTAGGTACCTAGATTAAAGGAAAAAAGATAAAATTCTAAGAATTTTCAACTATATTTGGTTCAGCAGACACGAACATGGCCAAAAATATGTTTGCTTTCATTTTTTTTACTCCTACTTAACAACGGACTTGAACTAAGCAGATCGCGATTAAAAATATCTTGAATGCAATTTTTTTCTGGAAAATTTCCTGTCAAAATCTTAGCGGTAACATCTAAAATATTTGTCTAAGCCTCAGCTGCCTCCTTGGTAAGCTGACCGAGTGGTAATAATATCTTTTCGATGATGATTGGGCCATGAACTAAAACCTTGTTCATTGTTGCGAAGCATATAGGTTAAAATAAACATAAGCAGTTTCTAAAGCATATCTTTCATATCTTATAGGATCAATTCGGTACCCACTTGAAAGCGCTGTAAATTAGATCAGTTCTAATGCCTGTTTTAGTGCTAAACTTTGCTTGTAAATCTCTTTTTTCGATTTATCATCTTGCAATTTTTCCCTGTATTTCTTTACTTGTAGTTTGTAGACTATCGTTTATTTAAAAATGATTAATAGCACAATTTTATGACCCAGTAGGTAAACCCCAATATAACATCATTAATTAAATGTTCCAACCTAATATCTAGTATACTATTGTTATAAAAATAAATGTGGTTACTTAATATTGACAGTTTACTCTTTTTTATAATAAAGTAAGGGTTTGCTCATTTACATTTTATGATGTATTGTATTCGAAGTTTTTCGGGGTGGTCATACTAAAATATAGTTATAATTTAGATAAGAAGGTATCAATATTTATTTTTTTTTCTGCTTTGAAGAATCCTGTATATAGACCTTTACCATACAAACTGTCCTATCATGCATTTTCAAATAAACTATACATGTAGGATATTTTTAAATATACGAATTCTGGCATGTAATACCGACATGCCGAGTTCAAAGGCTACAAAATTCACTTCTCTTGCATATTAAAATTTATTAAAATCCTTCGATGTTGCTCCACAAATATAGCACTTACTTGTAGACTTTGTGCCTGTGGCTACATTGCAATATAAACGTATGCTTAATAAAGAACTTTTTCCCTGCTATGTTGATCTCTGTTAGGACTAATAGCGCTTTTACCATATCTTATTTCGTCTTTAGTGACATCATTATTTTACTTGATTAAACGGAATCTTATTTATCTACAAAATCGCGGAGAAAGTTTGTTAGATTTTTCCATAAAACTTTTTCATTTTTATCTCCATAAACTAATTGAAGAGGGACGAAGCAGTTTTGAAATATGTTTGCATCGGAATCGGTATCACTTTCAAGTTTTTGTTTAAACTGTGATTCTGGGACCCATCGCAGTCTCATTTACTAATTATAGTTAAGGATTTACGCTCTTGCTTTTTATAAATATCTATTCTATAGGTACTGCGATAAACGCCTAACCGTACAATATACATTAGAGGCTGTTACTGAGGTTCGGCACTGGTATACCTTAAGTGAAATTCGATTTTAATTATATGAAACATCTTGTTCGAGATGAATAGTCCCGACCCTACCCAGTTTATAGATAGCCATAATATGGGTTCAGAATTTAGTTTCACTTCCCATGATCATCTTAGTTGAGACCAACATTTTATAATAATTCACATTTTAGCTAGAATAAAGTTTTTGGTTTTGGAATCAAAATTTCTAAGTACAAAAACCTGTGCCAATGATCGTCTTTTACCTATTATTATAATACATTGATACATTGCAAATTTGAATATTTATGTTATGTTGTATTACAACCGGCTCTGCTTTTTCGTCAGCGATATCTTCCGTCCAAGCCTTGATAACGATATATTAAATTTTTATTATAATCTCTTACCAGAGTGTTTAAAATCGCAATCACAATATGCAAGTGATATAAGCATTAAAACAACACAGCATAAAATAGCTATTTTATACATTTTTGCGATATAAAATTAAAATTGTAAATGATTACTAGACTTTTTACAATTTATATTTATATTGAAGTAATTGTTTTCCTAATGATAGTTATAGAACGTGACATATTGATTCATGCTAATCTTTTTTGGAAAGTTTTTCAGTAATTAAAAAAAAATTAATAATGAAAAAAATATACCATGTTAATGTGAATATCAAAAACGACATGAGACAGATTTTATGAAATAAAGACAAATGTACTCATCTAGAAAATACACAAAACTGTTTTTTATTTAAAAATAGTGCATTTATGAATGAAAATTAAAACAAAAAAATTCTACGGAATTTTTTCCTATTTTATTCGTTGTTATAAAAAATAATAAAACAATTGAAAATAAAATGTAATGGTAAAAGACGACATTTTTATTATTGTGTTTCGTTTTCAAGATTAGATTATATGTTTTAAAAGGCAATCCTTAATGTTTTTTTTTTCATACAATTCCATATATTGTACATCTAATACTAACAAACCAAAATGTCCAATATGGATATGGTATATATATGGGGATGTCCTATATGGGGACCGTGTGGATGCCCATGAGAGGTTATCATATGCATATCCATAAAAGGTTATATGAATGCAGTGTTGCCAGAGTGGTACTATAGTACCACATGTGGTACTCTTGACCTTCAAAAAGTACAGTGGTACTCCTTTAATAAATGTGGTACCTAAATTGGTTTCTGGGAACAATAAAAAATATCAACATTTTTATCGATTTTTTCAAACAAAAAATCAAAATGTCCGTCCCAGGTGACTAAGAAAAGAGAAAGAAGCAAGCTTCCAAAAATTTGTACTAGAACTTTTACTCCGTTTAGGTTATGGCATTTTCCATTGGTAAAACTACGGTGCACTGAAACTGAACTGAGTACAAAATATGTATTCCATTGGCTGCACTACACCGCTCATATTCCATTCGAAAACTAGTGCAAGCAAAATTGCACTGAGTGCAGTTTTTTCCGCACCTGCTCAGGAGCTAGTGTGGGGGGGGTGGTTCGACTGGGTGGTATGCTCTAAGGGTTCTTGGTTGTTCCACTAATGAGCCACCAAGGGCTGATAATCGCAGTCACCAGTCATGTCGAGGGTAACATAATCCATGTTCAAAGAATATAATCCATGTTCATAGAACAGAATCCATATTCAAACAAAATAATAAAATAAAACACAATTTTTGTTAACTAAAAATAAGTAACGTTGCGTCTATCAGCCAAGAAGTGACCACAAAGGTCACGTGTATTATTTATCAGCCACCGTTCGACATACTATTAAAAAGTGGTACTGAGAAAAAATTTAATACATTTTCATAGATTTTGTGGTACTGAAAATTTTTCCCACCTGGCAACACTGTATGAATGTCCATGATGGACACTAACTGGATGTCTATGGTGGATAGTGGCGTAGGGATGTCCTAAACATTCTATTGGATATTTATAGAATGTCCTGTATACTCAAACTGGTTGTCCTATAGATATCTGGTATGTCCTGATGAAGATCTATTGGATATCCAATGGACAGAGTTATGTTATTAGGGATAAAGCGTCACCTTTGAGTATGGTAAAAGCGAAGCGTGAATCTGCAGACTTACTTTTTAAAGATTTGCATATAAAAATAAACACCAACCTTGATAGAGTTAGGAGATGAGCATCTCTTATCAAACCCAACTACACACATACAAAAAATACATTCATACAATCACGGTTCGAAACTTCTCTTCCCTTTTTCCTCCTCTCCTGCACGCCGTCACGGTAACTGAGAGGAGGATACTCAGGAAATACACATATCTCCTCTCTGGCGCTTTCCCTAAAATGAAATATATCAACAAACTAATATGACGCCAATCATTTCCAGATTTAAGAACCTACAAGGAAGATACGTCTGGAGAAGAATAAACAGCTCCAACACCCACGCTATCGAAACACTCGGGACCAAATAGACAGTTAATAGCAATCCCAAAAAGACTACTCAAGAGACTTTCACATTTTAGGATTCTACGAGAAGCAAATGATTTTCCAGACTAGCTCCTACATCTTATGGAGGACGCACCTTTGTAAATCAGATGACTTCGCTTCTACCGACGCCCATGGACACTTCTCCCTCCGAGCCTCCCTTTCCGGAATACTCATAACTATTAACCAAATAATTAATCCTCATCAAATATCTTAAGTTTTTTCTAATATTATTTCTTTCAGACCAACATCTCCATCAGAATCGCTGGAAGGGAGTAATCTACTCCTACAGCAGGGTTCTAGAAATACCAATTACAACAAAACAAATTACCGAGGAGGGTTTAGCAGGTATACTCCTGACTCTACATGTAGAGCGATCAGGGGCGAGTCCTGCACTACATCACGCGTATATGTTAATGGGATGTTTATAAAAGATTCCCGCCTCCACAACTTAAGACAATACAAAAAAAGGTCTAAGGAGTGTAGGTCACATTTGTGCCATGACCAGGTTTGGTATAGGCCTGGAGAGAGTTGGTTAATAGCTGATGTTTGAATATTGTTATTGAAAAAAATTCTATTCGCGTTAATAAGTGATGGAGGGAAAATTGTGTACTTATTGAGAGCTTTTGTTTGATTTTTTACACTAGATAAATTTAAAAGATTTGCAGAGAAAGCTGGAGTGAGTTGCGCGTAGGAATATCTAATTTTTATTCAACTTACATTATTTTTATTTAAACTATTGAAAAATTATCCATAATCCTATCTATATGTGTTCTTAAAATCACATTTAATAATAAATATTTGAAATTATATCCAATATCGTTATTATTTGGCAACTACGTTTTTATAAACTGCAAATATTTCTATTCAAGTCATAGCTTGCATAGCTACGTCGCTTCAATTCCTAAAAAGATGCAACGTTCTTTAGTGATACGCTATCTTCATTCTAACTCTTCCCTTTCAGTCGCTCTCATACGAGACGAGAAATATTGTCTTATAACTTGATACTATATTTGTAAAAGAGATAAATGAATAGTTACACAATATCGCAGCACTAAATCTGAACCAATGAAATTCGTTCAAATCCTTACAAGACTCAAAAACCTGGATTTTATGGTTTGGATAAACAAAATCACCCGACACAAACCACTGTTTCATTATCTCTCATAGAGAGTAGTGGTAACATTTTTAAATTAAATTTTTTACCATTGACTACGGAAAATATTTCTTGCTGTAGTCATATTTGTTCATATTACTTTATTATAACATTTTCTGATATTTCACAAAAGTATTGTACATAGTAATAAAGTGAAAGTAAGTAAGTAATTATACTTTCTTTTTGTTTATAATAAATGGGTGAGAAAATAACCCTTACAGTTCACTTCATTTATGTTAATGTGACTGTGTGATTCATATTAAAAATCAATTTCTATGGTTTGTCCTTCGATGATTGGTCGATGTTAACACGTCGACTGCCATAGTAAATTTTTCCAAATATTTATCGATTCTTAATCATATATGTTCACATGTTTTAATTTCTCGGAGATCTGTCCGTGTTGCAATGTCGTTTTACACTGCCTAACAAATTTTATTATTTTTTTTTTCTAAGAATAAAACGGGTTATTTCTTTTTCAGTTAACTATAGTATTTACGCTCAATTTAGTGTATAATGGATTAATCATTTCTGAATAATGCATTTTGTCACAAAACTAATACTTTCTCTTTACTTCCATAAAATAATATTAGTTGATGTCGCTTTTCTCCAAAATGAAATATTAGTCAAAATGAACTAATTTCGAACATATATCTTGTCCGTACTTTCACATGCGTATGTTGTTCTTATTTTAATACACTAAACTGGAATGCCAAGGTATGTCACGCGTGTCGCATGTAAATTTTTCAGAAACCATCAAAACTTTTACTTTTTGTTTTTTAAAT
Organism: Neocrepidodera transversa; assembly: GCA_963243735.1. NCBI lineage: Eukaryota > Metazoa > Arthropoda > Insecta > Coleoptera > Chrysomelidae > Neocrepidodera > Neocrepidodera transversa. The sequence goes on along the minus strand of OY725337.1, from coordinate 17,647,277 downwards.
TCGTCAAAAACTCTTACTTTTACTAATTCTTCGTCACGTAATCAACCCAATAAAATTTTATCTTATTATTCATTTTCTGAATTTTAAATATTTCCTTGAGTAAATTTTATTAAGAGAATACACAAAGTGGACGTGTATTATAATAATATATTGTAATGATTTATTAGAGAAATTTGCTTCAACAATGGATAGTTTTTTTTATAGGGTGTTGAATTTTAAAATTACATATTTTTACTATAGCATTATAAATATATTCTTAATCGTTCATTATTTCTTTGTTGCCACATTAATGTTCACTTATGCAATCGACCACGAATATTACCAAAATTGCAAGAAGTAAACCAGGTGCTATTTTCATGGTACCTGTATCTGAAAATTTATCTGTAAGGTGGGGAGGGTAGGTTGCTCCATAACTTAGCCTGGATAGCCCAGGAATTTTCTCCGGGTTAATACTAGAATATAACCAAACATTGGTCGAACCATCCATCATCAATATGGTCACCTTAAAATGGCTCAAATACCGGGAATGGGACGTTTCGGCGTGGCCGTTTCGACGTGGCCGTCTGGACGTCGGCCATTTCGGCGCAAGCCATTTCGGTGTTGGAAGTTTTGGCAAACTTAACAATATAATTTTTATAAATTTTAAATAATAAAACTGTTTTCGTGTCGAAAAGAAGATTAAATAAAATGTCTATGTACTCTTAGTGAAGTATATATATTTAATGTATTAAACTTATTCACGAAATTACACGTTGTAGTTATGAGCAAGTCATCTTAGATATTCTAAAATATCCCTGTTTACTTCAAAATTTTGAACAAACCGTAAAATGCGTTCATTTGCATCCCTGTATTTTATTAACTTAACAATGGTGGGAGATTGCCCACCACAAACTGAATAAAAATATTATTGCTTATGATATAGAAGAATTTGATCCTTTATTTTTATAAGCGATTAAGTTTCTTAGAAAATTATCATAAATGATTATTTAAAAGTTATTGGAGAAGATGATGTATCACTATAACAATAAATACTAATTGATTTCTCTAATAGTTGGATTCAGATTGAGCTCAGGTATAGTTTAAATGTTATTCCAGTAAATCCCTTAAACTACATCTTCACTATTATTATAATAATGGCCACACCGAAACGGCGACGTCAAGATGTACTAGACCCTCAAAGACCACGCCAAGTCAAAAGATAATCTTCTCGCAGATCCATTAGCCAAGAAGGAAGCCAACCAAAATTAATTTGGACCTGGATCCTACATGGAACTAACAATGACAACCCAACAGTCAACAAATACTCATCCATGACTTGGCAGAATCTGCGCCTTTTAACAGGCATTCTCACTGGCTGCTATACAGTACGAAAACACATCAACCACATGGGGCTCCCCATTCTACAGGGGGTGTAAACAGGAAGATGAAACAATCGAGCACATCGTCTATGACGCTGTCAACTGCATAATAACTGTAGGCTGGCTGAAGAGCTAAGTAAGTCCTCACTTACTAAGGAGGATGTACAATAGGCCTAAATAGGCCTCAGTGCTGTGGGACAGCCTACTTGTGGAGCAATCCACCCTCCCCAACTTACAGATACAAGTACCATGAAAATAGCACCCAGTTTTACTCTTGATTCAGCCTGTAGCTTCTTGAAATTTTGATAATGTTTGTGATGCATTGCCTAAGTATAAGTGAACATTTATGTGGCAACAAAAAATAATGATCGATTATAAATAGATTGATAATTCCGTAGTAAAAATATGTAATTTTAAAATGCAACACCTTGCAGGTAGAAAAAAAATGTTCAGCTTGTACCTATGAAGACTTTTGATCGGGATAGTTAAAAGTACAACTTATCAAAAATTTAGGAAATTTCACCGACAAAGAAAAGTGTGGAGTCCTTTATTATGTAATTATATTGAATAAAATTTATAACTATTTAACTTTACCAAGGACCCCTCACTTCTCTTATGGACTCTCGGCCATTTTTTTAAATATTGGTATGTTGTAGATCTTGACGTTCTGATTAAATATCTCCATTGGATCAAGTCAATCAGTCAACCAGTTTTCGATCTTGTAAACTTTACGTTTTCAGCTCATCTGAGTCCAAAAATCCATTTTTAGAAAATGTATGTTTTCGTTGACATTTTACTGAACCGATTTTAAGCAACTTATTTATCAAAAATTAATTTGATACTAAATTAAAACTACTTAGATTTTGGTGGCCATCAAGAAATTTTAACTGCAACTGCAAAGTTTTTAAAAAAACGATAAAAAATTATTGAATGGATCAATTTTTTCAAAATAGACTGTGTTTATGGTGACCTTTAACCATAAAATAATAGTAAATAAAATAAAATGTATATTTAAAACTAATTTATTAAAACTATAATGTGCAAATATTACACAGGATCACAGATAAATTCGTAAAATTTATTACAAACAAACACAACTCTTAATCAGAGGTTTTGATAAGAGGATGGACAGCCATGGAGGGTCCAAGACTTCCAGCAGTTTCAAGAATGTAATCATGGAAGTTGCTCTCAATAGCCCACATAAGTTTCTTGTATCCAGCAACAACTTGGGTAGCCAATCTGCAATCATCTCCTTTTTGGACCAACAAAAAGTTTTCTGGTTTGAATGCGGTTTCGCTGTTCCAGATAAAAATATCAGATTCTCCTTTATATCTGAAGAATAGAGCGGCAGCGTTGTCAGTACCAAGAAGGACGATTTTTCCAAATGGAGGTTTGGATCCAACATCGATAACTGCACCGCATGCTTGTCCTTTTTGCAAGAACTCGGTTTTGATGGAGAACAACCTTGGTGAGGATAGGTAAGTGAAATAGAGAATGTTTCCGCAACATTTTCTAGCCAAAGCGATATATAAAACGTCTTTAATTTCATTAGGACATCCAGCAGCTACAGCTTTTGGCAATACTACTCTGAATCCAGTACCAGTTCTCAAAGAAACAACGATGATTGCTCCGGAACCACCATCAGCGACGTACGCATATGGATTTCCTTCTTTATTGTAATCTACGATGATGTATTGCAGTCTGCTTTCAGCGGTAATGAAAGGTTCTAAGCTTACTACTTTGACTACTTGGTTGGTTTTTAAGTTGATTCCTACTATTTTTGGTGCGCAACGACGTACAGGTTGTTCCAATGTATTAACCAAACCAATATCCAAAACCCACAAAGTATCAGCTCCATCATTGTACAAGTCGACCACATTCTGGAAAGCTTCGCAGTTTCCTTCTTCTTGTAGAGGCCAACATGGGTATGGAACCAAAGTAGCTTTACAACCTCTGGTTTTTAAAGAAAATGTTGCTAGAGTGAAAGGTACTCCATGTCTGTATCTTGGAAGAGCAACAAAAGCATCGTCTTTGTAGATTTGCATTCTAGTTGCAATAACGTTCTTGGGGACATAACGTCCTGTGGTTTTGTAGATGTTTCTGGTACTTTCGCATGGGAAGGCCAAGTCGGTACCAGTTAGCTTGAAGCTTAAATCTGGAATGAGATTTTTGCAGCAGTTGCCATAAGCTCCTATGACAAGAAATGATGATAGAAATAGTACCGAATATAAACCCATGGTGACCTGAAAATAAAATTAAAAAAATATTTATTCGTTATATAATAAATAGAATTGAAAACTATAAAATAACCAGAAAAAATTATTTGAAAAGAATATTTTTAAATTTTAGAGTTTTTAATAATATTCCCTTAAAGAAATAAAAATAAACTGATTTCGAAATTTCAATTAGTGTAACCCAATATTATTGGAAAAAAAAATAGTAATTTAATTTTTTCCTGAAATAATAAAAATTTGTGACAAAATAAATTAACATATCAGAAATTAATAAATGTAATAACCGAGAAGAATTTTATCAAAATACTATTTCAAATATATTAGAAGAAAAAATATTGAAAAACTGGATAAAATATTTTTTTATGAAAAGTTATATGAAATTCTATTATGGAAAATAATAAATAAATATTAAAAATAAAAACCACTTTACGTATTGAAAAAAAATTGTGCAAAATTTTGTGAAAAAATATTTGACACTTTCAATATTTAGTAAAAATTTTGGTTTTTATTTTTTGAAAAAACCATCACGTACCTGTTAGTCCCCTGTTGTAAAAAAAGGGAGAACACTGTAAAGCTGAAGACGGTAGAACAATTTTATATATTATCCGTATATTGTTTGAATTTCTAAACATGACGAAGAGAATAATATTTGTATGGGACTAGTGACACCTTAACCTTGAATTTTTTCAATATTGTTTAGTATTTTGAATTTAAGGTTAATGAATCTTGTTTATGTAATAAGTCAATGTTCTTCATTCTTTAGTCTTCCGCAATTTTTTCCGAAAAAATATTATTTCTGGATTGGGTTCATAATTTTATTTCATATTCTGAGAAATTTAAATTTTATTAAATTATAAATTAGAATTAAATAGTTGATTTTGGCAGTTTTTCTTTTTCCTACGCGTGGTTTATTGATTTCAAAAATTAACAATAGTTAAAACCAAAAAGTGCAATTTGATATTAACAGTGTTAGTCGGAGTAGATCAACATTTTTTAGGAAAATTAAACTTGATATTTATTTATACCGGAAGTAATAAATAATAGACATTAATTAGTTTTTCTCTAAAGAGTGTTTCCAAATTCGCGTCCAACAAAATACAATATTTTATAAAATAATAGTCTTTGTAAATGTCATTTTTACTTTCCGAGCACAACGAAATATAAAGACAGGAAAGTATAATTATTACTTTTTTCTATATAACAAATTTTGTTTGTTTATATTTATATTATGATGATAAATTTTTTTTAAACTGTGCCATTGTTGCCAAATTCACTAAAAAAGCATCTCTTTTACTTATTTTTTTGAATAAGTTTTCTTGCCTGAAATCGTTTTTGGACGTGCGCTCCGTTAATATTAAAGATAGGAAGCTGCGGTTTTCACTAATCGATTTTGTATTTAATTATTAAGAGCTTGTCTATGGCACTTTTTTTAATTCATTTTAATAAAAGTGATACGACTATCAACTTTTTCTCTAGGTAAATTTGAAAAAAGTAGCACAGAGGCGTTCTTCTAATAAATATTTTAAATATTATGAAAAAAACGCATATTTTTAGATCTCGCCCAAAAAGGAATAATTATGTTTTGACAAGAAAAAATGGACTGGAATTACTTAACATTTACTGGAAAATACTAAAAAAATTATTTTTACACCTTATTTATTTGAATACAAGCACATTTTCGTTTTGTAATTCTCTAAATGGCAACAGCGCAAGTTACGTCTTAACAATAAAAAATTGTTACGTAACGAAATATCGAGATATTGAAAAAATAACTGTTTGTTCTTTATTGCAATTTTATAATAGAAAATAAAAAATAAGAAATAATAAAAAAAAAATGAGAAATTAAGAAAAATGGAAAAAATAAAGGAAATACCGAAAAAAAAAGGAAAAAATAATAATAAAGGTAAAAATATGGAAAAATGCGAAAAAATAAGAAAAGAATAGTGAAAATAGGTAAAAAATAGGAAAAAACTAGGGAAAAAAATATGAAATAAAATAGGGGAAAATAGGAAAAAACCGGAAAAAAGAGGAGAAATAAATTAAAATGGAAAAAAATATTGAAAAATAGAAAAATAGAAAAATAGAAAAAAATATGGTAAAATAGAAAAAAATAGAGAAAAATAAAGAACACAATAAAAAATAGTGAAAATAGAAACACTAGGAAACAATAATGAAAAATAGGAAAAAATCTGAAAAAATTTGGAAAAAAAGGAAAAAATTGGGAAAGATAAAGAAAATAGAGAAAAATATGGGAAAATATATACAAATAGAAAAAAATAGGGAAAAATAGAAAATAGGCAAAAATATGAAAAAAAAGGGAAAATATAGAGAAAAATAGGAGAAAATTGGGTATATAGGAATAGGGCAAAAATGGAAAAATAGTAAAAAAATAATAAAAAACAGGAAACATAGAAAAAGAAAAAAGAAAAAAAATAACGTAAGGAACTTCGTTCCTGACGGGTCCCCCGACCGCTCAAACTTTTTTTAATCAAACTTTATTTAATTAAATAAAATATTAATCCGACGTTTCGTAGTCGATGGGCCATACTTAATTTGAATGTTTCAAATACGGACCTGGATTATTAATATTTTTTTGATACATTATTACCACCTCACCTCAAATTTAATTATGAAATTTTATTCCAAGTTTTGTTAGTAATTATTTTTTTCTAAATTAAAAGATAATGTTTTAATTTGAAATAAAAAACATATTTGCTTAATTAAGTGAGATTTTTTAGATAATTTTAGTTTGATTATAAATAATTTATTAATATAAATTAACTACATAGGATGAATTAAAAAAATTTCAAAAATAGAATAAAAATTGGGTTCGAAATGATAGTCGATTTTGTACATATTTGCCGTAGAATCTAAATATAGAAATGTTGTGTTTGAATTTCCAATTTTCATATAATTTTCGGTGAAACAGAATATCGGCCATTTTAGATTTTTATTTGGAAAAATCCAAAAATAGCTTTTTTATAATCGACCAAAGTTTAAAATAAATCTAATAACCATTTATAATTTTCAGTCAAATAGTAAAATATTTGTAGCAAATTAAAAGGTTAGTAAATACGTTAAAAATATTACATTTATTATTCAATAAAATACTGAAATGGTAAAAAAATCAAGCAATAAAATTGATTTTCTTTATTTTTTTTTTACAATTTTTTCAGATAATTTGCAATTTTTTCCTTTTTCTCAATTTTCATTTTTTCATTTTTTTCTGATTTTTTCCAAGTCGAAATTAGGTGAAGTAAAAAAATTGATTCTTTTTTTTTATTTCTATAATTTCAGTTTTTTCCATTTATTTTTTTATTTTGTTTCGATTTTTCTTTTCAATTTTTTCTAAGTGTGTACTAGGTGAAACAATCAAGAAAAAAAATATATTTTTTTGGTTTTTTCAATTTTTTCCGATAATTTCAATGTTTGCATTTTCTCTCGGTTTTTTCCTTTTTTTCCGTTTTTTTTTCTCGATTTTTTCATATTTTTTCACTTTTTTTTTATTTATTCCAAATGTGTATTAGGTAAAAAAACCAATTGAAAAAATTGATTTTTTTCGAATTTTGTAAATATTTGCATTAATTCCAGGTTTTTTTTTCGATAATTTCAGTATTTTCGATTGTTTCTTGGTAATTTTCAGTTTTTCACGGTTTTTTTTTTTAAATTCTTACCGATAATTTCAGTTTTTCGATTTTTTCATTTTTCTTTGTTTTTTTATTTTCGTTTTGTTTCGATTTTTTTTCAGTTTTGTTTTCAATTTTTTTAGTGTGTACTGGGTGAAACAATCAAGAAAAAAAATTATTTTTTTTGGTTTTTTCAACTTTTTCCGATAATTTCAATTTTTGCCTTTTGTCTTGGTTTTTTTCCTTTTTTTTCTCGATTTTTTCATATTTTTTCAATTTTTTTTTTATTCTTTCCAAATGTGCATTAGGTGAAAAAATTAAGTAAAAAAATTGATTTCTTTCGAATTTTTTTAAATATTTGCGTTAATTCCAGGTTTTTTTTTCGATAATTTCAGTTTATTCGATTGTTTCTTGGTAATTTTCAGTTTTCACGGTTTTTTTAATTCTTTCTGATAATTTCAGTTTTTCGATTTTTTCATTTTTCTTTATGTTTTTTTATTTTCGGTTTGTTTCGATTTATTTTTCAGTTTTGTTTTCAATTTTTTCAAGTGTGTACTAGGTGAAACAATCAAGTAAAAAAAATATTTTTGTCGGTTTTTTCAATTTTTTTCGATTTGCATTTTCTCTCGGTTTTTTTCCTTTTTTTTTCATATTTTTTCCATTTTCTTTTTATTTTTTCCAAATGTGCATTAGGTGAAAAAACCAATTAAAAAAAATGATTTGTTTCGATTTTTTTTTAAATATTTGCGATAATTCAAGGTTTTTTTTTCGATAATTTCACTTATTTCGATTGTTTCTTGGTAATTTTCAGTTTTTCTCGGTTTTTTTTTAATCTTTTCCGATTATTTCGGTTTTTCGATTTTTTCATTTTTTTTTTTCTTTTGTTTCGATTTTTTTTTCAATTTTGTTTTCAATTTTTCCATAGTGTGCACTAGGTGAAACAATCAAGTAAAAAATTCCAATATAATTTTTTCATTAACATTTCCTCATTTTTGGGGTTCAGTACCTTCGTATATATGCGAATTGAGATATTCGATATTTTATTATTTTTATCTGTGCTATTATTATTTTTTTCTCCGTCCAACACACATTCGCCAGGTTATTTTTCTTTTCAGTTCTTTAAATTTTTTTACCAAGTATTTTTGACTTTTTAGTTCGATTACAATTTTAAAGTTCTTTAATAGTCATGCCTCTGCACAGCCGGCTTATATTCTAGATTTGGTACGGAACCCTTAAAGTCCGACACGCACTTGACCGATTTTTCTGGTTCCTAAAACGTAATAAATCAGAAATTACTTACACAAAGCAATTAGAGTTCCATTTTTTATCACTTTTTTCGATTTTCCTGAGCTCCCAGTGCCCGAAAATGCAAAAAAAACCTGTCTGGATAATAACACTATATCTCTCGAACGAAAGTTCCAATCGAGTTCCGGTTTCCATTTTACCAGTTAGTTTTCTCCAGGGATGAACCCTATTGAATTTTAATAAGATCAGGCCGGCCCTTCTGGTGCCCGCCATATAAATTTGATGTTTTTCATAAAAAAACTTTTTTCAAATTTTTAGAACCTACACGTATGTAAGAATTTTGACCAGGATCGCACTAGCCATTCCGGTATACGATGGGCACCACCGTTTAAGCGTCCATTAAATTTACAATTTAAATTAACTTAAAAACTAGTCAAGAACTAAATTGAGCTCGTGGAGACTTGACCAAAATTCTGAGAATGACTTTGTACCAAAAATTTATAAAAATCAACAGATACACAATAGTTATTTATATACAAGGGTATAAATAGATGTTTATACCCTGAGAGCGACGATCTTACAAAAACGAGGGCATCACCTCTCTTTTATCCCCAATATAAATATTAATAAAAAAAATTAAATATTTTATTTTTACATAATATTTCATAATATGTAATTTTATTAAGGTTCCTAAAAACTGTTTTTTGTCTTTATACCCGCGCGGGCCATAGAGTGTACTTTATGCCCGCGCGGGTCATAAAGTTCACTTTATTTAGTAACTAAGCAATACAAATGCAGTTAACTAGTATGATATAAAATAATTTTAATAATATAATTTTATTGACATAATCGATAATATAAATACAATTCCGCTGTATTTTTAAAAACCAAAGCGCCATTTTTTGTGCTTAATCCAAAATTTTTAATAATTTAAAAAAATGTCAGGAAATCATCAAAAAAAACATTTCTTTACCTTCACACATATTTTCATTTAAATGGACAATAACAAATCGTTTATTCAACCATTTAGACGGAGCACGTTTTTCGTGTATTTTCGACCTGTTGTTATTATTAAACAATACTTTAAATATATAAAGACAAATACTACCGTGTTCCGCATGTCATTTAATTCTTGTCGTATACAAGGTAAGTCAATTTTTTATTAATTTAATTTTCATCCTGGAAAAATAAAATTCCAGGTTCCTATACCAAGAAAAAATATTTATAAATACAATTTTTTTAATATTATTCAAGATTTCATTGATTTTATATCAAGTAAATAGATATAATTTTGAGACAAATAAATATGTTTTAATTATACAAATATTATTAAAAGTATCTGTTTTTGAAACAAACTATTTTTATTAATTTGCTTAATTTTTCTACAAAATATTTCCAAAAAGTTACATAAATAGTTACACATTTTAAATTATTAAAAATTGTTTGCTAGTCTCACTTTTTAATTTTGATTTTCAAGTCCAATCTTTATAAATTTTATTCATTTTTTTACTATCAATTTTTTGTAAATTCATAATAATATTTATTTATAATTTTTTTTAATATTGAGTTTATTTCTATTTTAGAAAAATGATCTTCCAGGGAATTCTAGTTTTTACCTTGGCACTAATCTGCGCAGAAGCCCAAAATACCTGCGACCTGATAGAATGGACTGGTGGTCATTTTGACTGGCCCGGTGAAGCCACAAAGTCCATCTACAAATCCTCCGGACGCTACATTCCCAAAAACATCATCGCTACCAGAGCCCAAATATGGAAAGATGAAGTTTTCGTAGCCTTGCCAAGATACAAACCTGGAGTCCCTGTAACTTTAGGTAAAATAGGATTAAAACAAAGAAGTTGCGAAGCTGTAATCGAGCCATTCCCATGCTGGGGTTCCCAAGAAGAAGGAGACTGCAACGCTCTTCAATCTGTTGTTGATCTCTACTTGGATGAAAACAATATTTTATGGGTATTGGATACTGGTGTCGTAAACTCCTTAGAACAACCTCTACGTAGAGCTCCTCCAAAAGTAGTAGCAATCAATGTTGTCACTGGAAAGAAAGTTAAGGTCTTAGACCTCTGCGGATTAGTAGCACAAGCCTCTAGACTCCAATATATCGTTGTAGAATACGCTCCTGATGGTAAACCCTACGTTTACGTCAGCGACGCAGCTACTCGCTCAATCTTAGTCTTCGACGTCGCTGGAAACCGAGGATACAGAGTAGTTTTACCTAAAGTAGTATCAGGAAGTAGAAGAGATGTCCTCTACATCGCTTTAATCCACAAACCAAACTGCTGCAATTCCTTAGTCATCACTTATCTATCAGGAGCTCGTATCTTCCAAATCCGTACTGAATACTTGAGAGCAGGTTGCACAGCAGGAAAAATCCAAGATTTGGGACTTAAAGGAGGCAAAATCGTCATATTAGGTACTGATTTAGGTACTGCTCTCTTCTTCAGATTCGAAGGTAAATCTGATATCTACAGATGGGAAGTAGGAACTTGCTTCAAGGGTTACGAACTAGTCTACAAATCTCCTGAAAACTATTTGGCTACTCACGCTATTGCTGATGTTGGTAGAAGGAGGATTCGAGTTTTGGAAAGTAATTTCCCAGATTATATTCAGAATACTGTTGGATGTGGTGCTTCTCAAAGGGTTGCTCTTATGATCAGCGCTATCAACCAAAGCAGCTAAATATTGTGATCTCGTTATAATATGTAGATTTTAATATTGTACATTATATGTATATAATAAATATTTTTATTCAAGTTTTATTTATTTTATTTAATTACAAAGATTTTTCTTTCTTAATTTACTTATAATTATTAAATGATGCTGTATACAATTTATTTTAAAATTACTCTGAAACCGTCCACTATTTTTACTTTCCTGCTGCATATACTCAATCTGAATATAAAGGGAATATGGGTAAAAATCAAAAGTGGGGAAATTTACCATGTTTATCAATTTTGGTTATTTTTCACAATTATGTTTCAATTTTGAAAAAATTCTAACTTACAGTATTTTTAATTGTCGTCCAAATGGTTGTTCAAATCAATTTCTTCTATAGTTTTCTTGTTTTAGGAGTCGAAAGAAATTTCTGATTTTCAAAAATTTCTGCATTTCAAGAATTCAAAAAATATCTTTCAGTTAATAGTTTTTGTCAAATTTTCATTTAAATATTTTTTAATTAAAAATATAATATGGCCCACATCCGGTTTAAAATACATAAATAAGTTGTGAGAATTTGATTTCTATGCATCCAGGCTGTATTCCAGATGCATGGAATTCAAATCTCACCTCGAAACACAATAGTGTAATATTGACTAAAAAGTATTTATAACGATGGTATACATCTAACGACATCTACCAATGGTACACGGTGTCACTTATTAGTTGGGGAAAAGATTCGTCCTATATAATAAGCGCCAGTGCTAACTGGAACCGACAGAAGTTTCATCTCCAAGGGATATGAAACCCTAAACATGTGTTAAATACTTGTAAGTTGTGAGAATTTGATTTTTTCGTCCCTTAAGGACTCATCAGCGGAAATGTGCCCAGATGCATAGAATTCAAATCTCACCTCGATACACAATAGTTCAATATTGACTAAAAAGGATGCAAAACGATGGTAGACAGCTAAAGCCATCTGTCAATGGGACACAGTGTAACTTATTAGTTGGGAAAAGATTCCACCTGTGTAATAAGCGCCAGTGCAAACTGGAACCAACAGAAGGCCCATCTCCAAATAGTATGAAACCCCAAACAAGTGTTAAATACTTGTAAGTTGTGAGAAAGTGATTTCTATATATGCATTCAGGTCATATACCGGACAGTTGTTTCTTCCCTTAAGGACTTATCAGTGGCAACTTTTTTACTTATCCTATGGTCATGATTTGGTTTAAATTACTTAAAATCAAACTAAAATTTCCTATAAAGGATCAAGGTTGTTTATTTTTTAACATTTAAGTTTTTCCAGCTTTTTAAATTAAACGTGGATGAGCCACTCCATTCTTAAAATCGTTTATTTAATTACCAAAATGCGGGATACATTTATCCATTTAAAGTTATAGGGGTTACCCATGACCCATTTGTGGAAACTCAAGTTATTTAAAAAAAATATTCAACAACTTCTTCTTTACTGCGCTTTTTTTATTTTCTATATTTATTTGTATTTTTTTTTTTGTATAGTATAACACTATCATTTTATTTCAATTCACCTTAAAAAGTTCCTATAGTTTTCAACAAATAATATATTGATAGATACTCGAAATGCTAAAAAATCCAAAAATTTATATGCGAAATTTTTGATTTTATGTCGTATGTATTATGATTCTTAAGCGTGTCTACATATACATATATAGAGCATGTTAATATATACAGCGTGTCTATTTAAGTTGGAATCATATGAAAAACTTTATGTCCATGACGTTTAGATTATGATAATTGTTAAAGGAAACATGAAGTTTTATTTCAAACGTCATTACTGAACACCTAGCGTTAATTAAGCTATACATACAGGGTATCCTTTTTTTCTAAAGTTATCTGCTGTAATTTAAAAAATATATAAAATGATTGAAAATAAAATGTAATCTTTAAATAACCGGCAAAACATCGTTACTTTCCCAGAAACTGATAATTTATTTAAATGTTGCACCGGACGCTTAAAATGTTTATTGGAAAAGATTTTTAGTTCGCGAATACCATGCATATGTTTATAGTTTATGGTGAAACTCGCGGTAATAGTAAATTAGTGATTGACCGATACCGATATGTATCGGTATCGTATGGACATATCGGCTAATTTTACCGATAATCGTTATCGGCAAAATTTATCAATTTATATCGGCATATTTAAGATGAACTATTTTATTAGTTTGTAAGTAAAAACATTTTGTTGTATTAATATTTATAAATTATTTACCAATGGGGTGAAAAATCAAAAAAACCATTTCGTAAAACTGGTAATCAATCGAACAGACGGGTAATTACTGAAATTTGTTTACCTTACGTCCGCGTCGATGCCAGGTCAATATTTGACTTATCGATGCTTTTCACCTTACAGCGTTGCCGCTACTGACAATTTTTCCTTATATCAACGTATTTTTGGTTAGTTACAGATCTTTTAAAAATGTGGTGCCGACACCGATAATATATCGGTATCGGCAAAAAAATTTGTATCGCTCATAACTAAAAGACTTTATGGTAAACTATATCGAGTACGGCGACAGCCAAATTTACGACGTCTCATCAATTTTTCCCAAAGATAACACTAAAGTAAACAATTAATAAAATTCGTAATGATCGTGTAATGAATGTAGAAGATCACATTATAAAAAACAGTTTTGTTATTTTATGTGATAAATGTACATTTTTTGCTGGACGTGCGGTGTGCGCACATGTGCGGTGTTGCCAACTTTGTAAAGTGGCCTAGCTTTTAAGAGGCCCACTTGACTTGCAGGGTTGTTGTTTAGATAATTACCCATGGAAAATGTTCTTGTATTCTAATAAATTAGGTGTAATATTTTTTAGTATTTTCCAATTAATATTAATTAATCCTACCCTCTAGTGCGTAGAACAAGGTAGAGCACCACAAAACATAATTATTCGTTTTTGGACAAGATCTCGCCTAATATATCAACTAAAAATATACGGTTTTTTCATGTTATTTAAAATATTTATAAAAGAGCGCATCTGTAATGATTTTTTCAAATTTATCAAGAGAAAAAAGTTAATAGTCGTATCACTTTTACTCCAAATAGTTTTTAAAAAAAATGCCACAAATACGCTCTAAAGAATTAAATACAGAATCGATTGGTGAAAACCGAAGATTCCTATCTTTAATATTAGGGGAGCGCATGTCCAATAACATATGATATTGGCCCCTCTTAAATGCAACTTCTAGATTTGAATTTATTTTTGATTTTTCTGAAAAATTTCGTAAGAATTTTTTGTTTCAAATGATGTCGTTTACCTATTCCTTTAAAAGTGCACTATTTTCACTTACACCTTGTATATATTTTTTAAATTAACAATTGTAATAATAATATTCGATTTTGAAATGAAATACTAGAATATAAAATAATAATAATATTCATTAATTTAAAATTTCATTAATAAATCACAAAATTGAAATTATTATTACAAATGGCGGCCAAAGTGGGGCTTTTGTAAAAGGGGAGTTATTATAAGTGATTTTACAACGAGGGGTTTGATATAAAAGGAACTGTGTAAAATATAATAAAGTTTAATATTTTTACAATTTCGAGTACAATGGACCTACGAGGCGGTAAGAAAATTTTACATATGGAGGAAGAAGAAGAATTGGAAATATGGGGATATGATGGAAGGACAAGAACAAAATGAAGATGCAATAGACTTAGAATGAAATGATGGGGAAAGTGATGATGGACGATAAGAAGTTCAAATAAGAACAGAACTAGAAGTTAGAAAAAGAAGTGAGAAAAGATGTGATAGAAAGAATTGCTGAGTTAGAAAACTTACATGGTAAAGAAATTGGAAAATTACGAAAGAAAAAGAAGACAGAAGAAATTGAGAAAATTAAAATAAATATACAAGATACAAAAGGAAGAATGGAAACCTTAGAAAATAAGTGGGTAAACTCATAGACAATAAAATGTAACAGAATAGTTATCAAGCAGAAGAGAGAATTTTGATCAAGAGCAAACAAATTATGGAATAAAAATGGGATAAATTAAGAAACAGATGGAAGACGTTAGAAAATATTTATAAAGAAAAGAATTCTGAACAAAATAGGAGAGAAAAACAAGTAAATGGAAGAGAAGAAAAGAAAAATGATATGTACAAGAAGAGTATGAGGAAGAAAGAAAATTCACATTGCAAGAAAGAGGAGTAGGAAGAATAGACAGAAACATTATAAATAACTATGATATGATAAAAGTGGAACATAAATTTTGATGAGGGCATCAGAAGACTACATCCAAAAGTATTTATTAAAATCTTAAGAGGGGAAACAAGAAATATTGGAGAAGATATGAAAGAGATAATTAGGGAATGTCTAGACAAACAAGCACTAGTATGGTTTGACAGTGTAGATGAAGAGATGGCAACTGTGGAGACTTTGAAGAAGTATTTTAGAGATATTTTTCGGTGAGACTATTATTAGAGAAAAACTTTAATTTGGAAAAATCTACAAAAACTGGGAAGTCAAAACAAAGAAGAGATTGTGATATAGAGAGTTAACGGTTAAATTTAAAATAAAAATTGTGTTTAAACGATTTTTCTAAAATAACATAAAGCATTTAAAGTGTTATAATATTATTCTTACAGAGAACAAATAAATGAAAGGCAAAATCGAGGTGAGACATTTATTTTTAAGCCACAATGACAGAAACAATTGTTAACTAATTAAATATACAAGACATTTGCGGTATTGAAAGTAATGATATATTTAATACAAATAAAACTGGAAATTACAGATTATTCTACGTTTTTTTTATATTATCTGTTACGTGAAGCCTCTGAGTTTCAAGTAATTAACCAACACCTACAAATATAAATATTTATTATTTAAAAAAGCAATTTTAGTATATTTACTTTTTTATTTAATCTACTTACACTAAAACAAAATCCAATACTCAATTCCTGTAATTTCTCCATCATTCTATTCAATATTTCTACTTTAGTTTCGTTAAAGTTCACAGAAAATACGAAAACAATTTCAGTAATAACTCCATTCTTCTTTATAATTTCTTCGTAGTAAAAATGAAATGTCACGAAATCTTTTTTAAAAATTATTTCAACAAAGGCTTCTCTATTATCGTAGTAACACTTAAATTCCAAATTTTGTCCTTTCATGAGGATATTCAACAATAAATAACACAGAAAGTAGTGATTAGGATAAGTATTTTGCACCGCTTGGTATTTAGTGATATAACTGATCATTTTAAGATTTAATTTTAGTGAAGTAGAGGATATAATGGTTAAAATTTGTCCCGAAATTTCTGTTTTCTTGTCGAAGATAATTATATGTTATTATAAAGAGGCACAGGATAGGTTGTGGAATTATAAATAGGGGATTATTGGGGCGGGAAGTTTCTAGTTTCCCTTTCCTAAAAGGTAACGATTTTTTCTACTTATTATTTACTATATTTTCAAGATAATCAAGGTAGAGAAAAAGGAATTTATAAAAAAAATATCCTTTTTTTTAAAGTTTACTGTGTTTGGAATATTAATTAAAAAAATAGCATTTGAAAACTATCAAAAATAACACAGATCTGCAAAAAAATTTGTTTGTACTTTGATAACTGATTTCTATGCATTTTTTAGTGCTGATTTCAAAAATTACATCCGTTTTTTCTATCACGTCAGGTTATCTCACAAAAGGGATGTGATTTTTTGGTGAAAAACTTAAGTTAATGCAATTTTGTACATTTTTTTAATAAACATATAAAAGAGACGAATAATAAAAACTCGTCATACCACATAAATTTATTGTTAGGTTAAACCAAATTGTTTCGGCTACAATGATGGCCATCATCAGGCAGAAGAACCGAAGAACTTGTACATGATATTAAAAATTGGTTTGAAACTTAAACAAGACACATTGTAAAAATATTATATTCGGAATTTAAAAATTTAATTTTAGTTCTTGTTTTCTTAATGCACTTTGATGTTATTTTACGTTAATTTGATCCTCTAGTTTGGAGGTATCGTATTGGTTAAAGTTTAAAAAAAAAATTTATAATATTTTTACAATGTGACTTGTTTAATTTTCATACAAATTTTTTATATCTTCGTTTTTTCTGTCTGATTATGGACATCGTTGTGACCGAAACATTTACACAACATATTATTGAAAAAAGTGCATAACTATAGAGTCAAAAGTCCTTATGCTTTCGCTTCACATCAAAACATCTGTTAGTGCTCTTTCTTCCAGCTTTAGGAATCGTCCTTTTTAAATATTTAGCAGTATTCTTTCTTTGATACCTTATTTCCATGTCCCTAATGTCTTGATAAAATCCTTCCCTGCTCTTCATTGCTATCACCAAGATTTTCCGGGAAGGAGTTAAGGTGTGAGTGGAGAAAATGAACTTTTATATAACAATGATTGACTTGAAGTTTCGGTTCTTTTAGTTTCCCAAAAAAACTAATTTAAAAAATACTCATGTTGCATTTTCTTTTGTTTATATTTTTTCTCAAAGTTGTCATCCCTCATCAGTTTATTGATGTAAAGTCCGTCAAACACTCACTCCTTCTTTTATCTTTGCCTCGGGAAACCAAGGAAACTGCTCTCACGGACATTCTCTTTCTTTTGGCACTGGAAACTCTCCCTCTCAACATTTTTAGTTCCAATCTCCAAGGTTTTTCTCAACCGCCATTTTTTCTTTATTAAATGTTGCTTCCTATAACGACTACTCTATTTACAGATAAAGCAAGGGAACTTTGTATAGTCATACTGTTGACCAATCAATATTGAAACAGTTTTAAATGGCCACAAATCGTCCATTTATGATCTAACTAACAAATTTTGTTTAAAACCAGCTCAAGATTGGTTAAGATTGATCTAAAATACCGAAACATACTTATTCGCGTTCTGTAGAACTGCTTTTAGGTTTCTTTTGATCGAAATGATAAAAAATTTCTCCAGGAACATCACTGAAAAAAACAAAGTCAACTTCTTGTGAGAAAAAGGCACAAACCTGAAACCAATAAATGTTAGATCCTAAAAATTCTGATGAATCCTTTGGAAGTTCCAAGTCTCTAACTAAATCATTCAGTTTAGATTTTGTGAATAAAATAGGTTCACATGTACGAGTGTCGTGACAATCATTGTCTTCACCACTATCACATAGTTCAGGATCATTTAAAATACTCATATCCAAAGAGAAGATATTGGTACCTAGGGTTCATGAGGAATAGGACGAATAACTGATACAATATCTTTCCTATTTTTGAATTAAAACCTTGCACGTAAGAGGAACAAAAATACTATGATTTTTCCAATACAAAAAGACTGCTTTTTACTCTTCACCTTCTTAATTTTTCATACAGGTTCAACAAACTATGTGTGGGGTCAAGGCTTATCTTGATTTTCTTACAAAATCTGAAACGTTTATTTGTTGCTTTTTAAGTGTATACTTGAATTTTGAATTTGGAAACTCTAATTAAAAATATTATGGTTTGTTTAATTATTTATTATAAGTAGTTTTAAAATACCTTGTATGCAAGTTTATTATGTCCATGTCAAGTCTGTTAAAAAAAAAAAGTAATAAAAATATATTGTCAACGAGGCTTGGATATTTTTAATTAAAATACGAAATATTATTGTACCTCCACTAGGTGTACATGGGTGGAATGTACAACTGGTCCTTTGAATTATAAAGAAGCAGTAAAATAATGTCAGATGGAAATTTATACAAGGAAAAGTGCAGGTGTACCTCCTGCCAGATATGGGAAAAGCTGTGCAGGTGTACCTTCTGCTAGATATGGGAAAAGCCGTGCAGGTGTACCTCCTGCGAGAGCATTGAATTAGGAATACCAGAGTTAGAAATGGAGAGTCTTTGTGACCAAGAAAAATCAATACATGAGTCTTTAACTGCAAGATCAAGTGATACATCTATTAAGTCTAAAGATATAAATTCACTCTTTGAAAAATATCAACAGTAAAAGTATTTACATGTTTTCAACGGGGTTAGTGAATCACAACAAAACCACGTAGATTATACAATTGACGATAAGTCATCGATAAATTTATCTGTACCAATTGTTGAAGATAAAGAATCATGTAAGAAGTATCAAAATTCAATCAAAAAGTATACCAATCTCGATAGAGATGTAAATTTAAAAAATCGGCTGTGTCACCCCAGGACTTTCCCGGCTCGACCGTAGAGAAAATGTTATTTATTATTATTATTTTAATTACAAAATACTAAGCATTGCATTGATTTATGGAAAACATTAAAAATAGCGAGCTGATGGTGAATTAATATTTCAATGTTGGTAATGACATAAGCTGCGCATGCGCACGTTATATATCATACTGCTACAATTAGGATCTCCTAAAATCATGTGTGAAAACTGTTGGGAATTCGGGAAAAATTTTCATACAATAGTTGTAGGGAATTTTAAATGCGTATTTTTCTCGCCATCTAGCGGCGAAACTATGAGGAATTCGATAAAAGTTAAACATAAAAGTTAAAGAAAATTTGATGCTTTACAACTTTGCATAAGAAAATTTTGCACTAAATACATTGTTTGTCCTCAAAATCAAGAAAAAGTAGAGAAAACATACATGCACATTTTTTACGCGCCCTCTAGTGGCGCAACTATTGGAAATTTTGGAAAAGGCTTAAGACAAAAATTGTAGGTAATTTTATGCCCTAAAACTTTGTACTACAACATTTTGTACTAAAATGTATTGTTTGTCCTTAAAATTTAAATAAAGCAAAAAATTGTTACATGTATATTTAACCAATGTCGGTCTTGAGGACCTTCTACTGTACCAATTTAAACCAAAATCTAATGGTCGCATTCCAGGCATACACCGACCCTCCATACCAAATTTCAGCTTGATTGGTCTAACGGTTCGGCAGTTATCGTGGAAGATTACACATAGACACACAGACAGACCATGCGCTGGAAATGGTTTCAATCTTCTTGGGGGACCTCAAAATGGATATTTCCATCGATATCTCGATTTTTTTTTTGCTCGTTCACCTTACTTTCCCTTTGATGGGTCCGGGAAAGTAAAAATCCTAATAGCGGTTTCGCTGAAGTGATGGTGGAATGTGCAAAGAATTTAAATACAAATTTAGAGAAAATTATTCTAAAACAGAAACCATCCTACCTACATGACTTTTACGGTATCATTTAAAAGGGAAAGCGAGAGATGTTGTCAGAGATTTTTTCTGCAGTTCTAAAAATGTTCCCACAATGATAGAAACTCTTAAAATGCACTTTGGAAAGGAAGATTGGTTGATTTTGAACCAAATTGAAAAATCAAGAAAATGTTTAAATCCCAGGGAAGATTCTGTACAAAGTTTTTCATAGTTTTCAATTACTATTTCCTATCTAGTTGCTACCATGAAAAATATAAATTGTCTGCAATATTTGGAAAATCCAGAACTTTAAAATACATTAGAAAAAATTGCCTACAAGTACTAAAAGAATTTGGGGTGAAATAAAAATGTTAAAACAACGGAAGGGCTATTCAACAAATTTAATTGATTTTTGTGAATGGTTAAAATCAGAAGTAAAAATTTAAATAGTCCCTCAGAAATTACAGCATATGTTAAGAAATATTCTGATAAAAAATAGGTTATAAGCATTATAAAGGAACAAATCTCTACCAATAATTATAAAATATGTATTGCCCAATGTTCCTAATATGAATATATGAATGTATCAGAAAGAAGAAAAATGTTGGAAGAAGCCAAGTTATGCTGTATATGTATTAAATTTGGACATTTCGCAATGTTGGACAATGCCATGGAAGACATTATCGACTTATCCATAAATACAGAAGTAGATCAATGTCAGAAAAGGAAGAAGATGCTGAAACAGATAGAAAATGTCAAGAAAGCATTAAAGAAAAGAAAGCATTAAATAAAAGGAAGCCGAAAGGAAAGCTGAAAGTCAGACTTCATGTTTGATAGGAAATAAAAGAACTTCTTTACTGAAAATCGCTAAAGTAAAAGTCTATGGAAAAAATAAAGCCGTAGAATTATTTGCACTTTTAGACGAAGGATCGACTATTACTTTAATAGATAATTATATTGCAGATTGGTTAGAGTTGGAAGGTCCAATTAATCCAATTTGTCTTCAGTGGGCTAATGAAATCTCATAATGTTGATCACTATAAATCTGTAAAGAACCTTTGGTTTTAAACAATGTTACAATGTTGATGTTAACATAGTTAGCGAAACATACGTAGACTGTTTAAAAAGTGTACTTTTGGTTGGTGATGACGATATTCTCTAAATTAACAGAAATAATCTTAATTCCTCTCAAGTTAACCTGAAAACTGTAAAAAAATTCACCACTTTATAACAGCAGAAACAGGCTGTGAACAACAAAGAGAAAAACTGAAGGAGAATGTGGTAGTGAAAAGGAGGACGGCGAGAACAAACATGAAAGATGTCAGTGAAGGGAGATAGTAAATAATGACAGTCACGAATAAGGTAGTGATGCAGTTTTAACCGTATGACTATTAAAGTAGCTAAAAAACCTTTAATGAGGCTGCAACCCACATGTGGTATTTCTTACCAACATGTAAATGGCATGCTGGAAAAACAATTAAGGGAATACTGGATGGATCTCTCGGGTCTTAAACAGTCCAAAGCACTTATGGAAGGTCAACCTAAGAGCAGAGACAATCTGTTATGCCAAAAAAGACGGGAGCTCAAAACTGCACTAGGTGTCCCGACAGGACGCTGAGGGCTCAGACACCTGAACCACATAGGAGTATCGAAAGATTCCCTATGTAGGAAGTGTGAGAAAGGGGATAAAACTCCTCTTCATATATAATTTCTGGGACCTTAACAGGGAAAGGGAATGGCACTTTGAGGTACAGTATCCTGAACCCAAAGAGATAGCGAAAGCTAACATCAGAACTATTTTTGATTCGTCAAGAGTACTGGTCTGATATGAAAACTGGCGAGTCACAATAGGCCTAGAGCCTCAGTGCAGGAGCGACCTCCTCTAGCCCGATTCAGCTAAAAAAAAACCTGTTACAATAGTTTCGGTATGACTGTCCACTATATATAAGAATGTCTATCCAGTACAAACACCTTAAAAGTTTATTTGAAAATATTTTTAATTTTGCCGAAACTTATACAATACAATAAAGTGGACAAAACTAGACATTTTACTTATAACTAAATTATACGTGATAGAATTTTTTCAATAATTTTCACACAATCAGCACCAAACATACTAGAAAAATCACTGATTATTATTTATTTGAGATAATTTTTTTGTCGCAGACCTGTGTAATAAATGAAAACATTAACTATAAATTTCGTATTACAATCCTGTCACTAAACTATCACAAAGTAATTTTTAACTCGGGTATAAAAACTCATTCTAGCTAGAACTCCGACTGCATCTATATTTCTGGTTCTTCTAACTCTTGCTCTATGTCTGATTCCATCTCCGATTCATTCATTTTTTCTTTATCTACATCTTCATTTTGCATTTCTATTTCTACCTCATCATTTAATTTATTAACAAAAGTTTGTTCTTGTTCTGAATCTGTTCCTACATCTGTTGCTGGATCTTTTTTATGAATTCCCTCAAGATTTCTTTCTTGTTTAATTTTATCATTTTCTTCATTGTCTAGATCTATATTATCTCTAAACTCAGACTCTCTCTGTTGATATTGAACTATATCATCTTGATGTAGCGTTTCTTGTGACTTTAATTTCGAATCTGGAATTTTCAATTCGTCTATACTATTTTTTTCATTACTTTCTGATTCTCCATATACAAATAATTCTTGATTTAACTTATTGTTTAATTCTTTTAAAACTTCATATATCTGGAGGTATTTTTCTTCTTTTACTTTCTCGATTTCTTCAATATCTACATCTTCGTCAAACTCTATCTGTCTATATTGATCTGTGTCATCTGACTTCATAATTTTCGTATTTTCTATATCTACATCTTCTATCTCGGTGTCTACTTCTTTTTTCTTGTTGTCTGCTTCAATTTCTGATTCTTCATTTGTTTCTGATTCTTGATTTAAATTAATTTGAAATGGTTTTTCTGTTTCTTCTTTCATTTCCTTGTTTTCTTCATTTTCCATATCTACATCTTCCTTGAACTCTGTCTCTATCGGTCTGAGGTGAGTTTTGTCATCTTGTTCTAACTTTTCATATGAATCAGTAATTTTTGTTTTTTCTCTATTTGGTTCTTTTTTCTCAGTACGTAATTTCTTTTTTCTCATTTTTGCTTCAATTTCTGATTCTTCAGTTGTGCCTGGATTTATTTCTGATTCTTGATTATAATTAGTTTGCAATGCTTTTTCTATCTGTAACTCTGAAACAATATTATGCTGTATTTCTTGTTTCATTTTCTCACCTTCGTCAACCTCTAGATCTGCATCTTCATTAAACTCTGACTCTATTTCTATTTGATCACTCTTGTTATTTATTTTCTTTTTTCTCATTTTTGCTTCAATTTCTGATTCTTTAGTTGCGCCCTGTTTAGTTTCTGATTCTCGATTATATGCTTTTTCTGTTCGTGATTCTGAAACTATAGATGTATTATGCTTGCTTTCTTCTTTCATTTGATCGCTTTCTTCAATTTCTAAATCTACATCTTCGTTCAACTCTGACTCGATCTGTCTGTGAGGAGATATATCATCTTCTTTTAACGTTTTATATAATACTGATGGCTCTAAGTCTGTTATTTTTGCTTCATCTCTATCATTGTCTAATTTCTTTTTCCTCTTTTTTGTTTCTTTTATTTCTGATTTTGCTTTTGTTTTTGATACCTCGTTTTCGTCATAATATTCTCCTGTATACTCTGAATCTCTGACTGAATATTCTTCAAGATCTTTGTCTAGTTGTGATTCTAATTTTGTCATAAGAATTTTAGATTTATTTAACTTCAAAGCATCTTCATTATTAGTGTTTTCTTCAATATCTGGTTCTTGATTTGAATTATTATCCAATTCATTTTCTGTTTCTGAAACGTCTGATTTTAATGTATGCTCTAACTCTGAATCTACAAATTTCAATTTTTGAGTACCCAAATATTCTTTTTCAATCTCTGACTCCTGTTTTTCTAATTCTAATCCTTTGCCTTTTTTCGTCACCGTTTCTTCATCTTTCTCTTGTTCATCTTCTTTTACTTCGTATTCTTCTGGTGCTTCGTACACCTCTTTTGCTTCGTATTCTTTTTTAGCTTTATTTTCTTCTTCATACCCGTCTTCCTCATTTTCTATCACTTCGTCTGCTCTTTCTTTTTCTAATTGTTCATCTTCTTTTGACTCGATGTTTATTTCTACAAGTTCCAATTCTTTTGTAAATTTATTGTATTTCAATATTGGAACAACTCTGGTTTGTAAATTCGGAATATTTTGACTAATGCATTCGTTAGGGCTCATAGGATTGATTAAAGCCCAAATAGCATCCTGGGAATCAGTGAAAAAATTCGAAATGTATGGGAAAATTTCGTAAGATTGAAAAAGTACTCTGTGATGTTCCGCTTTTAAAGGAAATCTGTGAATATAAAAATAGAAGAAGATTTAAGCTATTTTTCATAATATTTTAACCTTACTGTGTATTCCATCTCAAAATAGCGTAATCCATAGTCATAAAATACGTTAGACCTGACATATAGTCTGTTTCTAGTCCACTTGCCTTGCCTAATTTTTTTCCTCGATTTATGACTTGATACGTCATTAAAGAACCCTAAAAAAATATTTAATAATTATTTTTAAACATCTCTTAAAAAATCTCCTACCTCTGTTTCGAATGCTAAAGGTTCCTCCATTTTTCTTATCGGTTCTAAATCAAGACTAAATATTTCCAATTCATTTTTTCCTGTCATAAACAGCTCCGGAGCAACTTTAGAAATTGCCAAAAAGTCTGCTTTTATTGGATGTGAAAAGATACTTGGTTGTGATAAAAGGATTTTCCACCATATTAACGTTTTTAATGAAAACACCAATAGCGTATTTTCCTCTAGAAATATATTTATAAGTTTATACGATTTATATTTAGTTGCTGGAAATCGAGCTCTTAAAAATTGGACTGTTCAATATTTCAGAAAAAAAGGTTTTATTACTCTTTGAATAATTTTAAGTTTAAAATTTTTACCTATTAGTTTTTTATGTACCCATACCTACCGATATGACCAATATAGGCTCTGTGTCCAAATTTGTCTTCCAGAAATGGATCAATAACTAAACTATTCAAGTGTTTTCCATTAATATTGGTAAGTTTTGTACTTTCAACTATGTTGTTAAATATTAAACTATATGATAACATTTTCGGTTCACATCTTTGATTTCCCTTATCTAGTATCCAAAGTTTCGGTTTGATAGGTTCAATTGAAAGAGTGATTGCATCTTGAATATGATCACATTCATTCCAGTCTTGAAACGATATAATTTTCGGTCTAAAATCACAAAAAAATCTACAACTCAAAAAAATGATATTGATTTAGTTAGAATTATAAATCTTTGAGCCAAAAATCGTTCAAGTTTTATATTTTTTTAATCTACAGTCTTCGAACAAGCCTTTGACTCTCTAAAGAGGAACGAAATTATGGAAGTCTTAAAAGAAGAAGGAGTAAGTAAAAAACTAACAAATCTAATAGAGATGACAATGAGAAAATCAAAAGAAGAAACGGAAGAATTCTAAATTAACAAACTCACTATCTGCCACGTTGTTCAATCTGGGGCTAGAATTAATTTTAAGAAAGATACAAAAGAGAAATTTGAGAACAACAAGAAGACAATTAATGGCATATGCAGATGACATAATATTAGTGACAAAAAAAGGAAAATCGTGAAAAAATACTAAAGTAGATGTAACAAGAAGGGAGGATGTTGGGATTATAAAATAATGTGAAGGGAACTAAAATATTAAAACGGAAAGAAGAACGGAGATCAAAGACAACAAACCGAGCATATCAAGTAAATAAAAATCTGTCAAACAGCAAAATATTGACTAAAAAAAAAAGATGAACATATACAGAAGAATAATAAGGCCCATAACAATGTATACAGCAGAAACGATCGCTATGACGAACATAGAAGAAGATAAGTTAAGGATAAACGAACGAAAGATAATAAGAACAATTCTGGAGCCAGTGAAGATTGGAGAGCAGGACTACAGATCGGCAAATCAGACATTAGCAAATTCAGCAAACTAAAGATATTATACTAGGTGTAATAAAAAAGTAGGTCATAAATTTTCTATGTGTGAAAATAAATCGATTCAAGTTAACTTACTTTAAAGAAATCACAGATTTTTAAATTGAAAAGTAAAAACGATTTTTTGTTGTAATTTTAAAATAGTTCAACTTTATTTTTATCAAAATTTGACACAATAAAGTACAAAAAAATGATTTTTACGCTAATATTAAACAAAAGTCAGTCTGTCTGACCGGATGTCTGTAGACTTCATATTTTTAAATCATTATTTACGTTTTTTAGCTTCGTTCCATACGATCTATAAAAAATCTGATGTGGCCAGCACATGACCTCTCGCCATTTTTGAATCAAAAATTTACAGGTTGACACAAAAAAGTATGAAAAAAAATTATTTTTTTGTAAATCTGGCAACAATGGCAAAAGTTTCGAAAATTTTAATGAGTTGAAAATAAACTATAGAGTATACAAAATATATGTGTAAAACTTTATTGCCGTTTTGTATAATAATGGCGTCATTACCCATAGCAACTGCCACTTCCGGTTGTGCGATTGGCACCAAAATCTAATCAGATCTAATCTAGGGTATTAGAATCCTGTATGCAAAATTTCAAATATTTTTATTCAGTAGTTTTTGAGTTATCGTTACTACAACATCCATCCAAACACACACACACACACTAACACACACACACTAACACACACACAGACATCGTCGCGAAAATATTAAAATCGTATTCTAGGGACCCTAAAACGTGTTTATTCATTGAAAACTCACTACCCAATTTTTAGCATGATTCCTATACCTCTCTTATCTGAAGGGCGAGAGGTAAAAATGGCAAAAATAACCCGAAAAAAATCAAAACTCATCCACGACTTGTTTTGCAATCTTCACTCAATAAAAATTAGTTATTAGATGATTTTCAAGATTAAATATTTTAATTTAACTCCAATTTTAAATTATAATGTTTAATCCGGCTTGAAGGACTACGGATTTATTTTAAATGTTAAAAAGTTGGGCATAAAAAAGTATTCGTCGCCTATTAGCTTCGCAAATAAATACGTGGTCCTTCGAGCCAGATTAAGAAGATTCATTATTTTTATGTCATATATCAAATAAATACAAGAGAGGATTTTTGGGAGATTATGATTTTTTTGTCAAAATTAATAAAATCAAGATGGTGAATGTTATTTATAATTATTTAACGATTCTAATCAAAATTGGTATGTGAGGGATTTCGGGGTCGGAGATTATGAATTTTTTATCAAAATTAATAACATCTAGATGACGGACGATAATTATGATCATTTACAGATTCTGTTCAAAATTGGTTCACAGTATCATCTCCGTCGTTGCCTAAGTTTGACCAAAGTTTTCAGCTTCGTCCCATACGCTCTATAAAAATGACAACTCGTCTACGACTTGTTTTACAAATTTCACTAAGTAAAATCTAGTTATCAGAAAATTTTTAAAAATTAAATACTTTAAATTAAATACTGTTAAATTTGTTATTATTTCTTACGGAAATATTAATAACAACAAAAAAGAGTCTAGTTTATGTAAATATCTCAAGAACTAAAATCATTTGGAACAATTTTAAAAAAATTTTCTTAAAGAGGAACAAATTTTGTTCACTTCCGAATCTCTATCTCAATTTTTAATACTTTTAATTTAATGCTGAAAATAGGGCTCTGCACAATGTCGTAGTGCAAAACCGGCCATGACAAGTGAAAAAGTTTTTTTATAGTAAAATAATAATTTAAAATTTTGGAAAAAAATGGTATTATCTAGACTCTTAAAGAACAAAAATTCCGTCAGAAAAAAAAGTTTTTACTGATTTTTTTATAAAATGGGCTTATATAATTTTTTAGAGTTTGCGTTATGATTCCAAGTCGGATAATTGTTAAACAAAAGTTTTTTCTCTTTATGGTGATACCATAAGTTCTAAATTTAATTAAAATAAATCATTGAAATATTGTTATTAATTATTATAATTATTAGTTATTTATTATCTAATTGGTTTTTACATTTTCTAGCAATATGGGGCACAATATATGCTTTTCTTTGGATGGATCCACTTTCCCAAGTTTTAAATTTTTTACTTCTAGACTTTAAGACGGTTGAACTATATATTTTGCATTAATTATAACCTTCTCAATTTAAAAATTCTTGTATAATTAATTTCATATACCCTCATTTTCCTCCTCATCCATTAAAATTTTCCATTAGCTTATAATTAGTATATAACAGCGTTATGCTCCCTCATTATTATTATTAAATTGACTATTATAAATTTCCTGAAGATGGTCATTTAGCCGATACCAGTTGCCGATTTATTACACCGTTTATTAAAGAATTTTGTGGTACATGATTTCCAATTTCATTTCATTTTTTTGGTTATAATTTTTGCGATTGTTTATGTGCGGGTTTGAAACTTTTGCACATTTTTCTCAAAATCATTCGAAATCGAATGAGCCATCTTAACATTGCTCTTAAATAACTCACTTGGTGCATACATTTTCATGAAAAAATATTTTAGATTTACAACAAAAGAATGGTTTTTAATTTTTCAATTAAAAAATTTGAGGTGCTATTTTGTAAACAAGAAACTATTTAGATTGGATAATATTTATTTTTACCTGCTCTTAGAAAAGTAGTTAAAAACATCCCCATTCCAGTGTATTTCTATCAACGTTGGATCACTTTTGTTATTTAAACACACACTTCTTGGTAATGCCAAAAAAACTCTTGATCTATACACAGCTACACTGTTTACGTAATAATCATTATTTATATTTAAAAAACTCAAATCCCAGCAATTTGAATATTGAATAATAATTAATAAAAAATAAATTTTCATTGTATTAGCAGAAATATAAAAAATACCTACCTACTTTAAAATCTTATAGAGAAATAATAAAATATTGTTTATAATTAATGGCAATTTTTACTGCAAAATATGCATTTTATTGATAGTGTGAAAATTATTTTAATTGATATTGATTTTACTTAAACGTAAACATGACCCCTTTTTAGTTTATATTCTATTGGAATTTTTGATAGGTACTAGCTGTCCCATTGCAATTTTAAAACTAAATTTATGATTCGCTTTTAAGAAAAAAATATAAAATAATAAAATCTTTAAATCCCACCCAATATATTTTTAAATAATTTCTAAATTTCCAAATATTCACTAAATTTTCCACTTCATAAAATGATCAGAAATTTCAACTTTTATAGTTAAATCATTTTATTTTTTATTTTTTAGTAAATCTGGCAACGGTGACAAAGGTTTTTTAAATTTTTAATCAAACAGAAAATATAAAGTTGGATAATAGGTATATAATATTATCTTTTTTTAGCATATTTTTTTTAATTAAACAATTATAGCACAATCTAACCGGACCTTTTTCATATTTTTGTGTAAATTATGTGCAATTTTTGTGCGTTATTCGCGATTTTTGTGCATTTATACTTTTTTTATATATATTGATTTTTTTGAAAACTAGCATTTGTTAATTATCCTTGCGATTTTTTTCAAATTATCACCATAATTTTTCCCCTTTTTGTGCAAATTATGTATGAAATCAATAATTAATTTGATCAAATAGTTTCTTTTTCTTTAATAACTGCGAAAATGACTTTTTTTAATAAACATATTTATAATAAAATTTTATAATTAAATAATGTTAGCTTTGCAGAAAGAAATAAAAAGAGCTCACTATTTTAATGGAGTATGCATCCATCAATTTTAATTTATTCAATTACAATCGTTGAGTTTGTAAAAATAAAAGTAATAAGCATTTAAAAATGATCATGACATTATATTTGGCGCCAATATGTTTAAATTTACCGCCATTTCATGATAAATGGCCATGCAGACCCCTAGACGGCGCCAATTTGGTCTGTTCGTTATAACTGATCTGTGATCCACACGAAAGATCACGTACCGCGAGATGGCACTGCAAATTGACAAAATGTCGGATTGAGGTGTGAACAACAAATATTCTAACCCCACTTACTCATTTTGATGATCTAAGTTCTGACTACATTTCATCTCCTGGATTTTCGCCTAACTCTGAAATAATTATATTATGTAATGAAAGTGATTAGTTATTTTTTAGTTCATCCTTACTAGTTTCGATCACTTCTATCTTTCTTATTAATTTTTGAATATTGAAATTAGACACTGTAAGGTT
This sequence comes from Neocrepidodera transversa, assembly GCA_963243735.1. Classification (NCBI taxonomy): domain Eukaryota; kingdom Metazoa; phylum Arthropoda; class Insecta; order Coleoptera; family Chrysomelidae; genus Neocrepidodera; species Neocrepidodera transversa. The sequence continues at coordinate 17,616,748 of OY725337.1, read as the reverse complement.
CTGTTTAAAAATGTTTCTCTATGTTGTTGAAGTCACTATAATAACAATAATCACAAATAAATTAGAATGATTGGAAAATTTATGGAAATTATGGAACTTACCACTAAAAAAAATCATCATTTACAAATTGTTTGCTGCAAACAAACATATACTTTGAGATAGGTTTTTCTATCTTCAAGATAGTGTTCCATTTCTTAACTGTCTTGGGATCCAAAGGAAATGCATGTAAAGAAATAACAGAATTACCGTATGTAGAGCACTGTTAAACAGGCACATTTTTCGTGATCTTATATCTCTTTGTCTTTTTAATGATTTATTAACAACAATTCTTCACAAAATATCATCCAAATATATCACATTCGCAAAAACGGTTTAAAATGACATAAAAAGTTCACTTTTCTCCTATATAAACATTTATTATTTACACCTTGAGTCGTTTAAACGGTCAACGATAGATGTCGCCCACTCCGTGATTTTCCCGTATTTACCCAGCCTTAAGGAGCGTTTATATTAGTAAAGTGAATTCATCAAGTTCTTTCTGTTTTAAGTACGTGATCAAGTTAGTTGAAGGTTGCAAAAAACATAAAGAAAACAGATCAACTCACTTGACTAATGTAAACGCACCTTTAGACCTTCTACTATTTGTACTCCGTCTTCTTTTTACTAGCCCAAGCCGAATTTAGCATAACTTTTGGAGTGCGTTCATAAATAAACGCCCGGCGCTCCCCAAGAGCCCAAATGCGTTCATATATGATTTCGGCTTAAACAGGGTTATTTTTCCACGCGTTCATAAATGCTCGTTGGTGCACACCCGGGGCGCGCCCAAGACGACCTACTATCTGACATGGGTAAAAGTTACCCGACCTGCGCAATACGTTTTTCTGTCTTCACGAAAGATGATTTCTAGATAGCGCGTAGGTGACTTTGTTCTCGAGATCACACGGTATACAATTCGCGGTACACGGTCTGTGAATCACACGAAATATACCAATTTTCATTATTGTGTAATTGTGTTTTGTTTTGCAATTAATGGATCAAGAGGTTGAAATTAATCCCGTATATTTCAAACAAAATTTTCAGTAGTAATACTCCTAGGGCCTTGATAATACCGAGATAATTTTGTCATAGAGAATGCTGAAAGCGTGTTGCTTGATAATAGCCCAAGGCCGAAGGCCGAGGGCTATTAACCTTAAGCAACACGCTTGAAGGATTCTCTATGACAAAATTTTGAGGATTAATCAAGGCCCGAGGGATATTCGATAAGATAATTTTTTACTTTGTAGATTTCAAAAAATTGGTTGTCAATCTGAGGTTTAATATTTACTCATTTTTATTTAACAAAACTAAAAACTACAGGTATTAAAAGTACAAAACTCGAGAAATATTTTCCATATATATTTTTTTGATTTGGTTGTATTTTTTGGTATATTACTTGATATAATATCATTAATTGCATCGTCAGATGCATTACCAAATCTTAGCGACATTTTTAAACTAGTTGTCAGTTTGACGTTTAATTAATTTTTAATCAAAAACTTGACTTGTTGAAAACACCAAACTGAAAACACCACATGTAGGGTGTTATCGCTGTAATCCATAGCTGATTGGATGAAATTTGACACATGACTCTAAATTAAGTAATTTGATTGGTTACTATAGTTAATAAAAAATTATCAACATAATTTTCTATTCGATTAGGTTTATGGAAACTTCGTTTACGTGATACCACGATTAAATTATTCATGTGTTAAAAAGTTAGGTTAAAACGATTGACAGAATTTTTAGGCCCCGCTCGTTCATAAATTTTTATACACCCGGGCGCACTCTGGGTAAATATTGCTCCGGGCGAATTTCGCCCGGATATTTAATTTATGAACGCACTCCTGTAGTCATAATAAACATAACCTCAAATTTTCAATTTTGACAGTTTATTGTTTTGATAGATACATTTTTTCCTTTTTATGTAATTTTATAATTAAATTAACGTATTTAACTATGAATAGACGAAAAACTCGAAAGCATGCCTTTTGCAATACTGAAGAGATTGAAGACAAGACAAAATTCATCGGTTTTGAACCGAGAACAAAATCGAAAGAAAATAAGGTTCCTTCTAAAAACGAGATCAAAAAAACGTTAGTGCGAAATACAGATAAACACGTTCCAATAACTGAAGTTACAAAAGATGATCTTAAGGAGCATAGTAATAAAGGTATACAAACAGACACTAAAAGACGACAAACGTGTACTAAGAATTCCCCAGCTTCTTTCGAGGTTCCCAAACCTAATACTTTAATACAATTATCTAAAAAAATTGAATGTTTAGATAAGGAACAACAAACAAGAGTTGATAAAAAAATTACTGCAGATGAAAAGGTAATAGTACCATTAATAAGAATCATATATTTATTTTTTTAATTTCAGGTTTTAAGAAACTTAAATTTTCCCAACAACAGACCAATTTATAAAGATTTAATTCCTTTAGCTTGCGATAGGACTGATTCTCCACCTTCTTCAGTACGAAATCGTTTGCCTCAAAAAGACAAAGAACCACTTCTTTCTGATTTTGTAGAGACAAAAAATATTCCTAAATATTATGTTTTGCCTTCTGTGGATGTTGAAGATAAAATTTTACCTGGTGGAAATAACAATTTGAGAGTGTATAAAATTCTAACCATAAATAGTTAAAAATTTGTATATACATGTTAAAATTAAATAAAAAGCATTAATTAGGAATTAAACAACTGTTCTATTTCCCAATTAATACTTTTTCGTTTTAGTAATACCACAATAGGAAACATATAGATCATATAAAAAAATATAGTTTTAAGATTATTTTTCATATAATTTCAGTTGTTTTTTAAATAAAGAATATGAAATAAGTCAAATCCTGATATTTGATATAATTCTTTATATAAAACATAAGGAAGGTCAATTTTAATTGTTTAGATTAATACAAGTCTGCTAATGTTAATAACGACCGGTTAATAATTAACAAATAATTACTTATAAAAGTCGGTTTTACAATAGAACTTTTATGTTAATAATTCTCGAATTGATTTTAATTATAGTACAAAGTAATATTTAATGTTAATGTATTTCATGAATTTGACTATTTTTGATATTCAAAAATTGACAATAAAAATGAATTAAACATTTTTTTTATTATTTAATTAACAAGTATATTTCTCACTTTACAATCTCACTAGTCAATAAATAAATTAAGAATTTTTTACTGCCTCAATATACATTTCAAATAAGCTATAATCAAAACGTCCCCATTAATTTTACTGAAAGTAAAACGTGTTTTAAATTCATTGTATCAATGAGTATTTTTTCACTTAGCTTAGCTTAAATTTATAACTCATACACTCGGCCAGTTTGCATGTGATAGCAGTGCCCAGCTTGAAATACTTTTTTTTTATTAATATTTAACTAATATATTTTACAATACACAATCACTACAAATCAATAAACAGGTATACTAACAATTTTTTACTGCCTCAACAAAAACTTTGTATGTTTACCTATAACCAGAATATTCCCATTACTTTTATTTTTGATAACTACATCAAGAAAAGCAAGAGACTTTCCAACTTTTATTGTATCTGCTTCGATGAGTATTTCTTCACCTTCTTTTGCTCCGGCCAAGTAGTTTGAACTTATATTAACTGATACACTGGGGCAATTTCCGTTTGAATGTGTTAACAGTGCCCAGCTTGAAACACTGTCTATTAGTGATGCAGATAATCCTCCATGTAATGTACCAAAGGGATTGGTATGTTCTTCTTCTACTTTTAAAGTTGCTATACATTTACCATTGCTTAAAGTGTCTATATTTATAGTTTTCATGCACTTCTCAAACCTCGTACAACTTTCCAATATTTGTTTAATATGTTTTGCTCCAATTGCAACTTTTGCCATAGTTTTTACGGTAATAACTGTCTAGTATCTACTTAAGAACTAACTACACACAAGCAAAAATAGATATTTTCAATAAAAATTACAAATAGACTTTGACCTAAATATCAACGTCACTGCGAAATCAAAAAGTACACAAATTCTACATGATACGGTAAATAATAATTGCAATTAAAATATGAATATAAAGAAATAGTTTTTTTTATTATGTAATTATTATAACCTCAAACTCTATATCAAACAGGGCAGCCAATATAAAAATTATTTCACTAAAATCATTAAAAACAAGCTTATAATAATTCATAGTTGTAGTTATAACGAACAACATGTGAATAATATGATCCTTACATAATGAAATAAATTCCTAAATATATTTTATATGATTTACGATAGTGTAATGATTGGATAGTTTATATAGGCTGAGGCACAAACAAGTAGGTTTATAAAAGTGGCAATTCTGGTTTTCGCCATTGTTCAATTAAGGTCAAGGCCAGAAGTCAATTATGGATCCGTGGACGTGTTGTCAAACCGACATCTCGATTTCGAAAAAAACACCAAAATTCGAATTTGAAGATAATTTTACACCGCCTTTAAACAACAAATTACCTGATTCCGAAGAATATCTCGCAATTTTAGGTAAGCTTAACCCAAATTTATATAATTTTCCAAAATTACCGACTATTGATTTTGTAGAAGAAAAACTCCGAAAAATAAAAAACGACCCGAATATCCTTGCACAACTGGCGGCTAAAAGAGAAGCTTGCATGCAAGAATTATTAAATGGTAATTCATTTTATGGGATTGATCGAGTTGACGAAGAAGTTTTAGATTTTGAAGAGCCAATACCTAGTTCGCAAGTACTGAGAGCAATTGCACCTCAAAAACAGGCTCTAAGCCAAGGAGAAATTGTGGAATTTGTTAAATACGACCAATTGATTAATGATGATAATGATTCTCCTGTGAACAGTACTAATTCCTTAAATAAATAACATGAAACCTCTGTTGTTTCTGTTAAAACTGGCGTGGGATTGTAGGTATCGTCTTCCACTTCTAATAACAGTAGGATTTATGGTACTGGATGTTAGGATGCAACTGGATATCAATGTGCAAACTAGAAGAGTTCCTAGAACAAGGCGTCCACCTCCAAGAATGAATACTATTCCAGAAAACATTGGTCATGAAGATGCTATAGAGGGAGCCTCAGATGGTAAGAATAAGATATTGTAGTCTTAAAACAGTCTGAGGAGATAGGGAATATAAGTAGGAGGTAGGGAATATTTTTTGCATAAATGCCAAATTATGACTAATGATCAAGATAAATTTTGTTCTGCGTCAACTAAAAAGAATTATTAGTAACGTAACTCAGAGTATTATACCTATTACGCCCTTTTTAATTCTCACTCTCACATATCTTATGGAGTAGTGATTTGGGGAACCTCCACGGATTCTGTAAGAGTATTTAGACTACAAAAATAAGTCATCAGAAACATCTGTTGTGCAGGTTTTTTTGAAATTCAGATGTCCATGAATATCCTATTAGAAATGCTGATAAACACAGAAAACCGATACATAAAGTAAGAGAAAAAATCTATAAACCTAAAAAAATGCTACATAAATTCTCATTTTACTCTTGTTAGGGAATATATGAACACTCCTTCTAGCTCGTTGACTTACATTACGTAAAGTGTCTTAGTCTATTATTTGTAAAAAAATTTAAATTTGTACCCTGCTTTATTTGTATTTATGGCTTTGTGTGTTTTATGTATCTATTTGATTTATCTAATTGTAATCTCTTTTTTTATTCTTTTATGTGACTTGCTACAAACATTTTATAATTGTAAAGTAGTTAAATAAATAATCTATCTAATAAAAAACCTGATTACATGTGTATAATAAAATATGTTTCCGGCATAGAAATTAGCACTGTGGAATATGTTCACAAAACCCTTTCATATCCTTTTTTGTTATTCAAGCTCAGAAGCTGTAGCCATATATTTGGTTTTTTTAGCTTCTTGGAGTACAGTGGAAGAATTTGAAGTATCTGACGAGGAATGACCAGAATCCAAATAATTAAATGTTTGAGACTGCTGTTAAAAGAAGTGATAAAATTGTCTTTATTTTCATTTGTTAATCAATGTATCTAGTAGATTTTTTTAACTGACAAATATATTTATTATCCATTAATTTCTCACTAATTCTAATAAATAAAAATATATTAAGAAATATTTATTTTATTACTAATTTAAATAATTTAATAAAAAAAATCTATGTACATTAAATGCAAAATATTCGTACGAAAATTTAATATAACAGATACATATACTTAAAATTTACAACTTAAAATTTTTATGTATACAACCACATGTAATATCAACATAAATTAATTTATATTAACGATGGCAGTCGTGGCAATATTCACTAATGTTTTTCTGTTAATCCTGTAAAAAAAAACCAAATAAAATAATGACACTAACATTAATAGAAAAGTAGTTGATGCACTAATTCTATGTTTAAGCCATTATCAGCGCCCCAAAATTCGGACAATCTAGTTAAAAAAGAAAAACTGGGCAAAATATAAGAAAACTTTGGTAATATTCCTGTATATGATTTTTTAGTAATCTGCAGAAAATCAATATTCAAATGCTATAAAGAAATCAGATTAGACGGTTTGTATGACGTTTCATGTAAAATACTGAAATTTTAGTCAATTTAAAAGTAACATTATTGAACATTTGAAAATGTCGTCTTGCCATTTTGCCGGAATTTTAGAGTGCTAATAAATGGAATATGTTAAAATGATCTAGATTTGGCGTACTCCTCTTCCGATGTCTATCATATCTGCAACAATTTTAATTTTACACTGCCACCTACATTCTATGCCTACACCGTTTTGTTGTGCTTACCTTATTTAAACAGCGAAAGATGTTTGGTTATCAATAGATGCATGCTTCAAAATCTCCTCTAAAGGAAGAGTAGTTTCCGTTTTGGACAGAGGTTGACTCCTATCCGAAGGGGTCGTATTCGGCGAATTCTGACAAAAAAAATTTAATTTCCTAAGATAAAATTTTGACAAAAAAAACAAGCCTTATACTAATAAAATGTCGCTAGAAACTAGTATATTATTTAAATAATCTATATTTACACGTAAATACCCAGAGGAAAATATAAGGTATATTTTTGGTTGAACGTCATAAAAAGTGACAAACGTAAAATGTGACATTTAGAGATAAAGAACGACAAAAATGAACCTTTTATTCTCTCCAGAGATGTAAAAATTACAGATTTTGAGACATAATTCTCAGCCTATTTGAAAAAAATATTGTTGTCTGAGGGTCATTAAGACTGAATAAGATCTAATTCTAAATTTACCCCAAGAAAAAACAAACCCTGATTAAAAATTAATAAATTAAAAAATTATAAAACGCAATGAAAAAATTATAAAAAAATTAATTGATGAAATGAAATTACGTTTTTATTTAGTATTCAAATTTGTAAGTGCTTAAATTAAATTCTGAATGAATTTGCTCTGAAATTAGTCATATTATAGTGAAAAAGGCAGGAAATGTAGGCAGCGGTGCAAATACAAAAAATTATATTTATAAAATAAAAAAAAAATACTCTCAAGTTAAATGATGGACTTTTACATTAAAATCAACGCTTTTTATATTGCTAACATTTATTCGTCTTTTCTTCTAAAAATACAAGGTGGCCCACCGAAAATAAAAGAATGTTTTTAAAGAAAATATCTTTATCTACGTTAAAAACCCTAATTTAATGTTGATTAAGGCTAATAATATCATATTTGGGAAAAACTTTGTTAATAAGACATTCTGAATACCAAAAGTGAGCGAATTTCACCATAAAATCAATTATAGTTTAATTGATAACCAACAGTAGAGAAATTCTCTAAATTAGTTTTTCGATAAAGCTTTAAAATGCATGCTCATAATATGAATTTGAATCTGGAAACAAAATTTACTGGTGGGACATCATGTATGTCTAATAAATTATTTTAAAACTCTTTAAACTACACACATATTTATTCCAATTGGTTACTAAAATAGAAAATGTAATTAGCATCTAAGAACTAAACTGAATTGCTTAAAAACCAAAGTTGCATTTACGTGACGTAATCCCATTTTTTGCAAAAAATTGAAACCTGAACATGGTTGTGATTTAGAGCAAAAAATGCAACTTACCACAGTTATATGAAACTGTCATAACGTAAGTTCAACTTAACTCCTTAATAGCATTTAAGCAACCGATTCTAAACTAAAATTAACTAAACTATCTTTACCTATATTTCATCATCTATCTGATCAACTAAACGCTATACTCGAATTCGACAATAAAATAACAAAAATAGAGATTTGTTAGTAACACACAGTATGAGCACGTTCCATAGGCAGATCAACTTACTGCGACATTGTGAACAAACACTCTGTATGGTATCCAGCATGAAATTTCTCGCCTTCAAGATGACCGATCGAATTTGATAAAAAAATGGATTAAAAATGAAAAAAAAAGTATATGGAAAAATAACAATTTTGTGTGCTCATCGTGTAAAATGGTGTTATACAAATGAGTTTTGTGAATAAAAAGAACATGCTTTACTTTTTAAAGTTTTAAATGAAAATTCGTTGAAAGCAGTTTTACTTTTTCCTAATTCAAGATTTACTTTGCTGACGTTGTATTGAAGAAAGAGTCATTTTTGTTTAGTCAGACCAAAAAAAAATGTAGTCTGAGAAAACCAAAAACTGGAAAATCCATATAATTTAAGAAATCTTCTCAAATTATTATTATTTAACTTTTCTCGGGTAAAATATAAGCTGTAAGTGGACAAAATACTCTTAGGCTGGTATTCAATAAATCCTACAGCTATAATGTCGCATATTTGCGTCATTGTGAAAAGTTATTAAACTTGTTTGAACCAGATGGTATCTCTCCAGAGGCTTTGAAAAGGAAAAAATTACCGAAGCCGCTGTAATTAAAATAGCTCCAAAAATTTTTATACCCGCGACAACCGTCAGATCTGCCAACTTTTGCATAGCAACTTCCCTGTTAATACCTCTGCCAACCCAGTATTCTGCAAAGGAAAAAGTAGCCAACCCAACTTTTGCATTTTTGAAATCTTTTACTCTCGATTGTAAAATTCTTTTTTTATAAATGAGAATCAGCGTTACTATCGAAAAAAAAATAATTAAAAATAGCTGTGTTGGGATATGTAGCGCTGACATTTATACGTATGTTCATTTGTATATTATAATAAAACTATAGCGTTATTTGGCATTAGAGGTGGCCATTATTTGTTAAAAACTACACATATACCCAAATTAATTCGAAATTGTTTTCATGAAACAAGAAATGTCACTATGGTCTATTTCAAGGGGAATGGATATTGATTTAATATGGTAAAAGCATAAATATAATAATAACAATTTAGTTGGCAATAATGTCCCTTTATCCACAAAATACAGCACGTATATATCCATTTTTAGACAGTCACGAATAAAATATAAAATTACATAAAAGATTCTTCTAATTTTTTGTTTAAACGGGGTAAAAAGCTAAAAACCAACCAATATTTAATAATAAAAATTAAGTAGAAAGTTAGTTTATATTTTTAATAATATTTCTGATCAATAAAAAAATGAGTGGAAGCAATTATCGAATAAAAAGTAATTTAGAGATGATCAAGTTATATTTTTTTAGAGAGAAAAACGACGTTTATGAGAAAACAAACGTAAAACTAAAAGAAAATAAATCAATAAATATAAAACGAAGTACTACTTACTTTGCTTAACGTACTTTGAACTGGTACCTTCAAATGAAATTTTTGATCACATAATTGCTGGAGCAGAATTATACCTAAAAAAATTAAAATAACAAAAAAAATAATATATTAATAAGAAAATTTATATAAAGGACAGATGTTTGGCAATTTTAAAAAAAATCAAGTAAGAAAAAAAATAAAATTAGAAATTTAATTGAGATATTGGAATATTTATGAATTTTTAATAAAAGAAAAATAAATTAGGAGGTGAGACAGGGTCAAAAATAAGAAATATACAGAAATAGAAGACACATCTCTGAAAGGGCAGACCAGAAGCAAATTGACGAGTCATAAAACATTTAAATTTTAATAAACAGTATTTTTTTATATTTTTTAAAATGTGTTATAAAGTGAATTGAGAATCTTAGATAGGACATCTTGTCTACTGGGTGGTTCATATCAATATCTGGCTGATAGATTGAAGATGTTAGAAACCAGCAATAATCCTTTATAAACCAGCAAAAATCCTTTATAAAAGATGCTATTAAAATAGATGATAGAAGATACAGAAAACTAAATTCAGATTATCCAAATCTCCAAATCAATTAGTTACCTAAAACACCCCATCTAATACCTCATAGATAAATATCCATAATGAAGAAAAAAGGGAGAGTGAGCACAAACTGTAACCACCACTAGACAGTAGCAAATTTTGTACCTTCGATGCTTTCTCTAACCTAACAGATTGTAATTTAAATCTTCCTCTTGCAAATTTACCTAAACTAGACATTTTTAGACCCTCTGAGAGGCGATCTTACGCTGGGACTTTATAAATTCATTATTTACAGCAAGTACTTTTTTATTCCACTTAAAAAAATAAGTTTAGGGATAAATATGGTTATGATTCGAAACTTCGTTTTTGTTTTAATTTAACAGAAATATATCTTTTCATTTCAATCAAAAACATTAAAAATGTAATAATGATAAAAGAAAAATATATTTTTCTAATTGTTTATTACACACTTGAAAGTATGCACTACCTTTTCTTTCTTTAATCAATAAATGTTTACGTACCAATATGTAACTTTCTTTTACCTTCACAATAAAAAACTAACTATTTTTTAAAGTAATACAATGTTTATAATGTTTAAATATTACTTTTTTTCTTTATGATAAAAAACTAATAATATAATAACAAATTAATTGTTTATATAAATGCTAACATATGGTCAGTTCTGTCTATATTTTTTTGTAATTTCGGTCAGTTTATAGAACACCGTGGTATTTGCGAACACTGCAGGTAATTTTTTTATTAGGTTAAATTTGTATGTGCTTTATTTAAGATTTATTAATGGTAATAGTTAAGAGTGTTAAAATTATAAAAGTAATTCAATAAATTCTATATTTCAGTTATTTTTTCGAACAGAAATTTTATGTATTTACAGAGATATTTAGATTTTAGATGCCTATGTCGAAATAACAACTACACCCTAATAATAACAATATGCCTGAGTTACTCTCTGTTATGAAGAATTCTCGCCATTTGAAAAAATTATGAAATATCTGTAGAAGTAGGTAACCCATTCTACATAGTCTACAAAATTTACGGTACGGGTAAAAATCTAATTATATTAAACTCAACGTCAAATAAATAATAAGGACCATATTATAGCCATATTGAAAACATTTTTTTGTCAGTTTTGTAATTTGCACTGTACAATATTTTAAAGATCACGCAAAAAAATGATAAATATGTTCCAAAGTTCTAATCGATTTTTTTAAAAATAGGAACCAAAGTTTAAAATTGCAGTAATATAGAGGCGTAGGCTTTGCATTTTCCTTCACGTCTGTTTTTATTTTAGACTGCTAGCTTATACCGTTCTCAAAAAAAAAATGTAATTTCTAAACCTATGCAAAACGACTAGCAGTGATGGACTCTTTAACATTTAACTGTCAATTTTAATTCCAAATAAATATTATTTTATTAACAACATACCTTCTTCCCTATTTTGACTATATCTCGTCTCCCAAGCATCGAATAATCTATTGTAATACCTAGGTTCCATGTAATGCAAATACTTATGGCTGTGTTGACACGGAAATATTCGCTCGAATCTGCCCTTCACTGATAATTCATCTTCGTACCTCGTCAAATGTCTGACATCGTCCCCCGTTAAGATCTTGAGTATGTCTTCGAGGTATTCGGCCCTGTCAAAACACGTGGAAGTTTCTAATGTCCATCATTACAATACTAGAACTAAAAATAATCTACATCGAACACTACGGCTTGAATTTTACTTTTGGCAACGGAATTTTAATGTCCGAAAAAATGGCCTAAAAAAATATAGCGAAAACTACACATTTTCACAATTTTGTCAAACGTACATTTACACAAAAATTTATAATTATTGATCAAGATATATTTAGTAAAAAAATATTAAATGTTTCAATTCCGTTTTTGTACTCTTGTAATCTTTTCATTTTAAATGCAATAATTAAAAAATTACTGATATGCAATAGTGTTATAAAATGAATTTCGTCTTGAGTATTTATTAATTATTCAATAACAATTTATATCAAAATAGGCTAATTATCTACCTAGATTCAAGTTGTTCAAAGAGAGAATGTTTTTTCTGTTCCCTTTTGTTCAGCGCTATACTATATAATCTGGGATCCAAAACACTGGGTCCCTCGCCTTGCATTTGTAATTTTATCCTTTGCGGTAGGTGAAATTGGGCCATATTGAATAGAGTTTGGACTAGGGGACCTTTCACGTGAGCGTCTAGAGGTGACGCGCTGTGCAGACTTGGCGAAATATTTACCTAAAAGAATATTTGTATTTAAAGTAATGAAAAAACGATATACATACAAAATAATTTGGATAAAAGAAGTAATCAATAGAGTTGCATTAAAACAATATAAAGGAGAATAAAAAAAACTATGTGGTTCCAAAACAAATATAAAACCCAAAAACCTGTTTCAAAAAGAATTAGCGATCTGACAAATGATGATGATGATCAAAAATTGAGTACGAGGTCGTTAAAAACGCAAAAGAACGATATAAAACATTGTATTTACCTCCAATAACCAAGGCTTTAGTTTTTCATCTAATAGTACGTCTATTCCAAAAAGTTCGTAACAATTGTATCTACTCAAGACGTTTTCTTCACATAATTGTACAATTGGTGATTCGCAAGCTATTATCGTTTTAATAACTAAGTGTTGTAAACTTTTCCACAACGCTTTCGTATCTACTTGTTGATTTTGCAGGACCTCTAGGAGTTTTGTGATTGTCCTAACAGAAAAAAGAATATTTTATAATATAATATACCTTAATTGACTTATTAGCCAATAAAAATAGTCTTGCATAAAAAATTATCTGCCGAAAACGTCTAAGCTTACCATTTATGGCCTTCACAAGAATTGGCATCTTCATTGGCAGTATATTGGCTTGATAATTTATTTATACTATAATTTGTTAAATGCATATACCTATCTTTTAGATCTTTGGCATCGGCACTATATTTTGCTAAAATATTTAAATTTGTTAAAATATTATTAATATATTAAAAGTATGCTAAGTTTATTATCTTTGTAACTTAAAATCCCAAAAAAAAGATAAAGAATTCGCATATTTAAAACATCAGTTAATAATTATATATTATCATTTTTAATTTATTAAAATAAAGGCATTAGATATGTTACAGAAATTATTTTCGTGTCTCAAGATTTTGCAAAAATTATTAGACTAGGGAAAAAGGATCCTTGTCAAATATCAATAACCTACAAAATTGTTTCTATAGCTTAAAAGTTTTTAAATATAAATAACAATGATTTTAGAAAGTTTAAAGTTTGTTGTGCCATTTAAAAATGAATTTATTGCTATAAAATTAATAATTTTTCTTACCACTGGCGAATCTGGCTAATCCCTCTGGATATAAATATATTATTAATGGATGGAAACTAGTAACCAATACGTACAGTCTTAAGTCAAATTTACTACCGTTTATTAAATAAGGATTGGAAATGTACTTTTGTACTACTAAAGAGTTTTTCTTTGGAATTTGAGACCACTTGTTTATCACTTTTATGCCGACACCGCGGGCTGAGGCAGGCTAAAAAAATAAATCAATAATTTAAATTTATTATTAAATATAATAAATTCCTTACAGGTTTTATTATCCACATGTCACTGTATCCCGTACAGGGACTTTTATATTCCCAACATTGTTTTAATAATTTCATTTCTTGAGGTAGAATGTACGTATGAGGCAAAAAACCAAATCTGAAATAACGAAAATGATTAAATTAATAAACAAAATATCCACATCAATAAAATTCAAAAAGAGCAACATGACAAAAGTGCCAAGCAAAAGGACGAACCATTTAAGAAGGTAAAACATTTGAAAAGGTAAAAACAACATTTGAAAAGGTAAAACCAACATTTGAAAAGGTAAAACCAACATTTGAAAAGGTAAAACCAACATGTGCGTTTTCGTTCAATGCCAAGTTTATGGAATATATTATCATAATATTTGCAATAAATGATAAGCAAAATGTTATATGATTTTGTTTAAATAATATAGAATAAAGGTTAAAGCAAATAGCAAATAAAACGATACTAACATATGTACATAACGCATGGCACAAAACGTGTTAAAACTTTGCCAACGTTAAAAAAATTCAAAAACCTGTGTAGAACGATGAAAAGCAATAAAAAAGTTGAAAAAAACATTTAAAATAGAGTGATAGAACAAACAGTAAAAAAATTGAGAAAACTTTAAAGCACTAAAAACTTTCAACAAATTACTTAAAAAGAGGATCGAACTTTTTTTAAATAGACACACGATTAAAAAGTTTCGGGTGACCCAAACCTTCTTCTGTCTGATAAAAAATATAAATCAACTCGAATTTGATTATTGATAATAAAAATATTACCAATAACCAACTAATAACCAAAAACGAAAAAAAAACGCATTGCACATTAACAAAACATGTGGATGATCAAACAAAACGTTTAAAACGTGAAAACAACGTTTAAAAATGTTAAAATACCATTTAATAGGTTAAAACGAACATAATAACGTTGATGAGGTAAAAATAACGTTAGAGGTAAAAATAACATTTGAAAAGGTGAAAACACCATTTGAAGAGATAAAAACAAAATTTAAACGGGTAAAAACAATATTTAAACAGGCAAAAACAAAATTTAAACAGATAAAGACAACATTTGAAATGTTAAAAAAGTAAAAACGTTTAAAAGGTAAAATCAACATTAAGAAAAAACTTCAAATAGTGAAACAAAAACCGTCAAAAAATTTCGAGTGACTAGTCTTTTTCTGTCTTGTAAAAAATATAAATAAACTCAAATTTGATTATTGATAATAAAAATCTTACCAATATAATTAATAACCAAATCGGTGCTTGCCTAATTTTTTTTAAAAGCCTGAAGATGACCTCTATAAGACAAAACTAATTGTTTTTCCGCTTTATAAACGCATATGATTTGATTTTGAGTTGTTTTATTATGCATTGCATAATTTTTAAATTTAAATTAATTAAAGCTGCGAATTTCATGAATGTCTTGTCCAGTTATCATTAATCAGGCGAATACGTCTCTAATTTCTTAACTAATCATTTACACAAATTTGGAAACAGTCCAAAACTGTCATCGTTTTCAGCCAAAAAAAAAGCGACCGAGCTTTGGCGTCAAATTGCAATTTTGTAAACAAAATAATCAAAGATTTTCAATAAATTCAAAAAAGTCAAATAGCCAAAAAAAATTGATTAACAACTTTTGAAAATAGATTTCGAGAAAACTTGTTGCAAGTGAAAAAACATTGATAACACGTGAAATGGTATGTGCTTTACTTACTCTTTCATTCCAAACTTTAACATCATTCTTTGAAAATTCCTCCACAATCTGTCTTTCCTCCCTAATTGAAAAGTGCCAGGAAAGTGGTTGAGTTTTTGGGTCTCTCTTAGGGTCCTAAAGAGGGGAGATTTCATGTGTTTACCCCAAGTTCCCAACCAGGTGCTAGACTCTAAAATAAAATAACAATAAATAGAAATGGATTCACTAGGAATAGTGTATTACTTGTCAATTAGGGACGATTATTGCTACTGGAATTGGGTAAAAACCAGGAACTTCTCGGGATTTTGAATGGTATTGCGGATTTTTACCTCTGACAATAGTGTATTTGTGTTTTCAGGTTTTTTACATTGTGACCCGATTTTTAGTCATTTTTGTAATATATTTCTACTTGTTCTACACATTTTAGGGTTCTTGAAGAAATGTTTTCACATCATCTAAATCAGTTTATCGTTTATTTTTACAAATTCGGACATTTTTCTGTTTTGTTCAATTATAATCCCAGATTTTACGTTCTTTTTCAATGTTTCACACATTTTTTTAAAGCTTTTAAGCGGATTAAAGCCGAGATTTTTCCACTTATTTTGGGTATTTTAGATTTTTTTTTTAATTTTGCCATTTTCACTTTTTAACAATTTTGTGTTGATATACATCCTAGTTATTTTCCGACGGTTTTCAACGATCCCGATATTTTTCAATTTTCAATCATAACCTGGTGTTTACTGCATTCCATGCATGTTTTAAAGCTTTTTGGCGATTTTTGGATATTTTTTAATTGTTTTGTTCTACTTTAATATCTTTTTAGCTCTTTTTAAATTTTTATTTAGTATTTTGGCATTTCTCATTTTGTTTTTGACAATTTTTTACGACGTTCTCGCTATTTTCATAGTTTTGCCATTTTCTGCAATTTTGACGTAATTTTTATGTTTTCTCGAAATTTTTCTAGGTACCATTTTCGTCATTTTTACGTTCATTTTATCGACCTAAATCCTCGAAATATTACAACTTTCCACGCTATTTTATACTGGTTTTTTTGTATTTCATTCATTGATCACAAACAAATACGTTATTGTCAATGGTAAAAAAACAACCCTTCAAATATTGGATTCAGATTGCTAGAAAAAAGGATTAAGGATTGTGTAAAGGGAGCACACCTCTGCAAAACTCACTTCGAACCAAGGCAAAACCGGAATTCAATAGCGTTTTCCTCACTATCACCGGCGTTATCGTGCTCAATTTCCATTTGAAAAATTTTCTAGCGTATGGAAATTTTTGGTCGCCCTCGAAATCGTGAGCGTTGAAGCGAATATATGGTGGAATGTTTGGAAATAAGCTCGGTCGTAGAAGCCAGTATATTGAGTCTCCAGAACCTGTAATAAATATTTTTAATGAAAAAAGATTGATTGTGTCTAAGACATAAAAACGGCGTACAACTAGTCGAATCAGAGACGAATTTTATTTATATAATAAATCCTGCCTCTCACTGTATTTGTATCCTTTTTCATTAATACTAAGATCAGTGTAAATTATTTCTAAAATATTACTATTACAATAATTTATAAATGTTTTTAAATATCAACGTGAATCAAGTGATATCTATTCTGAAAAGTGTTTTAAATTATTTATCCATCAATGCATATTTGATGAGCAAAAGTTCATTATATGAATTCGCTAAATCTGTAGCTTTTTCCGGTTGAAGGGTAATTTTTGGCAGTGTTTAACCAAAAACTTGAAACTTTTCCATGTTTTTACATTTCACGTAATTTTTAGGTGTTAATACCAGACCTCTTTCTTGAAAAAGGTTGTAAAATGCTTGTTGTTCTTTATTATTACTTTTAGATTAATGCACGTTCAGTAGCATACAGATTTGCTATTAACTATTTTATTAAAAAAAATTAGGAAATATAAAACATTAATAAATTTACGTCAAAAAACACTACCTGAAAGGAAAGATAATAAGCGATAAATGTTTTTAAGGTTTTTTGGGGTAAAGCTTAAGTTTATGTTATACTTGAAACAGAAATTCATCATTTTGACAACACAAAATTCTCATACTTGAGTTCTGATAAAAAATTTAGCAAATAGATAAAATGTTACCCAAATATTTATCCTATATCATTATTTTTACTACTATTAACATATTCAAAACTTTTGCCATTGTTGTCGGATTTTGATTAATTCAGACGTTTGTTTTTTTTTTAAATTTCCAACCACTTTATCTTTTAGTCTTTCTTGACATTTTTAGAAGGGATATCTCACGAACATGTTGCTATTAAAAAAACTAATAATGTAATAGGTTGGTTATGACTTAAATTCAACGTTTGTTAACACTTTCACTGCCTCAATTCTAATCCTTAAATACAATTAAATAAGTGTAATTTTGATCTCACAAGTGAGTAACGATCCACATATGTGTTATAAGAGAATCAATGTGTTAATGTTTACTTTATAGGATGTTTAATAATGAATGTAAGTGCGTATTTAGTGAGAGGACAACTGCACTTATTAGGTAGAATAAATAGGATTTTTTCTTTACCCAACATAAATAAATACTTTTTAATTGACCCAAAAAAAATGGCGTCGTGAGAACCTTGTAAAAACTGATATATAAAATATGTTACTGAAAAACTCAGGGCAAGTTTTACCTGCTCAGTGCAGTTATTATCTTTCAGATTTGAAGAAATTGATTTTTATTTTTAACTCACTTGTCTGGGTAAACCATGAATACCAATACCAATCTGCGTTTCCGGTGTAAACTAAAATTGCGAAAAATTGGGTCAAATAAACAATAAATTATCAATAAGTTATTGACTCTCAAATTGTTTTGTTTTATATTGCAAAATATATTTCATTGAATTAAATATTTTATTAATAACAATTCATAGATTTATTTCCATCAAATAAATATCTATTAAATAATTCTGGAAATAGCTTTCCTTTAGAGTTAAACATTGGGACAACCTAGGGGGACACATATCCCTCTAGATCCATTCTGCCTGGTCCTTAATTTGAGCCCAAAAATATTCTGAACCAAACGATATATCAAATACCTTACATTTATGAGTTAATTATTTTTATGAAAAAAAAAATCTAAAATGGAAAACCACTAGTATTTTTCACCCAAATCGGTATAATATGTAATATTTTTTTCTTATTTAAGTCTAAAGTAGAATTTTTCCGTATTTTAAATAAGATTTAAATAGATATTAAAATCGGCGCAAAATAGTCATGTCAATTACAGGAAGAGGCCACTTTACGCCGATTTTAATATCTATTATTAAATTATCGTTTAAAATATGCTAAAGCCGTTTTTTTCTACTGTTCTAAACAGGTTCTGGTTGCGCCAAAAGAGTAAAAAATGCGTGCTTCAGTATATCTAATAGATAAAATTAGTTATGTATATTTTCTTATAAAAAAAATCACCCAATAATTTATTCAAAATGGTCTGGAATAACTTATACTATAACTTGACTGTCTGCACTCGTTTTTACATTAAAAACCATTATAATAAAAACAACTCAAAATTAAATTGAAAATAAATAAAAAATATATCCCCATTGATTTGTTTTATAATTCTTACTAATTGAAAATTACCAGCTAACATTAAACGACTTTAATAATCCCCAAGTTTATATTTTTTTTCATTTAAGCCATAAAATATAATTTTATAAAACTTGAATAATAATATACTATTTTGGCACTTATTTTTAGAATTGTTTAGAATTTATTATATCCGTTACCATAAAAACAAATAAACTTAGTTGCCAAAATATATATTTCCTTCTTAAAAAAAATACCACCTAATAATTTATCCTAAGTGTTCCGGACGAGAAATCATGGGAAAAAAAGGCAAAAACAAGGTAAATTAAAGAAAACAGGGAATAACAGAAAAATAAGGAAAAATTGGGAAAAAATGGGATAAACATTGAAAAATAGGAAACACAACAAAAAAATAAAGAAAAATTGAGAAAATAGAGACATTTGTGAAAAATGAGAAAGAAATAAGGAAAAATAGGGAAATTTGGGAAAAATAGTGTAACATAAAGAAATAGTAAAAACAGGGCAAATTGGGAAATTTGGGAAAAATATGAAGAAAACAGTAAAAAATTAGAAAAACAGGGAAATTTTCTAAAAGTAGGAAAAAACTATGGAAAAATTGGGTAAATTATAAAAATTTGGCAAAATAAGGAAAAGTAGGGAAATATGGGAAAATAGTAAGAAATAGGGAAAAGGAGGAAATAGAAAATTGGGGAAAATAAGAAAAATTGGAAAAAATATGGATAAATAGGGAAATTAGAGAATAGAGAAAAAATGAAAAATAGAGAAAAACGGGGAAAAAAGATTAAAAATAGGGGAAAAATAGGAAAATTTGCCGAATAGGAAAAAATAATGAAAAATAGGAAAAACATGGAAAAATAGGAAAAACATGGAAAAATAGCGAAATATTTGGAAAAATAAGAAAACAATTGAAAAAAATAGATAAAACAGAGAAATTGGAAATAAATACAGAAAAATCAGGAAAATTGGTAAATATATTTAAAAATAGGGGAAAATAACGAAAAATAGTATAAAAATGGGAAAAAGGCAGATAATAATAGGGACAAATGCGGACAAATAAGAAAAAACAGGAAAAAATAATGAAAACAGGAAAAATAGGAAGAAATAGGAAAAAACAAGCAAAGCTGGTAGTGCAGGTATTAAAGAGACTCCGTAGCAAAGCACGGGTATTCAGCTAGTATATCGATAAGTACACTATGGGAATAGCGGCCAAAAAAGGATACCTTCCTTTATGCGTTAGAATTTTTAAGTTTTTATTAGGTAATGTAAGGCTCCTTACAGTCCAGTTAGAAAATAATAGACAGTGACTTAATCACACAATATGTGCCTTTACACTAAAATAGATGGTTTATGCTGGATAGCAATAATTTCTGTAAACAACAAATTAGACCCAAGTGGGAAAAACAATGGTCAGAACACGCTCACAAATCCAACAATCACTAGTTTCTTATTCACCCAACACTTCCAACCCAAATCCCCCACATTTTTGAATATAAAATACCCAGACAATCACGGAGGCTTTCCTGCTCCTCTCAAAAATTGGGGTTTCCCCAACTCGTTTTTGTCCATTCTACAGTAGTTCGGTAGGAGTACTTAATCATTTAATATTTGCATGCCCTATCTACAACCAACCTATAAATTACTTCACACAAGCAGAACTTCAGCTTCCATTAAACATTACATTTTTGCTAAAATTAAATATTAACCCTATTAGCCAAATATGTAAAATAATATCTTAAATAAACATCTTAAGATTGTCCCCTCGTTTACTCCTTGCGTTCGATTGCAATATTTTGTTGCCAGGAAGGAAGAAAAAAAAAAAGATAGTTATTAGGCTAATTTAAAATATTTTTTATGATTAAAAATTTTTTCTCAGAAATAAAGTTAATATTTCCGATAAAATATTTATTTTTCATGAAAATATTAGTTGATTATTTTTTTTTCTATTATAAGACAAATATTTTTTTTGTGAAACTAATAAGTAATGAAGAGAAAACTGTATTGAGAATCAATTTATTAAAATCTTGATATTTTATTTTTACATTTCGATTTTGTCAAATATCGAAATAATTATTTACCGCAAAATTTATCTCGATCATATCGCGACGAATTTAGACGACAGGAACTAATAGCATTGTATTTTTAATTTTAACGTCGTTTATCTTTTGATAAATATAATCGCCACTTAACATATTTTCAAATAACTATAAGCAAGGTGAAGATCGCTAGGATTATTAATATAATTTATACAATGATGCTCAAATATAAAAAAATTCATGATATTAAAAAAAATACTAGAGAAATAAAACAAATGTAATATTTTTTTAAAATATAGTCACATACCTGTTTCATGTGGACCTATAGATAATGCTGTATCCGAGGGATCCTTATTACTTTCATCGGTAGTCGATGGCTCACTTAAATTATCAACTTCATCCAAATTAGTTTCGTTTTCACTATCCGATCCACTACATTCATCGCTAAAACAACATCGTTTAATTATAAATCTTAAAATTAAATGAAATAATAATTACGGGCAATCCACAATTTCCAACTTCATTATTTATTCAACTATTTGGCGCCAAACGAAATTTACTAAATAAGTACCATGTGCGTTTGTTTTAGCTGCCAAATATCAAATGGTTCGAATAGTAATTTGAATTGTTTGAATCATTGAAAAAAGGGGATATCCTAAATTAAAACATTCCGCGGAATTGTGAGACACTGCCAAAATTTGTAATATTTGCGATGTGACTAAGACGGACAGAAATAAAAACTATAAACGAGCTGAAAGAATTGACAATAAATTTCCTCGCGAAGGTAAAACAAGTTAAAATTAGAAATAAATGAAAAATCTTATCTTTACAGGTATTCAAATTAGAGTTGGGAATAACTGTTACTTAAAAATTAATTTAAATCGCAAAACGGATTTTCCTATACAAAAGTCCTTAACTGAGGCTAAGAAACAACAATTAAAAATAATCAGAGTGGAATTCGAAATATAATAAATAGCATAAAACAAAAGATAATATTAAATTTGAGACATGAAATTTTTGTGTTAATTCCTAAATTTTCAATAATTGTCAATTTGTGAATTATACAGGGTGTTTCCAAATCACGCTTTCAATAATTGTCAATTTGTGAATTATACAGGGTGTTTCCAAATCACGCTTACAACGTTTGTCTGTAAAATTGGATACATGATATAAGGAATGAGGGGTCCAACATATTTACTTTTCGCAATACAGGATGTTATTTAATAAATAAAAACAGTTTTTTCGCTTAAAAATATATTTTTTAACGAAACTTTGCAGCTGACTTACTAGTATAACGACCCTCATTGTAAAGTGGCACTTTTTTTCAAAAGTTTTGATCAGTGGCGTTATAGTTAGGTATGGCCGAATATTTTGAGCACAATTTTCTACGCCACTTGATAAATTTTCAAAATTGTTTTTTTTTAATTGCTTGTTTGATTCAGTGAAAAAATGCATAACAATTGATATGAATTCGCTTAAAAATAAATATTTTTTAACGAAACTTTGCAGCTGACTTACTAGTATAACCACCCTCATGTAAAGGGGCATTTTTTTTCAAAACTTTTGATCAGTGGCGTTCCAGTTAGGTATGGCCGAATATTTTGCCCCCAATTTTCTACGTCACTGGATAAATTTTCAAAATTGGTTTTTTTTTCAATTGAAATTTTTTAATTTTCTTCAAAATAATGTTTTTAAATATGTTCAGTTACTAAATTGATACCATTTTGTAAATCATTTGTTGTACGTGCGGAAGCTTTTTGTCTGATGATGGCCATTGTTTGGCCGAAACATGTTGCCCATGCCCATTTGTTCAACTAGTTTCAATAAACTTTATGTGGTACGAGTTTTTCTATTATTCTTTGAATAATTTTACCACATTTGAGAATGGATAATCTTTTGTTTTTTAAAATAATAACTAATCTCGAGATTAACAGGAAAAAAGTAACAACAGTTAAATATTAAGGATTTCAGCTTGATAATTTTTTTTGTTTAGTAATTATTTTGAATATACTTAAAAAATATATACTTTTTGCTAGTATCTCTCATGTTTATCATGCAATTATTCAGTCACATTTTGATTACTGGTCATCCATTATCTTCATTTTTAATTTAAATCAGTTAAAAAACCTCAAAATATCAGTATAAGAATTATTTAAAAAAATAGTAAACTTACACATGTATTAGTTATTAATCTAATTACACTGGCTTTTAGTTTGTCAGCACTTACGTTACCTAACAATGGTTTTTATTTATAAAATGTTAAACTAGCTCCATCCTATTTTCACAATGTATTAATAAAGTATTGAATTTAAACTAAACATAATAATATAAGCAGAATCTAAATGACAATTTTTTAAAAAGTATTTTATTCACTGATGAGTCGTCTTTTTCACTTCATAGTAAGCATAATCCATCGGTATTAAGATATTGGTATCGGGAAAATAAACATATAAGTGTCCCATTGCGAAACCCACTACCCACGAAAACTAAATGTTTGGAGTGGTATGATGGGAAATAATATAAAAGGTCCATTTTATATTGATGGTATTTTAAATAAAGAAAAATATTTGAATTTATTACAAAATCAAATTATTCCAGCAGTTCAGTTAATTCCTGATGTTAACTTTGAAGACATTTGGATGCTGTTATGCGTAAATGATCCAGTCCACATAAGAGTCCAATCCAAGTCGCTTGGATCAGTTTTGCTGATTGCATTCTCTTTGAATGTTTATTATGGGTTGGATAACTATTATATTTTTAACAGGATCTCGTACTAAAATGGACTGGATAATTTTTGCAAAACAAAAATAGTTCTATGTGAGACAGTTTGGACCAGTTAATTTAAATTTTAGGATTTTGTGGATTGGATCGTTTATGCATAACATCGTCCATTTGGTTTCAGCAGGATGGTTGTGGGCCTCATAACTCAAGTATAGTAACAGCCTTTCTTACGTTTACTGATCGTTTAATTAGTACATGTGGTACAATCAAATGGCCCCCTAGGTCACCTCACCTGCTGAGTTCTTTTTATCGGGATTTTTGAAAGAATCCATCTACAGGCACGGTTTTGAAAGGGCTACAAATGTTTATTATTTTATTTATGAGGAATTAATTTTTTTTATGATTATTTATTTTATTTTCAAAGCTGAAAATGTAAGCATATCCAATAATTCTAAAAATTAGAAAATATTTAGCCGTAACAAATATTTCCTTATTTTAAAAACTCAACCGCGAGCACATCATTCTCATCAACATATTACCATAGAGTGGTGGAAATATGGTGAAGGCAATGTTTCGTTTGATTTTTATCCATTGAATCATTGCATAAACACATTCTTCTTCCTCTCATTACAAATTACCTATGTTCCCTAAAAATTTTACCAATCTGTATAAGTTACTATTATACCATATGCTTATGACACAATTTTAAGAATTTACATGGCAGCAGGTTAAAGAACAAGCTGAATTTGGTACATATTTAGTATAAAATTGGTTATACTTTAACAAATTATCCATGAACATAAGCAACATTTTTTAACTAAATAAATAAATTATAAAAATAAAAGCACATACATAACAAATAAAACTAGAAGATGTAAAATCTGAGAGAAAACTTTCGATAGAAATGATCAGCAGTTGAAGTAGTGTGTGAATCGACAAAAAAAATTTGCAATTTAAAAGGCATGTGATCTTATAACCCCTGAAATGTCTGTGTACCAAATATGAAATCAATCAGATGTCTAGAACGGAAGATATCATGCTGAGAGACGCACATACACACAGACAGATGGGATTATATTATTATTAACTTTCTGCTTCGCTATCAAAAGTTAATAAAAGCACTTTGAATAACTTAAATTGTCAATGTCAATAACCTTTTGGACTTAATACAAAATAATTTCTGGTAATATGGATAAAGTGACAATGTCTATTTTCTTAATGTGATTATGTATAACGAAAATTGTATTACAACTCTACTATAGGTACGTTCGGCATTACTTCTCGCAGAGTAGAGGAGAGAGCAGATCTGATTGGTAGTCACGTGAGTTACGAGCACAGATTCATTTCACTTTTACCGAACGCTTAACAAATTAGTCAGTGTCAGTTGTCAACTGTTTATCAATACGTATTTTCTGAAAATAAATTAATTTATACGAAATAGTAAAATCCTGGGAAAGGTATAGGTACTTTATTTGTTTATCATTATTGTTCAATAAATAGTATAAATCTCCAATTTGGTAAATTTCTTAGTTGTAGTTAATAACGACAACAACAAAATTATTGCCATTTACAGAATTGTTTTTTTTCAATATGACAATACCAACACCGAAAAAAACGACAATTTTAAATAATGGTCTGTATCAATTGTCATTTCAGTTTACTCCATCTTTAAAACTCAAGCGAATGGATAAGTTCACTTTTCACTGTAAATGCAAACATCGTACGCAGAATCTAACTTTCAGTAATTTTAAGTCGCCGATTTTGTTTTGTTTTTCGCTTAAGGAGAGGTACATCGACGAAAAATAACCTCCGCGACAATCTCTATAAACATTGTCCGAACGCGTCACCACGCGATCAACTTGATTAGCGTTTTTTTTTGGTATTTTGTATTTCATTTGTACTTATCAGGCCTTTAGTTTACAGTGTTTTCTGTTTGTTCTTTAATTTTAAATTTAGTATGTAATGGAATAATGAAATATCAAGACGGTTCAACAAAAAATATCAGTCTCACCCTGAACTTTGGTATTCGTCATATATGCCATAAAAAAACGGAAACAAAAAGTACGATGCCTGGAACGCTATTGCACCTAAGTTATAATATATTGAAGAATGTTCGAAATCCAAATTAAAAATTTATTTCTTATAATTGTACGCGATTTATAATTATTCTAACAGTAATTATTTTGCAAAATAATAAGGAATGCTGCTGAGACTAAGGCGTGATCCTCCTTGTTCTTTATATTGCTAAATACTAGATGAATTTCGCTTTTTTTATAGTAACAAAGTCGGTCAACAATATTTCGTAGGTGGGGACGACGTGATATTTTTCGACAATGTTTATTAAAATAGTAACAAAAATTGATGACAATTTTTTACATGCCATAAAAAATGTCTGTAAATTAAATATTTGTGGCATACCACCTACTATGTATGTATATTTTTGTTATTTTTATTAAACTTACAAAACACAAAATTTAAAGCTGTCTGTTATCTGATAAAATTTGCAAGGCAACTTTCTATCCTCTAATATTAAGGAAAATAAACCCTTCTCAATAACATCTCTAAAATTAGACAACTTGATGCTTATTTATATAAAACTTTAAACAGTCTTTTCCAGGCTAACAATATAAAGAATGATATTTATTTCATTAAAAAAATAAATAAAAATTAAAAATTCCACTAAAATAATAATAAGATTATTTTTTAAACAATCATATTCTTTTCTTTTATATCAATATATTAAATTAAGATAGATTACCTTTCAGTACAGTTGGAGCTAGTTGAAACAGTTGAAATGGTTTTAGTTTTAGATTTTAATTTTAACTTGGCAGAATTTAGTCTTGCTCTAGTTTTCAAAGATATTTTATTCCTAATTTTCACTGGAGGTACAGGTACAATTACATCTTCATTGTTTGGATCCATTTCATCTACCATATTCTTTAATAGTTTGCTTTTACCTTCATTAATTAATTTAACTTTATTGTCTACACTATTTTGGCTATTTGGAAGCATAAAGCTCAAACTCCTAGGTTTATGGCTAGATTCTGGTTCATTTAATTTTTCTAGAGTATTGAAAGTGGTGTTCCTAAGGGATAATAATTGTTCTCTTAATCGGTTCATTTCCCTGGTGTGCCTGTCCGATATATTCATAGCGTCATCTCGCTTATTGAAGTAAGTGCTAGTTTCGTAACAAACGGACTTCAATCCTGAGGTGTTGTGAAGCTTAAAATCAGCCAATGAGCAATATTCTGCACAAGTAGAATTATTTAACTCAGGTTTTACTCTAGTCATAGTGAAATTGGAGAATTCTTCACTTTTACTTTGAAAAGAATCTTTTTTAAAAGTGGGACCAGTTCTAAGGGAGCATCGAGAATCCAACTTTTTTTGGATTCGGGGCTTTCCTTGCATATCACCTAAATTTTCAATTTGATCATTGACCTTAGTAAATTTTATGGGACTCTCATAGGCACTGAAAGTTTTCATGCAATCAAAACTACCTAATTCATTGGATAATTTTGAATTTGTCAAATTGTTAGAAACCTGACAATTGTTTGATATATAGGATGTAGGTAGCTCACATAGATTTGATCTTATTCTAGTAAACTCATATCTCATATCTTTTTCTTGCCATTGGCCTTTACCTGCAAAAATAATTTAGTAATTGGTAATTTTTACTGTCATGATTATATTCAAATTATTTTACTTGTCTAGTACAGTAAAAAAGTTTTATGCCCTATCAGTTTTATTTTTTTTAATTATAATGAGATAAACTTTAAGAACAATCTAGTAAACTTTTGGTAAAATTTGTGACATTAATTTTCACTGCAGAATTAGTGAGAAGTAAAAATGTTTGATGATGGTGAACTTTCAGAAGTATTTTTAAACGAAGTTAAAGTTAATTCCATTGAAAAATACCATTCAATTACAGAGTTTTAATAGTGTTTTAGAAAATTGTTAGAAAAATAACTGCCTACGGCCTGTAGGAAAAAGCCTTATTAAATATGTAACATTCTCTAAAATAGGGTAATTATGAAATACTTTAAAATAATTAAAAAATATATATAAATTTAGCAGATAAAACTTAATGCTAACCGCAAATAAAAACTCGTACAATTTTAAAATAAGATTTTTATATAAAATAATTTTAAATTATAGATTCTACTTATTGTGAAGACTTACATTCATATTCAAATTCCATGTTTTCGTATTCTTGACTACGGTTGTATTTTTTTGGAAGGAGAGTTTTCAGTTCTTTGTTTTTTCTTCTACAAGGTTCATTAGTTTCGCTTATGGAACGTCTTCGTTGGGGACCTTTTTCGCAAGATGAACACCAAGATGTGTAGCAAAATGTTTCTTCGTTTTTATAATGCTTAAGATTACATTCAGCCATTATTATTTAAACCTAAAATATATTTTTAAATGCTTATTTGCATAATAAATTTAAAACGACAATTCAAGTTCAGGTCATTTTTCAAAATGGTGAATTGAGATTCACTTTGGGAGGTGATCAACGGCAAATAAAAGCTATTTTAACTAAATCTATGTACCTGTATTAATTAAAAATAAAATTCCAAACAATTTTCACTTCACAACATTATTCTTTAAATAAATTACACAATTAGTTCTTAAAAAAATATTTAAAATGAAATTGAACCTAAGAGACGAACCAGAAAATGATCAGACGTTTTACCGCGTGTAGCGTGTGGAAAGTCGTGGAGTGATCGAGGAGGAAAAGAACAAGAAGTAAGTTTAGGCCCCGCTTATACAGTATAAAAAGGTCAACGAAATTCAGATAAATCTTTGCGGTAGGTTCAGAAACTTACTCCGGATAATTATTTTTGTCATTATAGCGTGTTCTTTCAAGTAGTTAATAATATATTGCTGATTTTTTTATTAAATCAGCAACAGAAGATCATTGTAAATATATAACCGCGCATTTGTCATATATTTTCTCCAGTCATTAAAATCTCAAAGGGGAAATTTGTATATATTGTATAACGCGTTTTATATAATAGTGGGACAACTCTTGTAATCTAAAATGTAAATATTTCAGTTCTATAAATTTGGCTTTCACTAGAGATGTCTATTCTCTAAGCTTGTCGTTATTTAACGAAACCAATCATAGACGATAATAACCGTTATGAGATTTATAACGACATTGCTAACGAAAATTCATTCCAAAGTAGATTCTATAACTGACTTATTCATTGTTTAATTTTCGATAGTCGTTAAATATACGGTGATTTTTAGAAATACTATTTTTTTTCTGTCCTTTATAAAAAAAATGTTAAATACGCTGGTCAATTATGCACAAAATTTAATCTGCACATACAATTTCCATAAAGAAAACAATTTCAATATGTGAATTACCTAAAATATTCTTCTTTGCAACCAGGGTCCCGTACCGGACCCTTTAGAACCGAAAACCGGTTTGGAACCGAAATTTTTTTCTCGATGCGAACCGTAACCGAACCCATATTTTCATCAAAAATTATTTTATGTACCGAACCCGAACACTTTAAAAAATACCGGTTCTTTCTATGTTCCTTATCTTGACGAATTTAATTTATAAAATAGATAAAATTAAAAGTTATGGAATTGCAATTTTAAGTTAATTTTTTTAACGTGTGACTCCGGCACAAATCCAGGAGCTGGATTTGGGGGGCGATTTTGGGTAATTTTTAATGAAAAATAGGATACCCCTCCAGGGAAATTGTAATGCACATGTGTCACAGTATTGAATACAATAAGTTTATTTTTTATGTAATGGCAATAAGTGCTATATAGTTGTTAAAATTTTTACCTATTTGAAAGGGGGCGTCGCCATTGGCATCCGTGCTTGAGTGTAATCAGTTTGATTCAATGAATAATTGAATAATAACTCCATAAGTCAGATACATTTCGTGTACTGGAACGGCAAATGTATAAAAAAATTGTTTTTTCGAAAAATCCTTTGGACCGAAAAAACTGGACCGGACCGAACCGAAATAATTTTTAACCCGAACCGGACCGGAACCGTTATTTCATTTGAGCCCGGGTCCCTAGATATGTGTGCTTATTTATTTTTCTATCTCAAATATCTCTTTAACGTCACTTGCCAAAATGTCAAATTAAACTATCTTTCATAAATAAATTGTGAACGCACCTTGTATGTGTAAACTTTGCTTTAGTTTCATAATTCAGAAAAGTCATATGTCATATATTTTTCTGTCATTCTGGTTTTCTATTTGCTAAAAAGATATTCTATTATTTAGAAAATTATTATATACTTTAATATTCTTAAAACTATTTGAAACGGAAATCAAAATGCTATAATTTTTATTATTAGGAATTAATATTATATTGGAAGAAAATACTTTCCAAAAAAGGTTATTAATAAGTAGGTATATAATTCTATAAACATGGCAGATTTTATTGAATCCGAAGCTGAGGTATCTAGCGAGGTAAATTGAAAATCAAGTAAACTCAATTCTTACTCATATTTCACTTAAATACATTGTCTAGTTAATTAAATAATTTTCTGTTTAATAAGAACCAAGTAACTATAAATTTTCTCTTACAGGAGGAGGAAGTAGATCACCGAGACCGAAAAAAGGCTCAAAAAGCCAAAGTAGTTGATAGTTCAGATGAAGACGATGAAGGTTTTATACTTTTAAATACATATTTTATTTGTCTATAATAATTTTCAATTGTAGATGATGAAGATAGGCTTAGAGAAGAGCTAAAAGATCTTATCGATGATAATCCTATTGAAGAAAGTGATGCAGAATCAGATGCCTCTGGTATGTAGACATAATTTATAAAATAGTATTCTTTGCACTTGTCTATCTTTATTTGTTACTGGACTAAATGAGAAATTTAAAATTTATTTTGTATTATGCAGGTGGAGAAAAACGTAAAAAGTCTGACGATGAAGATCTTGATGATAGACTGGAAGATGAAGATTATGATCTGCTTGAAGAAAATTTGGGTGTTAAAGTTCAAAGAAGGGTAAATACACAAAATTCCTATTGTTAAATACAGCTAAATGAAATATTTTTTTAAAGAAATTCAAACGTCTACGCAGATTTGAAGATGAAGAAAGTGAGGGAGAAGAACAACATGATCCTGATCAAGATAGAGAACAAATTGCAATGGATATATTCTCTGATGATGTAAGTACCTTAAAAATTCTTTTTAATATAAATAATTCCCTATTTGTGTTTCAATCATTTTATTTTATTTATTTATTTATGTTGAATTGAAGACTATTTTGTTTAAATATATGTAATAAAAACATATTCATGTATACCATTATTGTTTGCCATCTAAAGGAAAGAGATGACCAACAAAGAAAGGTAATTTAATAAAAAAGGATAATTTTCTATATTTTGCATGTTTGTTTTGTATAGTGATTGGATATATTTTTATGTATTAGGTTTTTTTATAAATGTTACTTAAATATACAAGCAAATATATATATAATCTTAATTAAATAAAAAATATTTTTTATTTAAATACAGTGGTCAAGAAATATCCGTTTTAATATCCTATCGGCTATAAAATTTTATTAAATAAAACTTTAAATTCTTATTGATAGCAAATTCTAATATATAATAATTATTCCTTAATAAAAATAATTTTACTTTCCAAACAAAGGATGATGAAAGAAGATCAGAACGTAGCCATCGTCCAGCAGTTGAGCCAGAAAATTTTGGTGTTGGAGAAGAAGAGGAGGAAGGCGAATACTCAGATGCTGATGATTTTATCGTAGACGACGATGGTCGACCCATTGCCGAGAAAAAGAAAAAAAAGAAGCCAATATTTACTGACGCTGCTTTACAGGAAGCCCAAGAAACTTTTGGAGTCGATTTTGATTATGATGAATTTTCCAAGTATGATCAAGATGAATATGAAGAGGAGGATGAAGAAGAGGATGAGTATGAAGAAGATGAGGAAGGAGAGAGAAGGTAATTAAAAATCTTTAAATACAATCTTCAGACAAATATTTTAATTTTTTTTTATATTTTGTATTTAATATCTCAATTAATTAACAATCTAGGAAACGTCCGAAGAAAACTGCGAGAAAGAAGCCAACGAAAAAGTCAATCTTTGAGGTTTATGAACCGAGTGAACTCAAAAGAGGTTTCTTCACTGATCTTGATAATGAAATTCGTAATACTGATATTCCTGAAAGAATGCAAGTCCGGGATGTTCCGATTACACCTGTCGCAGATGATTCTACTGAATTAGAAGATGAATCGGAATGGATATACAGGTTATACTACATAATTTTTTAAACTATTTATCTGTACTAAATATTTTTTTTAGACAAGCATTTTGTAATAGAAGTGTGTCTAATGTGGATGCACATCTTTCGGCTGAAGCTAGAGAAAAGCTGAAAAAGGGTTCTGCAACTATAGGCAAAATCAAAAAGGCCTTAGATTTTATGAGAAATCAGCAATTAGAAGTACCTTTCATAGCGTTTTATAGAAAGGAATATGTCCAGCCTGAGTTGAATATCAATGATCTGTGGAAAGTATACAAATTTGATGCCAAAGTAAGTAAAATAATTTTCCATTCTTATATAATTTTTATTTGTTTATGTTTTAAGTGGTGTCAGTTGAAAACTCGAAAAGAAAATCTCCTCAACCTCTTCGAAAAAATGAGATCCTACCAATTAGATCAACTAGTTAAAGATCCAGATGCTCCAATTCCAGAAAATATAAGAGTGATGCACGATTCAGACATCGAAAGACTAAAAAATGTCCAAACAGCTGAAGAACTCAATGACGTGCACAACCATTTTATTTTATATTACGCTGGGGATTTACCGGCAGTGCATGCCGCTTGGAGAGTTAAAGAAAGGGAGAGGAAGAAGCGAGCAAGGAGAGAAGCAAGGTAAAAACAAAGAAATTGTAATTATAACCTATTATAAGCATTATTCATATATTTTTTAATGAGTGTAAACGTAGAGGAGAGTGACGGTTCACTAACTCTATTGATTTAGTAAGTAATGACAATGATTAAATTTTTACAATTTTTAAACAAAATGATTTTATATTCTAAATGTCATTGCCATTAATTACTGATCCATTAATGTTAATGGACCTTTTGTCTACTGACTGTAATTTTTATTAATGTTTTGATATTTCATTAAATAATGTCAAAAATATATAAAATTTTTATAATTTTGTTAATTATTTACAGACTCAAACTTATTGCTGAAGCAGAGGAAGGGGCTGAAATTCCGGAAGAAATTGAAGAAATCGATGATGATGAACCAGAAGTTGAAACATTAAAATACGCAAACAGATGTGGCAGTTACGCCCTATGTTCAAAAGCTCGATTAGGTAAAAAAATATCAGTTTTTTGAAACAGAGTTTATAATATTTTTTTTAGATCCTCTGGCCAAAAGATTCGGTCTGACACCTGAACAATTTGCTGAAAATTTGAGAGATAATTATCAAAGACATGAAGTAGATCAACAACATATTGAACCTCCTGAAATTGCAAAAGAGTATATATCACCGTAAGTATTGAATTTCTATTTTTATGTTCTGAAACTTCCAATAGAGCCAAGTTCAACTACAACACTGTAATGACTAATTTTTAAATCTTATGTATATAAAAGTTCTATAGTAGAAAAATTATTTTTATTTGTATTTTTTGTTTTAGTAAATTTTCAACTGTTGAGGAAGTTTTACAAGCTGCCAAGTATATGGTTGCTTTACAAATAGCTAGAGAGCCTTTAGTAAGAAAATGTGTTCGAGAAGTTTTTTTTGAAAGAGCCAGACTTAACGTTTATCCAACAAAAAAAGGTCAGAAGGTCATCGACGAATCCCATAACTGTTACAGGTGAGAAATTAATAACCATTTCAATTTTCTTATTTTAAGAGGCATGGGAAGCGCGTCATCAACTTCGATTTCCCTCCCGCTTCCTACCACTTCATGTCACTCCGTATGGGTATCTAAAATTTTGTAGTACACATGACAACACCTCTTAAATTCACATGAGGCACTGAAAATTACAATGTTATTGCTATTCTAACCATTTTAAAAAAATTACAACTACCTAACCCGAAGTTTTGTTTTTTTAACTTTACTAATGGTTGAAATTCGACCGTAATTAATTAAAATTTAAAGTTTATGTCTGTCTATTTTTTCCTATTTTCATGTTTTTTACTATTTTTTTACATATATTTTTTTTCTTATTTTTTTCCGATTTTTCCTGTTTTTTTTCCTCAATTTCCTATTTTGCCTATATTTCCTTATTGTTACCTAGTTTTTCCTATTTTTTTCTACAGTTTTTCCTATTGTCCGTTTCGTGTACTATTAATGTACATTAACTAACATTATCTACACGATATTTAGTTCCCGTTGTAACTATATAATTACTGATTGATGCTTTTTCTTCGCCTAGGCCAAACACACTTTTTGATTGGTTGGACAAACCTTAACCAATATTTTTTAATTTTAGTATGAAATATGTAAAAAATAAACCTGTTCGAGACCTAGCAGGTGATCAATTTTTAAAATTATGCATGGCTGAAGAAGAAAATCTTCTAACTATTACTATTAATGATCATATTGAAGGTAACACAAGCAATTCCTATATTGATGAAGTCAAACAACTTTATATAAAGGTAAGTCGAATTAGAAATATCCTGACTATATCTACTTAATCATTTTTAATTCATTTAGTACATGTTGTGTTAATTTTTTGTTCTTCTTAGGACGAGTTTAGTAAAAACGTACAAGACTGGAATGCTCTGAGGATGGAGTGCGTGGAAAGGGCTTTAACAAAAAGCGTTTTACCAGATTTAAGAACTGAATTGAAACGAACTTTGTTAGCTGAAGCTAAAGAGTTTGTTCTAAAAGCTTGCTGCAGGAAACTATATAATTGGATTAAGGTAATTTTTACATTTCCATAGAAGACCCTACAGTTTTTTATGTAGTTATTTAAAGAGTATAATTTATTATGTATGATGTAACTTATATACTATAAGATTTTCTGTTTCAGATTGCGCCTTATTCCATCATTTTTCCAGAAGAAGACGAAGATGATTGGGATACCACAAAAGGTGTACGAGTAATGGGTTTAGCGTATGTACCAGAATATACAGTATCTGCATTTGCCTGTATCTCAGCTCCAGACGGTGATATTACAGATTATTTGAGACTGCCGCACATACTTAAAAGAAAAAACAGTTTTAGAACAGAAGAAAAATTATTGAAGGTAAGAAAACTAATTAAAAAATGTCTTTTATTAACACATAATTTTAGGAAGCAGATCTACAAGCACTGAAAAACTTCATCTACTTAAAAAAACCACATGTAGTAACGATTGGGGGTGAATCTAGAGAAGCCCTAATGATTGCTGAGGATATTAGGTCTGTCGTCAATGAATTAATGGAATCTGATCAATTCCCAGTCATTAAAGTCGAAATTGTCGATAACGAATTAGCCAAAGTTTATGCCAATTCCAACAAAGGCCAAGCTGATTTTAGAGACTATCCAGAATTATTAAGACAAGCTATATCATTAGCTAGGAGAATGCAGGATCCGCTTGTTGAATATTCTCAACTTTGTAATGGAGATGAGGAAATTTTGAGTTTAAGATTTCATCCTTTACAGGTAAATCATTTTTATTAAAATATAATGTGTTTAATCTTGCATGTCTTATTTTAGGAACAAATTGGAAAAGAAGAACTAATAGAAGCCTTATCTCTGGAATTTGTTAATAGAACTAACGAAGTAGGTGTTGATATTAATTTAGCAGTCCAACAAGCTCATAAAAGCAGTCTTGTTCAATTCATCTGTGGTCTCGGACCTCGTAAAGGACAAGCTCTACTCAGAGTGCTTAAACAAACTAACCAAAGACTAGAAAATAGAACTCAATTGGTTACAGCCTGTCACATGGGGCCCAAAGTCTTCATTAACTGTTCCGGTTTCATTAAAATCGATACTAATAGTTTAGGAGACAGCACTGAAGCATATGTTGAAATATTAGATGGATCCAGAGTACATCCAGAAACATATGAATGGGCCAGAAAAATGGCTGTAGATGCTTTAGAATACGACGATGACGAAGGTGCTAATCCGGCCGGAGCATTAGAAGAAATTCTTGAAGCTCCTGAGAGATTAAAAGATCTCGATTTAGATGCTTTTGCTGAAGAATTGGAAAGACAAGGATTTGGTACATACTTTATTTATTGACAATTATATTTATTTTCGAGTGAATTGATATAATTTTGCATTATATATGTCTTTTTTTAGGTAATAAAAGCATAACCTTGTACGATATTAGGGCTGAACTGAATTCTAGATATAAGGATTTGAGACAGCCATTCCATTCCGCTAATCCAGAAGAATTATTCGATATGCTTACCAAAGAAACTCCGGAGACTTTTTATATAGGAAAAATGGTCATATCTTCAGTTATTGGTATAATATCTATATTTTATTACCCAGATTTGTATGGATTTTTTTTTAGGTATTGCAAGGAAGAAACCAAAGCCTGACCAACTGGATCAGGCTAATCCGGTACGTAATGACGAAACTGGTCTTTGGCAGTGTCCGTTTTGTTTGAAAAATGATTTCCCTGAATTGTCAGATGTGTGGAACCATTTTGATGCAGGAGCATGTCCTGGTCAAGCAACTGGAGTTAAACTCAGATTAGATAATGGAATATTAGGTTAGTAACAGTGCAAAAAACGTTGAAAAAATGTGATTTTGGTGTTTTTTGTAGGATATATTTATATAAAAAATATTAGTGATAAACCAGTAGCAAATCCAGAAGAAAGAGTAGGTGTAGGCCAATTAATTCATTGTCGGATAATAAAAATCGATGTAGAAAGGTTTAGCGTCGATTGCACTTCAAAATCTAGCGATCTTTTAGATAAAAATCACGAATGGAGGTAAATACATTTAGTTTTAATCTTTTAAGGTTTTTATATTCTTATATATTATTTTAGACCTCCAAGAGATCCGCACTACGACGTAGATCGTGAGGATAAAGACAATAGGACTGAAGCTGAAAAGAAAAAAGAGAAACAGCGCATGACATACATAAAGAGAGTAATAATCCATCCTGCTTTTCATAATATCTCTTATGCCGAAGCTGAGAAATGTATGGTTAATATGGATCAAGGCGAAGTCATTGTTAGGCCTTCTAGCAAAGGTGCTGATCATTTAACAATTACATGGAAGGTCGCAGATGGAGTTTATCAACATATTGATATAAGGGAAGAGGGAAAAACCAACGCTTTTTCACTAGGTAATAAATTTAAAAAAATGATTACAGCTTTAAATTAGTCCATGTTTCTTTGTACCATTCTTCTGGGAATAGATTATAATCGAGTAAAAGAGAAAAAATAATTTGAAACTAGAAGCCAAAATGTAATTTTTCTAAGTTTTATTAGAAGGTTCAGATAAGGTTTGCCAAAAACAATCAATAAAATGTATTTACTCAAAATCATTCCTGCAATATTCAATCACAATTTGAAGTTCATTTTTTTTAAAGTTTAATTTTTTTACGATATTTTTGCTTTTAGGAAAGTCTCTTTGGATAGGCAATGAAGAATTCGAAGATTTAGATGAAATAATAGCTAGACACGTCACTCCGATGGCGGCTCATGCTAGAGACCTACTTTATTTTAGATACTATAAAGAATTTGAAGGTGGTCATAAAGATAAAGCAGAAGAATTTTTGAAAGATGAAAAAAAGAAAAACTCGTCCAAAATTCACTACATTGTTGGTGCAGCAAAGGTAAAAGATCTTGTTTTTTATACAGTTATTGATTTTTATCAAATTAATTTTATTCTAGAATATTCCTGGAAAATTCCTACTTTCTTATCTACCTAGGACTAAAGTCAGACACGAATATATAACCGTCACTCCTGAAGGCTTTAGATTTAGACAACAGATATTCGATTCTATTGCATCGCTATTTAAGTGGTTCAAAGAACACTTTAGGGAACCTCCACCAGGTGGCGTTACTCCAGGAACGCCGAGATTGTCTTCTGGAAGAACTCCATACGGAAGTGGCACACCCTCTTTCAGTAAATAACCTTAACAAAATATTCGATTTTTCGCTCATATAAATATATGTTTTAGATATGAACACAGAAGCAATTCAGAGAGTTGCTCAAAATCTTCCAAGTCACATGGTGCAAGCATTATCTGCAGCTACCAATCAAACACCTCATTATCCTCATACTCCGGGTGGTTATGGTGCCAATTATATTAATACGGTAAGCAATGCATTCCTTTCTATTGACAGCATTATTTTTTTTCACAGTATTTTGAATTTGTGTGATCTCATCTTCATGACAGAAATAACATTTTAATTCTAATGTGAGCTCTAGCGAGTTTTAATTTTAACTTATGTATGAAAAATTTTAAAGTATCTAAATATTAATAAATGAAGCTGTGAATATTTGCATCATTTTTATTGGATAAATAATCTCAGCTGTGAAAAAATTAATTCCTATAAATCAATGTATAATATAATATTTTTTAACTATTACTCTTCATTTTTTCAGCCTTACACTCCTAGCGGACAAACCCCTTACATGACCCCCTTCCAAACTCCGCACACGCAACAAACACCTCGATACGGACAACAAACCCCATCACACATGCCTAGTACCGCTCCTCCGAGCTTAAACAACCCCTTCCTACACCCAGGCGCTGTGACCCCTTCGCAACGAACTCCAAGTTACAGGAATCTTTCATCTCAGAGTCCTATGATACCTCAGAGTCCCGTTCCGAGTCCAGGTTCTCAGAGCTCGTTCAGTAGCCACATGAGTCATCATACAAGATCAAGCTACGCGGAATCTTTAAGGTTCCAGCCTCCTGAATCACCTAGAAATTATTCAGGAGG
Organism: Neocrepidodera transversa; assembly: GCA_963243735.1. Taxonomy (NCBI): domain Eukaryota; kingdom Metazoa; phylum Arthropoda; class Insecta; order Coleoptera; family Chrysomelidae; genus Neocrepidodera; species Neocrepidodera transversa. The sequence goes on along the minus strand of OY725337.1, from coordinate 17,578,003 downwards.
TAGTAGGGGTTCATACCCTGATGGAAGATACGGTGGTGGTAATAGCGAATCTATGGATTGGCAGAAGGCAGCTGAAGCTTGGGCCGCTAGGTCGAGATGTAAGTAAAATACAGTTTGTTTTGATTAAAACTTTAATGTCAAAAGATCCACTACAAAAACTTTATATCCGATTTTTTTCTTTTAGCAACTCCTCGCAGCGAAGGTCGCAACACTCCGAGGTCTATGGGTCAGAGAACTCCTCGCTACGATATTATGTCTGAAAGTGAGCGTTCTAGAATGAAGATGCTTAATAGTAAAAGTCCTAGATCTGTCAGATCAACTCCGCGCACTAATACTTCGCCCCATTCTATGTCACTAGGTGACGCAACTCCTCTGTATGATGAAAGTATTTAAAGTACTTTTTAGGATAAAAGTGATATTTTTTTAGTTTGCGGGAAAAGTAACGAGTTTATGAAGATTATGTTGGTTTTTCATTTTTGACTTAAGACAGATTTTTTAACATTTAAATCTCATTATCTCTGTAATTTTATAGATATTGCTCACTCACAAGGTTGTTTTATTATTGGTAAGGTTTACCAAGGAAAGAAGTTGGTTAAAACAAGTAATTTATATTTCATTAACGAATCGTTGAAGTTTTTTTTATATAATTATAATACAGATTTGCTCTTTTTACATGCTTAGTTACTTGGACCGTAAACAAAACCTTTTTATGTATCTTTTGCTCATCAGTGAGCATTTTATTGTCAATAATTTTTTTAATGTATTCATTTTTTACATTAGACTTGTAGTTACAATAAAAAATAATTCTTGACGTTTTTTAACATTGATGGGTATCTAACCATCGACATATACTCATGGACTTGCCTTACCCAGATATCATTTTTTTTTTTTCGTAAAAAAAAGGAAGATTGCGTATAGTTTCGGAATAGCGTTATCTCTAACGTCCTAACTACGATACTATTTTGAGTTGGTCCGGAACATCGTTTTATACCTTTCTCTCAAAGTACCACAATTCTCACCCCTGGCCATGCCCATGAGTATATGTCAATGTATTTAACTATCAATATGTCAAAGTCAGTTACATACAGAGTGACATTGTCCAGGAATTACTCGTATGTAACTATAAAGCAACATTTAATAAAAATAGTCTGTCTCTATGACAAACTATTTCTGTAGTGTTAAATATATGCTTAAAGTATAAGATTTCTATTTTATATTTGACACTCGTATTGAACAATGAAATAGGCTATGGTATTTAAATCGGCTTTAGAATAATGGAATGCTTTTAAATTTGTTGTATTATATTAATATATTTTTGCTCCAAAAATTAGGAACAAAAGTTTTTAATTTGTACTTTATACCAATCTACAATATTTTTAATTTGTTTATTAATGGTAATTCATTCTTATACCAATTTGATTTATCCCGTATCACTTTTGTAAATTGATTATTTATATGAATAAAATTTAAATTTACAAATGTTTTTTTTTAATAAACTGAATAAAAATATGAGAAATTATGCCTTCTATCCTAGTAGGAAAAAACATTTTTAAATTGTACATGTTTGTGTTAATAAGAGAATATAATTGCCGGTGGATTAAAAATAGTTAAACTTGTATTTTTTGCTATAAATTAGAAGAGATTCCATCAATGCCAGCAGCGCAGCTGTTTTTAAGGGAATTAATGTGTGATATTATTTCATTTTTACTTGTGCAGCTAAGAGCCATGGAATTGATTATTGTAGGATGTACTAATTGTGGACTGATATCAGTTTCTTTTATTTTCGCTGCCATGTCATTACCAATTTCGGAAAAATATTTCTTACAAAAATTAGCCATTTCTTTATCATTTCCAAATCAGAGTCATTGGGTTAAGTTACCTTTATGTCATTTGAATTTTTATTTGTTTTATCATTTGAGGCTCCAGCAATTATTATAATCTTTTTTATACTGTTGCGTTTTCGTTGACCTGATATTCGTTTTTGACATTTGTTATAATTTTGTTTGATTATGGTTTCTATACTCTTTGAATTCATTTAATAACTTTTCATATTCATTTTTTAGGAGTTGTTTTTCGTTTTATCTCTGTGTTTAATTGAAACGATAATTGCGTTGATACAAACTTCACGTACATGGGAAATTTTATCAATAAATTTTTTATAAGCGGATATTGGTGATTTAACATTTTTTATATTTAATTCTGTCTGTATATTCAGATAAATAGGAAAATGAGTAAAAAACATATCACTTGAATGATTTTTATTTCATATAATACTTATACAATGATACAATAAGTATGAAGGTCAAAATGATAAATTTTAATAAAATAAACGGAAATAACAAAAAAATTCCTAAAAGGTCTACTTTTTCGTAATAGTAATATATATGCTTTTTATACAATTATAGCATAGCACAGTGGATGCATATCAATGGGTTTTTAAGGGCAAAAACTATGTAACTAGAAAAATAAACATATAGAATTTTTAACAAGCAACTACAACGAATTAAGTCAGTGAATAAGGGTTTTGTCCAATTTTCTGTTTTTCAAATATAAATTTCCTACACATCTAACGGAATGGCGTCAACAACCATCAGTATCTGTACTAACAATATTTGACCATACTTTTGACAATTTAAAAATTGAACTAAACCCATATATTTGCAATGATCTTTAAATTTTGATAAAATTAAGTGAACATAATTTAAAACTAAAATCTATAGATATTTTCGTAATCGTTCTCACTAAGAAAATATAATTTTTTGGTATTTAATTTTAGCAAAAAAGCTAATTTGAAATTCTTTTAACAGCTTCATCAAATAAAATCAGATATTTTGCATCACTAACAATCCAGCTGTCATGGAATTGCAGTGATAAAAGTAATAAACATAACGTCACAACCTCATGACACTCAGCACCTGACAAATGATCTATTACTTGTTATATGAAGAAGCTGGCAACAAATTTACTGACTCTTTTCCAAGTGAGATCTAATATAGATTCCAAACCCTTTTAAAAAATATATTCCGAACCTTCAACTACCGTCTCAAGTTTTAACTGTTCTAAAAACACTATCAGTCACGTGGTCGTTCGTACAATAAAACAAGCGAAATTACCAAATTTGTTCCTAAAAAGAGAAACACATGAACAAACTTGGTGATTCTGCTCAATTATAACATTGCAAAATAAAATTTCAATGACTAGAACATGAAAAAAAATAAAAAATTTATATACAAAAATCGAGGAATGTTAAATAAACAAGGCAAAAGAGAATTTAACACCCTGTATAACACTTACAGTGCTCGAAAGTACATTTGTGTTCAAGTCACATGTAGGATGCACCTTAGAAAAATGAGGCCTTATTTAGTAAAATTTAATAGGTTAGGTGAAAGTTGGTACATGTATTACAATTACAAATTCTACTGAAAGATCCATCAAAAAGCATTCACACTCAATTTCTTGTTTCTGTTGTGTTATATAATTTAATATGAAGACTTTTCGAATCGACTTAAGCATTAGAATAATAAGCTTTTGTTTAACTTTTCCTAAAAACATTGAGATCATTCCTCAAATTAATATTCGTATAAGATTATAGTTCAACAAAGTTAGGTTATTTCTCTATTTATTCCACAATTCCTTTCAATTTATACTATATTTCATAACTATGCACATTTCGTTAAAAAAGTTGTAAAAAAAATTAAAACAATAAATATAACCTATGAACCTAAGCAAAAAATGACTAGATTTATATTCTTAATCACATATGGAATCCAATAAAGTATACAAATTTGTCTTGTATTACAAATTGTTAAAGATAATATTTTTCTTCAAGCTGCCAATATTTTTCTTCCTTTTTAGTTATTTTTCATCTATTTTATTTTAAAAAGCTCTTCAATCTATAACTACTCCATGATACATTTAACCAGTACAACAGGTACCGAACAAAAATTGTGTCTCTTAGACATAAGTGTCAATGTTGATTAGCTGTTATACAGCAAATTTGGCATAAGTAGCAACACTGGCAATAATGGTATAAGCACATCATGGAGGTAACATATTCATTAACAAAAGAAGACAAAAATTGGTTGTACCTAAGAACCTAAATAAAAAAAAAATTATCACAACTTGCAATGAGTCTCGTTCATTTTTGATCAAACATCCAAAAAGATAAATACTGCGACTTCCTTTTAATAATACATTGAAGAATTGGAAACACTGATATCAAGTGGTACATCAAAGTATCTCTTATAGCTCCAAATCACAATTTCCAAAGAAAAACGACATATATTAAAGCTACTAATAAACCAACACGGATTCCATAGTGATCAAATCTCATTTTAAATTAACCGTTACTTCTTTTGTAGTCTCGGTTGTGTTCTGCGGATTGCGTCTAGCAGACTTGGATCTGATTTGCCCGGCTAGCAGCGGATTGATTGCGTACAGCCAATCGTGGACTTCCTTCTCGTGTAAAGTTTGTAAGAGGTAGCACCTGTGCTTGCTCACTACGCTGAAGGTATTTGGGAGACGTACAGAGCTCAGCTGGTCTTCGGAATACTCTACTTGAGCCGTGGCTAAGTTGATTAATGCTCGTTCGACAGGGTCCTTCTCGTCTCGGAAGATGAAGACGTAAGGACGACGAACAGACTGAAAAGAAAATAAACTTTTTTAGACTTCCGTACAAATTTAAGAATTATTATTACTAATTATCAGGAATGTATTAAAGTTCAATATCTTGATGAAGTAGTACTAGGAAATGAAACTGAAATTCTGCAACGTTTATCATAATTAATAAATACTTTTAATGTACTCTTCTCAAAACAAAAAAAAATAAAGAAAAAAAGAGACTAATTCTACTGGATTGATTCGTAAAAACAACTTATATACTTACCACCCATCGCTTCTTCCATCCTTGTGTCTTATGCTCTAAAACGTTAAGATACCCCTTTCTAGCTATTACGGGAGATATTCTGATCTCCTCCATATCCGGCACATAAAGCACCAGCTCGGGATCTCGTGGGCCAGGTGGTGAAAGAGGTAGCGAAGGGAATGGTGCGCATTCACCAGGTACAACGACCCTTTCTGGGGAACAAAGTTCTATGGAGTTGTTAGAAATCATGCTGGACATCATACTAGTACTCATTTCAGTGACTTCTTCCGAAGGACTTGCTACATCGTTGTCTTTAACGTTGCTTGAGCTGTCTCTGTGTCTACCTTGGATCAGGCGTACGCATTTTAAAAGGAGATCGTGTTCATGGTCTGTGTATTCAGAGATTGAATCATTATTTGCTGTAATTGAAACGTAGTTAAGCAAAAATTATTATTAATTTAAAAAAATTACCTATGGCATTAATGTTGTTGTTTTTGGCGACCATATTACAAGCTTCCTTTTCGTTTTTGGTATACTCCAATCTGTACTTGTTGTAGTTGGTAGTCCTATCTAATCCCAAGCGTTCTCTTAATAACAAAGTATGTCTCACTCGTTCTACTTCTTCCAAGCGAGTTAATTTTTCAAGTTCCCATTGATGATCGAATATAAGCGAGTCGCCTCTTGGTCTCCAACCATGTAAATTTTCTTCCCCTCTTACGTATGTGGTGCTAGTGTCCAAGACTCGTCTTTGGCGTCTTTGTACACCTAAACCGATAATACAACAGTTTAGTTACCATTTTTTTAATACTACTATTTCTATAAATTCAAAATAAATGCGTTAAATGGTGATTTAAAGTAATTAAATTGGTAAGATTATGTAGATTTCAATTTATTTACCAACTATAAACATTGTACTATGTAACTAAAAAAACTAGCCAATCACCATTTAACTATCATATTCAGTTTGCCACTATAGGGAAAAAGCAAAGGAAAAAGCCAGAGCCAAAGAGGCGATCAATAACTTCAGAGAATTATATTTTGATTTAATACAAAATGAGTAATTTTCTTTAAAAGCAGATTGAATAACTGAAAGTGTCAGTAAACAAAAGTTTTATTTTAATTAAGGTACATCAAAAATAACTCATTTTTCAGTTTTTATATGTCAAGTCATGTGTCATATGTTAAACTTATAGATAATTCTCAGAAATCTGGAAAAAAAGAGCAGAGGCTGGGGAAAGGAGACTAAAGGGAATCTACCTGGGCTACCTGCTTCGCTAGCGCGACGTAACAGCAATTCGTATACTCCAGATAGCCGATTGGCCTCAGCATTTCGATAACTGCCCGAAAACAGATGTTTTAGCGACCTAGGACCTGTTCTGGCATCCCTACCGTAGATCACCATGCTCAAATCTTTGGTTATTATCGCGGGGCGGCCACAATTTTCCAACTAAAATTTAAAAAATAATTAACTTTGATACTTTTTTACAAATTGTACCTACCTCTAAGTAAGCTGAAATAGTCATGAATATCTGCTCTCCTTGTGCAGTAACTCTGTTTAATAATGGTGAATTGTGTAAAGAACTGTCCCAAGCAGCTTCAAATCTAAACATAACTCTATCGTCTCCTGGAATTTCTAGATACTCTCCTGGGAATAATCCTAAAGATAGTACAGAGTTATCGTTGTCTTCATCCTCGTCTGATTCTGGTGAATTTCTAATTCTTCCGACCACCAACTCGCGTACATCTCGCCATTTTATTTCAGATGCGGGACCGTGAACGATAGTAATACGAATTCTTCGTTGTATTCCCTAAAAAAATTAGGTTAAGTAAGCACTGTAACACCAAAATTATCAGATATACGCACCTGGTGCAATAAGAAGAGCCCTCTACAAGGAAAATCATCACTATGCTCAACAACAGCTGGAACATACTCTCCATTAGGTGCCAACTCGCAAATCTCAAACCAAACTAAAACATCGGCTTTGGCATGAATGTGCGCTGTACATGGAGAAGGAAGAGCTCCAAATTTCGAAGAACGAACAGGCTGGGAAATGGGGATAGAAGGCGGGAGCATCCTCTTAGGTGGTTGACGAACATTACCATCTAGTTTAGCGTCTTTGTGCAGAGGATGCTGCTGATAGTGACCAAACACTTCAAAAACAATTGGTTGGCTCTTAATGTAATCTATGAAGGATTTTGTAGCTGTTACTGTGATCTGGAATAGAAATATTTAAACCTTATTTTAAGATAATGTTGGTTATGCCTGGTACTTACATTTTGAACGTGATAAAATCCTAGTGGTGTACCTTTTCCTGTGTTTTTAACTGGTTCTGTTGAAAATGCTTCATCGTGTCTATGAAGGAAGCTACAAATAAGAAATTAGTATGTGTAGACGATGTGATTTAGATGTAGTACTTACTTAAATTGGCAAAAAACATCAGCATATTCTTGGGATATTCCTACTGCTTGAAGAACAGTCACTCTAAACGTAAATTCTTTGCCAATCATGAGATGCTCTGGTATTTCTTCTTCTTTTAAATCTGAAGAAACCGAGCTATCACCTCGACCAGAATCAGCGTCGCATTCTATCAATTCGTCTAGTTTAATAGGATCAATATTGTTGTGACCCTCAACAATTCTTTCCTCCATATTTCTAATATTCCTGTCCAAAATATCTATAAAAAATGTAATTAATTAAATATCTTGTTTTTTAATAAATTTATTTACTTTTAGGAGTGCTTTCAAAGGCAATCCTAGCACTCTGTCTTACTCCAACTTGATCAGAGTTATCTTCATCTATGACAGCTTGAACTGCGACTTTCAAATATCCTCTGACGTCGCCTTTTTCGCTGACAATTGCTACTTTGTGAATGAGAGTTAAAGGGTAAAGGAGATTGCTGAGGTAAACAAAACCTCTGCCGACCATTCTAAACCAAGGAAATCTGTCGTAAAAGGGATCGCCTCCTGTCAAAGATTCAACATTGTAATCCGGAGATGTCGGAGACATTTCCGCTTCGTTGTGATACATTTCGCGCATCAGCTCTAAACGCTGCCTAAAATTTTAATATATTTAGAATTATAATATATGTGATGTATTTATAATTTTGTAACATACCGTAATTTATCTAATGACCAATAGTGCGTAGCGCCATTTTTAATATCTTGTACTTCTACAGCTACAATAGTTCTAGGAATAGTTATATCTTCGTCTTGATCATAATCAATGGATGGTCTTAAATCAGGCGGCAAGGGAGAGTATAGCGTATCAGTAAGTAGAGTGAATTGAAATTGAACCTGAAAATTTGAAATATTTGACAATAAAAAAGAGAATATTCTTGTTCGAAAGAAATATAAAGCGGTGTTGACACGAAACTTACTTTTTTCTTAAGTTCTACAGATATAGCATTAGCCTCCTTCAAAAAGATGGCGTTGCCCCACAGATCGTCCCTCAGCGAGGTGAATTGATGGTATTTCCATTTTCTCCATGCCAAAGCAGCGAGTTCGAATTCTTTTTCTGTCCAGTTGCACTCTGCGTCAAATAGAGGGTTCACTGCAAAAGCGCTCGTATATATTTTTAAAGCATTTTGTTTCTCTCGCAAACAAATTATTCTACCTACTTTTTGTTTATATTTTCAGCCACTATTTTTTATTTTATGTAGCAAATAGAATTTAAACATCAAATTTTGAGGAAAACCCAAAAGTTCGTTGTGAACAATGAAATAATTTCATTGGCGTCATGTTTTTGTATTTCTAGAGAAAAAGAGGAAGAGGCGACAGTGAAATAATTGAAAGAGATATTTATGCAATATGTCTTAAAAAACATTTCTCCAGTTTGCACATAGAATCACCTAGTACTTTATATACCAGAAAAAATCAAGAAACTCCTAATCGAAGATAATCTGGTTGAAGGACCAAACAACAAGAAGTGGCTCTATTTTGGCTGGTTCGACAAGCCAAAATAGATCGAATAGCAACTTACTTTATTGACTTAAAGCAATCATGAATTAGTAATCTTAAAAAATAGCTAATAAACTAGTGGCCTCAGTGAAAGTAAAAAAGTGTCACATACACTATTATTAAAAATCGCAATGTGCGAGAATCAGGGGTAATAAAATTGATAGCGCACAAACAAACTATACAGCGCTGCTGACCAGTAGATAATTATTCGTTTTTGGCGAAGTACAAGTGCTAAATGGTAAAATTACTCACAGTTAATCAAAAATTTGACAAGCTAGAACAGTATATCCTGTAACACTAAAAGTATATCTATATAATTTTAGAATAGATGTCATAGAGAGAAATTAAAAGTACTATAATTTAATTTTTATTTTTATTACGTTAAATTTTAAAAGTATATGGACGAGCACATAAGCAAAAATATAGTGATTCTTACCAAATATGTCATCTTCATTGTTGAAATCTTCTGGCGTATAAGAACTATACATAGACATAGTCATACTCTGTTCTTCTACCTGCTTTTGAAGTGCATCAATTCTGGCTTCATAATTCTGAAAACAAATCAAATTCATCAATAAATATCGAATTTTACTTACGAATTAACCTTTTCGTAACTATGGTTCCTGTTTTAATATTTTGTTAAATTGCCAACCCACAAAGAAGCAGTTGTTTTTGGATAGACTCCATTTGTCACACCACAAACATTCTGTTTTCAAAAAATATCAATTCTTACCTTTCTCTGTTCTTCAAACAACTGATCGGCAGTTTCCTTCTCCTTGCGATACTGCTCCTCCAAATTGACTAGTTTTTTTTCCATTTCCGCTTTGAGATCGACTCCTTGCTTTTCCAATAATTCGATTTGAGCAAAATTCCAATCGACATGCTCTGCTGACGTGATCATATTTTTCTCTCTTAGTTCCCTAACTTCCTCGGGATGCGTGAATCTAAATACATGATTTTTGCCGAGGATCACTCTAGAAGCGGTTTTTAGCTGCACCGGTTCACTAACCTACAATTTAATTATGATTATTCATTTACTGGGTGGTACAAAATTTTGAAATGAAATAAAATAGAGCTAGAGATTTATTTACTTTAAAAAACTTGTCAATTATTTAACATGAAACAAAGTTAATGTTTGAAAAAATTCTAAAAGTGGGTAAAAGATTTTTGTAGTTTTGTACTTTAAAAATCGTTGAGTTTAGAGTGGACTGTATTGGGTAGTTGATTCAAATATTTATAAGAAAGAGTCAACATAATGTTTCATAATTAAACTGTATAGTCTATATTCACCAAACAAAATACAGTGGGTAACTGCTACAGTTGTAGTAGGTGTATAGATGGTACAATGATTCCAGCTTTCCTGGTAATTCACAAATCACTTTTGTTCAATGGACTTTAATTTACTGTGGTCACTTTTATTAACATAAAAGTAATATATATTATTATTGAAGGATTAGTAAATGTTGTACATTTCTCAAACTGACCATTATACATGGAATTTTACCATAAAAATTCAAATTAATTATCTAATCAAAGAGCTGATATTGCTAATAATAAATAAGAAAAAATGAATAATATTAATAAATGATGAAAAATGAATAACAAATAATGAATATGGATAATTTTGTTAAACCCGTCTATTTATGTGTTTGCAAATTTATAGGTGGGGCTTAACAATCTAAATTTCTACCTTGCCAAGCCGTGACACGTCGAATAAGCTATCGCACGTATCTGGAGGCGTTATAGGAGTAGGATACAGACCCATTAATATGTCACGACAAAAAATGTCGAAATTCTAAAACTGTGGTGACCTTCAGCTTCGTTTAAAACCTAGGAAAAAATGTTGTTTGAGTCCCGAATTTTTCAAACAAAAGCCGCATTTTTTATCTATCAGGGGGGCCTTCAAAACCAAGTTGAAGAAAACCAAAAAATCGTCTTCGTCCTTCGAAAAAGACAGCAAGACTGGAGGCTTAACCAAGAAATTGCTGATGGCCGAAAATGCGCGTGTGATGATCCGGCGTAACATTAATTCAGTCAATGGATTAATCAATGGAACCACAAGATGTTTAAGGACACAGTTCAAAGTATTCAAATGAACTTTGATCGTGAAATTATTCTGGTTAATATCACACGAGTCTCCGCAGTCTTTGATGTCGGACTTGAACGTGCTCGGGCCTCCAGTCTCCAGCTTTCGCAGCGAACATCCACAAGTCTATCATTGGATAAAGTGATCGTCTTGATCAAAGATATTTTTACCAATGCATAGGCATACATTGCATTCAGACGTATCAAAAACGTCAGCAGTCTTTTTATCGTAGACTTTCACCGGAACTGCATCAAAGTTTCTCGTGATACCATGACTGAGTATAACAGCCTTCGTACGACCATCGGACTGCCTGAGGTCGCAGTTCCTCAGCTTCAGTTTGACCTTGACAGCAATAGCTCAGATTGCTTTGTCATGGCCGCTTGCAACATTCTGCACGACTTGCCAGAATTCCGTCAAACTTTCGTCGCACTGCAGGTCTTTTCAAAAGACTTCAGCTGATTTTCCATCGTCAATTATCTGGAGGAGATACTAGAATGGAATTCTTGACGAGGTCAAGCGCTCGATCACCTATGAGCAGCGATTGCACGTCAACTGTGTTACGCATTGGCAACACGCCATTCTTTTCTCCAATGGCACATGGTCGAGTAGACACAACTGCGATTAAGTTCGCTGAGTTGGTGACCATGTCAAGAACTAGAACCACATACTGCGAGTCGTGTCACGAATCTGAGAACGTACAGCAAACCGCAGTCTTTGCGGGAGACCTAAAGTACTTGTTGATAGATATCACCACCGCGAGTATAAATGTTGGGAAAAGGGGGAAACTAAGGTCAAGTGTTTACTAGCCGGGTAGGAACATTATTTTGCCGTTTATTGCGTTTTAATTTCAATGTGAAGTACAATGTTATTTTTACACATGATACAGGATCGTACTGAATTAATTTTATTTTAAAATAGAATAAATATTTAGGTTGGAATATTAATACTGTTAAAATATAATCAGGTGAATATGAAATTTCACCAATGATACTTATAATTTTCTTATATTGTTAAAGATTCAAGTTTTAAAAATTTCAGTTGTATGAGAAATCGTTTTTTCTTTCAAAAAATAAATGATCCTGCGTACGTCTTTACTGTAGTTTCCTTTGGTGTTGGCGTCTGTACAATAATTTCCGAATTTATATGCTAATCTTACATTTTTGTCGATAAAGTGTTTGTATTCTCTCTTAGTTGGTAAATTTCAGGAAAAAACTTGTTATATCAAAAAAAAAAATTTTTTTTTTGTTGAAAATTCGAAAAGGAACAACATTAATCGAATAAAAAAGAAAAATTTTACTTTTAATGTAACAATATTTATGTTTTAGAAATTCGTTGTTTAATTTTTAGTATTCTTGGACCACCCAGTAACGTTTATTATTAAATTTATCAAAGAACGAAAATTTATCGAAAGGCAATAATAATAATACAGGCATGCCAACCAGCCATAACTTTGTTAATAGGTAGTCAACAATATGTTATCAATAATGCTAACAAAAACAATGAGTTTCAAATTAATCTGAATTAAAGCACACTATAATGATTAAATTAAATCGAAATCTCGTTCGAAAATTAAAATATAAAATATCCACATTGTTTTTAGAAGACTCTCTTGAAAAATCCAGCTTTAAAATAAAAATAGAAATTTTAATAACAATTTCCTAAATTATGTATTAATTTAGACAATTTGGATAAAAAAATTGATAAAAATCAAAAATTGATATTTATAATTCGCACATACCAAGTTTCATGATATAATCACTGAACAAACCAAACCAACGGTTCCACCACATTTAGAGCCTTTTCACTGCTAAACATAGAGAAATTCTGTTATATGGAAATAAAAATTAAAAACTTACCTCTCTTCCGTTGACGTAAATTAGAGCCCCATTAAGAGGCACCAAAGTTACTCGATTGTCCTTGTTTTCAAAAACGCAGTGTTCTGGTTTAATATGAGCTCCACACAACTGGATATCTTGTGGAATATTCGCTTGATCCGAACCTATTCGGGTCAACCCCTCCTAAAAAACAAAAAAAAATAGTATTATACCAATAAGAATAATTATAATAATAATAGTACAAGCCAAAATTTCATCATCCCAACTAAGAATAATAAATATCGTCAATTTAATGACCATTTCTAAAAAAATCGTCAAACCAAAACATTTTTATACAATTGTTTTTTTTTTATTGGGAATTTGGAACATACGATTTTTAACAATGTTAAAGAATATCGTCACCAATAACCAAAACTACACTTTTTTAACACTCAACGTACGTTTCGCTAACTATGTTAGCATCATCAGGAGTTGATGATATATATAATCAGCGAAACGTACGTAGAGTATTAAAAAGTGTAGTTTTGGTTAGTGGTAAATCTTATTATTTCAAAACATAAAAAATTTACCTTGATATAGTAGATCAAGCATTCCGACATGAAAGGATCTTCATTCAAATTAACCAAATGAGGGGTACACTTTGGTGAGAAAACTCCCACAGTGTTGCCATCTTCCTTGACAGCTACACCCATTTCGGCAAATACGGCTTCCCTTTGTATTCTTATAGCTTCTGTCTTTTTTAATTTCTCCTCCCATGTCTCATTCAATTCTATAAAACATAATTGACGTCAAATTTTGACGGCTTGTGTGAAAAATATAAATATAATAAGTATTTTAGTTACCTGCTATCAGTTTTTCACTTGCTTGTAGTTGATCTACAGCTTCTTCAGCAAGAGAAGTAGACTGTGAACGTGCTCTTTCAATTTCCTTATTATTTCGGCTTAAAATGGCATCACCAGTCCCTAAAAAATCCATTTGGCTTAAATTCACTCAATTTTATGAAAAATATGTCTTTATTTAATAGAAATATTGACGACGCCTCTAAGTTATACCTCGAAAAATAAGAGTATTTATTTAGACATGGCAAAAACAAAAGCGAAGCGTTCCTTCTAATATATTTATATTTATTTGCCCAAAAGCTACAAAAGCAGAAGATGTTTGGTAAAAATAACTAAACAAAAATGTATATTATATTTGTATGAGGCTGATTAATTATTTGAAGATTTTTTCTAATTTAATAAATTGAGTTGTATATTGCGCCACCACAGCTATTTGATGTAGAGGAAAAATTTTCTATCAAAACATATTCGGAATAAAACAAATCTAGATATTTGTAGTAAAAATAAGTTCAGTAATATCTAAGAAACTGTTTAAGTTGGAAGTTTCTAAATGTTTCGTTAGAAGAGGCAATAAATATACATGATCAATTCTCTAAACTAAAATTTCCCAATGATTTTTTATTAATTTACAGCCTTAATTAACTACAAAGTTAGAACAGGGTGATTATTTTATAAAAAAAACCAAATTTAGTTTTAATAATTTTCCGGACTATTTGACAAAATTCTAAATATTTAACAAATTCGCATGACTTTTTTTCATGAAAGAACTAAAATAATCAAAACACTATTTTGAGTTATTTTTTTATGGTATCTGACAACGGTGGCAAACGTTATTCTTGAGATTTGTAAATCAAACAAATAAAAAATAAAAAAATTGAGTAAAAAGCCTTTTTTGAATAAAAAAGCATTAATTTTTTTTCGAATAAAAAAAACATTTAGAATAGGTATGTATAATACAAGTTGAAGTGAGGCGGTATTAATACATCAAAATATTGATTTAAAATTTAGGTCTGTATTTGAAAAATTAAACTTGAGGATGACCGTTCGAATACGAAACGTCAAATTAAAAATTTAATAAAGCTAGTACACTTAAAAATTATTTTCCTCTTGTATAAATTTTCCACTTCATAAAATATATGAATAAATGATTAGAATAATAATTAATGAGCCGACGTTCTGATCATAGACACTGAGTCGATATTCGTGTAGTATCAGAACCTTTCTGAGGCGGCGCACGAGCAAACAGCTATTGACAAGTACCTGAAACTTAATACCCAAAAAATTGCGTTCCTATATAAAAGGGCACTGCTAGAGTGGGTGAAATGAATTACAAAAATGAGGACCATAATACATCCAAAAAGGTACCAACGAACTAGGAACCTCAAGAATCGCTGTTAATCTATTTTTTTTACCGACGTCTGCAATGTCTGGCCTATTACTTCTCACTTATTGCTTGGTTGTCAAACTACAGTTTTTAAAATTAACCATAAGAATTGCGTCTTCTAACGATAAATCTAAAAACCTCTTTCTTAGATATTAATTACATCCGGTACAACATAAAAGAAGGACGATATGTGACGACTACATAAGAGAAGGAAGCTTTCCTGTAAACATTCCTTCATTTGCGGTTGGCCTGAGCTTTTCCTTCTCTTATATTTTGCAACGGACAATATATGTGGGTGCCAGAAGCCTTTTATTATTAAGCAAGTACTTACTAGGTGGCTCCCTTTTCTCATAAATTACTTTTCCATCTGGGCCTGCGTTGCGATAAAAGTTTAAAGAGCCGTCAGCCACAAATTTGATTAAAAAATTGACTAGTTACTCTATACTAATAAAATTAAATCTAAATTTTAAAAATTTCTACGTGGTTGTCTAAATATTATGTTCACATATATATACGAAAGGGTTTATTTTTCTAGCGTAGGGTATGAGAGAAATACTGAAACGGATTTGTAAACAGAATTAAAAATGTATCGGTTGTTAAAAAACTTCCCTAGTTCTGTGGATACCGTTTTTTTACAGTTCTTTTTAGCTTTGAGCCATTACAAGCTGATCGTTTGGTGATCTTTGATTCTGTGACATTATAGAAAATGTTTGTACCTTTCAGTCACTGAAAACTTATTCTATAGTGCTAGTTTTCAGTTTTTTTTTTTAGTGGCAAAAGGTTTTTCAAATTGCAAACATTAATCTTTAGTGACGTTACTATTAAAGGAGGATATACTCTTCTGGGTCCCATACTCCCTGTCATAAGATTTTGCACACTTATAGATCTATAAAAAAAAAACATTTTCACAACATTTTAACTTCCAAACCATTCCATCTTCAAAGAAATTCTCTCACAGCAGAGTTTTTGAAGGCAAAAAATGATAAAATAGACATTTTGGTAACATAGCTTATGTGCGTATCCTGGGTTTCAATGTAATTCAGTAAAATTTTCCGCTTTTGCAGTACTTTTTTATTGATATACCCATCGCTCCGAAAACACTTTATGTACACATGTATAATTTAAATAGATATAAAAAGTGTTAAAACAAACCAATATGCTGACTGGTTAGTTATTAAAATCGAATTTTTATTAAGATGTTCAAATAGTTGTTCATACACAACCATAGCTCTAATAATTTTTCAATTGACGGGAGAGTACTAATTTTTAGTCGGGATGGAACTTTGGCAGTATCAAGAGAGGTATTAATTAAATTTAAAATAATGTGCCCAATTGTCGCAAACACTTCCTTTAGAATTTTAGAATTAAGAATATTAAACGCAGAATATTTTTTGTCTCAAGAGTTCAAAATTTTATTTAAGTCATGCAAAGTTAGTAATTTGAAGTTGTGAAATTGTAAGTATAAAATATTCGTTAAATTTAGTTGCTATGTCAACATTATCATAAAGGATGATCTCTAAATTGAACATGATCAGTCACAACATTTATTTTCGTTTTAACAAGTTTTTTTTAAAGTTTTCCACATCTCATTAGGATTATCTTTGAAACAATCAATTTTATTAAAATAATAATTAGATTTTTTTCCTCATTTCTATATTTTTTAAATTCATTCCACAAATTCAGCTTTTGAGGTTCTGCACATGATTTGAAAGACTTGTAAGCATTATCGCCATTTTTACAACTAAACCTTATCAATAACTATTTGACAATTTGCATATATTTCCTGATAAATAACATCAACATCAATATAATTAAGATTCCAGTTGCACATAATCAGATCATTTTGTATATTAAAAATGTTAGTTTCAATATAATTCCTATACTTTTTAATAACTTTGCTTGAGGTATTACTTGTATTAGCGAAATTTGACATTTTTTGGCGAAGTCAAAATAAGTTCAGAATCATATCTAGACCCATCATATACAGGTTTTTTGGATTCATCTATGTGTCCTTTATCCACAGTTAGCGTATGTACCTTTACCTATGAAACAGCCTGTATACAATACAAAATATGTTCGTATTCCTCTCATAACACCAACAATAGCAAGAGTAACTAATTATTAAAGAAAACATCCAAATCAACTTTTCGTACTTACCTTCATGTACCTCGATACCTTCTTGCTTCAATAACTCCCGCAATTTTTGTATCTCTTCTTTGAGTTCCCGAATGAGTTTGGCGTTTGCATCTTCGTTAACAATGGCCTTGCATACAATTTGTTTCGCTCTATCCGCGTATCTGTAGAAAAAAAATAATTTCTGCACTAGTATATTCATGATTTATAATAATTGACAGTATTGAAATTGAAGTTATTCAAAAGAGCAAGCCGAGTGTGAAATAGCCGGTTTTTAAATGATTTGTTTTATCAGGGGACTACCAATATTATTCTAGCAACTTTATTTTAATAAAATCTTTCCTAGAAATTATATATTTGTTTAACTATAAACTATCTTTAAATTTTCGTTTTTGTAAATTTTGCTATGGGTTTGTTTATAATAAAAGTTATAAGTCATCAATCAAAATTTAATCTTAGGTTGTAAAACAAAAATAAAAACCGAGCTACATGTTTCGGCCAAACAATCAATGGCCATCATCAGGCAAAATAGATAAATCGAACGTACATAACGGTTCACAAAAATAAATAAATTGGTATGAAAATTAAATTAAATTAATAAATTTTATAAAAACTTTTTTTTTAAACTGAAAATATCAAATAAAACAAAATAACTCCATACTTTTACAAGAATGTTTCCTCCAGTATGGAGTTATTCTGTTTTATTTGATATTTTCAATTTTCAAAAAGTTTTTATAAAATTTATTAACTTAATTTTCATACCAATTTTTTTTTTGTGAACCGGTTGGTTATGTTGTACGTGCGATTCATCTATTTTGCCTGATGATGGCCATTCTTTGGCAGAAACATGTAGCCCAATTCAGAGCTGCGGTACTGATTAACGACAGTACCGCAGCTCTGAATTGGGCTACATATTTCTGCCAAACAATGGCCATCATCAGGCAAAATAGATAAATCGCACGAACTAATGTACAAAATGTACTTAAGTACTTTAATATAAGTATTCCAAGTATACTGGTACTTAAACTTTTAAGTATTCAGCCTAATACTTGTTCTTAGTACATACATTTGTAAGTATATTTTAAAAAAATGAAAAATACTTAAGTACTCGAAAAGTTCTTAAAACCTTTAAAAAGTACTTAAGTATTTTGTTGATTGTTGTTAAGACTTGGATATGTTAAGATTAAGCTCAAAATTCTTTTCGCAAAATAGGGCCGCATCTACGCCGCCAAATAGTATAAAAATGGCATTTTTGCTGCATTTTAAGTGCATATCGATAGATCGCTACACTATTTCTATAGGTCTTATAAAAAAAATGCAAAATGCTGGTGGAGATATAGAGGTATCGAACTGTTCAGTTAAGAATAGTTTAAAAACGAATCCTCATCTCAAAAAACAAAATGTTTAATTTTTTCTGTTTTTACTACAAATTCAATAGGTAACGATAAAATTATACAATTTTCATTTCATAAAAATTGGAGGAAACATGAACTTTGATGACGTAAACTCGTGGTTAAAATTACAAAAAAAGTTTTTGATTTTTACTGCTCCTATAGACATTTTTATGCCAAATCTAGGCAAATGTTCTTTTTTTAATTGTCCGTTTTTTATGTACTTTTTTGCAAGCATAAGTAAGCTCTTTATTGATTTAAACATTGTCGGATTCATCATCTTCAGAAGCAGTATTTTCTTGATTTTCGCTCATTACTTCATTTGCCGCATTCGGCGTGCAATTCGTAAATATTCATTTTTTTATCAAATATTTCTTTAAATTTTATTAAAAACTAGGTACTTGGAAGCTTGGAAGTAATCTTTTTTAGAAAATTTGATCAAAAAGACGTTTAACTTATAAAAAAAAAGAAAAGAGTGAAAAATGATTTTTTGTTTTTTAAATGTAGGTACTTAGATTAAGTAATTCAAGTAATACTTTAACGAAATACTTAAGTACTTATATATTCTTGGTGCTGGTACTTGTACCTAGATCCACTTTGAACAAGTACTGGTACTCAAGACTTTTTGTCGGTACTTACAACAGCTCTGGCCCCATTTTTATTTTTCGTTTACAACCTACAATTAAATTTTGTGGTATGACTTAGAGTTTTATTATTCATTTGCCCCATTTGAGTATGAATAATCTACTGTTTTTGAATCTTTATTAAAATATGTTATTTGAATATTTTGTTTAATTTACCTTAAAGTCGACAATGTTTCATCATAGTTTATGTCAGCAGGTGAAATAGCTGCTATCATAGCAGTTTTACTGTTGCCTCCCAAGTTTTCTCTAAGCAACCACGTCAAAACAGAATCCCTGTATGGTATAAAGTCAGCCTTTTTCGATTTCTTATTTTTAGATGCCTACAAATAACATATTTTAAGAATTTAAAATAAACATAAAACGTCGCCTGTCAGTTATCAATACATTATCAAGTCACTTACCGACTTTAATTTTGAAGCAATAACAAGATAAGAACATATTAGTAGGTAATACATTTATAATTTCTTTATACTTACAATTTCTGCTAGGGCTGATATGACTTTTCCGAGCGTAGTCAAACTTTTATTTATATTAGCACCTTCTTTTAATCTCGTGCCTTTTGCCCCCGTTGAGTCAGCTCGTTCAGACCCTGCCAGATCTACTAACGAGATTTTAGATACTTTTTCTGTAGTTAATTGGGTTATTTCATCGAGCCTAAAAAATCATTATTGCTACAACTTTTAGTTAAATTAAAATTTCGTTAATACAGTTAAATTACATTATTTTACTTAAAGTATTACTTTTTATTGATTTTACCTTTGTTGAGTGAAGAAAATTGTAAATACAGCATGGGATCTTGAACTGGTCTCGTTCATATTGGTAGCAGCTACTGTTCTGGCTTTGTTACCTTCATCGATGAGATCGTGGATATCTTGGTAGCTTGTCACAGCCAATTTGCTCAGATCCTCTACATAGGGACCCAGTAGAGGATGTTCTCTCACTCTTAGGTTACCTAATAACAATTATTTACTTTAAATAAGAGATAAAAAAAATATAAGACGAGCGTTTCATTGGTAGTGAAAAAATCATTCACTATCGAATAGTAAAAAGAAACAGTCATTTTATTGGTCGTTTCCTTTTATACTTTTAGTCCAAGAGTTTAGCGGACATAAGTTATTTGATATGGTTAAAGGGACCATCAGGAAGTGTCTTCTGCAAGGATTTGTTGGGATCCCCTACAAAAGACAAGTCAAAACAACTTGAAACAAAATATTAGCTAAAAAATAATCGCAGCTTCCGCTGAAAATTTACATATTACCTCTTTGAAGGCCACAGAGATGAGGTATGTAAATCGTTAGACTGCTAAGGAATCTTTTTTCTTATCTCCGTCTGACGTTTTTAAAGTTTTAAAATGCCGCTGCAAAGTCTTCCGAATTCGCTCCGAATGCGCTTCATATTATTATTATTTCTGGTTATTTTTTTAATTTTCAGATGATTTTTGATTTTTTGAATAAGAGGTAACAAAGAAATTAAAAATTTGAGGGCGTCTGACACCCCCTTATCAGTGACGTAGCCATCTGATGATTTATATACTTCATCTGTGAGCTTCAAAGAAGTGATCCGTAAATGTCCAGCTAAAGGTAGGAATATTTTTAGCCGATATTTTGTTAAACTTTGAGGCATCTGACGTGTATTTTGCTGGTATTTTCAACTAAATCCTTGTAGATGACACTTCCTGACGGTACCGCCAATTACCTTACAAAATTCATATATTATCTTGCGGCCGCTAGCTTTCCGTCTATTTTGCTATTATAGCTCTACTGAGCAGAAATGCCTACTCTGAAAGTGTAAAATTATTGTCCCTTATCTTCTTCTATTTGCAGAAGTTGATAATGCATAAGAGACAGAAATAAATTCATACACATAACATGGAATTCAGTTACTTTTTAAGTCACTGTAAAATTAAAAATAAAATAAGTTAGTTTGAGACAAATATCTTACCTTTATTTTTAGGATTAAGTAAATCTCTCACTCTTTCGCAATAAATTTCCATATAGCTAACTTCTACGGAGTACTTAATATCTGGCGAACTATTGTTACGTATTCGGTCGAATAAGTCTTTGCAAACTTGCGGTATGATTCCTTCTTGTCCATCTTCTTGCTTACCCATCATGGTATATGATTTCCCAGCACCCGTTTGGCCGTAAGCGAAAATGCACACATTGTAGCCGTCGAAGGAGTGCTGAAGCATTTCTTCCCCTATATCTTTGTATACAAGTAGTTGTGAAGAGAAAGTTGGATCGCTTTCCTAGAAAGTTATAAGAAGATTGATAGACTGGTAAGAATTTTTTGAATGGAATAAAACTTACGTCGTGTGACCAATATGAGTAGTCAAAGTTAAAACTTTTTTGAGCATCTTTTGTGTTCGGGTCTACTTTTGGGTTTGTAATGGCTGTAAAAATAAACAATAAACAATTTTAATCAATAATGAGTCTGAAAAACATTGTTAACTCACCTGTGGTATTGCCACACATCTGAATGATACATTTGCATTCTCTTGAAATTTCTCGATTATTGAATGGTCTCACTCTTACTGCTACTTTTACTGATGACATTTTGTGTGTTTACTTTTACTGAAATAGAAAAAATATTAGGTTATTATTTGTGAAATTAGTACAATCGTATACTAAGTCACCCAGGTAACACAGACCTCTCCACGATATCTCTGAGAGGATATAATTAGGATCTTATGCGAATTCCTATTGCGAGGTCACGGTAATCGCTATGTGTCCCCAGAACAAAGCTTGGAGATTCACATTTAATTTGCAAGTTCCTAAATTTATCTCGAACGTATCCTAAATAAGAAATTCTTATTGCGAGTTCCTCAAGTTATCCCGAACGACCCGAACGTATCTTAAACCTTCAACACAGAGAATTTCAATAAGCAGAGCACAATAATATTCAACAGTGCATATTAAATAGATCTTGTACAACTCGCAATGCAAACTTTGAAAGATCACACAAGAAGCACTAAGCAATGTGCGGTAATGTACATAAGAATATCTGAATGCGAACTATTGAAGACCCACATCAGAAGTACTGCATGCGAATATGACATAGATCTTAACAAGAGCAGTTGACGTGAATTTCCTAAGGAACTCGACAAAAAGCTATATATGCGAATTTCCCACAGAACTCGCCAGAGAGGTGCTGCCTGCGATGATCACATAGTTAGCTTTCATTTTAGCTCACAGAGACCTCGAAAATGAAAATTTTCCAAAGTACTCGCCACAAAATTTCATAGAGAACTGACCTCGGTGAGAATATTTCGGCGGCGGACTTTTGGAGGAGATATAAAGTTCTCGACAACCTCTCAGAGAAGTTACAAAAGTTGTCACAATTTCCTAAAAACAGCTCGCCGAGGTATTTTTAGGACCTCTTTGTATTCCCTGGGCTTTCTGTAGCTGTGACTTACATTTTTGTAGATTATCGAAATATATAAACTAGATTTATTTCGATTATATGAAGAATCAGTATCAAAAAGGTAAAGAGACAAAAATATTATTAAATGGACAGGCTCAAGGTTATGATAATGGAAGTAAAGCATTATTCTTCTCTTGAAGTCTATTCACTGAATTTAGGTGGAATTAATTCTGCCGAATGATGTCCTAATGCCATCACGTTTTTCGGGGTAGTTCAAAAATGTTATACTATTTTCAGTATCAATCCGCACGTTTGGGTAATTTTGAAAAATAGAAGTTCACTTCATGGTTTATCCGACACAAAATTAAAGCTTTTCTTCCTATTAAATAACTAAATTTATTGCTCAAAAACGAGATACATTTTCCTAATATTTGTGTAGCATTAGAAATATTTTATACCATGGCAGTTTCTGTAGATATCGCCAAACGTTCGTTCAGTTTACTTTATAGAATTAAAAATTGCCTCTTGTTTAACACAATTTATTTGATACATTCAGTTAATAATTATTGTTATTTAATTGTTTGAAATGATGAGAAGCCCGATGTTTTCCACGCATCTGCTAACTGTAAATTTTCTAGTCTCGCAAAAATTTATATTTCTACATGTATCAAAAAAGTTTCAATTATTTATTTTTATTTTCTTCAATAACAGTAACATATTGATTAAGCTAGCGGTAAAGGAGAAAAAAAAACAAGAAACTGGTGGATAAGTTAAATATTTAATGAAATTTGTGGTAGCAGTTTATTTCAACCTTATACTCAAGAAAACATAAATATCCCCTGAATTACCTAGCCGAGCTCCCTGAGGCACGTTCCGCGAAAATAGCTCTTTAATTTTTTAGGTTTTTCTTACATAATAAAAAATAACTGAACACGTTCATGAATAACCTTTCGTGGAAAAACACCATTATTTGCCTAACAGACATGTTTAATTATTTATTAACTTTTAAATGATTGATATCGTTTTCTTCAGAGATTTTTTTTCTAAAGCTTCAGCAATTTCAAGTAATTGGGCTTGAGGTTAAACGCCTTCTCAAATTTATGACCTAATCCCAAGCGGAACACGTAGGAGTATTAAATAGTTTTCTAAATTTCCATCGAATTTTTCTGGCGCCAATTCATCGGCTGTTGACGAATTGCAAATGGCGACCGGCGCCGTAATCACCTGCACGAGTATACAATCGCTGACACGCGATGTTTTGTATATAGCAGAAAAAAATTTTTAGGACCGTTAGATTTTATTTGTTTGTGAAAATAAAACATATATTATTATTAAAACTTATTTCTGCGAAAAACAAACAAAAATAGAAATATTTTAATCAATATATTACAATTTTATGTTTCTTTGAATAAAATTCAAGGCTTTCGTGGGAAAGTTAGCTGGGAAGTATATCCATTACACCCAAAACAGGTAATCAATCGCCTGAGAGGTACTAGATCATGTCAGATTATACTGATTATATTTGTATGAAAACAGTTTTCCAACCAATTAAAATGGAAAACAAAAACAAATTTGACTTCTCAACGCAAACCGACACGATACTTGTTATCATTGTGACAGTTAGGGCAGTAAAGTAAAGCCAGTTAGTTGTTGTTTATATTACATTGTATTGGGTTATTTAATTTCATTCATATTGTATAATTTTCTAGTTCTAACTTTAGTAATTGCAATGTGAACAAAGAACCTTAATTTCGCTTACTCAGGTAGAAGGGGGAATTTTTGGTAGTAAGCTTGAAAGCCGTGGAGATATTTTTGGATAGTCATATTCGGGACTCGATTAAGAGTACATAAAATATTGGTGTCTCTCCTGAAAGACGATTGTCCTCCAGCAATAGTATATGTGTAAGATACTGTATCATTTTGTATAATTATTTTGAGAAGTTGGTATTTTTATATATTGTTTTATGTGATATATTTGTTACGTTTATTATTGAACTAGTTGGTTTTGATTTCTGGTAACCTTACGTTATTGAGGTATATTGGAAGCTACACCCCAGAGTAAATTTAAACATTAATATTTCAGGTTTTTATAGACCTTTTTTGAGTTATCCAAAATACCTCGTAACAATATGAATATATTGAGTCTGCGCAGTATAAAATAATGGAAGTTATTTTATATTGCACAGACTCAATATGTTCATAACATTAGGAACTAGATTCAGAAACAAACCTTTTGTGTTATTGTGCCGCACATAGTTTCAATATAATTTTTTATTTGTATTTGTTTAATTCTGCTGTTTTTTAGAAATAAATATTTATGTTCCTGGCTGTCATTTTTTTATATTTCTGTTTTGAAAATAAAAAAATTCAACTATTTCTTATTTAAGGTCTATAAGTAATATTTTTTTTTGAAAAGTTGGTAACGACGCCCATTCTCAATCAAGATGTCCTTTGCCGATTTGCTGAAATTCGCGGTAACGTCGGTATGTATTTTTTCTCACTCACTTCATTTTAGTGAGACAAAAACAGAGATGGATGTGTATGTGCGAGGATTTTGTGTTTGTGTCGGCAAAATAAGAGCATTTCAAACAGAACAGTGGAGTTTTTCATAATTATTATGTTGAAAACGCTGAGGAGTATGGAGGGTATAGAAGGAGGCACATCTCAACGTTATAAAAAGTGGCCCGATTTTGGAAGCCAGTTGGTGGCGCTGTTGATCGACTGTTGATGACAGTTTTGACATTTCCTTTGATTTTTTTCAAATAATAATTTTAATTCATTACGTAAACTTTTAAAAGATATGTATTTTATAAAAATTGGGTGGCTCATTAAATAAAAAACGTTATTTGAGACTATGGATCTAATCAATCTACAAACAGTTTTTCAACATACGATCGTCAGCGCCACGTCGGTTATTTTATGTACCATTAGTTGCGTATAAAATGTTGACCACATTTTAAACGTGTTGTCCATTAGAGATTGCCCTCCTTCTATACGCTCCATAGCTGAGAGTTTTACTAAAAAAACGTCAAAGCTGAATCGTAATCGTGGTCATTCTTCATGGTCATTTCATTAAATTTGTATAAAATGTGTTCATAATTTTGACTTAAACAGAAGTTGCTAAAAGGTAAATCCTATTAGAATATGTTCAATAAATTATTCAAATAAAGTTGTAAAAGTGATTTTTGTGTTAGTTACTCGCCTTTGACGTGTTTGAGAAGCAAGTTCTTATTAAATTATGCAACATTTTTTATCGAAACAATAATATTAGCTTTAGATGAGAGTATCGATATTGGAGAAATTTCACATTTCTCCAGAGTAGATTTTTAATATAACAAAAACAAAACTGTAACTTACAGATATTAAATAAATATTGAAATAAAATTTATTTAATCACAACACGCAATAACAAAAATAAATCCCCATAAAGCAATAAACTTGACTAATATTTAAAAATTGCAAACATCAATGGTTTTTTTAGAGTATCCATTTATTTATCATTCATTAATTGAATTATAATTATAATACGATTATTGAAATGATTCGAATGGCAATAATCCGATTATTGAATTTATCAGACGCACAGACTAATTCCATTACGATTAATAATTAATCTTTTTTCCCAACAATTAATTGGTAGTGAATGCATGAAATCTAGCTAAAATTAAACGAGATGGGGAATGGAGATGCGTAGGACGATGAATATCTTTTAATTTTTCATTTAACTACGTAATTACACGGTTTTATCAATCGATAAGAGCCGGATTTCGTCCATAGTGACCACTTAATCAAGAAGGATATAAATCTTCTAACGACGTTAATAAATATCAATCTTAATAACCAAAAAAATGTAACAAATATTTATTTATAAATAGTACACAAAATTTTTATTTTTTAATACCTTTTAATTCGCAGCCGTCTTCAGCTTTTTCCTCTTTGTTTTTTGACATTCTAACTTCACATTAATAATATTAATAAGGTTTTTTGTCAATTTTCTTCACAATTTTTTTTATTACGAACCTGAGCTTGTACATCTATGTATGTGTTGCATATCCTGATTATTAAATGTCATTTTTACTCCTACACATTTTTATCCAACACGGGGTTTGTTATGTTTTATTATAATAACATAATTTATGCAGAAAAAAACACTTACATATGTTTGTCTAAAAAACTTGCTGCTATTGGTATCTATAGGCAAAATAGGAAGTAATATAATGAACAAAATATCCTAATATATTGCTATCTATATAATAATTTCTACTTAAAATAAACTAGATAATTTCTATTTATCAGCGTGTAAACCAACGTGTTCACATCTGTTTAATTATAGAGATACCTAAATAAATGTCATTTGCAAAAAGCTTTTTACATCCTGTTATCTGGATTTAAATTGATAATTATCGCAAATTTGCACGCCATTGCTCCATATATCATATCGACCATAGTCAGTACAGTAAATATTACAAAATAATTAATATTTAATTATGTATGTATCTCTCCTGTGGGGATTTAATTTGGAACTAGTATAGTATCGTAAACACCATACGCCAAACATTATTAAATATAATGTGTGTTGTCTATCCCAGGAACAAAAAATGCAACTTTATGCCATAGTACAATTAAGACGGAGGCGACGCGACGCTTAAAAGTCGTACCTATGGTCATGATAAACATAAAAGGAAATCATATCGGAGAACACCATAAGGAAAACTACGATTAATCTTCATACGGATAAGTATGGTATTCGATTAATATTATTTCTAATGCATTATAGAAAACTATATTGAATAACGTTTGTTTGATTCTTATATAGCAAGATTTCTGAAATATTTCTAATTATTTTTTTTGTGAAAGTTCAAAAGTTCCCCATGAAGGGATAGTTTGAAATAGTGATGGAGCACATTGGGTTGTGATAAAAGGTTTTAATTGAAACAGTGTTAAATTCGATAAAAGACTTTATTAACTTGGAAAATTAATTGTAGTTGAGAGAAGTATTATTTTGAAACATATTTACTTTTCACAGAGCGGTTAAAAAGACATAAATCATTGACAGGGCATTGAGGCAATTCGGACCATGTTGCAAACTGACAAACAAGAAAACAAAACTTGATAATACACATTTTAAAGCGATAAATTAAAAATGTTTCAATCTACCCTTCTCTCATCTATTCATTTTTGTATAAGAAAAAGTGGAGAAACTCATATAAGGGTGAAAATAGCGGCCGAAATTCTTGACATCATCCATTAGGACAAATAACTTTTTATTGAATTTCTCACATGAATGATTGATTGCTTTTGAATTCCTTCTCAAAGCAAATCCCTCAAAATACATTCAAGTTGATTTCAAAATGAGAGATTGTCCTTTCATATTTCATCTTTCACATTCTCCTCGAATTCATGAAAAGCGTCTTACTTTAAAATACTGATTTTACGACTTCTATTCGGTCCGACAGATGTCGATGTCAGCCTAAAGTTTATGGCTGTTGTACGGAACTAGGATACAGGAGAGAAATATGCTATGTACATACACATTTTATTATCTTTGTATACGTTAAGGAAGTCATAGACTAGGTTTATTTTTCTTTATGGAGTAAAATGTAATCTCAGGGGATAAAATATGAATCCAAACCAGTGTTCCTCTTTTTCTATTGAATGATCGTTAGTCGGTCATCATTTCTTTTTCGAACCGTTTTAAAGCCGATTCATTATTATATATCTATTTCTGACGCTAAATTAGAGTATTTTTTGTTGTTGTCTCATAATCTAATGGTTGCACTAGGCTTTAATAAAATATTCGCCCACCTACTATATAATTTAGCAAGCACTAAGCACTCTGTTTTTTAGCAAACGTCTAAAATAGTTGAAGGAACTGAAACTTGAGCTGTCGCCTGTATTTTTGCCACTATTTGCATTTGACTTTCAGTTATTCTTGTAGATGTAGCTTTAGCGTCTATTTCAATTTGAAATCGACCCAACATCTACGCCGATATGCGAGTTTTATTTCCATTTAACACTAAAAAAAATAATTTCTGGTATTCGTTTTAACGTGATAATTCTTCGTGAACCGTTTTCCATAAATCTTTTCTTATCTCCTGCATAAACAATAACCTTGCGTGCTTCATATCGAGTTTTTTATAATACTTAACTTTACTATAATCTTGCAAATTCTTTATATTCCGATTTTAGTAAAAACTCAAGTTTCATTCAAATAGGTATGTCGATTTATAAAAAAAAACCATCATTCTTGGCAGCTTTTAAAAACAAAATCCATTTTAGTCATCTTCATTTACAACAAAGTTTTAAAAATGTAAGAAGGAATTTATATTTTTAAAGATCCTGTATTTATATTTTTTGTTAGTTTGTGACATTTTTTGATAATTTTCCCCAAAAATAATGACTGCCAGAAACCTGAACCAACAAGGCTTTCTCGTGGAACAGATTTTAACCGACAAACGATGGGAGATTTTTTTTATTCAAAGGAGTGGGCCTATTTACAATTGAGACTGCGATTCAAACTGTCCACAAACTCTGCAAAATTATTTCGAAAGCCGACTTTTTTAACGTTGCGACTGCTCTCTCTGAGAGTTAATAAAACAGTGATAATTTGGCGGGTTAGTTTCTTTACGCTACCCATAAAAGACAAGCGAACGATCCGTGTAGAGGTAAGTTGACTAATATGTGATTTCTCGTATTTCTCGTTTCGTATGAAACAGACAGAGGGGAGGAATTAAAATAAAGACAGATTATTGCAAAACAGTGTTAGATGTTTCTAGGAATTTGAATGGTAGTAAATATGCCAGCTATGACATGCAGAAAAGTATTAGCTGTTTAGAAAACGTTGTTGTTTATATTTGGTATTAAATATATTTATTATATTAACGTAATTTTTAAGAACGCATTTATTCTCTACTCATTTATTTAAACAATTATTGTCAGAATTTTTTATTTTTTTGTAATTTGTTAAGTTACTGAACAAATATGATTAAGGATCGATAAATGTTTGAAAAAATTTACTACGGAAGTCGACGTGCTACATCGACTAATTATCGAAGGACCAACCATTTTAATGGATTTTGATATATTAAACTATTATGGAATTATATCGTAAGGGTTATTTTTTCGCCCATTTATAAGAAATTATACATGGTACATTATTTTTTAAATCCTTTAACAATGATTAATTCACTCTTTTCGTTCACTATTCACGTGTATAACTATGTACAATAATTTTGCAAAATATCAGAAATTGTTGTAATAAAGTAATAAAAACTAACATGACTACAGTATGAAATGTTTGCTTGATCAATTAAAAAAAAGCATAGCCGTAGCCTGGCTATTTTAAAACGCGACTGCTTTCTCCGAGAGTTAATGAAATAGTGATAATTGTGGCGGGTTGTCTTGTTTATCTAACCCATAAAAGCCAGGCGACCGATGCGTCTGGAGAAGTTGAACGACTGTCATTGGTCAAGAATTGGTGGAATGATTTTATATAACGATCGATTTGACTCCTTTGCAAAAAGTTTTTAGACAATGTTTCTCGTCTCGTATGACAGCGACCGAGAAGGAAGAGTTATAATGAAGACAAAGTTATTACGAAAGAATGTTGGACCTTTCTAGGAATTGGAATGACGTAGATATGCAAGCTGTGACTTGAAGAAAATTATCAGCCGTTTATAAAACGGTGTTACCAAATGATAACTAGTTTGGAATAATTAAATATTTATTATTAAATGTTATTTTAAGAACATATATAGATAGGATTGTAAATAATGGACAAGCTTTCAGTTAAATTTATCCAGTTACGTTTATTTATAAACACAACGAAATCGACCTCCTCAAAGATGAATATTTAACTTGGCAAACAGAGAGGAATTGATTTTGAGAAGCAGTAACTGGACTTGATAGTAAAGTCTAGAAAAAAGCTATCAATGAAAAAGAAATATTGAATCATTAGCTGCCGATGTATTTTTAAGAATAAGTTGTCAAAAACTGATGAAATGTATTCTCGGGACTTTAGTCAAATGCCAGAACCAGTTTTGATTATACTTTTTATAAATTTCGATATTGATGTAAAAATGTACATGAAACTCCTTAAAGGTGTAACAGATTCAAAGAGGGAATGTCGATTAAATAAAAATACTTCTGATGTGCGAAACATTGGAATTAGAAGTCATTTATATTGATGATTTAATACTTTTAGCTACTACAGAAGTAAAATTAAGAATTTTTTACTAAACATTTTAAAATTACCTTTCTCTAACTAGCAAAATTTCATTTATCGTTATCAGTATGAAAATTATGTTTATTGCAGGAACCAGAAGCAAAACCAGAAAAAATAAAACCTGGAGCTGGAGATACAAAGTTATACATTTTAATATTTAAAATAAACAACCAAAATCTAAAACTACACCTAACTTAAATTGGATTAGTCCAAATCAATTATGTTCTTTCAGTCACAGAATTTAAGATAAACAAAATTAATTGGTAAAAAAATAAAGATCTCATAAATACGAAAACAATATTGAAGATTTAAAGATCGGATGAGTAATTAGTTTTTTTTATGAAGAACTTTAAAAATTAAAGGAAAATGTTAAAGGGGAAAATTACGCCCTTCAATTACCGCATTAGTCATCCGCACTAAAAAAATTCCATCGTATAAGACCAAAACAATCTTACCTTATGTGAAATAAAAAAATCACTGGCTTGGTTTGTATCACCAACTTTAGGTGTTTTTCACGATACAATCTACATTTTCGAACATTTTTATATCGTAAGCACACAGTTACTGAAACCCGAAGTGTTTTTCAGGATGAGTCTGACGTCTGAAAATCCTGAAGAAGGAGGTCCCAACGCGCAGATACGGAGTTTAGCACGTGACCCAATCGATAGCAGTCTTCGCAGGAGAAGCGATATTATTAGGAAACAAGAGGAATCGATATAAATGTATTATGTTTTCAATTTTGTAAATGCATGTTGAGAGATGTACGCCCGATATTCTTCATGTCTTTAAAAAAACAGATAATAGGAAGCGTCTCTTAATATTCAGAGCAAATATCGCACACAAGGTGAATAAAACCCGCAGAATAAAATTTAGGTAGAAGGGATAATAAGGTCGAATGCAGAATTTTCGCAGAAAAGTTTATACAATTATGAAACAGTAGAAAAAATATAGGCCAAAAAGAACAATCTTAATTTTCTTAATGTCATATCACCATCTTAAACATGTATCAACAAAACCTTTCATGATACATTTATGGATTATAATTATTTAAAAATATTCCTTCTCTATAACGAAAAACACTAAACTATAACAAGTAAAATAGCCAATAGCTCATATTATCAATGTACTTCTTTGTCGGTTAACAACCAATAATTATAGTTTGTTAATCTCAAAGTGGACTTGAAAAAATTTGAAGGACCAATTTTTTATAGAGTAACTGCGAAACTAGTTTTTAAATGAAGAGCTTTTACATGCTCGTTTATGTTTATTAAAAAAAACAACGATACCGATTTCACCAGCACTAAAGATGTTTAATTTCTATCATTTCACATTTTAACACAACTAATTATTAAAAGAAAAAACTTTTCTTACAATACAATTAAATTTTTATCTTTATAAACCTTAGAAAATTTACCTATTATTGGTGCTTTTAGCACATATTGATTTAATTTTAGTACATCTCTATTTTAGAGTTTGTTGATGAACTGACTCTCTGCTTATCAGGCATAAAAACGTCTGGAGATATGTGACTTAATTTGATTGGCAAAAAAAGTGATGTGACAGTTTTTAGAGGCCTTATTTAGGTTACGCTTCGTAATATGAATAATTTTTGATATAATATTTGATGCAGCTATGAAAGCAAAATAAATAATCGTTAACATAGAGACACAGTGTGTCTAAGAATTTGGATTGTTTATGAAAGGTATGCGTGGAAAAATATGCAATTGAATTATATTTTTATGTTAACACATGAACCTAAGAAAGTATATTAAAATGTAGTACTTAGTTTTGAAGATTATTTCAAAATTAACCAATATGTATGCGCAAAATTTAATATTAACCAATACTAGATGTAATTTATGATGTTAGACCGTCACTTTTTAATTAACATACATAAAAAACGTAAAATTAAATGTATAATCATTTGCATAAAACCAATTTAAGTATATAAAATAAATTACCAATATTTTTATATATTAAGAACTAAAAATTAAATGAATTCATTCTTATTCCAAAAATGGAGATGAAATAAAACATATTAATACATAGAGACATTTATTTCAAATAATGAACTTAGCTAGGTTATCGACCAGAGTCCTTCTGCCCACAGAACCAATAATATTAAGTTAAATTAGATTAATGTGATAATTAAAGTTCTTGAATACTTTCCCCGTTTATGGAAATTTGAAGGTTGAGTTCAATTTTTTTCATGATACATTACCTATTTAAGCTATTCCTGATTAACGAATTGTTCGGCTTGGATTTGTATTCATTCCAGTATCGGTTTCATCTCAATGTGCATATTATTTTGGGAGGATTTTCTTTATATATTAAGATAATTTTAATTTTAGTGACTCAAATGTTTATATGGTAATGTTACTTGAAATAATTGAATTTTTAATTAATGATAAAAACTAATGTAAAACTAACTTTGATTAAGATTTTACAGAAATTGAGTTTGAAGAATAAAGCAATAAAATAATATGATGCCAAACATATTAAGACTTTTAGGACAAATCTATGGGTGAAATAAAAATCAAGAATCAAATATAATTTTATAATTAAATTAAATAGTTGAGGCCGTGGTCCCATTGAAACCACCTTTAAAAAAAATCCTTGCGTCTAGTAGTGCTTTGCCGAAACCACGTACATAAATAAGTTACAACTAGGCACTGACTGATGGTGAGCGTATACAGTGACGTTTTTTGCAATTTTTATTACGCGCCTTTCGATTTTTTTTGTGATGTAACATTTTTAGAAATCTGGTAAGTTATAAATAGTTTATTAATTTTTGATGCTTATTTACTAGTTATATAATTTGTCAAGAAAATGTTTATTTTTATTTGTAATTTTAATACTTATTTTTTTTGTGGTTTCCTATCTAACCACTAGGGCTAAAAAAACACATTTTTTTCAGACCTACATAATGAATCAAAAATCGAAGATAAATCAAATAAATAGCGATGAAGCTTATGCTTTAGTAGAAGATATTCCTTCGGAAGGTCTGACGCACCTGAAGTTTAATTTTGTGATGGGGATGATGTAGATTGAGTGGTTGAAAATGTAAATTTTGAAGACTTGCAAAAGGAAGATGGTATAGAAGTGGAAGGTCATATAGAAGAAGATGATCGTATAGAAGAGTAAGATCGTATAGAAGAGGAACAAGAACGAAGTGAACAGATAGAACAGAAAAAAAAGAAACAAAAAATTGAAAAACTAGAGATAAAGTGGAGTCAGTGTATTGAAAGAGTTACAAATTATTGGCCAACAGTATCAGAAGAATTGGAGACTATGGTAGATTTTCACAAAAGTTATTAAAAAAATTAAATTCGAGACTAACTTGTATGTTGTCCAGATAAAAAATAATATTAAAGAACCAACAACGGTAAATGAAATAAATTGCTTCCTAGGAATAAATAAGATAATGTGTATAAAAAATATATACTGGAACAGTTTATAAATAAAGACAAAAAAGGACTAAGCTAAAAGAGTAGTAAAAGATCGGACAAGAGATTTGGTAGGAAAGCACCATGAAGTCTATTTTGATAATTACTTCAACAGTGTAATCCTACAAATTGATCAGATATATGCATGTGGGATTGCAAGAAGTGTCAGAAAACATATTACGCCCACAAGATACCAAAAAATAGCACGAAAAGGAGAAATAAAATATATGAAATGTAGAAACGGAAAAACATATAGTTGTTTAAGTTTGATTACCCCCCCTAAGGAAAAAATTACCACCGCCCCCAGGAAAAAAAGGTATCTACGCCCTTGCATATAGCCTCTGTTTCACAATAAGAGAGGCTTTCATCGCGAGGGTTAGGAGAAAACAATCAATCAGATAATCACTCTCGCAAATGAAAGTTTAGATACAATTATAGAATCACTGTTGGAACCAGATCCGGAAAAAAGTGAAGGAAAATTCACGGAAAACTCCAGAAAATCAAAGAAATAAACGCCGAAAATATTTTTCTGCAGAAAATCAGAGAAAATGATTTAAAAATGCCCACAGTATAAAATGGGGTAGTTTTTTCCTAATATTCTTCCAATGAAAACGAATGTATGGAAAAATTCCAAATTTTTACAAAAATAAATAAATTTCACGAAAAATCCTAGAAAAAATCACACATGAATTGGGAAAAAAGCATAAATACATTTTTCCACAGTTCAATTTGAAAAAAAAAATGAGCAAGAATGCATTTTTTCTACACCCGAATTTGAAAAAACCAGGAATGTATTTTAATTTAAAACAAGAAGCAAGAATGCATCTTTCAATTAAAAAAAAAAAGAAGCCAGAACGCATTTTTCTACACCCAAATTTCAAAACAAGAAGCCAGAATACATTTTTCCATGGATAAATTTGAAAAAAGAAGCAATACATTTTTCACAGTTAAATTTCACAAATTAAAATTTAGAATTACTAATTTTTCGGTAAATTGTTAAGTTGAGTCCATTTCACAAAAAAACAGCAAAAATGCATTTTTCAAATATAAATTGGAGAAAAAACAAGAGCATTTTTCTCTAAAACAACAAAAATGCACTATTTCCTACAAAAAATTGAAAAAAACAGCCAAAATGCATTTTTAACGCACAAATTTGAAAAAAAAACGGAAGCAACAATGCATTTTTTCCCACAGAAATTTATAAAACAAAGCAAAAATGCATTTTTCCATACAGGAAATTGAAAAAGAAAACAACAATACATTTTTTCATATAAAAAATTGAAAAACAAAGCGAGAAAGCATTTTTCAGCAATTCCATCTGGCTCGTTTACACACAAGGGCGTATATATGGGGGTAAAGGGGGTAATTACCCTGGGGATAGTAAAAAATAGTACAAAAAGAAGAAATAAAAAATATGAAATGTAGAAACGGACAAACAGATATGTCTAAAAGTTCGATTACCAGGAAAAAATCCCCCCCCCAGGGAAAAAGTACTTCCCCCAGGAGAAAAAGTACCCCGCCCAGGAAAAAGTTATCTACGCCCTTGCTTAAAAAATACCATGAGCTTGATCGAAAGTCAAGAAAATTTTGGCACCGTATTTCTTTGGCATTTCATTGATTTGACAGTACTCAATGCTTATCTCATTTATAAAGATAATATTAATGGTACTGTTATGTCACTAAAGGATTTCAAATTGTCAGTAGCAACAAGTTTAATCGGTGCTAATGTGCCAGAAACAAGGAGTCAAACTGCAGAAAACACATTCAAATTATGTATACCACTACAAATAAGAACAGATAAAGCTGGTCATTTGCCAAAGTATGGCCTAGTGTTAGATGTGCACTGCAGCACCAAGTTAGAACCTCACCGTAACAAATGGCCCTAGTGCTTCCACTATGGAACTACCATTTTTTCATTTGGTAAAAATAAAAGAAAATAGTATATTTTTGTTTTATTTTATACAAAATAATATAAAAAACGATAAAACATCGATTTTTATGTCAAAATAGCATAGCCGACCTCTAAGGGTAAAAGATTGCAATATGTTAATCGATAGTTTGGACAGATCACTAGTAAAATGAAAATCAATATGATTGATAAGGCAAAAAGCATTGGTACATATCTAGAATTAAGTGCCCGAGTGCTATTTTATCATACATACTCCATTAATGATATATATGATTAACTAAAGCTCTTATCAGATTAATCAAATAAATATCTACCACCACATAACACAGTACTATCAATATAACGATTCGTATTTATTTGAAGGTCAATTTTCAAGGTATATTCAGAAAAACGTTAAATAAATAAGGGTGGAAATCACATATAGATTAATATCACATTCTGGTATAAATTCAGCTACATTTAGTAAACTTAGACAGGAATTCCATTAAACTAAAAAGTCCTAAAATGACTCATACATTACCACCCAACACCCACTTTTATAAAGACCGGATACAACCCTGTGGTGTGGGGGTTGTAAAATCAATGTTCCATGACCTAGCTTCAACCTCTGCGCATTAATTGAAGCAAGCACCAAATATTTCATGAATTAATTATAAGGATAGGTCGCTTTTTGTGCATTTTTATTTAATATTATTAAATATTTTTAGTTTAATTAGTAAACAATAGCAAGAGCTGCATATTTGAAGATACGGTACTGTTCAAGGGTATCATTATTATCGTAATATTTTTGTTGTTTATAATAGTGTCGCGTCAAAATTTTTAGCTTAAAGTAATTAAGACCAACTTAGTAATAGGAATCAAGTCAAAAACTTACCGTATTGTCTTGTTTTCTTTAAGAAATCCGATGTTTAATCACTGGCAACAACACTTTGACATTTTAAACAATATCGATTAGACATGCGCAGTAGGATGACCCTGATGTCAACAGGACCGTACTCAACAATTTCTCGATCGATTTTTATAGTATAAAATAAAGAATAATAATTAAAAAACAATATGGTATAAGTTTTTGAGTTGGAAACCTTAAAATATATAATGGAGGTGACGGTTTATCGAAAAAACGTCGACAAATATAATTTAAAATTTGGTTCGGGTTTTTTTATCATACCTCTATGAGGTTTAGAAATACTACGACGTAACTCCTGGAGTTACACATTTTATTACATTGAGCGCCCATAAATAAAATCGTTACGCCAGTTATCTCTCGTCGCGTTCATAAATATTAAGAGGCACCAGTAGCATGTTATCTTGCCTGAAATCGTTTTTGGACGGGCACTCCGTTAATATTAAAGATAGGAAGCTGCGGTTTTCACCAATGGATTCTGTAGTAAATTCTTTAGAGCGCGTCTGTGGCACATTTTTAAAATTATTTTTAGTAAAAGTGATACGACTATTAACTTTTTGCTCTAGAAAAATTTGAAAAAAGAAGCACAAACGCGCTCTTATAATAAAAATTTTAAATATAATGAAAAAAACTGCATATTTTTAGTTGCTATATTAGGCGAGTCTCGTCCAAAAACGAATAATTATATTTTAGGGCGCTCTACACTCTGTTCTGCGCAAAAAATTGGACTAGAGGTTAGTAACTTTAACATCAACCGGAAAATACTAAAAAAACAATTTTTACACCCAATTTATTAGAATATAAGCTCAATTTCCTTGGGTTATTCTCTAACCGGTAACCACAAAAGTCACGTGGTGTGCGGGCCCCTAAGTATATACCTTGAGCTCATCCACTCACCAAACTGTTACCATGAAAGGATCACTCATCGTCATGTGTCTACTTAACCAGCTTAACTTTTAATATTATGTGGATAAGGAAGGTATCTTCTTCTAATTATTTTATTGGGATATGCCCATGGACAATTTACCCAACTTTACTCCGGGGGGAAGGCTCTAATCTTGTTCTAATCAAGATCAGTAAAAGTTGATAAAGTAACAAGTTATATATTTTTTCGAAAATTCTGGCAATCTATTGGATGGATTTCGGTCTGGATATGCTAGTCGCCTCTATAACCATTGTGCCACCTCCTATTATTGATTTTTTTTAACTAATCTTTCTCAGTTTATTGATATTAGAAAAAGAATCTAATCAATTATAGGCCTCGGGTCCATGCCTACAAATGTTTTATTTAGAAAATTCTGAGTAGGGGGTTGTTTTTTTCTGGTCCCTCGCAAATTCTTTGCTTTAATGGACAAGGGAAATTAATGGCCTACATATAGCTTTTCTTAAAATAAAGGGTGCAGTGAAGTGCTAATGATCTAATAATTATTTATCGATATTAGAGGAAGAAAGACTCAATTTAATAGGACGAATTACGAACTTGAGGTTTTTTGTTTATTAATAATTAGAGAAATGCTGAAAATGTATATTTGTAGGGCAACAATTTATTTTTTGTTTATAAAATTGAGACAAATAAAAAAGAACTTTAAATGATTTACTCATAAGAGGTACGGATCCTGGCGCGCCATTCTTAATGATACACGGAGGGTAGCACTCCAGAGAAATTCTAATACACGTGCATAAAAGTTTTGACTACAAAAATTTGTAAAAAGGGCGCATTTAATGAGTTTATTTATTTTATTTTCTGGTATGTCCCATATGACGGATATCCCAGTTGCAAATGAAGAACGTCCCTGGGATATAGTGTTGCTAAGGAAAATTGGAGACGTGCTAATATCATAAAATGTCCATGTCAACCTAGGACACAATTTAGTTTATGATGATCAAATTATTGCTTTGTTGTGAATTTTGGAATTTTATACGCTGGTTAAAGAAAATTAAAATTAAGGACGTGTGATGAATTAATTTAATCAAAAATTAATGCAATTAATTTTATTGTATTTAACACTACTAATGTGTTGGATTCGTATTGCTGACGACACATCTTATTGCCGATTCAGCAATACTATAGTTCATAATTTGTCACAAATTTTATTTAAAAACAATGCATTAATTATTATTCTTTCTTTTGGTAACAAGTAAACCGGTTGGGCCATTTTTTATAATAAAACTGTTATAAATATAGGGTTTGTTTAATTAACCCTAAACTGTAAAAATATCAGTTTATTTCGTGGCGATCCTGACATTGAATGTCAATTATAAATATGGGCAGTAATCAAACAACAGAAGAAGTTATACTGGCACAGGCTGGTAACAGTGGACGAAAAAATAATGATTCTCAACGGAACGAAACTACTGAAATTTCATTAGGAACCGTTTTAGAAGTAGTTATTCTCCAAATATAAAGAAAATAAATAAAGGTTAAATCAATGAAAACGGAATCCATTCAAAATAAAATGTAAAGGAAAATAATCCTACAAATTAAGGACAAAACATAAATAAATGTCGTCTCATCTTTAAACAGAATCACTATAAGCGTACCAAGTGAAATGGTGTTTTTGATAGGTTGAGTTGTCTGTGTCTATTTTGGAGTTTTCTATATTTTTTATTATTCTTTTCCCTTTTTTCCCCATTTTCCCTATTATTTTTTCCCAATGTTCCAATATTTTTTCCGTATTTTTCGTTATTTTCTTCCCTATTTTTGTTACTGTCTTCACTATTTTTCATTATTTGTTTCCTTATTTTTTTTTTATTTTCCAATATTTTTTATTTTTTTCTATTTTGGAATTTTAACAAAATTACCAGTGAACATACAAAGGAAATCTCTATCTCATTGTGGAACTGCTATATTATCTCAATTAAAACACAATAAATAAACATATTTACATATTTAATTTAAATAAACAATAAAATAACCAGTTTTGATCATTGGTAAACTGTAGAGTGGAAAAATAAAAAAGTAACCTGATACTTTAAAATGAAAATTTTCAAAATAAAACCAACTGTTTCTATGGACAAAACTATTTACAAACAAAATTTATGTAAATAAAAAGCACTAGAAGGTAAGGTAGTCTTACATTTATAGAAATTCGGTGAAATATAAGTTTATCCTGAAAAAATTCAAATCAAAATATCTATTATTGTTAGCTTGACTGAATATTACTAAATCGAAGTTCTTTAATGTCACTATTCTATCACACTATTTGGATTGCTTTTGCTTTATAACTGCTTGGACACACTTGGCCATTGTTGGAGACGCCCTACTAATAGAATCAGTCATATAATAATCTTGCAATTCCTTAATTTTTACATCTATTGGTTGACCCTCTATTTTCGACTTCACTGTCTGTAAAAACAAAATAAAACAAAGTTACACAGGCTCAACCACCTCGAAAACTACAATGCAGAATGCTTAAGAAATTTAATTTAATTTTTAATGTGTAATCTATAAATGCAATAAAATACAGTACATTCCACGAGAAACAATTAACTGTAATACGCACAATTTTACGGTACAAAATAATTTTAAAATGTAGCTTTTATGAATTTTTGAAATGTTAACTGCCTAGCCATAAAAAACTCTTATATTTTAAAGTTTCAAACTAAGACAAGAATTGAATTTAATTGGAAGGTTATTGACCAATAAAGAAAAAGTATAAGCTTAATCAAATTACAAGTAAAGAAGATATAGTTAAATAAAAATTAAAGATTGTATGCTTAGGAGTCATGGAAAGTCTAGAAAAATGAGATGACAAAATGATGAATAACTAGTCCTTTAAAGCAAAATTGTTTTTTTCAAATCGAACTTACCTTGGCGAGCTGTTCGGCCTGTTTGAAGTAGTTAGCACCCTCTACATTACCGTATCTGGTCAAATGTGGCGCAATCTCTTCTAATCTATCTCTAATTTGATTTAAATTATCATAAGGTAATTTAACTCCTAAAATTTCTGACAGAGCTCTAATAATTTTCCAATCTTCCCGTGCTCTACCTGGCGGTGATACGGCAACTAAAGTTTGTTGCGCTCTTCCTTCTGTATTAACATAAGTGGCTTGTTTTTCAGTATAAGCAGCTCCAGGTAAAATAGCATCTGCTATGCAGGTGCCATTATCACCGTGATGACCTAAAAATGGAAATAAAAAGTGATCTTTTGAGGGTACTTGATTATATTTTTACCTTGATAAATGACAAAGCAGTCTTTAGGTAAATCAGCTTTATCAATTGCACCCCCATCTGCTCCCAGAAGGAAAAGAACATTCAAATCGCCTTCTCTAATTTTGTCAATTCCAGGATTGTAACCAATATCTAAAGCTGCAACCTAAAAAAATATAGTTTAAATTAAACAAGCAAATCTATGTATTAATAGAATCTAGTTTGAAGTTTATTTTGTTTTAAATATTCTCCAAGAAGAGTTATAGGATTCCAATGTATGGGACAAGCACTTTTAATTCTCCAAAAAATTGCAATTATTAAAGGAAAATGTATTTGATTTACATACCTGACTAGCAACTTTATGTAACACATTAAGCACCTTCCATTCATCATTTGTACGCCCAGTACTTGCAGCAAGGGTCTGAACTGCTGAAAGTATAGCACTTCCATCTTTTCGTTCCAATGTTTCGGCTCCAACAATTATCAATGGTTTTTTAGCAGCTTTAAATGTTTTACTAAATTTATGTTGACCACTGACAATCTGTTGGAGAATTTCCGGATTGTTGCCTAAATCTTCGTGTTCATAGGTCAGATCAATTTTAGGACCAATCGAAGCAATCTAAAATTTAATAACAGCTAATAATTAACAAGAATGCATCTAGATATAAACATACATTTGTCTCATTGTGCACCCAAGATTTTCTTAACCTGGCATTTAATAGAGGAGCTTCAAACCTCGGATTAGTACCGACTAGCAATACCAAATCAGCTTCTTCAGCACCAGCAATTTTGTTGTTGAGCAAGTAGCTTGATCTAAGATCAGTGCCTGATCCATCTAGGGGGAAAGTGTGTTCAGTGCACAAAGCTTCTGATCCAAGTTTATTTAAGAGGTCTTTTAAAGCTACCAAGGCTTCAGCATCAGCCAAACCACCAGCTATAACTCCAATTTTATTACCTAAAAAATTACATATTTTTTTCTGATAGTTTAACACTTTTTGAGTAATAAAAAACTTTTACCTGCATTTTTGATAACTTTAGCAACAGTTAACAGAGCTGCTTCCCAATCAACTGGTTTTAATTCACCGGTGTTATCTCTAATCATGGGAGTCACTAACCTTTGTCTTTTTAATCCATCATAAGAAAATCTAGATTTATCAGCTAACCTGCAAATAAAAAATTACCAATAAGAACTTATTTTAAGTCAAAAGGATATTTTTAATTACCATTCCTCATTAATTTCTTCATTTACTCTAGGTACAATCCTCATAACTTCTCCGGTTCTAGTAGAAACAACAATATTTGATCCCACAGCATCCATAACATCAATAGAATCTATTTTACGAATCTCCCAAGGTCTAGCAGTGAAACTGTAGGGCTTACTGGTAAGAGCCCCAACTGGACACAAATCTATTATATTTCCAGATAGTTCTGACATAAACAGTTTTTCAATATAAGTTCCAACTTGCATGTCATTGCCTCTACCAGTTGTACCTATTAATAATAGTGTATTACTAAATAGTATGTGCCTCTTGAGAAGATTAATTAACCAATATTTATGTACATGCATCTTACATATTTCACTAAAAAATAGCTATGCAGAAAGGTTGCAATAGTAACGAAGCAAAAAACAATAGCTCTTCTTACAAAATTGGCTAAAATAATGTCATACATTTTACTAGATATTTTTTCCATTATTTATTTAGCAAAAATCAATCCGAATTTCAGATAAGTAATTCCACATTAGGTAATAGGCCCAAAGCATACTAAGCATATGATCAATTTTAAAAGACAATTTAAAATATTTTGAAAATGGTAATCTACAGTTTCATAAATGAAAAATTATTATTTTTGAGATAAAAAAATCCCCTGAACCTAAGCAGATCACCCATGAAAAAGTTTCAGAGTAATGATAATATAATATGTTTTTACATTTAACTAAAATATA
Source organism: Neocrepidodera transversa (assembly GCA_963243735.1). Lineage (NCBI taxonomy): Eukaryota > Metazoa > Arthropoda > Insecta > Coleoptera > Chrysomelidae > Neocrepidodera > Neocrepidodera transversa. The sequence continues at coordinate 17,534,929 of OY725337.1, read as the reverse complement.
GACAAAAACTAATAAATCGGTAAAAAATTTTTGAAATCGGTCAATAAATTTATCGCGGATTAGGGTGTGTTTAACGTCACTTATCCGCATCGCCAAAGCGCCGTACTACAAACCAAACTCTTATTCAATGCCACACACGATTGGCGCATGTCTGACTTTAATTTAATTTCCATCATCGTAATTTATTAACTGTCACACAACAAAATTTAGTCCAAGGCCAGGTACTTTTTACTGCAATCTTCTACAGAAGAGATTATTGTTGGAACGTATCCCCTAAAAGTAAATACAAGTTGGCGCCATCTGGAAAAACACGTTTTGTGAAATATCTCGTGAAACGTGCATCATACGAGAAGAATAGTAAAACCTACTTTTTCTGCCATGACTATTGGGCTAATATATGCGAGGAATAATGATAAAGATGCGCGATACGTCGCTTTGTTTACAATCCTGCCTCGTACACTAGTTAGGAGAAATGATGTCAGGCCAATGAATCAGACAGAATGCCAAGCGCAACTTTGTTACTTTTTGAGATATCTTAATTTCGCTTTCACACTTTTGCTTAAATTTTCAGGCCAATGAATCAGACAGAATGCCAAGCGCAACTTTGTTACTTTTTGAGATATCTTAATTTCGCTTTCACACTTTTGCTTAAATTTTCAGTCTTAAATAAGGAAAGTAAATAACAATATAATATATAATTAGTTTTAGTATTCATCTAAATCCAAATATAAGAATAATGGGAAGTACCTAGAATATTTTAACAATTACGACCATCCATTTCAAAGTATACTTATTGATATATGTTTGTTACTTACAAAAACTGTAATTGAACCATTATTTTTTTATATTGTCATACTTTGCATTATTTCCATCTATTGTATTGTATTTTTGAGACAATAAAGTATATCTAATATCTATTAAACTTATATATATTTTAAAATTATATTTACCTACCTAGATCATTTATTCCTGCAACTTCAGAAGCAAATCTTATACATCTAGTACAGTGAATACATCTTGTCATAATCGTTTTTATTAAAGGACCAATATCTTTATCTTCAACAGCTCGTTTTCCAGAAAAATCAATATCAGTAAATCTAGAACGGTCAGATCCGAAGGCCATACTTTGGTCTTGTAGATCACATTCACCACCTTGATCACAAATGGGACAATCTAAAGGATGATTAACTAACAAAAATTCCATAATTCCTTCTCTGGCTTTCCTGGTCATTTCAGAATCAGTTTTGATTCTCCATCCTTTATAATAAAAAAACATTGTTTCACAATATTAAACGCAGAGATTTTATATTCAACAAAGTATTACCTTTCATCACAGGCATAGCACAAGCAGCTACTGGTTTTGGAGACTTTTCAACTTCGACGAGACACATTCTGCAGTTTCCAGCAACTGCCAAACGTTCATGATAGCAAAATCTAGGAATTTCAACACCCACTAAAGCTGCAGCTTGTAATACCGTTGTTCCAGGTTCGACTAATACAGATTTGTCATCAATAAATACTTCAATTTTATCTGGTTTTTTTACTTCGCCACTCTGATTTCTGGTGGCGATAAATAAACATTTTGTGCTCGATTTAGCCCCATTAAGGACTTTAGAAACGGTTAGACGTAGCATTCCTAAAATTAAAAGCTAAACTAGAGTATCAAAAATTACATAATATAGCTACTACAAATTGAAATGTAAACTATTCAATCTATTGGATTTAGAAGGAGATGTATATTATTAAGGTAATTATTATTCCTTTGAATTAAAATTACCTTTATTCTTGTATATGAATTATATATTTTAAATAATTGGATCAAAACGACATGACAGATAATAAAAGGTTAGAAAATTGGCGTATGTCAAAATGACATATGACACATACCAACACCAGGCATTTTCTCGCCAAATAATGAATATGTGCCTTCAGAAATGATTGTCGGTCGGTCGTCTCTAAAAAATGACGAAAATCAATGGAAAGGGCCAGATTTAGTGACATTGGCAATGTCAAACTTCATAAGCGCCACATGCGTTTTTTTGGTGCTGTGGCTACCCGTAAGGTAAGCCAGACGAATATAGCATGTGTATTAAAAAAAAAATTATAAAAAAATATTTATTTTATTAAAAGAAGTCTTAAAACAATCTAAATCTACTTTGTGTATTATAAAAAAAATCTCCGGAATCGAACCACTAACTTCTATATGTAATGCATGCATGGTTCCATTTTACCACTTTCCTCGTATAGATAAATAATCAAACTTTCAAGTTAACCTACACAGTGACGTCATTGCCTTTCAAATAATATTCGTCTGGCTTACCTTACGAGTAGACACAGCGGTCTACGTACAACGTTGCCAATAGATTAATTTCAAAACACTTCCTATTTTAATATGACACAGACAAGATTGTCTTTTACTATAATTTAGTAATCATTACGTAAAGTAGAATAACTATAATCCTAGATTATAGTAATGTTACATAGTGACTAGATTCTTTTTATAAGCTACACGTGTGAAAATTGTAGTTATTTAAAGTTATATTATGTTAATTCTGAAGAAATATAATATAACATTAGACGTGGCAACATCTTATTTAATATTAAAGCATCTAAAAAAATTCTCTTCTACACCGGGAAAAGGCGGACGCTTTCAAACTAACTATGGAGAGAGAATGCATGCTAAACAGGCACGACGATGAGGATGAGGACTTTATTGATCAGGTTGAGGAAACTGTCCAAAATTACTTAAGCGTTCCAACAAACTTGGCCATATCCCATACCTCACCAGAAGAGGTACAGGATATAATCAAGTTCCTATCAGCAAAAAAGGCACCAGGATGCGACCAAATTTCAAATAGAGTCATTAAACACTTTCCACAGAAAGTTATAGTCCATCTGACTACTATAATCAATGCAATATTAAGATTTAGATACTTTCCAAAAAGATGGAAAAAAGCGGACGTCATCATGGTGCCTAAACCTGGTAAAAACCACAGTTTTCCACAAAATTACAGACCAATCAGTCTATTACCGGCCATGAGTAAAATCGCAGAAAGAATCATTTTAAGACGTCTCTTAGAAGAGACAGTTGCATTAAATGTCATACCAGATGAGCAATTCGGCTTCAGAGCAGAACACTCTACTGAAACACAGGTCCTGAGATTGGTTGAATACGTAACCCAGGGCTACAACATCAGACAATCCACAGGAGCTGTGTTTTTAGATGTCTCAAAAGCATTCGATAGAGTCTGGCACGAGGGCCTAATATATAAAATGATTGAGATCGGTTATACCAAACCCATTATCCTCCTCATCCATTCCTTTCTGTCGGATAGATGCTTCAGAATCAAAATGGGACACGTCCTATCTGATTATGGAGTCCTTGAAGCAGGAGTTCCCCAAGGAGCAGTCCTTTCCCCCCAACTCTATACCATCTACACCTCTGACATCCCCAGATCTCCACATACAATGCTCAGCTTGTATGCAGATGACACGACTATCGCGACTAGAAGCTTAAGGCCTCACCTAGTAAGAGAACACCTCCAAGAACACCTGGACGATCTAGAAGATTGGTTTGTAAAGTGGAAAATAGCAATAAACGCAGATAAATCCCAAGCTATATACTTCACTAAGAGAAGAAATTACCCAGACGGACGTCTGGAAATACTAAATACAAATATAGCTTGGCAAACAAAAGTAAAATACCTGGGGGTAACGCTCGATAAAGGTCTAACGTTCACAGAGCACGTAAAAACAATTATCAGTAAAACCAGACAAGCGAGAGCTCGCCTTCAACCTCTTATAGGTAGAAGGAGTAAATTAACAATTAAAACCAAAATGAGACTGATAAACTCCATAATTATTCCACTTGCTACTTACGCGTCCCTTGCGTGGGGACAAACATGTGAAACAAATAGAAATAAAATCCAAAGTCAGCAAAATATCTGTTTACGGGAAGCAGCAAACCTACCATGGTATGTTGCCAACCGTTGGATATTCAGAGATTTAAAATCCACCAGGGTTTTAGATACACTGAACAACCGAGCAGAGCGGATATTCGGCGAGCTAAGGACACACCCAAACCTTCAGTTAAGGGAACTGATCGATTATGACGCCAATGATCACGGCAAACACGCACGCCCTAAGAGGCAACTCGCGCGAGCGCAGTAAAAGTCTGGTTTTTACTGATAATTAACACGGGGACAATTTTATTCTTAAACAACATATATACTAATCGATTTCTTTTTTAGGCAAAAACCCAACAAAAGGACTCTGTCCACCAAAAAAAAAATAAAAAAAAAAACCAAAAATCCGGACGTAGTCCACAAAAAAAAACAAAAAAAAAAAAAAAAAAAAACAAAGATGGACCGTTGTCCACCAAAAAAAAAACAAAATACAAAAAAGGGGCTTGCCCCACCAAAAAAATCTTTTATTTCAGAAATCGACAGTAAACGGAGTAGCATAACTTGATCTATGCAAAATTAATTCTTTAATTATGTTTTAGGTAGAAGTTATCCTACTCAGAGATGACAGGACCAACAGACTGACAAAGCACACACAAGAGACAGGACTACAACAGAAGACAAAAGGAGGTAGAGGCTTAGGTCGTCTCCTAACCAAATGGAAGATGCACTAGGAATCCACCAATGCCCATTGGGGTGGAATACAGTGAAGGTAAGCGGTGATGTCAATGACGACCAGGGGACCACGGTCCTTTAAAGCGACCCCACGATATGCTCACAATAGCGGGCAAGTCGGGGGGAGAACCTGGGGGTGGACGGCAGGGGACTTGGGGATCAAGTGCTGATTAGGTACAATATCCCCTTGGCTCGGGGTCATTGAGGTGTGTGTGTGTGTACACCGGGTTTGAAGCATTTCTCGATGGTTCGAAACGTACGAAGAAGAATATAAGAAAGTGCAAAAAATAAGATGGATAGTCCAGGCGCTCCCCGGGGTATTCCTTTCTCTTTTACAAAAAATAAGAAATTGCAGCTGGCCAAATACCCAAGACGGTGGAGACCATTAATTTAAGGAAGAAGATGCATTGAATATCAGGCGAGATTCGTCATGCAGGGAATTCCCTGATTCTGGCCATTGGGAATTTGATGCCGTTGACATTATTATGATTTAATAAAAATCGAGGTCAAAAATGAAGTGAATACCTCCCATCCATCGCATTTTCACAAACAAATCAACTCATAAATTGACAATTTATAACAGAGTATCATCATTTGGCAGTCAAAAACTTTATAAAGTCAATGTGACACAGTATTGCATTACAAAAGTAAGATATTTGCATAAAAGTATTTATTAAACAATATTATAATTATATATTTCATAAAACTAATATTGGAAAAAATAAATCAATGTATATAAAATATTTTATAAACTTCAAAACTAGTATATTCAATATTTGATTTTTCAAGCTCTCATTCGGGACAATTTCATTGTTCACAACAAAAATTATTTACCATAATAATCGATGCTATCTCCACTCTTAAAATCACCTTTCTCCAACAAATCCAGCAATTTATTTACAGTAACAGGAGGAGTCAAAACACTTTTTTCTTTTATCTCTTTAAAATCTTTTCTAACTTCATCCGATTGAGCAGTATCAACAATACTATTAAACATATCAGTATCTACTGGTCCAGGAGAGTAATTAAAAACGATAATATTTGGTTCTTCTATAGATAGAACCTTAAAAAACAGTTCCCTAGCAGCTTTCCCGGATCCATACATTCCCAAGTTAGCTAGGGGTCCTTTTCCAGCATAAGAACTTATGTTTACTACACATAATTGTGGTGCCACAGATCGCATTTGTTTGATAAAGACACTATTTAATATTGCTAAAAATAATAAATACAAAAATACTCAAATGATACATTATAACCAATTTTTATAATTACCTAAAGAGAAAACATTCACATCAAAATGTTCTCTCCATGCTGCAAGGTCAGTTAAATCTGTTGTCTGTTTAATTGTACCCACATGTCCAGCATTATGAAACATTATACCATACTGAATATTCTTAGTTTCCACACTACTTACAACATTTTTAAATATTTCATTGTATTCGTCAATGTTTGGATTAAAAAAATCTGTGCAATATGTTTTAACTGTAATAGACTTATCAATCTCACCGATTTGAGTTTTGGTTTCGTCTAAACCTCCTTTAGATCTTGCTAATAGAACTAGTATCGAATTTTGGTCTAATTTCCGAGATATTTCAACAGCTATCGATCTACCGATACCCCGAGAAGCTCCAGTTACAAAAACGATACATTTTTTACTAAAATCTATCGAAGTCATTTTGAATTTTCTATTTACTTATTCGCACAGTCTAAATTTACACAATCAATTAGAAAGTAATAGTTCTGCTCTGCTGTTCTAATTTATATTATCAGGGATTTCCAAACAGCTGATAAAAAAATGACACAAACAAAAACAAACCGGCAAGAAAAATTACACGACGTTGGATAGCTTAGTCGGTACCAATGTTGCCAAGTATACTCAGCTTGTGTTTGTTTGGCCACAGTACATATATTATCAGTATGGCGATTCTCAGGAGGTCCGTTTGATCTGAATTTAACCTTGACGCCATTTTGCCCGTACTCTTTTTCAGGGTTGTCAAATGTAGCACAACTGTGCCAAAAGTTACACCAGTGCACGCACTATTGAAAAATAGGCAAAACGAGCACTATTTATGAAATTAATAGATGTCCTCAAAGTTTTTGGAAATGTTATAACTGTATTGTAATTGTCTGATATATAAACAATGTAATGTATTGGCAACGTTGTAAGTTAACACATGTAAGTTGTCACATGTCAATAAATGTACTTTTCCCACAATTATAATAATCTCATTTAAGAATGTTAAGAACGTTAAATAATAAAAAAGTTAATAAATAATGGTACTCTTTAATATATAATACATTACAAACAAGACCTACTAGGAGTTATTAATCGTTTACTAAACAATATACATGCTCCAACATTTTCGTGCTCTTGCCGCCAAGAATCTTTTTGACGAGAACGATCTAATAACCGAACTCACCCCTAATTTGTCATGTCACTTGTCAAAGCTGAATATCACATGCAGCTGAGACCTCAAAAATCCTGAAGTGGGCGACATCTATCTTTGACCGATTGAACGACTGTAGGTGTGAACAATAAACCAGTTGCGTTTGTTTATATGGCCGGGAAGTGAACTTTTTATGCATTAAAATTGATATATTTGGAAGACATTTTGTGAAGAATTCTTATACAAATATATATAAATCATACCATTTGAAATTCAGCGACAATATACTAAAAATCTAAATACTAACCTTTGATCGTTGTCTGAATATTCAGACAACGCTTTGATCCAATTGTAAAAAATTTAAAATCAAGTGAAATCCCGAGAAAAGAGTTCTTCTTTTCTGTTTCTTGATTTTTCTGACCAAATATGACCTCATGAAAACTATGTTTTTACAAAAGATCAAGTGACGGAATATTTGTTGTTCACACCTCAATTCGACAGTTTGTCATTTTGCAGTGCCATCTCGCGGTACGGGAAGATTAGGCCAAGAGAATACTGAGTTTTCATCCAGAAGGCTTAGGTTCGATTCCCGGTAAGGGAACTTTTTGTATTTTACGAAATGCCAAAAAATATTTATTTACAAAAAATGTTATGATTTGGTATTTTTGTAATAACTGTTAAGAATAATTAATATAAATTTAAATATAACATTAGAAATACTTTGCATATTTTTGTTCCATAACAACCGTTGTCTGAATAAAGACAACGATAACAACATAGCTACATTAGTCGCGCGATTTGAGTATAGATGTCGCCAACATTAGACATTTGTGATAAAAAACAATTAGAATTTTTGGAGGTTGGAATTTAATCAGTTTCTTAGTCTGTGGTTTTCTGGTTTTCGTTCTACACAGCAGACACGGATTGATTGAAGACGTTTTTCTTTAATTTTCCTTTTCGGTTCGGTGATTTTTGAGATGAATCCATTAGAAAGTACATTTAAAAAGCTAGACATTGGAGAAAACGGAGTTGATAATTTTGGTTACCAATATATTTCAGTATTTAAGGTAAAACTAAAGTTTCTCACAATTTTTAGTATGTTTTAATGAAAATGAACTTTTGTAGAATTTTACAAATTTGCCAATTAATCAAATTCATTTGGAGAGAATTTGGTACCAGTTAAAAAGTGAATTACCCAGAGACTTTGTAAGTTGCAACATATTGAATAAGAGGGTGTTTACAGTTTTGATTATTTTTTCAGGATATTTTGGAGTCGTCAGCAGATGAAATTAGGAAAAAATACTATGAGCAAAAAACCGAAATCATCCCAGCTTTAGTAAGTAGTATAGACTATTAACAATAAGCATACATTTAGTATATCTCTATTTTTTGGATATCTAACAAATTGTATATATTTGAATCTCGTTGGTTCAACAATCCCAACATGTCTTGTTTTTTTTAATGAATAAAATTTTCATTCATTCTATTTGGAATCCAATAATTTAATTTATTTAAAATGTTTTTCAGTTTAATTTTGGTCAATTGTATTATAAGATTATATTTAATGTATCAAATCTTTATTTTAATCATCCTAAATAAGGTTTCGACAACTTAATGTTAGATTTGTATTGTAGAATGTGTCCAACTACTAAATCAACCACTGCATTAAAAATTAGGGAAGTGGGAAACGATAAAACAAAGGGATAATTAGAGAAGTGGGGACACTGAAGGTGTCGTTGTAGTTGTTGAACAGTCTATATTTAAGGTTATTTGTTTGGCTGTTTATTCGAAATTAATATTTTTCATTGACAGCTGTAAATTAAACTTATGATTCTTTGAAATTAATACTATCAATTTCATTATAGGATAAAAGATGGTTACCCAAAGTATTTCTGTACAATTTCGAGCCTTATATTTTTACCCTTACCAAAGAAGAAAACATAGAATTTATAACAAATAATGTGATGTTCATTGAGAGCTTAGAATATTTACTAAAATGTAATTACCATCAATTTTGGTGTACAATTTTGTTTGAACCATCAGCTGCCGTATCCTTAAGAAGCTATATTTTAAACCCTATCACTCCTTATCAAATGGGACAGTTAGAAGAAGAATTTGCTAATGTGTATAATGCAGTATTTAGAATGTTTTGTTTAGTTTATCAAAGACTGATCACTTTTAAAGCTTCTGAAGTAAGTATTTTTACATTATCCAAATTTATTCCTTTTACACCTATCGTATTTTAGAGTGAACATATGTCAAAAGAGTATGGTTATGAAAAATTAATTCAAAAGAAATTGATTAATTTGCCCATTGTTAACACATTGGCTTTACTATATAAGGATACTAATGTTGATTTTATTAACGAGTTTACATTATTATATTTTGATAATACTACGCAATTAGATTTTCAAATTAAAGAAATAGAAGAGACTGTGAATCAAACGTTATTGGTAAGTATAGTAATTTTTTATTTGTGTCCGAGTTTAAATATAAAAATCATATTTATTTAGCTAACTGATTATAAATTTATAATATACAAATTTGGAAAAAAATAACACACAAGGAACTTCATATTTTACAAGCTAAAGAACACAAAAAAGAAAATTTCTTTCCATTAACTGACTATAAATAAAATTTTAAATACCGTTGCAATCCACAGTCTAAAATCCTATAACTACTTGAGTTTTCTTTTTTTGATAGTGGTACAATCTTAAAAAAAATTAATTGATTGGAAACTGCATTGATATCGATACTTTTATTAGAAAATGTTAAGTTTAGGCAACTTTTCAATAATTTTATCACTTTATTTTCATTTTTCTGGTTATTTTAAAACTGGAAAACCAAGATTTTCCTGTCTTATGGACAATATCAACTCTCTGGCACCAATAATCACATTGCATGCCGCAAGTGCCCTTTGTAAAAATGGAAACAATAATATTCTCACAACAAGCTATTATTAAAGGTTAAAATTTAATTTAAACACATGGTAAAACCAATGTAAAGGTCAAAAAAAATTAAAATGGGTTTTAAGTGGTACGAGAAAAATAAAACGTACAAATATAAAAGTCAATGTAGAAAAAATTTAAATCAGATACACTTGTGAAAAACCTCCCAGGCAATAGAAAACTTTAAGGGGTAAAAAGACCTCATCACGAACTGGTGAACATCTTTGGACGGGCTAAAACTCAATTTAAACAGGGTGGAACATTGTCCAAAAATTAAATTTCAAGTTGAGAACAAACTCACTGAGAAACTGTGCCGCATGGGGAATCATTAAAACAATACGTACCAAAGAAATTATTGTAGAATTATGGCATTCAAAATCTATTTTTATTTTAAATTTTATAATATTTTGTGTTTTGAAATTATTAAAACATCAGTATTAGAGGCTCAACAAGGGTATACGGATTAAATAAAGAAGAAATATCTGAGGCTTTTGCTAATATTCTTGAATTCCAACTATTATACATTTTTTTCTTGTTTGGAACTAAGTAGCTAAGAACTGTACCATAAAACGATAATTTTTAAGATTTCCCAAAAGTCAGAAATAGTTTAAACTTCTTTAAAATTATCTGTAATACTTTGTCCTCTCATATCTTTTAAATATATAACTTTAGAATTCACAGTATAATTCTTAGTACCTGCATTCTTTTCTTATTATAGTATCAACTTTATTCCTACAACAAAATATTTTTGGCGTGGAATAACCGTGACTTTATCATTCTAGATTTTGGACATGATAGGTGGCCACTTATGTGGTTTTGATAAAGATGCTGTAGTAGTACCAATAGCAATAAGTCCAAGACCACCAGTATTTAGTTTAACTTGGGTCTATTCTGTTGTCAATTATTTATTACATACAATGGCGCTGTTAAATACACTTCTACAATTTTATAAACCTGCCATAGAAATATGTATAGAAAAAGAATTGCCCTTTAGGTAAGTTCAATATTTTGCTTTCATTTACAGTCATTTATAAAAAAACTGTTTTAGGATACCTTTTATTTATGTTAATATTTATCGAGAGATTTATGAATTGTTGAATGACAGAGACGAACTAGAATTGCAAAAAAATCTGGCTGAACGTATATTTGAGGAAATTAATTTAGGACGATCTGAATTCATAGATGTGTATCATATGTTTGTGTCTTATTGTTTGGACAAAACTCTCGAATGCATGTAAGTTAAAAAACTTTGTAATAAGACATTAATAACTTGGGGAAAACTGTATTTTTAGAGGTGATGATAAAAAGCAAGAAAACCTAGTTGAACTCTACTTAAAATTATTGACAACAGCTCTTGAAGATGAATACTTTATCTGTGATTATAATTGGAAATATAATGTAGCCAATCAAAATGAAATGTTCGAAAGTTGTACAGCATTGTATCCTTTTTATTACAAAATTTTAGTTCGAAATTGACATGGTGTAAACCCAGAAGGCAAAATTGTCATAGATATGATTTTTATTTTCCTTGACTGATATTAAGAGATCCAACTCGCACTGAATTCGTAACATCTTGTATAAACAAACTACCAAGGCAAAGGACACTACAAGAATTATCAAAACTAAAGAAACAAACTATAGAGGACGTTTTCAAAAAATTTATGCCTGCTGATCTCATTGAAAAACAGGACGAAGAACCAACTGCTGGACCATCGAATCAAAATGAACAAATTAATGAGAATGAAATTGAAATTAAAATTAAGCATATTATAGATATGTTTCCGCACTTAGGAGACAGTGAGTCGAAACAAATTATTTGTCGACAAATAATGTAATTATTATTTTAAGGTTTCGTTTTAAAATGCCTTGAGTCTTACAATTTTAACGCAGACGACACTATCAATGCTATTTTGGAAGAGAATTTACCACCACATTTGTATGACATTCCATTTGATTCAATTAGGATTCCACCAGAACCTGAGCCTGAAAAGCCTGTATTAGCTTATCAGGGCAAGAAACCTGATTATGATGACGCCCTAAAATTACTTAATGACAAGCGAGATATGGAAAAAGTGAAAGCTTTTGTCTTGGAAGGGATGTAAGTATTTAATATAGTTAACTACTTTTTTATGCAAAATCAGTTTTGGTTGATATTTGTACTTCTTCATATATTCCTTTCGAAGCTAAATTTCATATAAATTAGAAATATTAACCAAAAATATAAGTTTTTTTTCTTTGTTTTATCTGTTTTCTACGTTTTAGACAATATTCTAATGATTACTTGTATGATGATGAATATGATGACAGAGATGATGCTGATGTACCGATTAAACTGGCGGATAATCCGCTAGAAAAAGAAATACTGACATACAATCCTAACTACAAAAATGTTAATGATGATACAAGCGATTCTGAAGATGAAACGCAGAATGGTCTAGCAAATGGGGGTCCTGGTAGTAGTAGCGATACTAGGTAACTTATGTTTTAAAAAAGTATCAAATAGTCATTTTCAACAGATCAAAAGAAAGATTCTTTGAGTGCACAAAACACAATAAATAAATTCATATTAAAAGGAAGTCTTCCACCAAATAAATTGTATTTATACCTTAAAAAAAATTTTAAAATATCTTTTCCAGTATTCTGGCCAAAATTTTTTGTTGAAAAACGGAATACTCTGGGTTCTTATCTTTTTTTGAAAATTTTATATCTACTCGATGTTAAATTTGATTAATATTTTGAAAAACTAAACAAAAAGAGTTTACGAAAAATTAATGCGGTAAAAAAGTTTCAAAATAGAGATAATTGAACAAATAATGGGAGAAAAGGAAATTATGAGTATTTATGAATTTTCCTTTAACTGTATTTCAAATTATATCTTTGATTCTTCTAAACTCTTTTTTAAGGATTTTTTGAACAATATCCAAATGTTTGGGAAAAATGAGAAACTGATCCAATTTTTGTAAAAAGTTATTCCGAAATATGTATTTCTGGATATATTTCTACTTCATGTACCTAATTCTTTGTGTTTTAGGAACAAGATGAATTTTTGCGAAGACCCGGCCCTTATTAGGGAACGTCGCGAGGCGAAATTCCGAACACGTCGGCCACAAAATCCTAATCCAAATCCACAACCGAAAACGAACGTTGTTGGTAAACCTAAAGGACAAGGCCAAGAAAAGGACGTTTTAAAAGCGAGAGACAAGAAAAACGTTAATAAATCCTCTAGAGCTAATCATAATAGAAAGAGTGGAGCGCAATGGAAAAGAAGTAAAGGAATGTTTCCTGTTTAGTGAGTGTTTTTGGTAAATCATACCAAAATTTGGTTTTATATTTTTTCTTTATTATTAAAAGATTTTTTAAGTTCTAATTTTAGAAGCTTTCTTTTTATTTAATTTTTTTTGTAGATTCATGATTTAAAATATAATATTTCGTTTAACTTCATTTTTTATTCCCTTTATAACATTTTTGAATTATTTAAGAATATTGATCTCTCGAAAACAGCATTTTTTGTCTTGATTTACCGTGTGGTAGATAATATAATTATCCACGATGATAGGAATTTCGTGATTTTGACAAATAATGGTTATTGTTCAGTAATAAGTAAAATAAAAACGTAGGGTTGAAATGATTATTTGGAGGGCTGAAGGTAGATAAAAAATAAAACTAATCATATTCTTCAATCAGTTCTATTATAAAATGTACAAATTAGGTTAATAGTAAAAGTACTCACAAAATGCTTATTACTTTGCTATAAAAATATTTACTAAAAAAGAAAAGGAAAATGAGGTATATGAATCTATACTAAGTGATTGGAAATAATAAAAATCTTTTCTGTGAACCTTTATATATATTTATATCTTTTTTTTAAGTGAATATACAATTTTTTGGAAGATTTTTAATTAGTTGTGAATGCTTCAAATTTTTTTACTAAATAATTCCTTCAGATTGAAATTGATCCTTAAAAAATTCTTTAATAGTTTCTTTTCGAAAAATTTTTTCCATGATTGAAGCATTCAAATATTTGAAATTTCTGATTGTTTCCTCAAATTGGGAAGCGTATACTAGAAGGCACTTAATATATGCACCTACTATCATTTTTATGGACATTATTGCCGTTTTTCTTTTATAGTACTTTCTACCATCTACTTCTAATTACAAAAGTGTATTTTACAAAAAAAATGTTGCTCTTTTAAACTGTTAACAATTAAAAAAATATTACTATTTCTTAAAAATAACAATAAATAAATTATATTCAGAAGTTTAACGCTACCTTTTTACAAAAAAAAATTATTATGCTACGTTTTAAGATAGAAGTTGAAATTTTTCATAGAAGGAAAAGTTTTAATTGACCATGTGGTTCTAAAATCTGTAAATGGACTCTTGTAACTACCAAATATACATCTTATTTTTTATATATTGAAATTCTTTTCCCCCTAAAAAATTTTAACAGTAAACTTAAGTGTTAGGCATTGCATTTTTTCATTCATACTGGTCCAAATGCTAATAGAACCAAAATAGCTAAGTACTGTATATATTTTCATTAGTTTTTCATCGATTTATAGCTGACAATTTTTATTTAAATGTAGGCAAAAATTTCCCTATATCAAAAAAATCTAAACCACTGGTACTGTTCCACCCTGTATATTATTCACCTTTCATTTAGAGTAAGAAAAATGTTGTTTCCACAGAATTAAAAAATATTCTCGGTTTTTATAGTACTTTTTTTAAATTATTAGTACTTTGGGTTCAGAGATGCCTAACGAAATTATATTACAAAAATATTTCCTTACTCATAGAAAATCGCAAAAAAACATTCAACAACGAAGAAAAAAATAAATTATTTGCAAAAGAAAAAAACTTAAAAAATTAAAGTGTTATAATTATGTTATTGATAAATAATAGTTTTTTTAGTAACGTTAGAAAATAACGTAAATTGTTAAAAACTCAGTCGATTGGCTTTACTTGTGCCATTATTTTTCCTTCCCATAACGGAAGTACCTCAGTATCATTACTGACTTCCTCCTGGATCACTTGGTTGCCAAGTTCTTCACACAGAGTCTTGAAAAAGTACCTTAAAAAATTAAAATTAAAACAAAAATTAAATCAAATACAGTGATTTCGTCACGAAATACAATATTTTTTTATCGAAGTGTACAAATAATAATCCGTTATACATTGTCATAACCATAAAACCGTTCATAATTACTTTCCCGCTACATATATCACATATACTATAGTATATTTTTAATGAAGATTAAATTTAATTTCACAAATATTAGTGGTGTTTTTTAAATAGTCAAATTTTAAGAATGTGAATTAAGTTCTGTTTATAAAGCAATCCAAAAGGCATGTGGAGTTTTAAATATTGTTCAAAGTAATATTTATATTCTGGAAAATAAGAATCAAGCAACAGAATCAGAATATTAAACATGATATTAAAGGTTTCGAAGAGTAAGGCTTTAAACAAATTAATTTTTTATGTCAAATATAAAAGTTACAGATGAAAGGAATACATCACAGTAGATAGGAGATTACTGACAAATGTAAATTGTTTCTAGAAGCATTGAATTTTGTCTAGGAAATTTCAAACTTAAAAAATCGCTTTTGAGAATATTCTCAGTTGTGTTTGAAGCTGATTAAGATCCCGTCACTTAAGACAAAACCTAGGAGTAGGGTTGGTTACTGATCTAAAAAATCCACTAATTCTTTTAGACCCAAAAAATGAAATTAATCATTGATTTTAATTATATAAAATACAAAACAAGCTAGTAAAATCTTGAAAAATATCGAGTTATAATTATTTGATTAAATATCAATTCATAATATATTACAAAGTAAAAAATTCATTACCTATAATTTCCTTTTTTAGGAAGATACTCCTTGAACTGCCTTAAAGTAATTTGAGTGCCGGGAATTTTAGTTCTATAAGGAAACTGTTCCTCACAAAAATTGAACACAACTGTGGTTACGTCATCAGTTCCCGCGTGTCCCAAAGTCATCTGTCTAGGACCTCTCATCGATTTTCTTAAAGTCGATTGACTGCTGTGAGACATTTCTGGATAATACCTACTTGAAGACCTGTAATAAATTTAATATTGTAAAATTTATGAGTGTTGAAAGGATCAAGAAGTTACCTTTGTTTAGGCCTAGTCCTGATATCATCCTCCAATAGTCTCCTTCTAGCTTCCTCTAATTGAATTGCAGTATTAGGCGATGGTAATGGGGGCATATTTGGATCAGCGATGAATGGTTGAGCCGGTACTAATGCACTGCTACCAGTACTTCTCTCCAACGAACTTGATCTTGAACCAAATCCTTTTCTTCTCCTTCCAGCGCTCGGAGAAGTAGCGCTGCTGGTCCTGTGACTGCGATGCTTTAAAGACATTTCGCTGTGGGTATGTCCAGCACCTCTTCCACTTTTGTCAGACTCCAGCAACCAAGTGAGGACGCGGTTCTCTTTTACAGGAACGGTATCTGATACAACGGATACACCACTATCGGCCAATTCGGATTGAGGCTTTTTGGGTAATCTTCTTCCCGAAAGTCCTCTTGAAAATCTCTCATCAGGATATTCTGGCATACTCTTTGATTTAACCATAGCCACTTTGTGTTCAGAACCGTCAGCGAAATCGTGAACGTTCCCGGAGTCGATACTGTACAATGAACCTTCTTTATCTTTCCTTCTTGAGCGTGGATAAGAACTTTGAACATGCCTAAAACAATAAACAATTATTTATAATGTTTTGATTAGAAGTGACTGTTAATCGGGACTAATTTTTAGATAATATATTTACCTGTTTCTTGGTGGTGAAAACTGCCTAGGACTAGACAATCCGGGAGACCTACACGAATTTCTATCTGAAAAATATCTGGAAAGATGCTGATCTAGAATATCTTCAGGATCATTATCGTCTCCCAATTGTATTTCCCTGATGGCTGATTGGATGTCACTCTTCGAACTCATCAGCGATTCATTCTAAATAAAACAAAAACAAATGAACATCTCACACTAAATAAACTCTTGTACACTGGTTCTAACCTCTTTCAGTTTCTTCTCTAGCAATTCTTGTTGGTCCTGATCCCTTTTGATCGGTTCTAATTTTTCCATCAATATAGCGGCGAACGTATTCGTATCCATAGCTCGACATTGTCTGGTATCTACTCTTTGAGTTCTCGGTATGAAAACTTGTTGCATATGGGTTTCCTTATTTCTGGAAGCGAGTTCGCGGATTTTTCGCGCTTCGATAACTTCTTTTCGACGTGTGGATCGGCCATCACTAACAGAAATAATATATTTTTTTTGGGCTATTAATATTGTGAAAAGTATTTTAAATAACAAAAAATGGAACCTACTTTAAAATAAATTATTTTAAATTTTGATATACTATATATGTTTTATATAAATATGATGGTTATTAATATTTATGTCTATTTCCATAAACATGATCCATTTATGAGTTATTTAAAGTTAAATTATATTATTTTTTTAGTTTCTAAAGAAAAAGTGACATGCAAAAAGAAAAATCTACCATACATTTTATACTACTAAAACTACTGTTATATTTTAACATGCAACATACCTTTTTAAGTAGTGTTGATGTAGGCAGATTAGGTTAGAGTTTTTTTTTGTCTTAAATCATTTTTCAAGTTAAATTTTAGTCTACAATTGATGTTATTTTTCTATTATATTTCCAATTTTTAGATTCCACCAGGTTAATAATTGAAAAGAGACTTAGAAATGATTTCAAAACTACTACTATTCCAACTTATAAGTAAAAATTATATTTACATTGCAATATTTGTGCCTTGTGATGCAGAATTGTCTTTTACTACAGAACTCCTTAATCTGATTTATATTACAGAATTATAACTTTTAACTATTTGTTTTTGCATATTTTGTCGAATTATGACTTTCATTAATAATTTGGATGTTTTTACTGGTTTGTTAATGAATTGTTACTTATATTGCAGAATTTATAGTTTTATTTCATATTTCTGACATCGAATTCTTAATTTATATCTCGAAATTTCAGCCAAAAATTTGTTTTTATAAAATTAAAACGATAAAAGTAACTTTTAAATTAAAAAAAATCGGTTAATTACAAAAACCGCTTCTAAGTCGATTTGTTTAGGATTTCCCATAACCTCATTTGTTTTTTTTTGATTACTTACACTGAGCTATCTGTCATAGACATATTATCTGATTCGGTTCTGGCATCTGAGTGACTACTGAGCGAATGCAGCTCGCTATCTTGTCTCGAAACAGGATTATAGGAATTATAGGCTGCATGAGCACCGCTGGTCTGTCCACGGTACAAGATCATACTATACAGTCACACAAACCAAACGAAAATCAAAATAAATAACATTAAAAGAATAAAAAATGTTATAGTATGGAAATTTAAATCTGGTAAAATATTTATTGATAGACTTGTATATAGTAGAAGAATTTTTGATATACTACAACATTTTTTTATAAAGGAAATTAAGATAAAAAGGAAAAAGTAATAAGTATTCATCGCTAAGGGTATAAAGCCTCAAAAGCGACAATGCAAAATAAAAAATATAAATATCTTACCTAGCAAAAGTTTCTGATTTCGGTCTTAAATCTACAGCTCTATGCTTTTGAGATATCAACAAGAGATCTTTAGTCAGGCGAACAGGTGGTGCTCCCATATTCGGAGTGTGGTACCCTGTGCTCACACTGGCGGTACCTAAAAATAATTATTTCCTTCTAATATATCACACAAGCCTTAAAAAAAGATAATTTGTATTTCAAATCAAACTAATTTTGTAATAAATCATCAAAATATTCAAAAAATAGTGTTACGTTAAAGAGAATAGAATATTTTTGCCGCCAAGTTATTGTAAAATTTAAAATGAACTTTCATTGTGGGGTTAAAGTTTATCCATTATCAATTGCAAAACATAAAAAATCGTTCGGGATCCTTCCCGACAATTCTGATTGATCTGCCATAGGCGGGGGAGATCCCTCATTTTATTAATTTATTATTTTTTAAAAAAACAAAAAAAGTTTTTGCACCTCAGGGACTAAAACATGCTTTTTTCTTCATCATTTTAAGAATTAAAGTGCTACTTTTACCCACTTGGGATTAAAATATTTTTAGTCCTCCGTCAGGCGGATTAAAAAATTTTTAGTCTCGAATAACAAAACCAATAGAAACCATAGCAAACTATATTACTCGGGGGTAATATAACAAGCAACTAACCACAAGGGTGTAGTAAATGCGACGACTACAATCCACCTTTGGCCCGTTTTTTCCGCTTTGAAAAATCGAAAAAAAGTTGGCGAAATCAAATGAAATTGAAAAATTCAGGAAATATAGGAAAATATCTAAAAAAAATTGAACACATCGGAAAAAATTGGAAAAATGGAGAAATTATGAATAAATACGGAAAAATGGGGGAATGTAGGGGAAATGATCAAAAATTAAAAAAAAAAAACTAGAAAAATCGAATAAAGCCAGGAAAATCGGAAAAAATAAAAAAAACAAACATTGAGAAACTGAAAGAATCGACAAAAAAAAATTGATGAAATCAAGAGATATCCAAAAATCCAGGAAATACCGGAAAAGATATAAAAAAAATTGAAAAGGTTTAAAAAAAAATTGAACAAATCGGAAAAATTGGGGAGAAATTAGAAAAAAATTTGAAAAATTTGAAAAAATCGACATTTAAAATTAATCGAATAAACTCAGGAAAATCGAAAACTGACAAATTGGAAAAATCGAAAAAAAGTTTATGGAATCAAGGGAAATCGAAAAATCCAGGAAATATCGGAAAAAATTAAAAAAAAAAATTGAAAAGATCTAAAAAAAATATTTGTACAAATCGTAAATAATTGGAAAAATGGGGAAATGTTGGAGAGATTCACAATAATTAGAAAAAATTAAAAAAACCTTAAAATAAAATCGAATAAACCGAGGAAAATCGGAAAAGAAAAATACTTCAAATAATTCTTGTTGAGCTATTTCAGTCCCACATTTACCCATTTTTATTTTTTGAATATTTTTCACGGTTTCAGAGATCGTTTTTTTTTGAATGATGACATTTTCGGAAAAACAACCCACAAGGAATTTTCAGATTATTCAGATTTTCAATAGGTTTCCTAACAGTACTTCAAGGTATTTTTTCCAAAATTTTAAGCGGTTTGCCCAAAAATTACGACCTGCGGCGTGCTTCCTGTGAAACTAGAAAAAGGGGATCTTCCGATTCCG
Source organism: Neocrepidodera transversa (assembly GCA_963243735.1). Lineage (NCBI taxonomy): Eukaryota > Metazoa > Arthropoda > Insecta > Coleoptera > Chrysomelidae > Neocrepidodera > Neocrepidodera transversa. The sequence continues at coordinate 17,514,719 of OY725337.1, read as the reverse complement.
TTCATTTTATATTGAACTGTAATACTCGTAGGTCTTAAAAAATGGTGAAAGTTTCACGTCGATACATTGAATCATTTAAGATTTGTTTTTTTGAATTTTAGAAAAAATATAGGGTTTTAAATAAAAATAACTTTTCGTCAGTTAGCAACATATGGAAAACTTTCTTATTATTAATTTTATGGAAAAGTTATTCTTCATAAAAAGTTCTGCATGGTCTGAAACCCAGAATAACCATCAGATATCAAATTTCTTTAGTCATGTACAAGGTGTGTCGAAAAATGTGAATTTTTTCCGAGAATAAAGTACCTTTATTTTTGACTAAATCAAAAGCTATTATTTAGAATTAGATATTAAACATTTAGCCATGTCTATCTCAGTACCCTATAATCATCGAATATCGCTCTAAACTAAAACTATAATTTTACTATGTTATTGTACACCAATTTTGAAAAAATAAAAATTCTTATTTTTTAATGCAAATTGATACGATTGCATATATGAACGTAGTTTTCAATTTTTTCCTTAAACCAATTTTCCATATTCACAAAAATAAGACCTCTATTTTCCATAAAATTGATAATAAAAAAGTTTTCCATATGTTGCGAACTTAAGTGGACACTGTATAATTAAAATAATGTAAGCATCCAATTGCAGAATTCTAGTCATATAGAGGAAAAATATTTAACAGATCAAATTACTGTAGATTTCGAAGGAAAAAAAAAGAAGAAACTTATCAATTAAAAAGACAACATAAAAACTGTCAATAAAACTATACTACAAACAAAGAGAAGCTCAATACGATATACTCAGTATTTGGCTAGGAATGGAAATGGATCAGTTTTGTTGTTGACCAATTTGAATATGATATCTACGTATTAGTGAAATCTAACGAATTTGACCTATGGACTATCAAATATAAGTGAATCTAGATTTTTGCTGCCTGGTGCGCCAACACATAAAGTCTAATTATCGGTCTGTGGAGAATAGATGATTAACTTAGGGTTTTAATTATCAACGAACTGATTTCTAATAAATATTTGAGATTATACCAAAATATGTTTCTCTGACACCCAAGTAATGTAATAATAGACAAACTTTAACAATTTCCATCTGTTTATGGCACCTTATTAATTTTAGGAATATTTTTTGAAGATTTTGGAGAATTATTTATAATTGTAATTACCAGAGGCATGGCTTAAATGAACCGGTGGGTTCATAATCAGTTCCATATCCTCATGTAAAGTTGGTAAAGGATCAGGCCCATTAGCCAAATTCGAAAATTCGTTGCCAAAATCGCTGCTACTGCTACTAAGATTTTGTACATTCTAAAAAAAAAACAATGTATAAACTGATTGTAAATATGAATTGTGTTGTTATTACTTCTAAATATTGCAGGTACATATCACTTTTGAGGAAGTTGGGGTAAGTGGTTTCGTCTATAAGTTGCTCGACAATGGCTTGTGCTTTATCAAACAAAGTTACTGGAGGCTCAAGGCACTGAGAAGATTTAATATTTTTTCCAATTTCTTTTCTCAGCTCGTCGTCAATTGGAAGAGCGGATTTAACGAAAAATTTCCTGCACAAAAAAACAATAAAAACATTTTCGAAGTTTCAATAATTACAATATCTTACTTATAAATAACTTTAACCAATTGGTGTATTTTCTCTCTGGCAGTCTGATTGCGGAGACCCTCGCAGGCAAACCAGAAATCCAAGGTGTCAGCGTGATGCTGCCCCTCGGACTCCAAATACTGATGGAAGAGTTTGACTCCGTCCGGATCTTGGAGCAGAGAGTGCAAGGAGTTTGCCCATTTAAGGCAAGCTGGTGGGGGGGAATTATCGCTGGAAGTACCATTTTTGGAAGAGGATCGCGAATTAGATCGGCAACTACCTTCCGGCTCGTAGCCACAAGGTGCGGAAGGGGATTCTACAAAAAAAACAAAATTCTTATACCCTTTCAATAGCTTGAAAGTTATTTTTACCGTTTGAATAATTATAATATTTCCTAGGTGGTGGTGAGGAAGACTTGTGTTTAATCCAGTCCATTTGTGAAGGCGTCGGCTCCCAGTCGGACATGAAGTGGCTTCTTTCCTCTCCAGGTATCGGAGGCCTGGGAGCCTTGTGGTCGAAACCGGCTTCATGGAGGCGCTGCTGCTTCTGCTTACCAAGGAACTTACTTCTGCTCTCTCGTTCGCTCATGATGATAAGGGCCCAAGTTTAAGGCCCCTTTTCTTGCTCGCGCCGGTCCTGATTCTAATGATATTAAAGAATCGTTGCCTCATGATTAGCCCTGAAAAGAAAAAAATAGTAAGTTTGGTATTTAATTCAAAACAGAATGTAAATGCAATACGTTTTTCATTATAAAAATGCTACTAAATGTGGCCATATCCAATATTTGTGGAGAAAAATATTGTTTTAGGTAAATTTATCTTAAAAGAAAAAAATATTTATTGTAAATTTGTTTATATATTTTTTAAAATATTGTACTAGTTTCTATATTGAAATAATATGGACTAATCAAATAAATATATAAAACGAGCTTCTTATTGTTATTTAGCAATATGGATGCTTGGGGTGTGGTAGCATCCAATCGATCGATATGAGCCAAGCCACCCAACAAAGAAAAACAGTTTAAATACCCTCTAGCTTAGATTTATTAATAAAACATAATTAGAATTATGAAATGATTTTTAATAAATACATACACAATGCCTAAATATAAAACTCAGGTATAAAAATTGCAGCATATCAAATTTCATATAGCACTCAAGTTCGGTCAAGTAGAAAATATTAATATAACTATCACAATGGGCATATAGGTAAATATTAATACAATGAAAGAGGAATTATCTATTTAGGAGAGATCATGCACATTAAAAAAGAAGGGATTTAACTTTTCAACAATTAAAAAACTATGTTCACTCTACGAACACTACGTGCATCATTCGATAACCTACCCCATATCGAAAAAACTAACTTCTACACTCAATAGGGCTTTTGAAATCAGAACAAACAATTCCAGGTTATTATATTTTTCAAAATATGATATTAATTCGGGGGCTCTATTACTACAACCGTTTTGATAGACAGTCGAATGAAGAGTATTTGGATAGAGAACGCAGAAGTAAAAATTTCTTCGATCGATGGGATGATTCATTACAGTGGGGAAGAAGTACTTCTTTTATATGAATGCATTTCATCAATACAATATTAGTAATTGACATTTGGTCCATTTTTTAATACAATACAAAAATATTTTACGTTAACTGAGTGAAATGAAAAATAAACTTATTTAATGTCAATTTCATGTAAACCTTACTGTAATTTTCATTATATATCAATTTATTTCATTTTAAAACAAATAGGTATGTTTAAAATACAATATAATATATTAAAAGTAAACTGTTAAAATTTCAAAAATGATACATAGATACACCTTTTAATAATAATAAAAAAATTTAAAGAAAATAAAAATAATCAATTAATGAATATTTAACAGGTATTCTGGCCACTTGTTTATTATCTATTTTTTTTTTGTAAAGATTATTAATTTTAGGTACTTTAACATTTTCAGTTGTTCTTTATAAATAAAGAATACAAGAGTGTACAAAACATTATTGAAATAAGAATAAAAGTTTAAATTTTGATATAAATCTCTTTAAAATGTTTATTATACTGTGACATAAAATTATTAAATAGACTTAAAACATACAGGGTGTTTCAAGTATGGAAACGGTCCTGCGTGTTTCAAGAATCTGAAAGCGGTCTTGGAATTCAAAAATTACTAAAGATAAATGGTCCAAAATCTGGAATTAGTAAGGATGTCTTTTTCAGTGTTATGCGCTTAAAATTAAATAACATTCATTTGTTTTTGCTACAGGAGGCCATTTTAAATTCAAATATGATGGTAAGTCCGTTTCCAGACTTTTGAAAAATCCTGTATCTTACTTAGTAATTTAATAAAATTTATTAGAAAGTGTGAGTGGTAATAAAGGGCAAATATTACAAATACAATTTTTGTACCAAAATGTTAAATTTTTTTATATAAAATAAAAATCATTAAAACTAAAATAATAATCAAGATTTTAATCATATTTATTAAATTAAACAAATCTTTAAATTTTTATTTAAATTATTTGTGAAAGTGTTTATGATGTTCGGATATAAAATTTAAATTATTATGTAATTAAACATTACAACAAATATAATTACAATTTTATAAACTATCTGTGAAATTAAAAGTTTTTTATGAGACACTTTGTCCATTTTATGTGTAAAATAAAAAAAACAGATAAAACTAAAATAATCAAGATTGAAATAAAAGAAATGTTTAAATTTTATTTTCTGACATATTCATATTGAAATTAATAAATAGAAATGGAATAAAAAAAAACCATTAAATTACAATTTTGTGAAACTTAAAATGTTTATTATGTCTTTAACGTAAGAAATGAACAAATAATTACAAATTTACTTATTTTTATTTAACTTCTCAGATTAATATTTTTTTTCTGATAAAAAATCACAAATACTGGTTTGCTATAATAAAAAATTCTTATTTAACTGTGATAAATATGAAATTAAGCGCCGCAAGATTTATTATTCAATAAAACAACATCAAGTCTATAAATTATTAAATAATACTTATTATGTCAGTAGATTATTAAAATTTATGTTATGAAACCACAAAAACAGTTGCGAATATGATAAAACAACACATATACATATTTATTAATATCAACAAGAGTCCAAGGAATAACTTATAAGTTTGGTTTTTAATTTTTTTTTATGCCAGTTACAAAAATTATCAATTATCGTAATTAATTTATTCATTAAAGTTCTGTGAGAATAAATATTAGAATATATAAAATTCTTACATGGTTCCAGCTCCTATTTGCACAAAAAAAACCACTGATCAAATTCGTGGATATAGCCTAAAGAACGGAATAACTGAACAGATCAACGTGTCAGGGAAAACGGGAATGCTCAAGGGACCGAAACGAAGTCTCATGAGAAAATGTGGCTACAAGGAAAATGCATTTAAAATCCGTGAAATCGAATCGTCGAATGGGGAACCGATTCTACGACAAAACAATTCAACCAATGGGGCTCATATATATTGAAAGAAAAGAAAATACGCAGAATCCTATTTTCTGTTTGCAAGAACAAATTTAATTTGAATTAATCGAAAAATTGTTAAATTTTTGTAATAAAACATGGTTTTATTGTTAAAAGAGTTTGATTTTAAAGAATTTATAATTGCCTTATTGTGGAATATAAGAATGTTATTTTTATTTTTTGGATTGTATTTTAAAAAAATAAAAATTATATACCAATTAAAAAACAAAGATTATTAATAAAACAATTATAATATTGGAAGAAAAAGAACCAAGGGCAAATTAATACTGTGAACAAACAAAAATAATCAATTTATAGAAGTAATCACAAATTGATGAGACTAGCAAATTAAGGAAGAAATTAAGAGATAAGTTTAAAGTTAAAAGTAAAGTAATCATAAGAATAGCAGAAGAACAGAAAGGATTAAAGAAATTTGAAGAAATTTAAATAACTAAATTTATATTTTTTTTTTTATTTAAAATTGTAATGTCTATTATTTTTTTTTAGTCCGTAGAACCCACCCCCATAGGTGAGATTTTTCTTTATGAGTAAATCATTACAATATTGAAAGAAAAGAAAATACGTAGAATCTTTATGTTTGCAAGAACAAATTTAATTTGAATTAATCGAAAAATCGTTAAATTTTTGTAAAACATAAAAAATAAATAAATAATCCGTATAATTTAAAATTCAATTATGTAAGAGCCAATTAATGTCATACAAGTGGATTATTCAATTGATTTTAGAAAAAGTATATTTTTTGTGTCTCATTTTAATCTTGATTTGATTACATATTTGAAAAAAAAAATAGTTCCACTACATTTAGCTTTTTTTTCAGTATTTTCAGTCATTGAGCCATGTATTTTAGATTACATATAATTGACATTTGAAGTGATTAAGTTTGGGCGGCAAATTCTGTTGAAGGACACCCTGAATTGTTTTGGCTGACTTTTTATACATACAGATCTTGACATTTTTCGTTTACATGCAAAATTGATTATTTGGCAAATCTTTTTTTTAAACCAGCTTGGGAATGTCCGAGAATTATAGTTGCTGACTATAATGTTACTGGTTCCAAAGTCAAAATAAGTGATTTAATTACACATTTTGTTTACACAAGTTCAGTGTTTCTCATCAGTTTTTTTGATATATTTTATTCACAATTAGCAATTATTTTTCCTATTCTACTTCTTTAATTTTAAATTGTTATTCAAATTCAACCCAAAACAAATTGAAAAAGTGACAGGGTTCGTAGAAATCACACAAAAATGCCTTTTTAGTAAAATCTGGTAAGAACGGAACAAAGTTTTAAGTTTTTAATGTTTTTGGTTGAATATGGTAACATACTTGTATTTTTAGATATGATTCAAGAATGAAACAAATCCTTGGAGATAGGGTAGAGGCAAACTGTAAATTTTTTGGTTGTCATTTAAACAATGAGAAATAACAGCTTGTTTTTCAATGACATGGTGGATATGACTTTAATAAATTATATGAATAGAGTATTTTTAAATGTGTGTTCGCAAATTTTAACTGCGTTAGTTGTCAGAGACGGACTAGAAAGATTTTTTCGTCTACGGCTTTGTTCATCGAAACTTTAAAATAAGTTGGGCATTGAAAAATCCTGCAAATTAACTATAATGTTTAAGTATTTCAATACCGAATTGGGCCTTACATATGTATTTCATCTGTTGGGAATCCATGAAAATAGTTTAAAAAATGTACCAAAAGGACCAAATGCGTCACATTAGACTCAGAATCTTGAAATAATTTTCCATTGAGCAAAAAAATCGGAAAAAAAAGTTTTTCAACAACTTCTGATGCTAACATAGTTAACGAGTGTTTTTTTAAGCTTTTTCAACAGTTAAACATTAATATTTATTTGTTAATTCTTTTTTTTCTGTATGGGAATAAATATTCTTTTTTATTATTTTTTTTGACAAACAATGTAGCAAAAACTTTCTATGAATGAAAATGTTTATAAACATGAATTTTGTCATCATAAATGGTGAGTAGTAGATAGATATTTTAACTTTTTGTGCCAAATGTTAAATAATTATATAAATTCGTCTTTTTTATTTCGATTTAAAATAATGTACCAAAAACTTCATGACAGTGTTAATAATTATAAAATAAGTACTCAAATTTATAATTTTCCTATTGCAATCTACCCTTATTTCTGATCCTAAAAAAAATGACATTCCATTTATAACAATTTTGTTATTAAGAAGTTAATTCTAAAACAAGACAGGTGACCCAAACACCTCGTAGCGTCTAATCAAAAAAGGGATTCGGCTTCTAAAGTAACAATCAAATTCCTTATTAGAAAAATGGGTAGCCCACACCCATAGCCATTGGCTCCAAAAACCAAAAATATCTTGTGTCCTGCCCTTTAACAGCTGTGCCACGAAATTGCTGTACCTTCCGAGATTTTTCAGGTAAATTTACAAACTCCATACCCATTGGAAATGGGTTAATTGCACTAAGCGCCTAGTAAAAATATTAACTTCATTGTGCATATGGTGTCACTAGTCAATTTAAACTTTGAAACTGGAATCTTTCATAGTAATTGTATAAAAAAATAAGTAGTAAATTTTTTAAAGTAATGAAACTTAATTTGTACATAATATAAGCATATTGTTTAAGAAGGATCATCTCTAATCGTTTGTATATTTTTAAAATCCGCAAACTGCAGACATTTTGAATAAGTTATGCACAATGATAAATCGTTGATGAAAATAATAATTAGAAACGGTTCTAGGCTCTAGCCTTGTGGGAGCATATTGTAGCTGACTTATATAGCCGTTGTGTTTGATCACAAAATATCTGTTCTGTTAATAAATTTTAAGAATAACCAGATCGATTTGAATTTAACTAATAATAAATACACATTATCTGTGAAGATACAAGTGAGTTACTATTTTGAGTACTTAAATCCATGTTATTCATCCGCTATGCTAACGGGTGGATACATTTTTTAATTTTCTTACTTGCGACGTATTTTAGGTGTCACTAGCTAGACTATACCTGAGTAAATTGCACTTTTTTCAGCAATAAAGTAGATATTGAATTCTATTGTGAGAAAATAATACACAATATCTACTTATCCAGCTAATTATAGTATAAATGAAATATTTACTCTTATTTTTTATTCTAGAGATGTCTGTAGGATTCTTATAATAATGCCCAAACTCAGCCTAGGCCAGAGGGTACTATCATCAAGTTTTATGGAAAAATATGTGTGTTTGTGTCTGAATTTATCGAAAAAACGATTTTTTAAAATCTAATGAACCAATTTGAATCAAATTTTCATTATATGTTAATGAAAATTAAAGCGTTGTCAGACCAAAATTGAACGTTCAAAAAATGTATTCTACATTTTTCTTATGGTATATTGAAAGCAGAAGGAAAACCAAGAATAATCTGATCGTCATTCATAAAAAAAGAAACTTTGTACATAAATGGCGTAATCATTTTTTATTATTTATATGTGTACTTTTGTGACCACATAAATTCAGTTTTTTTTAATATGACAAAAAATGTTTCTAAATTTTTGATATCGCACAAGAACTGAATCAAAAAATACTCGGTTTGTAATTAATATTTCCTTGGTATAACAGTATTAAATACGGTATGCGTAAGTCCACTGTCGGGAACTATACAGGATGCGGCAAATAAACCGTCGGTTAGACAGAAAAAATTCGCATATTTCATATTTTTTCAAATGAAACATCCTGTATAAGATAATTTTTTTAGAAGAATACATTGTCCGCTATCTATCTGTACTAGGGTTCCCTATAGATTTCCAGATATTTTATTTTATAATTTTTTTCACAACAAATAAATTTTTGCGCATATTTTTATATTTATAAGTTATACAATGCTTATAATGATAAGAAACAAGAAACAAAAGTTACAGACACGAGAATTTTTAGAATTGAATAAAAAAAATTTTTGTTTAAAAAACGACACATGCTCATTTTTGTTGTATTATTAAAAAAAATAATATAGCACAAAAATTGTATAAAATCAAATATCTGGAAATCTATGTAAGACAGGTATAGGGAACCACAGTACAGATAGATGTACAATGTATTCTTCTAAAAAAATTAATCTTATACAGGGTGTTTCATTTAAAAAATGGAATATGCGAATTTTTTGCGTTAGGATTTTATTCATTGACAGCACCCTGTATAATAAAAATACGAATTTCATAAGACATATAGTTGTTGGTAATTCCATTCAGTAAAATGAAAAGAACTTTTTTTATATCATAGGACATTTAAAATTGAAAAAACTAATAAATTTCTCTATTATGCCCATGGTCAGCGCGTTAAAATTCAGCACCTGTAGCAAATAATTATTTGCCACCCTTTTGTGACTAACAATTTTTTACAATAAGGTATATTTTATAATTTAAGTACAAAAAATATAAGAAACAAAATAAAAAACCAAAAAAAAAAAAAATACAAAATTTGACTAAATAAAAATATAAAAAAAAATAGTTTTTTTATTTTATATTCCGGAAAACTGGAAAAGTAACCCAAAAATGGTGCCCTAAAAAATATCTATTAAAAGACCTTAATTAACTATTATTTCATGCTTCCTGCTTAGGGTAGATCGTTTTGTAAAAAGTAGCTCATTATTATAAAAAAACCGTGTTGGAATAAAAAATATAACATTGCGAATCTCGTTAACCCAATAATCTGTTTGTTATATTTCTAAAAGAAAGTGATGGAGATAACCATAATTTGTTCGACCACAATCACGAATAAAATTCGTAACTATCGGTTGCGTCTCAATTACTAGACAAACTGTGAAACTGAAATTCTATTTAAAAACTGAAAGAAATAACCCATACCAACTCCAACATCGAAATTAAAAGATTAAGAATACGTCAACTACACCAGATACGTTAGAAATAGTCTTTATAAAATTTACCGTTTAATCACACAAACTCGAAAATTGATTTAACAACAGAAAGTTCTCAGAAAGAGTTTTCGAAAAATAGTAGTTTGTACAACAACTTTTCCCACGAGCTCAGAAGTTTGTGGTAAGACGAGTGCCGCAAATCTACCGTGTGGGAAATTTTTTCTACAACCACATTTATTAATGAAAGAAAAACAGTATACTTATTAAAAAAAGTTGACAGGTCATAGCGTCATAGCTGTGATTAACATTTCCGTGGAGAAAAGTGCCATGGCGTGTACTTTTCGCACTCAAATTATTACTTTTCCAACGGATATCAAAGAAATTAAGAAAAGGCCTGTTTAGCGTATACAAATGTGTGTAGAAAAGCGTGTTTTGCATAGTGTTTGTAGAAAAATAACTTTTATACAACGGCTTTGTCCGTCCATTTTTCAGTTGCTTATTATTGGCAAAGTTGAGCATGTCCATGATGTTTCTTACGTTTTTATCTACTACCTGCTCGAAGAATTGCCGTAGATTATTCACCCCTTTATCAAATGGTCAAAGTTTAGCTACTATCAATTTTAACGATGCGATTATTCTCGCTACTACGATTTTTTTGAATCTTATATTTGACCAATAGAAAGTAATTTTTATATGTTGGCTATTTTTTGGAATTATTATTTTGTTCTATAAATAACTAAAAATTTTTGCAATTTTATTTCTGTATTTAGTCGCGATTTTTTAAAAATACTCCATGTACTCAGTAACAATAAAAATAAATTCTATTAATAATCAGAAAAAAATATAAATTATATTAGACAACAGTATATTCAAGATATTGTAACATGTACCTATGTAATAAATAAAATTTAAACATTTCAAAATAAATACATGTCTTGTCTAATTTTTTAAATAATTAACAATGGTACATTGCGCGACACGTAACTGTAAAGCGTCTAACTTTTAAAAATAGCCATCTCTGCAGTTAAGCAGCGGACAGCAAAAAACCAACCGGAGAAACGCTGGGGGCCTGACGGTACTTTTGGGTCCGATCTGATCATGGGTCAAAGTGAGGAAAAAAATTACTTCCCGCCGGTGGACCATCTTGGGTACCCTCAGCATCCCACAATTTTTCACCGCGGGAGTTAAGAAGGAACGCTGTGGGCTTGACATAACTTTTTGGATCTGAATTTGGGTCAGTCAGGTGGTTCCACAGGAACCAGAAAAAAATTATTCCTCGCCGAGCCATCTTAAATGAGCCCAGCACCCGAAAACTGTGATCCGCTATCTTCAGTTTCATGATCTCTACTACAGCGTTAAATTTGTTTTGATTTGCCTACTAATTGGGAATAAATGCATGATTTTGACTTCGTTGTTAACCAAAGACAAACCCCAATTTTTTGGTAGTGCCTGCGACCACGAATCTTTTGTTTGGCAATTGTTAGTGTATTTGAAATGGAATTTGCATAAACTCTATCATACAGGTAATTTTGATTATTTTTGTATTAAAATTTCATGTTTGGGTTTATTTGTTGAAATTTTACGAAAAATATTATCAAATATTGCAAATGGGGATTGATCATTTAAATATTTTGAGGTTAAAATTATAGAGACATTTTTTAACCCTTGAGGAAAAAATCCACTCGAAATAAATTTCATTATGATTGCTAACATCAGTAAAATTGTTGATATTAAATTTGTCTACAACAGGGTAGATTAATTGTAAAATATATGATTATTTTATGTCCTTTTTGATATAGAAGAGAATTTTTATAAATTTCGCATTCTAGTCCCGTTTTTCGCTGCTTTTTACGCCAATGTCACTAAATCTGTGCGCGCTGATTATTATTATTTGTTGCAATTTTTTTAAATACCTATATTATATTTTACAGTACACTAGATACAAACAATTTTAAACCAAGATGGTGTTTTTGATCAGATTTCAAGCGTAGCAATGACTAATTGCTCCTAAATTACTATATTTAAGAAAGTCTTCAAAGTGTGCATAATAGCCACACATGTTCTGTTTTTTATAAAAAAAAATTCGACGAGTAGGTAGTAATTTTCTATAAAATTACTAAAAGTACAGTTAGGGCTTTGTTTAAATCGCCGCCAGATAATCCGTTTTTTTTTCAGATTTTTAAGTTGTTTTCTAAATTAAATATCAGAGAATCTCCACCGATTTGAATGCATGAAATCCTCGGAAAATCAGTAATAACTAGTGGCTGTATATACCTATACAATATTCACCTTTCAGTCCCTCGAATGATGAGAGATAAACACGGTCGCCACATTCTTAGAAATTTAACTTCTTTTGCACGATATTTTAAAAGAACAGATTTAAGTTTTGTTGTAATTATTTATCAAAAATCTATACATATTTTTTTCTGATGATAAAAAAGGAAACTACTATTTATATTATTAAAAAAGACAATATTTTTTTGGTTCTTTTCTCAGGACAAATGAAATTTCTATAGATTTGACAACATCGCGAAACGATCGCCATCGTGGTTGTACCCTGTTCAAGCGCGGGGTAGGGGTCAGCAACCGCGGTACCAGCCAGAGCGGTACGACTACGACGAGAACTTTCTGGGCTTCAAAGAACTTGCCGCCCACCATTCACCGCCCTTCTTTCCCCGCGTCGTTTGTCAGAGTCGGTCTGAGAACGAAATTTTGATTTATATGTTTCGGATTTTTTGAAATTTGTTTTGTGAATAAAAATTGTGCAAATTTATTCGCGTCACAAATAATTTTAAGAAAATAAATGTAATAAATATATAGTTTCCCTTCTGGCAGAAAAATAATAAGAAAGATTTTTATTTATTCAAACCAATGTATACCACGCATTTTAGCGTTATCAATCAATCAAACTTTCTAGATCTAAATAAACCAAATATTCAACTTTGAGTAAGGCAAACTCTTGGCATCGTTAAATTTTACTTTAACATAATAATGACCGTATATTTAATAGAAGCCTAATGACAAAGAAATACCTAATAACGAATTAATTCCTTTACGTAAAAAAACTAAATAAAAAGTACCCCGACCGTAAATCAATGAATTCCAATTAGAATTTGATTGATTATTATTATAAAAACGTGATAAAATTGATTAAATAAAAGCAAAAAAAAGAGGAAATATCAAACATTGAAAATGGAAACCTTATCCAGAATGGAACCTTGCGGCACTCCACGAGAAATTAATTAATTATTTGGCAAGGCTACATTAGACACTTTTTAGAAAAAAACATTTAATAATCTAGATTTATTTTTGATATTTTAGAGCTACTATGTACAACACTATCGCTAGCAACAGTAAAAATGGATCGAGGGTACCTTTAACCTCGACCAAAGGGACGGCTCCAGGTTCTGGAACAAGCTAGCAGTTCTCACTGGTCACAAGACCAAGTCCCACTCCCACTTGAACGGACAAATCATCCACACTCTGAGCAAAAGGCCACTTCCAAAGCACCCTCATAAACGTGCCAAACCCTAAATTAAATAACTATTTCCGAATTGACACAAATATTCTTCTCCACACACCCAATCCCTCTAACCTAGATACCTTCACCCCTGAAGACATTGCCTCGGCTTGCCAACAGGGAAAAAACTCTGCAGCAGGCCCTGAAAACATCAAACGTTAGGCCCTGACCACATCAAACCTCAGGCATTGAAAAACCTTTCCTACACCATTCTCATCATCATCTTATACTCCTGTCCCCAGCATTGCTATTTTCCAATTTGCTGGAAAACCTCCCACACCATTCTGATCCCCAAACAATACAAAGAACCAACATCCAAAATTCCTACAGAACTATATCCCTGGCAAATGTTCTGGGTAAGCCATTTGAAACATTACTCAAAAATCGTATCAGGTACTTTCTGGATGAAAGGGGAAGTCTGAACCCTCCACCCATGTTGCGCCTTTGGAACCCATGATTTGGAGGTTATTACTTACTGACGTTTTTGGTGGTATTTTTAGTGTTGTCACTATAAAACCACCAAGTATTTTCCAAAGAAAAATATGTTTGGCACTCCTTGGACATTGTAGATCATGCCTAGGCCTAGCTAAATAAAAAACATAAAATAATAAAAAGAAATAGTTAGAATGTGTATTTGGGACATATATGTACCATTGGTCATTTATAGATAGATTGCGTATTTATCACATTGGGTCTTTCATAGTAAAAATATATAAATGATGAATCTATGTTTTTTTTTATTTTTTAGATTAATGCCCGACATTTCATAAGAATGTGAGATAGAGGATTTGGATGATAGTGATGACGACTATAAGCCTGATAACACAATTCCAGATATTACAGTGAAGAAGATGAAGAAACAGATAATAACAGCGATTGTACTTATAAGATGTATAGACATGTATTCAGTATTTAGAGACTTATTTTTTCCATATAATATTCCAATTGAACCATCTAATGACATGAAAAAAAAAACAGTACCATTGGTAGGCTATTGAAGAGATAGAACCTGGACCTATACCGGAGTTTGTAACTCGAATACAGCTAAGAGATGGGCCGTCCAATAAATTATTTTCAGCTGTTTGTTTTCGACAACACAGTGGATCATATCGTCATTAAAAATAATCTCTATGCAACCCAAAATAATCCAAATAAGCCATTGAATCATACAAAGGATGACTTTATTGCCTCTTTGATTTATATGTCCTTGTTTGGTTTACCCAGACACCGGATGTATTGAAGTAATTCTATGAGGGCCAGTCAAGTTTGCGATGCAATGAGAAGGAAAAAATGGGAAGAAATCAAAATGAATATACACTTCAACAAGAATGATAATATTGGTAATCGAGATGATCCCAACCGTGATAAACTCTTCAAAATTAGACCGACTGTGAATATGATATTGACAATATAATACTAAAAAGCACCATAAATGGGGCTAAAACAATTGTGTAATGTCAGATATGTATGGTCTAATTCACAATTTTGAAATATATGTTGGTAAAATTGAACCAACTACAGGAAAACCAGATATAGATACAAGTGGTAATATTGTACTACGACTTGCGGATATTATTCCAAAACACTTGAACCATTTACTGAATTATAGAAGCTTGAAAATGCAAAATAGTTGCCCAGAAAAAGTCAGAGATATAAGTTTTGCCAAATAGCTCTGTCATATTTGATACAATCACTCTAAACCAACTAAAAACCGCCAGAAAAAGAAACCCACAATTTGATTTCGATTTATTGTGATAAAACCCATACAGTAAATTTGGATAATGGATATGCTTCTTCTTTAGACATTACCAAAATTAAAAAGCATTAAAATATTAAAAAAATAAATTAATATTTTAATTAATAAATTTTCTTTTATTGGGAAGTTGATATGCGGAAGCCATCCCTGTGCTCGTCCTTCGGGACTGCCTGCGGTGATGGACATGGCCGGAGTCGGACGGAATGAAGAAAAGAAGAAGATGCCGACTCGAAAACAGCTGCTAATAATGCCTCGGATTCGGAATTACCATTTTTAATCTTTACCGGTTTTCGGGTTTTTAAGTGTTATCTGTCTTTTATGGGTTGGCTCAATTTAATTGTACCTCCGTGCGTTTAATTCATGCATTAATGTGTGTTTTGAACCGCACAGTGGTCGGAATTTTTAATTCCCGAGTAATTCGACTCTTTATTATTTATCCGTACGATGTTTGTATTATCCTTAAAAAGTTTATATTTTGTTTATGTATTTTTTGTTAATAATGCAACATTAAAAGTCTTGGGAGTGGACACCACAAAAGGAAATTGAAGTTGTTTTTGTTTTAGAGAAAAAAGTACAACTATCGGCAAAGTATTTGCTACCTACTCCTTAATTATATAATTTTTATTTATTTCAAACAGAATATGATATACCTAATAGATATAAAAGATAACAAGAATACTTAATAAAAGCGTACAAAAATTTAAAAGCGCGCCAAAATGTTAAAATATTTTATTTTCTTCTTTTTTGACATTGACATCTAATTGTACTAACAAAGGAACAAAGTTTAAAAAATTTCAAATATGTGAGCGGCGCCCGCTGGTAAGCAGGCAAATGAGACTTCTAAAAATTCATACATCTTATACCTAATTCTCCAGTTTTGAAACCGGAAGTCGCAGAAACTTGAAACTCCCTTGGACACGCATTCAAGGTATGCCAAGTTAATTGCCGTTGTCCGTTTGTCTCTATCTGTTGTGGTTCTTGGGTTATAGCGTGGACAGACAGACAGACGGACAGAGCCGTATCATAAGACTTTTTAGGTCTAAAAATCGTTCAACAAGTCGACCTGGAACGTTTATTGCTACTATTTCTAATACATTTATGTATGTTAAAGTTCATTTGTAGGTAGCTTGCATATTTATCAACAATGGAGAATTTTAGGTTATCAGCGAAGAGAATTGAGTTGAGGATATTGTAACTGATAAATAGGAAAAATAGAACTCTACCAATATGTGAGCCTTGAAAAATGTATAAATAATTATTTTTGATGTGGAGTCACATATACTAACCCTTTAGCTGATATAAGGTAGAATAAATTTCAGATACTGACCAATGATGCAAATTCTATTTAATTTATTCAAAAATAGTAAATACAACAATCTTATATTTTCGAATAGGGTAAAGAACGAACATTCCAAGTACAGAAAAATTAATGATTGATTCAAATAAAACCGGGCTGATACCGATAATTGATAACATAAAGATTCTAGATTTCCTTATAAGCACCGCCTGAAGGCTGGAATTTATAAAAAAAAAACACAAAAAATAAATCTCGTCTGTTCTGTTTTCTTCATTTCTAACTGTCTCGTAATTTCTTGCGCGTCGACTCGAGTAGAATGGTAAAGAAAGAAAGAAATCCGTCAAGTGCCGGAGACAAGGCTTGATTCTTTGATTCGATGTGGATGTTGGATGCCTTTTGGCCTGCCATCGCGCTCTTCCGAAGGACAATAAACTTTTATTTCTTTATGAGAGATCGCATCGCATCTTGGGTAAGGCGACCGTGAGTTAACGCCGATTTCGCAACATCATGTTGAAATAAATATGAGGTGGAAGAATAATGGTTTTAAAATTTTTTTGAAGAAAAAAAACTGTTGCTTGCTCAATAAAATAATATTTATTTAGCAAGTCTAGAATTATTCAAAAACCAATTCAATAAGTGCTATTAAAAGTAATGTTTTTTTAACGGAGATGGTTGTTTTCAAATTTTGGTAAAAATATGAATGTTTTAGTTCATTATAGAGGGTGTTTAAATAAAAAATTCACATTTTTCCTACGTTTTTATCCCAGTGGTCCAAGCACAACAAATTTATTACATTTCGATTTATTTATTGTTATAGGAGATACAAATTAATTTCAGTACTTCTCAAAAAAAACTAATTTAACATTTAATTTTTTGCGAAATGTTTAAAAATATTAAAACCTATTTCTTTCTTCTTACTTTGTTAAATTTTTAGTGTTAATTAAAACTTATATTTAGCACAAAAAAGGGTGCGGTTAAACATGTGCTTAGTAGACCTGGGCCAATTATTTTTTAAACAAAAATATTCTCAACAGTGGATGGTCGGAAAATTTAGGGTAAATTATAACTAAATTAAGAAAAATCAAGACGACTGAGTAAAAATTCGGGAAGGGGGGTAAGGGTAGGTACAAGGACGCTCGTCCTTTGTACTTGACCCAACATAAGGAAACGATGCCATTCCCAAAGTTTCATATGACGGTTATTCGTCAGTTGCTTGAGAGGTGGGTGGGCCATTTTTTGTAAATATTTTAAATGAGCAACATATTCAATTGTCTTATAGCCGTATTCACCAACATCTAACAGACTGGTAAATTGTTTAACACCCAGCTATAAGTTCTTTTTTGGTATTCACCATTACTAAATTGTGGCTAAGAGCTTGTTAAAGTTAACAGTAGAATTTTGGTCTGGTAACCTAATTAACTGACTGTTAAGTATTAAAATATAGGGTTATGTACCTATGTGATGTTGATTAAGGGTCAAATCAAGTGAGAAATGTTTGTCAGTTGAAGTATACTTACTCTATGAGTTGAGGCTTAGCTTTTGGCATTAATTGAATAGTGTTAAAATAAAAATTAAAGTGTTTTTATCAGTTGAATTCTGCTCTAAAATGGAATTTTAAATGAATAATCTTAATAGACTGGACGTTATGAACAGATGGCTAAATTTTAATGAATTTAGGATACCTTGTCTTCTAACTTATGTTGTTTTGCAATTTTTTTCATTTATTCGTAACAACTTTTAAGTTGCTGACCTGTTCTAATGCCAGCTGTTCTAATGCCAGCTGTTTATAAGGAGTTGTACTACCAACACTCATTTTTTCATTGTTTTCAAATATGTTTTTAATATAGAGATTAATATAAAATAAAAACTAAATTCGTCATTTTGTTTTCTATTATTTTCAAATATGTTTTCACTAGAGAGATTAATATTTCTTTTTCTCACTGGGTATAATTTGGAGATCTCTTTCTGTCAGACTTTTCCCTATTTTAAACAAAAAATGCAAAGAATAAAAAGAAAATGATAAAAAAAGCAACTCGAAATTCCGAAAATAACGGCTTGTTAGGCTGAATGAATGTAAGACACTTTGTAGATGAGGTTCCACGTAAAGATATAAAGCCGCAATATCGGAGGTGAAAAGTTTGCTCTACCAGAAAAAAAAGGAAAAACACTAAATACATGTGCAAGGATTGTGTGTGACTCCATGCTTCAGAGTCTACCACGATGAAGCCGATTTCTAATGTACGTTTATAAGAATTTTCATGTTTTAAATGTTTTTTTGCTTACCAATATTAGTCTATTTTCATATGTTAGATGTAAGTTACTCTTTACGTTTCTGCACTATTACTTGTTTAATGCTACTTGATTAAAAAATAAAGTTCGTGTTTTTTAAATAAATTAGAAGACATTTTTAATGTGTCACATATGTATGACCAGGACCGCCGAGAGACCATGTCAACCAAGTCTGAAACTAGTGGCACGGGCTCAAAAATTTTTAATCGCCCGAATCAGACGCTCATATTTTTATTAAAAAACAAAAAACTGACAAAAAACAAATAGCTAATCAGTTAAATAACATTAAATAACAGTTGATTTTTACATGTTTAGTTTTCGAACATTTTAGGGAACTCCTCCTCACCTCCAACCATAAACCACTAAACTTGAGGCTCGACCTGGTCTTCGCGGCCCTATTTATGACACCCGTTCGTCTGACATGCAAAAAACCTCCGTCTAGGTGGCAAAAAATTGAGAAAAGTTGCCCTCCTAAAAAAGGGTTAATATAAAATAGGTATAAAGGCACAAAACTAGCAAACCGCGCACAAAATAATGAAAATGCTCACATATGTTGTGTTAACTTTAATTGAAGAAATATTGTATTAGGGACATACTATTAAAAGATTAAATGGAGTGTAATAATGATAAAAATATGGGTATAATTAATAAAAATACTAATAAAATAAATACAAGAAGTGTTTATTGATTTTTTAGTTAATAAATAAATTTCAAAAGAAAAAAACTCATTCAAGATTAAACGTGTTAATCACGAAAACATTTCGTCTGTCCGAAATTATTTACTAGAACGGGGCTCTCCGAAAATCTATTTTTATCTCACGCGTACATTGTATCGCATTTATAATGTTTTGTTGTGGCTGGAGAAAAATTTCTTTTGAAAAAATCCCGGTTTTCCATGTGTTATCGTAAAATCGGTTCAAATACGGGTGGCAAATAGACACCCGACGCGGTTCGTTTGATCTCCGAATTTATGACGGCCTCACTTTTTGCTTTTAATTTTCATATTTAATTTTTCTTATGTCGTCGCTTTGATGTGAGTGCTTTTATTTTCGAACGTAGAGGAATTTATTTATTGACATTTTATTTATTTTTAAATGCGACCGTCTTGTTAGCTCTTTAAAATTATTAAATGGAGCGTACGGGTAAAGATAAAACGTTTTGATTTATGATTGTACCAAACAATATTTCGAATCACTGAAAATATTTCGAGAATCCGGAAAAATATAAGTTTTTTTTTCTGGTATTTATCAAATTCAAATTTTTGGAAAAAAAATTCAATATATTTTTCCTCAAAATAGTCGGGACCACGTCATAACTATTGGATGCAATTGGAAGGGTTAAAATTGCTATATCAGTAACCAAGAGATCCAGAGGTTTTTTCACATTGACATTTTTATTTAAAAAAATTTCAAAAAATTGAACAGGAAATTTTAGTTTTATGATAAACGTTTACACTTGTACAAAAAAAAATTGTAATTGAAATTTTTTGCGTAATTTTCTAAGCCTGATACTTTTAAGCACCATTAAAAGAGAGTGCAGCGGACTGCGAAAATCTAAACAAAAAAAAATCCTATTTACATTTCGCGTAGTGAGCTGTCACATAACTCGGTTTTATCTGATTGATTGTGTAAATATCGGCGGTGCGAATTAGCTGTCAATCAGCGGCTACTTCAAAGAAACGTTCAAAGCGATTCGCGGAACGTATAATAAACAAAAATAACGTGTATCTGGCCCTCTCCCGTCTCATCGCATAGATATGTATCTGATATTACAGCGTAAAGACTGTAAAGAGCCTATCGCTTTTATGTTTATGCTTTTTGGAATGGCGTTTTAGTAATTGTTTTCGAGTTAAGCCGGAAATTACATCACTTTTTATATTTGTCAAAAATAATTTATTCTTATTCCCGATAAAAAAATATAAAGAACGGTATAAAAATATTTTTCAAGTAGTTTTAATCACCCTATACAGGGTATCCCAGAAAGCCCAGCGGAAATCTGGGATGTTTTGTGACATAAAATTCTGAAAAAAATCTGAATAATGTATACCTTTAACGGTGTACTACTAAAATCCACCCTCGCCATTCCATCCCTTAGGAACGACCTTCAACTCAGTTTTGTCTTTATACATAATCATGGCTACCTGTTTACTAATGCACTGATACCATACAGTTCATGTTTCGATAAATTTTAACATTAAAATAACAAAAATTGTTCGAAGGGTCTACCATTGCTTGTCAAACATACTTCAATACATCTAATCAGTTCCCAAGTGCAAGATGATCTAATCAAATCTTCTAAATTCAGAAGCTGTGTCTCAAGCACAACTGTCTTAAGATATTCCTATGAGAAAAAATCGGAGAACGTAGAGACCACCTCAGAGGGTCTTTGCTTCCAATCCACTGATTTTCAAAATGTCCATTCAAGCTGTTACCACATTCCTATTATGTGCAGAAGCGTGTAGATTTTTTTACTCTTTTCGTTACATATCAGGAAAAGCTAATATTTGACAAAAAAGAGTTAGCTTTTAGTGTACACATTTAAAACCTTTAAGACATACACATTGTTCAATTTTTTTTTAGAAACAACCTAGATATCCGCTGGGCAAAAAAATCTGGGACACCCGGTATATGTACAAGATATGCCCGAAATAGGGTAAAGTTATAATCAACATATAACCAACTACCCCTGAATCAGCTCGACAGCGTTGTTTATGCCAATTTAACCGCGAAAAATTACTCATAATCGAAATATTCATTTTCTATCTCATATTTCTATTTTTAAGAAACTCTATAATTTATTTTCTTCTAATAATACGATTTATCGGGTTTTTATTGAATTCGTGACCAACAAAAAACCATTGAGTCAAGAAAATAACTTTGAATGGTTCAGTAACTGCATGACGTTCCAAGAGTCGAAGACTGGCATTACTCGCGAGATGAATGGAAACAGTTATATATTTCATTTTTAGCGGCATATTAAATTCCAATGCGTTTGACCATGTCAGAACTCACCAACACAAAAAAAGAAACAAGGAAAATATCTTCAATCGCGTCTTGTGTCTAGCAATATGCGCGTTTTTTTATGCACACCAAAATAAATATATTCCTATTTTTCAAGATGGAAAATTATTTGCTGTTGAATTAATTTTGGTTAAAAATATTATACCACTTTTTTGGCTTATAGTATTAAAATTAAATATGTGCATATAGTATTTTAATTACTTATAATTATTAATAATAAAATACAATTACATGAACACTGAACTTCGTAATTAATTGTATCAAAAATTTGTTATTATCGACTGAAGGTGATTTACAAACAAGCACCTTTTAACATTTAACATGAAATTCCAGTGATATATAAAATAATATTCTGGGTATTAGCAGTGGTTTATTGGTAAAATAAAAAGTAACGAAACGCATGATCATAGCTGGAGATTTCGGACCCAATACACCGCTGGAAATTAGCCATAACTTGGTCAATTAACTCCAAATCTTGAAAGCTTCAAAATTCATGTTGGGAACTAACTGAAAAAAACTTTCTCTTCAAGTCCTAAAATAGATAAAAATTGAAACTATGTTTAAGTCATTTTTCTTAAATGAATGTGCAGAAGAAAATGCCGTTCGTTGGAACACGCTGTATATAGAATCTACAGATCATACGATAAATCGTTAGCATCAGTTTTGCCGATTTGTGAATAAATATACGATTTTCGTATATTTTGACTTGCCAGCGTATCTTTTTATAACCCTTTGAAATTCCGTATAATTTCCGTACATTCTGGGAAAAACTATGCATCTTTTTCGATTTCCATTTATTTTAGAAATTATTTTAGACTGAACTCAAATAATACACTATTGAATAAATACTTCCAGCAATTCTTAATCGGAATGATGTTTAAAATCCTCTTGGGACAACGACAAATCCAATGGTTATTTTCCTCGAAAGGTCCAAACTCAAAATTAGAGAAAATAAAATAATTCGACTACGAGGAAGTCTATAAACATAAATGTCGAAACTTTCAATAATTGAAATTCACGTCAAAGAAACTTTTGACATAGATGTCCTTATCCTTTTTCTCAGATGATAATATATCAATGTATAACGATCCAGAATCCATTAACCGATATCAGCACCAACCATCCAACCAACACCGCAAGGAGTCTATACTGACACTAACACAAGAATAGACAATTTTCTACAACTAGATGAAGGAAAAGTGATATAATAATATAATAATAATACTCGCCCTACATTTCATCCCCTTACGAGTGAACCCCAGAAGCCTGTGCGGGAAAAGGACGACTATTATTATTTGCCGTGGGGCTCTGCAAAAAAAATTGAACCAAGACAACACCTCTTATTTTAAATGATTATTACGCAATTATCCATAAAATGTTTATTCAAAATATACATGTAACTTTTACGAAGAATAACCAGATTTCAACTACATATAAATATTGAATTTAATATATTTAGTATACCTGAAGGAATTAAATTTTATTTGTTTAAAAGGTATAAACCCAATGCACTTCTTCAAGTCCAAATATAAATAATCCCGTGTCTCAGACTTAAAAAAAATACAGGAGATGGAGGAACTAATTCGAAAAGTTATTTTTTAACGTTTTAAATGTTTATTTTACTTGAAATTATAATAAAAAAGTTTCTCTACTTCCGAAAATTTTAAAATATTTCTTTTTGAACATTAAAAAAATTATAAAATATTTGAAAAAAAAACCACACACTTCTCTCAATTTCAAGTTAAGAGAACTAATATCGTTCACCTTTAACAAACAATCAAGGTTCAGTTATTGCCGGTTGTTTCTCGAGATGACGGAGGGACGTACAGTGTACGTTTATAGTCTTGGTGGTGTCAATTAAAATGTCTTAAAATCACGAAATTTTTGCAAAATGATATTTATTAAAATTTTCAGTAGCAGCAAAGTGATAGAAAAATAAAAAATTGCAATCAAAACCCACACCTAACAATTATTTCGACAGAAAAATTTAAAACTATTAAAAAATTGTTAATACTCAAAAAACCAAACCTAGAATTTTTGGATTTCCTTTTATAACTCGAGAAAAGTGAGAGTTCCTGTATTTTTTAAACTAATGTAATGTTTTCTTTGTCCATTTAATCATATTCGTATCTCTTATGGTAGACTATATCAATATTAAAACATGATAAAAGAAACTGACTGTATAGCTCGCGATTACCTAATATTTGAAACACCCTGTAGGTATATAAAAAAGCTTCTCAGCCTGTACTGCTAAAGCATCTTATTTGAGACGATTTTGGAAAAAAAAATAAGATTTGCCAGCCCAGTATTCGAGTCCGTGGGAAATTTTTTAAACTTGACATAGCACAGTTTTTCTTTCACTAATGACCTGTAAAGCATATAATTTTTTTAATGAAATCTGGCCGTTTGTTTTAAAGTTATTAGGAATTTATCAAAACTGAGGTTTAATAGTTTTCAATATTATAGTCATTTTAAAAATAAAGTAACTCCACTGACTTTTTGGTAAATCCTGTGTATAAAATTATTATATTTTTTTAAAGATCAATCTTTTGAATAAATTTTCCCATAAACAAATTCAAGATAAGCTGATCAGTTTTCATAAAAATTCAAGAAATTGAAATTAAAACAAAATTACCTAAATACCCATTTTTCCAACTTTGACCACAAATATTTCGAAAACTGGTCATAGGATTGAGTTGAGCCCATGGAGACACTTAATCAACATACTGAAATTTTAAAAAAAATGGCTAAATGCCATTTTTCATAAGAGAAACAAAATCCTTAAAAACCGGAATGAGTTTTGGGAGAATTTTGTCGAGTAATTAATACAAAGACTCTTTTGTGAAGTTAAATATAAACCCTGTTAGAAATTACGTCTATATAACTTAAAAACAAGAAGTAAGGACGTATTATGATAAATCAACCCAGCAAGCTAATAGTATCCAATTAGCTATGCATTCGAACGGTTATAGTTGACTTGGGTCACTGGATATATAGTAGGTGGGCGAGATAACCTGTTCCAGCTATCCATTGCTGATATCTCCCGTTTCTTTGTCTACTGCACCCAGTCAATTAAACTTGTTCTCTGTATTACTTTGTACAGGTTCTATAAAGGCTGTTTGCAGTACTCTTCTGGATCCACCTTTGGTTGCCCATATAGTATCTTCTGTATCCAGTGCCTCACAGTATGTGAATTGTATTCTCAGTCCCTTTATTGCAGTGTCTGCATTTATAGTCACCGGTGTAACCCCATTTTGTTTAGGTTCTCTCTGGTAGAAAGGTGTCCCGAATACTTGTTGTTACTTTAATGTAAGTGTAAGTAGCTATTTGACCAAAAAAATGTATTCTGAACCATATTCTGTATGTAATTCCTAAATTGTAAGGCCCTATAATTATCAATTTTTCTCACGTGTGGTAATATACTATCAAAAAGAGTTTGTGGATTTGGAGGGAAATTTTTTGCCCATGTGTTCGCCGTTTTATGTTAATATTTTAACCTCATAAAATATAACACTCTCGCAAATGTCGCATGTAAATACATCCTGAATTCCAATTTATTATGTGCAGTACGATGTAAAAAAAGTATTAAATTATTTTAATCTCATCGCTCCACTATGTTGGTATCTATAGGTCACTGAAAATTACAAATGGGCGAGCTAAGGTGATCAGCTATTGATTGCTGTCGAGTTATCGCTGGAACAGACAGACGGTTGTAGTTGACTTAAGTTACTGAAAAGAAAATAATAAGTGGACGAGCTGAGGTGAACAGCTGAAAACAGAGTTCCATAATTCGAAACCGTTCTTAAGTTACTGCTGGGACATACAGACAGACATATTGAAAAGTCAATAAGCAGCTGAGCTACTTAATAATGACAATAGACATCCTACAAGCACATTTAGACATACATTTTTATTATTTTTTTTTGTTTCACACAGTAGGTATATAATCATTTATAAATAAGTAACGGATTATTTTCCTAGGGCAGTATAGAAAATAATATGTGTGTTGAGACTATTGAATTTCCATGTCACTTATGATACATGTGCAAATCGTAAAATAAAAATGTTTTACTGGGTTATATGGTTCATCAATAAATATATCCTTCACATGGGGTTAAAAACTAAGAAAAAAATAATCTATTTTAAATGTACCCCTAGGACTATAACGTAATGTTTACCTCGAGGCGAGATCGAGAGTCTAGAGCGAAAGAGAGAGAATAGACAAAGAGATGATATGTCCGTGGCGCGCGGCGGCACATCAAAGCAACCCATCATCAAACACTGTTGCCGCCGCGCGCCGACGGATAATCGCGGCGTCTTTCAGATCAACTCGGGCCGTGCTGGCTGTGTGTGGACTTAAAAATTATAAACTGGCTTTGATGAGGCCAGCACGACATTTGTACCCATTTCCAAGTTTTTTTTTATTACTTTTATTTCGTTTTGCGCTTTTAGATTTCGTTTTGTTTTGTTCTTCCACTTGCTTTTTGCCACCTTTGATATTGGTTTTTGAATGGTGTTTGTAAAAGCCAAGTAGTTGAGACAATAAATAAAAAGGGAATAAAACCAAATAGAAAATATACCTACCTTTTCCTTCTAATAAATATTTGAAAATTGAATTATAGGTGCCCAATATTTCTCCGAGTAGATGATATGCTTAATAGTACCTATTTCTATTATAAATAGAACATGTTTACAAAAAATAAGTATCTGAAACTACTAATCCGATTCCTCTCTCATAGGCGTACTAATTTTATTCTACTTCAAATATTGTTTTAAATTAAACTTTAATTACCAGTTTTATTATATAATAAAAGAATACGTTCACAAATATAAATAAACTTTGTAAACGTTTTCAATAGTAGGTATAAAATATTTCTCATTTAGGATATTTTTGCTTTCTCAATTTTGTAACAGAGAAATTGTGCTATATCTATTAATTTAATTAAACTAAAACAAAACCTTCTTTAGTTACGTGTGTACACTTTTACAGGCATATTTATAACCAACATCGAAACTTAAATCAAATTGATCAAAAAATTAAGTATTTGCTGGGAGAATTGGATAAAAACTTACTTCTATCAATTTAAAAAGACAACTTTGGAAAATTATAAACGTATCTTATCAGTAATTTGCCGCTAATTAGTTGTGGAAAAAAACTGCCTTTTTTTTATTAAAAATTGCTAGGTCCAAATGTGTTTATTTAAAATTATATGACTTACTTCTTTTTCAGGAACTTAACTTTATAAACAAAAAATCTCGAATTCATCCCGAATTCTAAAACTCAAAAACGAGCAAATTTTGTTTATTGCAATTTGTAAAATTGAGTTCCCATTATTATAGTTTTTAATTTACTTAGTTTCTTATATCTATATCTAATTTTATATTCGTGTTTTATTTAATATAATTTAGAATTTATTAAAAATATTTAGTGAATTAGTATTTTCTATAATATTGTTGATTATGCTTCTTTGGTTATCATATTGAAGAAGTGAAATAAAATAACATTAATTAATCAAAACCATTATATAACATTCATTTAAAAATATTCTAATACATATGGAAAAGGTAATCTATCTGTAAGAAGGCCGGACCAAACGATATATTTTCCAATATTTCAAATTTTGCTCATCGGACGAAACGATATACCTTAATTACCTATTAAGCGGATTACGGACGAAACGGCAATCGCCCATAAAAATTGTTCCATTTCAATTTAAAAAATTATAGTTAAAACAATATTTCTTTCTGAATTGTATTCTTAACCATTTTCTAGTTTCAAAAATTTACATGCTCTTCCAAAAGTCTGGAAAGAGTCCTTTGATAAATAATTTTACTTTTCTTAATAAACAATTAATTGAAGGAACGTCACAACGCAAGTACATGTATAATTAATTAATTCCCAATTTGAATGATTTATCTGTAACATTTTTAAATTATACCTAGGACTGCTTCCAGAATTTTCAATATTTTTGGGACTTGAACGAATATCCGAATTTCATAAAATAACAAAAACTAGGAACAATAAAGACATCAATGCGATACGTCGAGTTTGCTACAAAAATAATAATATTTGCTATTAATAAAATTCAAGATGACCACCTGTAGCAAAAAAAATGAATGTTTTTGATTTTTGGACAATTTATCTTTGGTAGTTTTTGAATCCCAGGACCGTTTCCAGACTTTTGAAAGATCCTGTATTATAAAAACCGGACTTTTGAGTGTCAAAAAATTTTTAATCAAAATTTGAATCTTCACATGCCTCTGATATATAGTAGCACAAGTTGTTATAAAAATCTATAAAAAATGGAGAAAAACTACATTTAGGTGAGACAAGAGTTGTACCAAAATTTTTCATATAGCTTGAATGATGTATTTATTTATTCAAAAATATATTCGGATTAAAAACTTACACACTTTAATATTTTTTTTTTGTAAAATTTTAATTTACTATAAAATAAACCTTGAAATTGTTTATAAAAAACATTCGGCAAAGTTTTTGTTTCCAGAACTATTGAGCGGAAAAAAAGCGGAAAATTCTCCAACTTTTATTTTTTTGATATCGTCATTATTTACTCAGTTGTCTCGCTAACTTGATCCTTGTTAATATTTTAAAACTTAATGATTATTATAATATTTGTAACAATAACTAGAATTTATTCATACGTAAAAAAATATTAAAAAGCATAGATTTAAATGCGAAAAATTCTTATAAAATATTGGGCGATAAAATAAATCAAATTATAAATATTTTTTTCATGACATATTTTAAATTAAAAACACAATCGTATGGAACAATTTTGCAACAAATAGGTACTTTCCCTGGTAAAAAAATTTAAATTAACCTTTTAAGTTTTGCGGAACTGAAGCATGATCCTTTCCAAAAAATTTTTTGTATTCCTGTTTCAGATCAGAAGAGCCCAAAACTAATAATTTTCAATAATAAACAATTCAAGTTCAGCCAAAATACATACCTAAGTACCTATCAGCTGGGACTTGAATGTTTTAAATATTTACCAAGCCATTACTTTGATA
This sequence comes from Neocrepidodera transversa, assembly GCA_963243735.1. Lineage (NCBI taxonomy): Eukaryota > Metazoa > Arthropoda > Insecta > Coleoptera > Chrysomelidae > Neocrepidodera > Neocrepidodera transversa. The sequence goes on along the minus strand of OY725337.1, from coordinate 17,485,815 downwards.
GATAATAAAACATGAAGATTCTCTTATAGATAACGTCAATCATAACTTCTGTAAAGTATGAAAAATAATTATATTTATGTAAATTTTTGAAAACACTTAATAATATAAAAAATGTAGGTTATACTTATTAGCTTTTTATCATAACAAATCACTCTTTTTAGTTAGTAAATATTTATTCACAAACTAATATGTTTATATAATATTTATATATTATATGTTGTTTGTTTTTCTAGGCAGTCAATTTTATTAAGATAGGTCAATAAATTTAAATATACAGGTAAAATAACTAAGACCAAATAAATATTTCACTTGATTAGGGGCTCTTAAGTCAGCTAAACCCCTTTTTAAGAAAGATTTAAGTTCAGACAAAAACAGTATTCAGAAGAATAAGACACAAAGTCATAAAACACAATGTACCTATAATAAAAATATGTTAAAACCAAAATAATCTAGCAGCGACATGTTTCGGACTCATCAGGACATCATCAGGCCTAACAAAAATTACATTGAGGATAGAGGTAACATAACTAAAGGTAAAGGAAACTTATATATTATTTTCGTTAGTGTTCACTTGTTACATTTATGTAAGTTTTCTTTACCTTTTAGTGATATTACATCTATCCTCAGTAATTTTTGTTTTTAATTCTGATGATGGCCTGATGAGGCCGAAACATGTCGCTGCTTGGCCTATTTTGGTTTTAACACATTTGAGCATGGATAATTTGGTTTACCAAAAACAGTATTGTCTTAATAACTAATAGAATTCAGATTCTAACCTATCATTGGGAGTTTTTGTATAAGTAATTTAGTAAGTTTATTTAATGAAAAAAAAACATTTTTTCAAAGTCATCATTAAAGTTTAATTTTACAAGCACCTACCATGGATAGGAATGTAAAATAAATATTATGTGTAATAGATACACTACTTTTAAAAGCACATACTTAAGTTTATTATTATTTAATAGATACAGGTTATGTATACTTTACCAAGCTAGTTTCAATTTAATTGATATTGTTGCAAATAGCATCTGTTTGATACTTGTAAAAATACATAAATTTAAAACCTAGTAGCCTCCAAAGACAAATTACCTATTTTCAGAGGCATTAAAATCTTAAATTTGCATAATACTTGCGTGTTTGTATTAAACTTGCACCTTTCTGCATAAGAAATATATGAATTTTCATGAGTTTAGCATGAAACTACCTACGATATTTGTTATTTACTTTCGTCGAGAAATAGTTTTAGATGGTTCCAAAATGAATTTCTAGGAACTACAAAACTATAACCTAAAATAATAAAATAAAATTGTACAAAAATCTTGCATGTCGTTTTTATAAGTATGTAACAATTCCCGGGAGACAATTTTGTTACAAAATTACTTAACAGATTCATCCTAATATATCATAAACAAATATACAACTCACCTTTTTATAGCACCTATTCCTCCTTTCTATTAAAAATCCAAGTGTTATTTTGGTAGCCAAAACATAAACACAACACATTTTAACACAAAAACATTTTGCAGAACTAACACAATATATATAAACAATGCTTATTTTAATAACGGCACTTATAAATATATTTGTTTCACTATTACAACAACAAACAAAATTATAAAACAGTAATCGAACCCCGTCCTAAACTAAAGTCGCCATGAGAATGAGAAATAATTCATTGGATCGTACTCCACCTGCCAGACAACTGTTGAACTAATCAAGTTGGAGATAGCCAATGAGAGCGCGTCATTTAAATCAAATTAGGATACTGCGGTAAACGGACACAGTATTTGGAAATTTAAAAACATTAGTTGAGATTATATTTAAAATAACTTAATAATATCAATAAAGACCGTATTAATATTTTTTAGTCTTTTTTGCTACACATTTTTACTTTATTGATATTAATTTCCTTCATTAAGAAACAATATCAAAAGTGCAAAATAACCGAATATGTTGAAGAAATTTTGGCGGTATTATTATAAATTCTTGTTTTGTTCTCAAATTAATTTAACTCTTCCAGTCAGTTATGTATTATGGTAAGATCGTTTTAAATAGACATTATTATCCAAAATTCTAAAAATACAAAATACAAAAACTGATATAGAGAAAAATCACGCACCGCGAGATGGCACTGCAATTGACAAAATGTCGAATTGAGATGTGAATAACAAATATTCTGACTCCACTAACTCATTTTGATTTGCATGTCCTAATTAGATTTCATCTCCATTGGATTTTCGCCCGAGCTTGAAATAAATAAAATATTATGTTATTAGAGTGATTAGGTACTTGTTTTTAGTTCATTCTTACCAGTTTCGGTCACGTATATTGACTTATTAATTTTTGAATATTGGTAATTAGACACTGGAAGGTTTTGGCTAGGAATCGATCCGCTTTCTCTGTGTATTAATAAATATAAATAAATCAGTAACACAAAATATCATCGAAATATATCACTTTCAATGCATAAATGGTTTAAAATAAAATGTTCACTTTTTACCCATATAAGAAAACTCAATTTGTTTATTGTTCACACTTCTAGTCATCCAAACGGTTAAATATAGATGTCGCCCAATCCGTGATTTTTTTCAATATTGGATGAGGCTTCTTTTTTATGTATCTGTCTGAGGCCACTAAATTAAAGTAAAAAGAAGGAAATGACGTTTGTGACAATCGCATAATCCTAAATCCTATCATTACATGTAAATTTTGTTTAAGACTTAAAAATGCTTAAATTATTCTTAAAATAGTTTAATCAGTATCTATCGATTTTGGAAATTGTTTGTATATTTAATATAAAGAAAGACCATGGCAAATAGTACGAACAGTGGTGAATCTTTTAATTTTAAAGTAGTATTATTAGGAGAAGGTTGTGTAGGCAAAACAAGTCTTGTAATTCGATATATAGAAGATAAATTTAATCCCAAGCACATAACTACGATACAGGTAAGGCTTCCGCACAACAGAACTTTGATTTAATTATCTTGACTCCATTTTGTAGGCTTCCTTTTTAACTAAAAAATTAAATCTAGATGGGAATCGTATAAATCTTTCTATATGGGATACTGCGGGCCAGGAGAAGTTTCACGCGTTGGGACCCATTTATTACAGATCATCAAATGGAGCTGTATTAGTGTACGATATTACTGACGAAGATTCTTTCCAGAAAGTAAAATGTTGGGTGAAAGAACTTCGTAAAATGTTAGGGACTGATATTTCTTTAGTTATCGTTGGCAATAAAAGTGATTTGGAAAAAGATCGACATGTCGATTTAGATTTAGCCAAAACGTGAGTAATTGTTTATTATTGATATGTATACCAGCTGTTTATCAGTATTATTAAAATTGTATGACTAGCCTCCGTTTACACATTATTTTCTGTTTCAGATATGCTGAAAAAGTGAAAGCCATGCATTTCCAAACATCCGCTAAGCTGAATGAGGGAGTGGAAGATATGTTTCTTGCTCTTACTCAAAAAATGTTGCAAGATGCAAAATTAAAGGCAGCTCAAGAGGTACATTTGACGAGAAATAATTCACAAAGGGTTGTACAAGTCATAGATGATGAGGAAGTTCCAAATACCAACAAGACTTGTTGTTCTAGTAGTTAGACTGATAAGTGCTACAGATCATCAATTTCTGTATATATTATAATTATTTTATTGCTATTTTACATGTGATGTTATTTAAAAATTAATAAAACATAAGATTATTATACTACTTAAATAATTGGTTCCTTTATTTACAATCTATTTAAAGTAACTATATTTATAAGAAAATCTTTTCTAATTCTTCTGGGGTCTTATTAAATATTAAATGTGGAGTTTCATATTTATTTACTGGATTTAATACAGCTTCATAAAGTTGCTTATAAATAGCCAGAAGAACATCAAACGATCGTTTCTGGACAGATTTTTTATGTTTTGATGATGTTAATAAATTAATTTGGGGTAACAATGCACTATCTGGGTGAGCCGCAAGATAATCCATTTTTTCCTAAAAAAGAAAACACGTAATTTCCGGTTTTAAACTAGTAAATAAACATACCAAAAAATTTCTTAAATTACTGGGTTCCATTCCAGGCACTTCAGACAGTGCCCCATGAGTCTGATCTTGTAGAATAGTATAGATTGGACCCAAATTTAAGTTTGCAACTAAAGATCCAGCTTGCTCAGATGTCAAAGTATCAATTTGAGCATCGGATTGAGCTTGTAATCGTTCTAATCTATCATCCATAAACTCGAAAAGTGAAAGACACGTATACATTTCATACATGCAATTTAACATATATACAGCCATATCTGTAGGTGGTAAACGTGAAGCCTGTTCATTTACTGCTCTTAATAGAGGTTCCATTATGGTTTGAGTAATCTGAAAATATAAAAAAATATTTTAATAAGTAAAATTATCAAAGCACCACAATTGATTTATTGATATAAGTCAAAGTTAAAAGGGGCGACTAGTTTTGGCGAAATATCGCCATCATCATCCTTGTGGTTGCTTACCTCATCAACGTCTACTAAGTGGTTTCCTACCCACGTCGGAGTCTCAAACCCATCTGAATACCGGTTAAATTTTTGGCCATCCTACCTGTTATATTCACTAAAAATGTTTTCTTAATTACACCCCTTTCATCAAATTTAATCCTTTGGTTCTTGCACGATTGGAGAACTCCTTTCTCCCATCAGTTTCCTAATTTTCACCGGATGTCCAAGTGTGGACATATTGTCACCCCCCTTTCCTGTTTCTGATTTTAAATTTAACCATTTTGTTTATTTTATTTATTTTCATTTCACCTAATAAGAAATTGTACAATTATTGTGAAACATGTCATATGTAGTTGATATACAAGAAGTAACATAAAATTATCTTCATAAAAGTAACAGTAACATAACAAATACAGTTTAAAAAAGTTGACGAAAGTTATTTCTACAATAATTAATTGGCATAATAAAATTAACAAACAGAAAAATGAAATATTATATATTATGTAAGAAACTCTTCTATCGTATAGCAATTTTTTTCTAATAAAAGTTGTTTCGATTTTTTTTAATTGTAGATATTGCTGCTATTCTTGATGCCAACTGGAAGGATATTATAAAATTTACATCCCAGATACTTAACGTTTTTTTTCAAAAAGAGTTGTACTGTGTCTCGGTACCAATAATTGACTTTTATTTCTCATATTATACTAATGAGAAGCACGCTCGGCCACATATGTTGATTTGTGCTTATTAATGAACATACATGATTCTAATATATACCCCAGCTAGTGTCAGAATTTTAATTTAAAAAAAAACTACACGAATCTCTTATTCTGAGCCTTTGAGCTTTGCTATAATTCTGATGGCATATTTTTGAAGAACAAAAACTCTGCTTGGTGGAACAGTTACCCCTTATTAAGTATGCCATATTTTAAATGGGAGTGAAAATTAGCATGATACACTGTTAGCTAAAACTATAGCAACTTTTACTTAATTTATAGCACAAATTGTCAATGTGTGAATTCCAGGTTATACCATAATCCATAGTAATTCCTAATATTTTAATATTTCCCTTAAATGTAATTGGGACATTAGCATTATTAAAAAATACCATATTAGTTTAAATTTAAATAAATAAAACAACGTTTTAAGATTTCCACAAAAATAATAACAAAAGTTATTAATTTAATAGTGACTAGTTTCGTTACATAGTAACTTCATCAGACTAATATTATTTACAAGAAAATCAAGAAATTTATACTAAAAAAACTAAGAATAAAATTACCTCTCTAAAATTATGAGGGCTTAACCAACAATTAGTCTGATGAAGTTACTATGTAACGAAACTAGTCACTATTAAATTAATAACTTTTGTTATTATTTTTGTGGAAACCTTAAAACGTTGTTTTATTTATTTAAATTTAATAATGGATTTTCATCAAGTAAAAGCCGACACAGTTAAACATATTAGTTTTAGTTTCGTTTAATTTTTAATTATTTTTTTTCGACCACATTACAACTTGCTATTTTAAGTGCCTCTGCATTATTTTCAATAATTAATATATCCGCATCATCAGCATAACAAACTGAGTGTATTCCAGGGATAGCCTTCAAAAAAGTAATTAAATCATTGACAAAAACTAAAAATAAAAATGGACCCAAAATCGAGGAGCAACTTGCGAAACTTTTAGTTCCAAACTAGGAATATTATTCACATGGCCAATCTGTCTTCTATCTGATAAAAATGACTCTAATAAGGCAAGCGGTACCCGTCTTACCCCATATCTAGATATCTAAGTAGAAGTTTATGGTCAACACAGTCAAAATCTCTAGAAAAATCAATAAACCAATTACATGCTTCTTATTATGGAACTCCATCAATGCAGTCTCTGTACTCTTTTTTGAAGTATAACCATGTTGGGATGGCGATAATGGTTTAAAACGAGTGAAAAAATTACATAATCGACTTTTAATATGCAACTCATATACTTTGAAAAAAGTTGACAAGATACTAATTGGTCTATAGTCATTAATATCATAAGAATCTTCCTTTTAATTACAAGTATTATAACATATTGAGTCATGTACTACCAATTAGTTTAATTTCAATTTAATATAAAAAAACCCCTTCCCCCATGAATACATTGGCTTGATGATGGCAAAATTTCGCCGAAACTAGCCGTCCCTTTCAACTTTAAGTTATATCAATAAATCGCCGAGTTTTATTACCTCATTGGTTCTGAGAACATAAATAGCCTTTTGGACTTAAAATTATGAGTTCTTGTTTACCTTAATCATGTCTGTTTCTCTTCCTTCACTCATATTAGCGGTTGATAAAATATCCCTCAGCATAGCTAATAAATTTGTAATGGCTACTGTAGGCGATAAATCCCTAGGAGGTGCTTCAACCCGTACTAATTTGCTATCTACTTGTTTCTGTAAAGATGCTAAAAATGAGTTTTCCGAATTCTCTTGTAATTCTAATAGAGTTTCTTGAAGTAAACCTTTGTTGACAATCTACAAGAAAATTGGTTACATATACGTCGATTTTTTGATAAAAACTTACTTTGCAAATACATTTTTTATAATATCTCAGTAAATTTACAACAGAGTATAGTACTGATGCCTGTGAAGGGACATTAAATATTTTATCGACCCTCATTTTTAATGGTTGACAAATGCCTTCACAAATTACAGATAAAGAATCAATCATAATTTCATTGGAATCTAAAAAATACGAATTTACATTTCACAATTAAAAAAAATTAGAAATACCAATTATTTAAAATTGAGTGTAATTATTTATTAAAAAATATATTTAATAAAACATGAGTTGATAGGAAGATTTATCGTATTTTCCAGTTATAAATACTTACCAGTTTTAGTACAAAATTTAAATAAAAGGCTCAAATTTTGGTTTTCTATAGCTATAGCTTTATTTAACCAGACTAGCATGTCTGTAACATAAATTTGAGAATCATGAGCTCTCATTTCAATAGGAGCTGGATTTCCTGATGGGCCTCCTCTTGTTAAGGCATTTACAAAATCATCTGTGATTTTACTCCTTCGACATATATTGTATTCATCAATGACATACCTGAAAATGAGCAAAAAAATGTTTAATTTACGAATCGAAATTTTGTTTTTTTGGGTACACTTACTTGAATAAAACAGGTCTATCCTGAAGTCTGACCATAGCTTGTGTTACCAATTCAGTTAATTCGGGATTTTCAACATTCCTACAATGATTTTGGGTCCATCTATACAATCTTTCTAAAGCTGTTTCCTATTTAAAAAATATATGTTGTATTACATTAATCTTTAAAATAGACTTTAACTGACCTGGTATAAAGTCATTTGTTCCATAATATCTAAAGCTAAAGTTTGGAGTCCTGATTGCATAAGTATTTTACAATCATTGTGAATTTCTTGAACTCTGTCAAGTACTGAGAATATTTCAGGTGTTAATAGTTGATCTTTTCCTCCTTGTAAAATGTTTAGATGATCTTGGGACAGTTGTAATTTTTCCAGAAGAGTATTAACGATTTTTTGTTGCATTAAATATTTCTCCCTAAAGAAAAATCAATCATTCTGAGAATACCAATATAATTTATGATTATACAGGGTGTTTCCAAATGATGCTTACGTTTGTCTGTAGACACCTCTCGTAAAATTGGGTAATGAGGAATGAAGGGTCCACCATATTTATTTTTTGAAATACAATGTGTTAATAAAAAAATAAATAATAATAACTTTACAATGGACGAATATATTGAAATTTGGCAGGTTTGTATTAAATTTAAAAGAGCATAGTTTAATGGAAAAAAGTGATTCAGTATTGTCCATTTTCAAGAATAAACCACCTTATTCCTCTTTCATTTTTTACGCCTCTGGAATTTGTAACTATTTTTAGTTTTTTTGTATTGCTCAATGATTTTCTCGCATAACCTTTAGATATCGAAAAATTTATAGTTGTCAAGATATTTAATGTATTTTTATTTTTTATTGTCATTAATTCTTTCGTTAATAAAATCACAATTTTGGAAAAATAATTTTAATAATCTTCTCTCATTTTTTTAGATGCAGTACTGTCTCAAAAATTAGTCCCTGTTACATATCCTAACCATTTGTATGGTAGTTATAAAAAAAATTGATTCATTATTTAATTCAGTTTTTGGTCTCCAATAATGCTAGATATTTATACAATATGGAAATAAGAGACTAGTGCAGAGAACTCAATATGAAATACTAACGTCAGTGTTGCTTTTCATACAAGAAATCAAAAACTTAAAGCTAAATGACCTGCACCATTACGATATATAGTCTAACAAGGCACATTCACTTTACCTTTCATTTTGTAAAGTACTGGTCTGTTGTAATAATTGTTTAGTTTGGGTTTTTGTGTTTTGTAGTCTATTGTCCATATCTTGAATAGATTTGCTCATGTCTGCTACGTCGTTATAAATGCAATCAAAGGCGTTTTTCACATCCAAAAATGAGGCTAAGAATTGTTTATTAATATCTAGGCTACGTTTTTCTATTTGACTCCTTAAGTTTCTACGGGCTTGTAAACTATTTTCTGTATAAAAAGTGGAAAGTTGCTTAAACGCATTAATAGCTTCCTGAAAATATATGAAGTTCAGTTTAGAAACTTTATTTAAATGTAGGTGTCTTACCTCGTCATTTTCGATTCTAGCTTGTATTATTTTATTTAAGCGTTTGGAAAGAACGTGTTCTTTTTCGGATTCTGATTCCATGTTTTCAATTAATTATTTTATAATTTTTAAAAAAACATGAATGAAGTTCAAAATAAAATCGTAAGCAACTGAAGTTAGTTATTAGTTATGTTTCTCTTCTTATAATATAGTTTTTTGGCCTTTTATTATTAGCGGATCTAATTTATAAAAAAAAAAACAGCATCATTTTTTAGAAAAAAATTAAAAATAGAATTAAAAACAATCTGGTAAATACACAAAAATACATGGAATATTAATTTAAATTAGTGACTGTTACTTTATACAAAAAAAAATATAAAAAGTAGAAAAAGAAGAAGAATTTAGTTACATAAATCTACGCTTTTCTTCTGCCTTAACCTAACCTCAAACAAAAGTTCAGGTTGTCAAAAATTTTTTTAGGATTGTCACACATAAATTAAAAGAATAAAATAATAAAACACCTCATTAAGAATCTCACAAAAACCTTTCAAAGTTATGTGGGATATAAAAGTGTAACCTGAATAGTGCACTTAATAGTACTGTGATCTTTTGTCCCGACAACCTTCGCAAGTCCCAATGTGGTGTTATTGAAGTGACAACTTTTAAAAAGTACGGAATTTTCTCAAAAAAAATTGTTTTGGTATTCATTGTATCAAAAGTGTGAGGTATACGATAAAATAGTTTATTTATGACGCAAGATTTTGAAATCAAATTTTTAGGTTAGACTTATTTTTTTTTTAATACTAAAAATATGGAAGAATATACTCGAGAACCATGTCCATGGAGAATAGTAGACGATTGTGGGGGTGCATTCACAATGGGTTTAATAGGAGGAGGAGTGTTTCAAACTATAAAAGGTTTCCGTAATGCACCTTCTGGTATAAACAAGAGACTTGTAAGTTTATTAATAATAATTAAATATTTATTATAAAGTAAAATTGTTTTAAGATTGGTAGTTTAACTGCTATTAAACAGCGATCGCCTATCATTGCTGGAAATTTTGCTGTATGGGGTGGTATGTTTTCAACAATAGACTGTGCTTTAATTCATGTTCGAAAGAAGGAGGATCCTTGGAATTCTATAATAAGTGGCGCAGCAACAGGCGGTAAGTAAATAAATATAGCATTCATTTAAAAAAAAATGAATTAATTTTTAATTATTGTTTAAAGGTATTTTAGCAGCTAGAAATGGTCTGCCCGCAATGGCGGGAAGCGCTTTTATAGGAGGTGTTTTACTAGCTTTAATAGAAGGAGTCGGTATTCTCTTTACCAGGCTCTCAGCAGAACAGTTCCAACCCCAATTGCCCCCCATGGAGGATCCCTCAGTCTTGAGTGACCAACAAGCTGGTAGTCAAGGAAACTATTCTTATCAATAGTGAATGCTAATTCGTTATGTAGTTACAAATCTATTAAATATTTAACTAAAACGCCAAATATATGGGTTATTCTTTTATGTTTGTTAAGTTTACATATTATTTTTAGTTTTTTCATTTTCATTTATTTTTAACAATCTAAAAAATTAGATGAATCGAAAATACTTATTTAAGTTACGTACCTATTAAAATTCCTTAATATTAAATAAGAATTTTTTGCTGTTGATATGGAGAAATAAAACAAAATGTACGAGTAACAGTGATATTTATATACAATTTTTGATGATATTTTTTACAATTTACCAAAAAAAATATTCAGCTACAAATAAATATATTTAAGATACACTAAACAGCTGTTAGTAGCTACACATTTTACAGGTAGGTATAAAAATACTATGTAAGACATTTCTCATCCAAGGATTTAGTTAAAGATAAGTATTTAAAACATCCGAATATTTAAACAATAAATAAGAAAACATAAATATTAAATTTATTTCATTCAATGTTTCTATATCTTAAAAAAGTGAAAAAAATCATTTTTATAAAATCATAGAGCATGTAAATATTTCTGCTGTACATAGGAAAATTATGACACCTGAATATTGTTTTTCAACCGTGTGATGTTTATTGTGAATAGTAACGGCGTTTATTCTAAGCAAGGAATTCATGCCTAATAGAAATATAGCATCCTTGCGTGTTCGCTGCTATCTTAAATGTGATTTCTCGATAATCGACTGCTGCATTGTTGTCATATTGCCTACTCGAAACATCGCTATGCACAGTATAAAGATTTACAATCTGTATAAGTTAAACTATCCAAATTAAAATATCAATAATATAGTTTCTTACTAGAATGAATATTTATATAGTTTTTACCTCTTTAAGGCCAGCTATTGACAAGGAGAGATGAAGAAGTTAACATTATTTTTTAATTTAAATAGTAAGTACCCCATTCCAGTTTTTCTGCATCTCTTACTGCTACGTTAATTAATATAGGCTCAAGGAACAGTCAAAGGATAGATGTATACCTAAAAAAGGTTAAAGATGGCAATAGCATATTCTTTAACGTTTTAAATTGCAAGATACAATTAGTTATCCATATCTCAAATGTGGTCAAATGTTAATCATAAATGAAAACCCAAAATCATGTACCACAATAACATTTATTAATTTTTTTTTCCAAAGGCAACTAGTTTCGGTTAAGTAACCATCTTCAGGCCAAGATAATAGAAGGAATTAAATGTTAAATACTTTTAGCATATTTTAAAAAGTGTGCCGCTACTAAGTAAGGAAGGAAAAAAGGAAAAATAATGAGGAGAGAGTGGGGTACATGAAAAATAAAAAGTGGGTAAAAAACATTTATAAAAAATAAAATTTGAATATAAAATTATATAATAATATAAGGCGTCTTACTGTGACTAGGTTCACAAATCTTATCTTATATAATTTTATATTCCAATTTAATTTTTAATAAGTGTTTTTTACCCACCTGGGTTCACTTTTTACAAATCTTCCCTTATGTAATTTTATATTCAAATTTAATTTTTAATAAGTGTTTTTTACTACCTGGGCTCACTTTTTATTTTTCATGTACCCCACTCTCTCATTATTTTTCCTATTTCCCTTCCTTACTTAATTAGTAGCGGCACACTTTTTAAAATATGCTAAAATTATTTAACATTTAATTCCTTCTATTATCTTGGCCTGAAGATTTTTATTTGACCGAAACTAGTTGCCTTTAGAAAATTTTTTTTAATAAATGTTATTGTGGTACATGATTTTGGGTTTTCATTTATGATTAAATTGTAATATGTTATCACGTGCATGGATTTGGATTATATTGCGATCACGGTTTATCTAATCATGATAATGTTCTATCCATTATTAAGTTGCGAAGGTATTTATTGACTTTAGAAGGTGCGTCCGTCTGTCTGTCCCAGCGACAACTCTAGCATGGTTTCGAATTATAGAACTCTGTTTTCAGAAATCGATACTTGGTCACCTTAGCTCGCCCACCTACAATTTTCAGTGACCCAAGTCAACTAAAACCGTCTGTCTGTCCGTAACTGAGCTACCTGGATACCGTTAGCTTGCTGGGTTTATTAATTATGGTGTTATTTGACTAACTAGCTAAATAATCAGCGAATTATATAGAATCTACAAATTTTGATCAAAATAGTCTGCGTGAATAAAAAAAATTGGTATAGATAGGAAAAAATTGGTCCCTGTGGTACTCTTTGTTTAATTAGAAATATCGCTAATAATTATTTATCCATGTTGATCTGATATGTTCTGTCTTTCCAAAAATATTTTGATAAGGTGGGTTTGATCATTGTATATAGACGTCTATATACAATGGTTTGATGTTTAGAGCACTTTAATTTTTTAAATTTATGTACTTAAAAAAATTTGCAATTTTTGCTATTAAATTATTTATATGTACACAGGTTTAATTGTTTGGATATTATAGTTAATGAATGAACTAGTCTAATTAGGAATATTCTCTTTTAATGCATTAGTTATTAGTGCTTATCTCTCATAGATTACAATAAAGCTTTTTACAACGTTCGACAGTATAAGTTAATACAACTACTAAATAACAAATATTTTATTATGGACAAGAGGCTATAGTACCTACGGATAAATAACATCACAACGAATACCATGGAGATTAAATGATGCATTAGACGCTTTTACCAGAATTTCATAATATCAACTTCAGCACCCAATAAGTAAGAGTTGTATGAAAAAATAATGGTGAGTATTCTTCAACGAACTAAAATATTTTACAACTTGGTATCACTCTATATTTTATTTGTATAGTAAATATCCTCCTTAGCCGCAAATATTTACGGCGCGTTCTAGGTAGTGTAGAAGTGTGCGACGTACGGAAAAGACGCAAGAATTTTTGTCACATTCAACGCACGATTCATAGCTTGTCGGTTTTTTCCAAACGTTTCAAAATCAACTTTGCTATATTTTGATGTTTATTTTTTGCATTTTTGTTGAGTTCTTTCATGTCTGAGTAAATTTTTAAGCAAGAAAGTACAAAACCTCGACGAAATGAAAACAACTCAGAAACAGTGATGTAACCTCCACTCATTGTTACGTATGGCTTGAGCATGAAGACGTAAAAAAATTCGTGAATAAATATTTGTGATAAATAAACCCAAGTTTAAATTTGCGGCGAAAATATTTTCAACGAACGCTTTCGCCGCAAATATTTGTAGATGTGGCCCCGGCTTCATGTTTAGAATATTTTGTCTAAAGCATAGTCCAGATCAATAAATTTGTTTTTTGAATGTTGTATTTTAAACTCGACGAAAATATTTGTGGCACAATTTTACTTTCTTCCCATTTGATTTGACACAAAATATTTGCGGCTCAAATTTACTTTCTTCACATTCGTTTTAGCATAAAATCCAAATCTGCGTGTGCACACATACCTAAATATAAACCAACCAGTACACATAAGACTTCGACGCAAATCTCTTTAAAGTAGACAGAAAAACCGACCGACTGTGTGTTGTATCTGACGAAAATATTTGCGTGTTTCTTTGTGCGGCGCATAGTCCACATCTAAAAAAATTTTAACGAACGCAAACAAAGTTGCACAACATAATTATTTATTGATGTAGACCCAACTTAATATTGTCTTTTTTTACCAATATTTTTTTAACATATTAATGGAAATCATTACTCGCATTTTATATTTACAATGATTCTAATCAATGTGACAAAATTAATTCCAGTAGTTTGAGATGCAGAAAAACGGTAAATGGAATATAAATTCCACGAGCCAAAATAATATGCCACTATATAAAGAATCAGAAGACCTTTTAAAAGAGGTGTTACTCGTATCCACTTGTTCCCTTGTAATGTAAACTTTTAAGGGAGTAATAACATAGAAGACAGAGGAATAAAAATTGATGCGTACATTTATGCAAAACTATGTCTGCCTTAAAAATAAAATTTAACAATATCAACCTAGCGATCTTACAAAACAACTCCCCTTTATTATAATAATTTCTAATTAAGCTCTGCTTGAATTTCTTTCTGTTTCCTATACCCTATATACTTCTTGATATTTTGATTTTGGACTTCCTACTGTAAATCTGTTAAGGATTTCCAAAACGTTGTGGTTAATGGCCTTTGATGAAAGGCAGCGGGACCATATGTGGAATCACCGGATCAGAATTATGATGGATACAGTCATCATCTGTTTCATCGTCATCACCATTATCAACATCACCATCATCATCATCATCATCATCTTCTTTTTGTCAACTTTTCTCCGGTTCACAAACGATCGTCAAAGAATGCGCATGTGTCAGAGCAGCCCAAAGTGGTGATCTAAAACAAACATAAAAATATATTAAATTAAAAGATAATCCAGGAAATATAAAACGAATCAGTATAGATTATTCACTCTGGAAAGCCATTAACAGATTTAAGAGGCCAATTAAACAAATAGAGGCCATTTTGGCGCCCATTTCTACCTAATATAAACCGTAATATCATTAAGGAATGTTCATGATGCAAACCATCGCCACCATTAAAATGTAATAATGATAAAGATACACGAAGTTTCCCTTCAAACTTTTTCGACGAGTTTCGCAAATCTAGCATCTAATTAAAAATACTTATTTATTCAAATGTAGGTGCTCAACCCCTTTTTGAGACAATATTTAATAATTACGCCGTCACCACGTCTTTCCACGCTCATCTTAGCAATGAAAAGTTCGTCACTTTTCCAATTTTCCGTAAAGAAAGTTCGGAGAGAGTTTTGAAGTTTTGATTCGGTTGAATTGAATGCGAACCGGAGACAAAATTTTTTAGTTGAAAAAGTTTTTGTTACTTAAGAAGCGCGTCGGTAGAAATTTATACGGGATGTTAGGTTTAAATTACTTTAAAATTAAATTGTTTTTGGCTGAAAGTAAATTAGTGTCGTAAGGTTTAAAATAGAAGTACTTAACGAAGGTTGTTAATACCGAATTTAATTTTTTCGGAAAATCGGTTAGAAACTTATGGATACAAACCGGAATAATATATCCTATAATCAAAAAAATTTCGATACATAAAAATTCTTACCTCTCCGCACATACATCCTTCTGATGCTATCTTATGTTAAGGTTATGTTCGGATTCTCCATCTGGTGTCATCATTTCAATAACGGTCTGTTCTGGTTCAGGATCTGATCGTTCTTCGATTACCGTATCCAATTCTAAAGAGGGAAATCCCCTGCTCATACCTCGTTCTGAACGAAGAGAAATCGCCCTAGATGATCTTCCTGACAAAAAAAAAATCATATACATTGTGAAAATTAGTTTAATTCTATCTATTTTGGTGTGTTTAGTTTTGTTGATATATTAAGGATGAAAGATGGGACACAAATAAATGTAATTTCAGTCAAATAATTCTTATTTTTTTTAATAGAAAAAAGAATTTTAAGTTATATTTAAATTTTGACACTTCACCCGTTGGCAATTTATTACATAAACTTATTTATATTATTAAAAAAAATCACTTCAAATAAATTTGAGTTATATACAGATAATTTACCATTTTGTAGTCACCTACACAACCCTCTACTAAAATTAAATTCAGCCTTTATTTAATTTGAAAAAACATTGTGAACTATTCCAAAAGGGACCCACATAAAAGACACGTCTAATGCGTGTCAGGCCAAACAGGTCAGGATTATCGACTTACAATCCTTGCTTTAAAATTTATCGCCTGATAGCGGGATAGCAGGTAAAGGTAAGCAGAAGCAGGAAAGAGGGTTGGTGCCTAACGATCTTTCTCTTTGCCGGATTTCGGAGTGAAATAATGGGGTCTTGTAATACAGGAGGTGATTTAGGAGCGTTGCGTTTTGCAACTCTGTTACGAGTTAAGGACGATGAATGTGACTATGGAAATTAAAATTCCTACAAATGAATCACTTATTTCAAAAATAATAAAAGTTTTTAGAAAACATTCACAGTAATTTAAATTTTTTTGTACCTTATGCTGATATGCTACTGTTTATCAGTAATATATTATATATAGTACGTCATTGAATATATTATTTAAAATGGTTCAATTTTATAAGGTACAAAAACAATATACGAACACTAATACCATAACCGCAAGTTCTAAAAAACCAAGTGGTAAATGATAATATGTTGATATGGATCAGATGTCCTATCTACGATTCTCAATCTGGGTTGGGTTCACTCTAAAATAGATTTTACCAAATATAAAAAACAAATTTATTTAATTCCAAATGTTAAATAAACTTACTAAATCTGGTCTCTCTAAGCCGCTGCTTGATTTACTGAAGTCATATTTTAGTAGTAGGAAACAACTTCACGGGTTCAAGTCTGTTGAATATACGGCAAGTTCTGGCTTTCCGCAAGGGTCCAACCTTGGACCCTTACTATTTAACATATTCATTAATGACATTGGTGAATTTTCTGTTGTATGCTGATGATCTATAACTATTTTGTTGTGTTGAGAGTCTGGTTGACTATGAGAGACTTGCAGTAAATTTAGAACGTGGTGTGATAATAATCTTTCTCTTAATCCATCAAAGTGCAGTTTAATGTCTTTTACGTTGAAATTCCAACCTACTGTATATTCATATACAATAAACAATTGCATTCTTCAAAGATCGAATACTCTGACAGATCTTGGTGTAATATTTGATCCTACATTATCAATTAGAAGTTACATAGATACAATAGTTGCAACATCCTTTAACGTGTATAGATTCATTATCAGTACTTCTCTGATTTTAAAATGGAAAGCACTTTAAAATTATTTGTTAGACCTAAACTTGAGTATGGGTAAATAGTCTGGAGTCCGCTCTATCAAATACAGTCTAGGAGTCCTGCGACGATTTTTAAAGTTTTTGAGTTTCAAGTAGGATGGCGTTTATCTACCTATTTTTAATGTAATTTGATAACAATTAAATTTTCACTTTATTAAATAAAATTGCAGTTTGGAATTTTTTTTAAAATGTTGGTGGATGCTCTGACATGTTCGGCATAATAAGCCCATTCACCAAAATTGTAAAAATGATTAGTCTTTTTTTTTTTAAATTTTGGTGGATATTTTGGCTTGTTCCACACAACTTTTAAAGAATCTTTATAATTTTAGAACATTTTTGGATAAATTAAGATAATTTTAGACAATTTTTAGAATGTTCTATAGAAAGTTCCAAGTCGATGATTTATCATTGTAGATAAATCAGGACAATTTTAGATAGTTCCAGACAATTCCTGACCATTTTTAACGACATTGTTTAGATAAATCTAGATTTGATAAATTAACAGACATTTTTAAAAGAACGTCTATAACGTTACATTATTTAGACAATGAAATAAATATAACAATATTTAAAAAATCTAGGCAGTTCCAGACAATTTTTTAAAAATCTCTATAATTTTAGAACATTTTTGGATAAATCTAGACAATTTTAGACAGTTCTAGACAGTTTTTAAAAAATTTTTGATTATTTTTGGATAAATCTAGACAATTTTTAAAAAGTTCTAGACAGTTCAAGATAATTTTTAAAAAATCTCTATAGTTCTAGAATATTTTTAAAAAAATCTAGATCACTTTTAGAAAGTTCAAGACAATTCCAAACAAGTTTCTAGATAGGTCTAGACATTTCCAGACAATTTATCCAAAAACTCTATGATTTTAGATCATTTTCTGATATAATTTTTACACAATTTTTAAAAAGTTCTAGACAGTTCCAGACAGTTTTTAAAAAATCTCTATAATTTTAGAATACTTTTGGATAAATCCAAACAATTTTTAAAAAGTTCTAGACAGTTCCAGACAGTTTTTAAAAAATCTCTATAATTTTAAAATACTTTTGGATAAATCCAAACAATTTTTAAAAAGTTCTAGACAGTTCCATACAATTTTTAAAAGGTGTCTGATTTTAGAACAATTTTAGATAAATCTTGACAATTTTTGACAATTTTAAAAAGTTCTAGACAGTTTTAGAGAATTTTTAAAAAATTCCATAATTGTAGAATATTTATAGATAAATCTATCTAATTTAAGACAATTTCTAGATAGGTCTAGACATTTCCAGACAATTTATCAGAATCTTTATGATTTTAGATCATTTTCTGATAACATTTTTAGACAATTTTTAAAAAGTTCTTGACAGTTCCAGACAGTTTTTAAAAAATCTCTATTTTTAGAATATTTTTGGATAAATCCAAACAATTTTTAAAAGTTCCAGACAGTTCCAGATAATTTTATAAAATTCTCCATAATTTTAGATCATTTTTAGAAAAATCTAGATAATTTTATACAATTTTTAGACAGTTCACGGTAATTTAAAAAAAATCTGTATGAATTTAGGACCATTTTTGTACAAATCTGGACCATTTTAGAAAATTTTCAGAAAGTTCTTGACGCGATGGTTGGAGACAATTTTTAAAAAAACATTTTTGAATAAATCAAAACAATTTAATAATGCATCATATATTTTTTAAAGAATGTCTATAATTTTATATAATTTTAACACTTTGAAATAATTATAGACCATTTTAGAGAATATTTAAAAACATCTAGACAATTTTAGATGATTCAAAAAGTTCTAGACAGTTTCAGACAATTTTTCAAGCATATCTATTATTTTAGAACATTTTTGGATAAAAATAGACAATTTAAGAGAATTTTTAGAAAGTTTAGACAGTTCCAGAGAATTAAAGAATTCACACATCATCAGGATTTACTTAACAGACAGGAGCCATGATGTAAGGCGGAAATATTACTCAGTTGTTTCGCTATACAAAACTATTAGTTATAAAATAGATTTTCAATTTTTTCTACACTATTTAAATTTTAATTTACCTCGAACTGAATCTAGAAATGGCTGTATATATTATCTGGACACTCCCAAAACAAATATTCTTTGCAATTCACCTGTGTACACCATGGGGCTAGCTTGATTTGTTTGTGAGCAGTATTAAATATTACTGCCTTAAATAGTTTTTGATGTTATATTTTTTTTTGGCGTATATTTTGTTAATCTGTAATTGGTTTCTTGATCTGTAGAGTAGAGTACCAAATAAAATTAAATAAAAAAATTATATCGAAAAATCCGAGAATTCTTGAAAAACGTTAATTTGATGAAAACGGAAGTGGTATAACAAGTTCATATTTTCATACTTTGTAATATTTATGATATAAAGTAGTCTTCAAATAAAGAATTCTCGATTGTTGAAAAGATAAAACTTAAAAAATCACAAATGTCAAATCTATCTCGAATATTGCGAAATAAGTGATTCACTTGTTATGTTGAGTTGCAGGTCTATGTAAATAAAATATAATATTTTTAATATGATAAACATTCACTAGGAATAAATTTTAAATTAAAGAAAATAAAACCCAACTATATAGGCAACTAAATTAAAGGATTACCCTGTGTTAATGCTAACGAAAATATCTTATTCTTTTTCATTTTCTTAATCGTTCATTTTATTCTGAAAATTGTTCATAAATTTTGTTTTAAATTGTACCAGATCGGCAATAAATAATAATGTATATTTTGATTAAAAAAAAAATAACAAAATTGGTTTCAGGAATACTTCAACTCTGATATTTCAGTAACTAGCAGTTTGCTGTCTTGTAAATATAAAATTTTAAGGCATATTATGAGGTGTTCCCTGTTTCAGATGGTAATTTTTTCAGATTTGTTGATTTGTATCATACAGGGTGGGGCAAATTTAAGTGATTGCTCCGGCCAAATGACATAAAATCGGATAAAACGGCTTACATGTCCCTAACTTAACTTTTTGAGTTCTACTTGGTGGCATAAGAACAAAATGTATACAGAGTGATCAAAATTTGCGTACTTTAGATTGTTTTTCATAACTAACATTAATTTTGGTGACTATTAGCTTTCTCGTAAAGAATATTTAAGTACTTTCGCAAGCATCAACACTCGAGGCATTTAGGAACTTTAACCGTTGGTAACCACATTGGAAAGGGATTGGAAAGGGGAAAAAGATATCGTTAGTTACCTAAATAGTGTATTGGGCTGAATCTGACAATAGAGAAAGTACCGTGATCAGTGTCGCAATTGCGTCGACGCGCCTGCTCCCTCGCCAGTTTAGCTCTTCTCCTCAGGCAGCAAATTACTAGGAGTGCCAATAGTGGAAAACCAAAAATGCAGGATATGATCGGGATCACTACTGTTTCTGGAGATACTAAAACAAAAAATATATAATACAATATATCTTCTTAAAAAATCCTTAAAAATTTTTAACAATCTTTAAAAATTCTTAAAAATCCTTAAAAATCTTTAAAAATCTTTAAAAATCTTTAAAAATCTTTAAAAATCTTTAAAAATCTTTAAAAATCCTTAAAAATCCTTAAAAATCCTTAAAAATCCTTAAAAATCCTTAAAAATCCTTAAAAATCCCGAAAAATCCTTAAAAATCCTTAAAAATCCTTAAAAATCCTTAAAAATCCTTAAAAATCCTTAAAAATCCTTAAAAATCCTTAAAAATCCTTAAAAATCCTTAAAAATCCTTAAAAATCCTTAAAAATCCTTAAAAATCCTTAAAAATCCTTAAAAATCCTTAAAAATCCTTAAAAATCCTTAAAAATCCTTAAAAATCCTTAAAAATCCTTAAAAATCCTTAAAAATCCTTAAAAATCCTTAAAAATCCTTAAAAATCCTTAAAAATCCTTAAAAATCCCGAAAAATCCTTAAAAATCCTTAAAAATCCTTAAAAATCCTTAAAAATCCTTAAACATCTTTAAAAATCCATAAAAATCCATAAAAATCTTTAAAGATCCTTAAAAAACTTTAAAAATCCCTTAAAAATTACGAATAAAATACTTGTTAGAATTGGAAATATTTTTATTTTAAATAAACGAAATAGTATATTATATTACTAGGAGTACAAGGAGCTTATTACGTGTTGAGCTTAGAAGTTTACTGCCGAGGCGCTATAGCCGAGGCAGTGTATATACGCAAAGTGAAGTGATAAACTAATTCCGCGTAGTGAGTGTGTACTTATATTCATCCTGTAAAAGAATATAGTAATATT
This sequence comes from Neocrepidodera transversa, assembly GCA_963243735.1. Taxonomy (NCBI): domain Eukaryota; kingdom Metazoa; phylum Arthropoda; class Insecta; order Coleoptera; family Chrysomelidae; genus Neocrepidodera; species Neocrepidodera transversa. The sequence continues at coordinate 17,464,180 of OY725337.1, read as the reverse complement.
AACAAATGAATAATCTACACATTGAATAAATTGGTTATTCAAAAAATACAATATATTCTGAATCCCTTTATGCAAGGAAATACCGAATCTCTAATTCACTTCGGAAATAAAATATTTACTATCGGAATATCTTTGGATATTTAATATTTGCTTTCAATCGCTAACATATCCAAGCGCTCTTCTTATCCTTAAAAAACAATCAGGACATCTTAGATCTTAGCTCGTTCTTTTATAGAAAGTCACGAGAGTTTCTCGAAAAAAGGTATCAAAAACGATTTTACACTCGAGTTGGTATTTGCTTTTTTCTTATCCTTCATGGACGTTTTCGGGCCAAAAACATGTTAGAAAAAAACTTGAAAGTGACAGATTGAATCGGTAAATATTGATTCACTGTGTGTTGCTTTTCTAAGGCAATTATAGCGTTGTTCAACACCGATGTTGTAAATATTGTTGGAAATCAATGTTTTAGGCTTTAATTGTAGCATTTTCTATGTTTGAAATTCTACATTATTAACAATGTTGTCGATAAGAGTTTTAAATGTAAATCATTTTCTTATATCTAATAATAGTGATTTTCTTAATGGAAATTCTAGTATGAAATGGTTTTTTTTCGTCCATTGATAAGACCGGTTGTACTGCATTTTGTATTTCAGTGGTTTTAGATATACCAAATATGTTTAAGACATGGTATTTTATAATGTAAATTTTGATTGCTAATGATTTTTATTGTTTTTGCTAGACTTTTGGTTGTATTTATAAGGAAATACTTTATACCAATAAACTTAATAACTCTAATAGATAAGGGCACATAAGTCGCGAGGATTACGCCGAACTTGGTCATTCTTTACCAGTCGTTGATTTTTTTAATAAACGAAATTGAATTTTTGCTACCGATCTTAAAAAGAGATAAATTTTTTGTAGATTTTTCTCTACTCCCTTATTTCATATTTTAGTTAAACTCTAGTTTAAACCGTAAATTCTCCTGTCTGCAAATTCTCTAGAATATATTTTTAAAATCCAGTGTATCTTTATAAAGTCATAAATTATCCTTCAGAAAGTTTCTCTGGCATTCACCAATTTTTCCAAGTCTTTCATACTATATCTTTTATATTATTTTGTAAAATCAACTGCAGGCAGCGGAATTGTTGTATTTTGTATGCAAGCTTGAGCTTTCGCTTCACAATATCAATTTTCAAAATGTGCATTATTGTTCTCGATATGAAATTTAAAAGTACACAATCTGGATGCGGTAGTGCTACGATATGAATTTATCCATAAATGTTTGAGTGCATCTGGTATACAATGTCGAAACAATATTTTTATTTTAGAAAATTGAATATTTGAGATGCCAGATTTTCTATATAGGTATAAAAAGAATTTCCTATTTTCAATAAATATAAAATATTCAATAAAATGTCAAGAATAAGAAATCTATACTTAAAGTTGTTTATAACAATAAGAGGCTTTCCCTTTTCGCTTTGTATTACTACAAGATTCATTTTTACTTTTAATTATTTCCGCAATGACTGCAAAATTTTGACTAATGCTCATTTTGGGAAACATCGAACTCTGCCACGGATTAAGTAGGGGATTATTTATGGGTGAATTCTGCCACAAATTGCAGGTAGGTAAAAAAATGATTATATCAAATACAGGTACCTAATAATTGATCCTGATCAAATCATTACTACAATTTATAAACAAAATTCTTTGAAATAATAACTTAAGTATTGTAATATTTTTGTACTTTGCGGTCGTTCGAATTTAAACACTCCGTTGAATAATAATTAATTTATTTAAGTTGCATAACTTCTAATTTATATGAATCACGACTAGCAAAATATATTATTTTTAACAACACATACAAAATTCATCTGACCCTAGTCCGTCCTTTCGGATTATTTATATTAATTTTGCTTGAAAAATGACCCTTGAAGTCCAAAAACAATCATAAAATAAATCCTAACTATTAAAAATAATCAGAATTAACGAAAAAGATCAGAAAAAAATTGTTGAGTCATAAAAATAATTAGAATTAACAAAAAATGATCCTGAAGATTAAAAAATGATTAGAATAATTCTTGTGCTGTAAAAATTAGCAAAAAATGATCCTTGAAGTAAAAAAACAATAAGAAAATAACTATTGACTGTCAAAAATAATCAGAAGTAACAAAAAATTATCCCGAAAATCCAGAATTGATCAGAAAAAGTTGATGACTCTTAAAAATAATTAGAATGAACAAAAAATGATCCAGAAAATTCAAAAATGATCAGAATAATTCTTGAGTGTTAAAAATTAGCAAAAATTGATCCTTAAAGTCTAAAAACGATCATAAAATAATTCTTGACTGTTAAAAATAATCAGAATTAACAAAAAATGATCCCGAAGGTTCAAAAAATGATCATAAAATAATTGTTGATTCTTAATAATAATTAGAATGAACAAAAAATGATCTTTGAAGTCTAAAAAATCAGAATTAACAAAAAATGATCCTGAAGTATCAAAATTGATTAGAATAATTCTTGAGTGGTAAAAATTAACAAAAAATGATCAGAAAATAATTATCGACTGTTAAAATTAATCAATATTAATACAAAATGATCCCGAAAATCGTGAATTCATCAGAAACAAATTGTTGATTCTTAAAAATAATTAGAATGAACAAAAAATGATCCTTGAAGTCTAAAAAATCAGAATTAACAAAAAATGATCCTGAAGTATCAAAATTGATTAGAATAATTCTTGAGTGGTAAAAATTAACAAAAAATGATCAGAAAATAATTATCGACTGTTAAAATTAATCAATATTAATACAAAATGATCCCGAAAATCGTGAATTCATCAGAAACAAATTGTTGATTCTTAAAAATAATTAGAATGAACAAAAAATGATCCAGAAGATTCAAAACTGAACAGAATAATTCTTGAGTGTTAAAAATTAGCAAAAATTGATCCTTGAAGTCCAAAAACGATCATAAAATAATTCTTGACTGTTAAAAATAATCAGAATTAACAAAAAATGATCCCGAAGGTTCAAAAATGATCATAAAATAATTGTTGATTATTAATAATAATTAGAATGAACAAAAAATGATCCTGAAGATTCAAAATTGATTAGAATAATTCTTGAGTTGTAAAAATTAACAAAAAATGATGAGAAAATAATTATCGACTGTTAAAACTAATCAATATTAATAAAAAATGATCCCGAAAATCGTGAATTCATCAGAAAAAAATTGTTGACTCTTAAAAATAATTAGAATGAACAAAAAATGGTCCAGAAGATTCAAAAATGAACAGAATAATTCTTGAGTGTTAAAAATTAGCAAAAATTGATCCTTGAAGTCCAAAAACGATCATGAAATAATTCATGATTGTTAAAAACAATCAGAATTAACAAAAAATGATCCCGAAGGTTCCAAAAATAATTAGAATTAACAAAAAATGATACTGAAAAAATAATCAGAATAATTCTTGAGTGTTAAAAATTTACAAGAATTGATCCAAAAACGCTTATAAAAGAAATTCTAACTGTTAAGAATAATAGGAATTAACAAAAAATGATAAGAAAAAAAAATGGTTGACTATTTAAAAAAAAGTTTTTAGAAAAGATGTACAAAGAAGGCAAAGTTTTATTGAAAATTTCACACCGCCATTTTTAAGCCAATCAGAGTCTTTTTTTTTTGTTTGGTTACCATGGTAACCCAAAAAATTTCCGGAAATTTTCATCCTCCAGGGTACCCTGGGCGAAATTAATAAGTGGAAATTTTTATGTCAAAATAATGACACTTGTAATGGGCTTGATTCATATAAGACTTTTTGTTTACTTTTTGTGCAAATCAAAATTAAACAATTACTACTTAACTTTTAACATACCAACAAACACTCATGACTAACTAGACCAAAACTAGTCTTTCCTTCTAATCTTAATGTCAAATAAATAATTAATTACTTTTAAATTTTTTAGGTGTGAAATTTTCTTACCGAATCCCCACGATCTTGAATTAATAACCGGAAACTTTTTCTCGTACACGATTTTTTAAGAAAATTATTTGATTTTTAATGACTGTATTCCAGGTTTTAGATAATGCAGAACTTTTTATGAATAATAACTTTTTTTCCTAAAATTAATAATAAATAAGTTTTCCATATGATTCCAACTTAGGGGGACATACTGTATATAAAAGGTATTACCGTAATTAGGATTATTAAAACAGGCAGTACTAATCCTCAACCCTTGTGTAAATCGGATTACCTCGCCCCTCATTTTGGACTCGTTTAGACTTTTATGGAAGTAACTAAAATTCAACTTGAACAGGTAAGGCGGAAAGGATTACCATTTCTAGTTACAGATTAAAAGATTTAATAGAACAAAAGTGTTAGTAAAAAAACACCTCCATGTTCGAAAATAAATTAAAAATATTTTCTATCTTCTTCTTTCACGGGACTACTCGTACTCTTACTAGGACGGGATTTTACTAGTAATTACCGCTAAAAAATATTTTAGTTACAAAATTTTCAGGTTCAAGGAATCAAGAAAAGGATCACATCGATATAAATAACAAAAATTTTTCGAAAAATTCTCTTTCTGATCTATATTTCTAATAATCTCATGAAACTTGAAGAAATCTCAAGAAATAGTAAAATCTAATTTAAAAGTAAATTTCTTAAGATCTCATAAAAATATGGATTTTAAGTGAAATTCCAAAAAAAAATCCTTCAATTGATCAAAATTTCATCCGTCATTTAAATTTGACAAGCAAGTTCTAATTAGCCGTTTCGATGGCTCCAGTAATTGATTGGGAAGTGTTAGAGAAAGGACATAAAACGAACAGGACAAATGGTTATGAACGAGGCCCAAACCTACGATTGCCATTGTCCTATTCCATCCACAATCACATCGACAGCTGAAATTCCCCAGAACTTTTAATTGGAAAAGTTGCTTTAGATGTTTGATATGGGATATGTGGGTCGACATTTTTTCCAACAGCGTTGAAAAACCACTTCACGTGCACGTGTTTAAAAATATTAAAAAAGGCTTCACTTAAATAACATCATTAGTTCGAAAGAGACGAAGTGAACTCGATTTTATTTTTTAATTTGAATCAATGAAGTTAAATTAAGCGCCCTCTCTCTGATAGAAATCGTCTTGAAATTCTCTTCAATTTTCACAACAATGAGAGTCATAATTTAATTTAAGCTTTTCAGTTAGAACGTTGGACACTAACTGCGACTTTAGCTTTTCGGTTCGTGTCTCGAGTGTGGAGAATAATTTCACAGAAAATCGTTTCTCATTTCCGAGCATTCTCCAGAATTTCACCTTCATATTTTAGCGAGAACGTATAGAAAGATAGAAACCAGCTTTTGTGAAGGTCTATTTAAAAAATGCATGTTGGCAAAATGTAGAATGTGAATTGTAAATATTAGAAAGGTGGCTGAAATATAAAATATGCGCCAGTTAGACTAAATAGAAAATTCTTCGAAAAAATTTAATATTTAGCATGTACAACTAAGGAAACAAAAGAGATTTATATTCGTAAATTAAGGAATGTACCATTTTTAAAATACACGATAAAAATAAAATAGTATTTTATACACTTAGGTAAGAAGTGAGCACTTTTAAATCCCGAGGATATAATGTGTGAGGTTTATAATGGGCTTCTCAACCGAAGTATATATAGTTTTTTTTACTATTAACACTGATATATTACAATATTTTATTTGATTAGATTTTGATAAACGTAGATTTAGTTATTTCCTACTTATTTTTCAAATATTTCGAAATATCGATTAGTCTGGTTATCAAATTAACAATTCATTAAAAAAAAACTTGTCCTGTAATTTTTTTTTATTAATAATTCACATCAAACCTACAGGTCATTAGCTAGCAATTACTTATTGATAAAATGAATTTTTACTGTTGAACCAATAGCAGTGTTGCCACGCCTGAAATGTACTGAACGGAAGCAATAAAATGTACTAGATTATATTAAAATATACGAAAAAGTGAAATATTGCCGTTTCTCATAGAATATACGTATTTTTTTGCACTCAAACAGTTAAGTTTTACAAAGTATTTTTGTTTTTATCATAAAATAGAGAAAAATAGGGAAAAAATAGGAACAAATAAGGGAAAAAAGTCGGTAGTGTCGCCCCAAAACTTTCCCGACTAATATCCACGAATACTTTTTCAGATATTTAATGTTAAAGCTTCAAATTTTGCCTTTTTTTTATTTTTGACAGGTGACAGTTGGAGAAATAATTTTGACTCTTTTGAATAGAGTTTTTCAAGAGCTTTCAAATGACATTTTCGTTTGACAGATATCGTAGAAGAATTAATGAGTTCTTCCGACAGGTAACCCAAACCCCTATACCAAATTTCAGCTCAATCGGATTAATCGTGTGGCCTCTATCGTGGAAGAATACACACAGACAGACAGACAGACAGACAGACAGACTTTCATCTAGAAATGGTCTTAATCATCACAGGTGACCTCCATCTTTATCTCGAAAATTCTTTTTAGCTCGTTCACAATACTTTCCCTTCTCTGAGGTGGGTCGGGAAAGTAATAGGAACAAATAGGGACAAATAGGGAAAAATACAGAAAACAGAAATAAATGAAAAATAGGAAAATTAAAAAGAAAAGGGAAAAAAAGAAAAAATGGGAAAAAAAGAAAATGGTAAACAGAGATAAATAGGGGAAAATAGTGAAAAATTGGGAAAATATGAAAATTAAAGAAAATATGGAAAATGGTGAAAAATAGGGAAAATTGGGAAAAGTTGAAAAAAATGGAAAAAACAGGAGAAAGTAGGGAAAATACAGAAATTAGAGACTAATTGGAAAAATGGGGAAAAAATGGGCGAAAGTAAGGAAAATTTAGAAATTAAAGACATATAGGGAAAATGGGAAACATATGAGAAAATAGTGGAAAAAGGGAAGAATAAGGAAAAATAGGGAAAGAAAGGAAAAAGGAAAAAATAGAGAATAATAGGGACAAATACAGACAAATAGGGAAAATAGGAAAAAATAATGTAAAACAGGTAAAATATGAAGAAATAATAGAATATAGCTAAAAATAGAGAAAAACGAGGAATATTGTTAAAAATAGGAAAAGAGTGCAAAATAGGAACTAGTACAAATTAAAGAAAATAGGGAAAATAGTGAAAAATAGGGAAAATTGGGAAAAGTTGAAAAAATGGAAAAAACAGGAGAACGTAGGGAAAATACAGAAATTAGGGACTAATGGGGAAAATGGGGAAAAAATAGGCGAAATTAAGGAAAATTCAGAAATTAGAGACATATAGGGAAAATGGGAAACATATGAGAAAATAGTGGAAACAGGGAAAAATAAGGAAAAATAGGGAAAGAAAGGAAAAAATAGAGAATAATATGGACAAATATATACAGACAAATAAGGAAAAGAGGAAAAAAATAATGCAAAACAAAAAAATATGAAGAAATAGAAAATATAGGAAAAAATAGAGAAAAATGGGGAATATTGTTAAAAATAGGGAAAAAGTAGGAGAAATAGGGAAAAATAAGAATTAATGAAGAAAATGGAGCAAAATAGGGAAAAACAAGTACAAATAGGGACAAATAGGAAAAAATGGGAAAAAATAAGAAAAAAGCAGGGAAAAATAGAGAAATTAGAGAAAATAGGGAAACATGGAAAAATAATGAAAAATAGGGAAAATATCAGAAAATAAGGGACAAATGGAAAATAGGAAAAGAACAGAAAATAATAGGGATAAATGGGGAAAAATCGGGACAGATAATACAAAACAGGAAAAATATGAAAAAATAGGAAAATTGTCGAAAAGTGGGAAAAAATAGGAAAATTAGGAAAAATTGGGGAAAATAAGAAAACATACGAAAAAATAGTGAAAAAAAAGGGAAAAATAGGGGAAAATAAGTACAAATAGCGACAAACAGGAGAAAATGGGGACAAATAGGAATAAATAGGGAAAAAATAGAATTTAGAGAAAAATAATGAAATATATGAGAAAATAGTGAAAAATATGGAACAAGGGAAAAAGGGAAAAATGGAAAATAGGGAAATACAGGAAAAAATAATGAAAAACATATGAAAAATAGTGCCTATTGACTAGAACCTTACAATCTACAACAAATCAAAAATTTAGCCAAATCTACAGAAAGCCATTTTCCCATTTGCAGAATCCTTTCGTTTTGTTTTTAAATTTTGGATTGTTTATATGAAGTGTTACTATATTCTAATTGCACAGGTAAAGTTAAATTATTATTATTTGTTTTATCTGCTTATATTAATAAGTTTGGGTTTTTTTTTTTTTTTTTTTTTTTTTTTTTTTTTTTTTTTTTTTTTTTTTTTTTTTTTTTTTTGTCAGGTGTCCAGGAATAACTGTAATATCCGAGGGGCTAAATAATTACGTTTTCTCGGGGAAATAATATTTCTCATTTGTGTCGGGTGTTGTATGAAGGTGCGATTTTTTCTAAGATTATTTTGCCACCCCATCCCAAACATTCCATAAGATGGAAGTCATTCTACCAAGGAAAAATATAATATTTTTAGATTATTTATTCCAAGAAAATCTCGAAGATAGCTAAACATAGATATAAAAAGGTAGTAGAAAAAGTATAGTTTTTACTTTCGTCACTCGTTGAATAATATACTATTTATCTAATATTATTTCTATGGTCTCATTTAATGTGTACTATTGTGACAGGTTAGATGAAAAATGGAGCAATAAAATAATTCAACTTACCAGTCGGATAAACGAGCACCACGGGCCTTTTGTTGTGATGATTCACGTTTCCTGTACCGGTGGCTACTTTATTGATGCTTTCCTGCTGTCCAGACATTATTGTGTTCTTCTCTTCCTCGAAATAATGGGTTTGATCCTGAAACGAACACGATATTACTTAAGAATCGGTAAAAGGATAATGGATCGTGTCTTTTTGGTAATTAATATCTGACAGGTGTTTTGTCTCTTTAGTAAAATTGTCTATTGAAAATAAATCCGCTGTGCATTCAAGAATTGATATGCCCCAGTGACCAAAGAAATAAAATATTCGTTGAAGTTTATCGGATTGTGAATTGAAAATTCGCAGAAAGTTCAAGTCGTTGAATAGCCTAATCCTTTTGCGAAGTTTCCCTGGAGAGTTCTATCCGCCGACATAACGATAAATAATATTAATTAGAACCCTTTTCCCTAGAAAGTGTTCGTGACACCTTTGGGATCGTATAAAAAGCTTGGATAATTAATCTCTTTGCTAACTTTGTTTATTTTGTTAATATTAGTATTAGCGTTGTTATTACTGGAATAGTTGGTGTATAACCGAGAGTTTGTCTTTAAAATTTAAATTAACTGGAATAGCTGGAATAACAAGCTTATGACAAAGTATGGCTCGAAGGATTTCTATACAAACTAAATATATACTGAACACATAGACACTGAGGTTATTTAGAATCAAATAAAGATGAATTAAAAAACATAATTAATTTTATACTGATATTTATAGATATACAACTACAACTTTATTTAATACAGGTTTTATCCCAAAAGTAATGCGTTGAATTTTTCTGAAGCGACCATGGGGAAGCTGGGGGTCTAAGCTTTCCAGAATTTACATAGATCTACACACCTCTCATATGCAAGTTCTGGGACGTCTATCAACTTAGCAAGACAACTTTGGAAAATTACAACGGTATCTTATGAGTAATTTGCCTCTTTTTTGCCGCAAATTAGTTGTGGAAAAATAAAATTTGCCGCTCTTTTTTTTATTAAAAATTAAACGTCTTGCTAACTTGATATCAAGGTAGCAAGACAACTGCGTAAATAATGACGATATCAAAAAACTAAAAGCTGGAGAATTTGCCGTTAATTAATTGTAAAAAAAAATGTGCCGTTCTTTTTTTGTTAAAAATTTAACATCTCGCTAACTTAGTATCAAGTTAGCAAGAAAACTGCGTAAAAATGACGATATTAGAAACTGAAAGCTCTAGATTTTGCCGCATTTTTGCTATTAATTAGTTATGGGAAAAATGTTTGCCTTTATTTTTTATTAGTAATTAAACATCTCGCTAACTTGATATCAAGTTAGCGACACAACTGTGTAAATAATGAAGATATCAAAAAAATAAGAGCTGGCGAATTTGCCGCTAAAGAGTTGTAGAAACAAAAAAATTGTCACCTGTTTTTTATAAACAATTTCCAGGAGTTTTATATACCAACTTCAAATGTAAGAAAACAAAAAAATTACCTAATGCGGCTTTACAAAAGTTAGACTTTAAATTTAATTTTTTTGTAAAAATCTATTTTCAGAAACAAATTCTGAATGAAAGTGACTAAATGTTGATGGTGCTAGATTTTTAAGTTTCCATCTGTTTTTTCAGTAAAAAATTAAAATAAAAAATATTAAAAAACAATCAACTTTGCATGATTTATTTCCGACTTTTTAGTTTTTCATTTTTTTTTGTCTTCAAGACTAAATATAAAAAATTGTTTCAATTAATAACAAGTACCGGTAGTCTAGCTACAACCGATTGCGAAACACACATACGCCCGGTGCATCTTAGGACGTGAATGTAAACAAGGGAAATAAACATTTTTTTCTGTAGAATATTATATTTCATATTAACAAAATAAAAAAACTACTTATTAGTTTGCAAAGTTCGGTTGTGATTTGTAAGAAAAATTTAAATGATGATGGAAATAGAAGCAGATATAAATATTGTGGATAATTTGGATGTACCGAGTAGATGAAAACGAAAATAACTCCCGCAATTAGTTTCCAACCAATCAAATTTAAAACATCCTTCAGCTTAAAATACCAAAATCTGGTATTTAAAATTTCCCAAACTACGTTATATCATTAAAATATCAAAAAATCATGGTGATAGGTATTAAAATTATAAAAGTATAAAACTTTATTGGGCTTATTTGAAAAGGACAAAGATTGGAAGATAACACCCATCCTAAGCATGTGTTGAAACAGGCTCGAACAATTAACAGTACCGTCGACATTGCATCCTTTTCTAGCGTTATAACCAATGAGCGCTTACCTAGAGAAATCTACCCACCCGCACAGTCCAAATCGGTAATGCGGCAAGGGGCTTTCCCCCGAGTCCAGCGTTGCCACTTGTAACATAATTTTCAAATTGTAACATATTTTTTCTTGTAAAATATGCTACAAATAATAATCATTAATTGTAACATATTTTTAACCTACATATATATGGGCAAAATTAAATGATTCTCCAGCTATTAGGTTTTTGATATCGTCATTATTTACGCAGTTGTCTTGCTAACTTGATATCAACTTAGCAAGATGTTTAATTTTTAACAGAAAAAAATATTTTTTTTCCACAACTAATTAACGGCCAAAAAGCGGCAAATTCTCCAGCTTTTAGTTTTTTGGTATCGTCATTGTTTATGCAGTTGTCTTGCTAACTTGATATCAAGTTAGCAGGACATTGAATTTTTGGGGAAAAAAAAGAGCGGCAAAATTCATTTTTCCACAACTAATTAACGGCAAAAAGCGGCAAATTACTGATAAGATACCGTTCTAATTTTCCGAAGATGTCTTGCTAAGTTGATAGACGTAGTTCTGGGAGTGTGTACACTGGTGATTTTGTGAATCCCTGTATAGGTAAAAACGGAGCGATCTCTCGATCAACGAGCAGCAACCAAAGAAAGTGTTCAAATCCTTTAGCAAGCTTTGGAGGAAGATTGTCTCTTCCGATCCCAGTCTAACCCATGTCAAAAGATGTTCCTAGAGGACTGAGAAGACATCGCCAACGAAACTCGCTCAGGGTTTCAATAATTCGTTATTTTTTATTTTTTTAATTAAATTAATAATTATTAATACAACTTTCATGCATGCCACTGGTGGTGTAGTAATTTTTATCGCATCGATCAGATCCAAGTCGATTTGGAGGATTGATGAAAAATTGATCTCTCCCGAGTGCGTTGAATACTGGTCAAAATTCTCCATGTATACAAGGTTGTCTTAGAGGTTATTATACAGATACAACTCAAGGTCAGAAGGTGAAACTAAGTCTGTGAAGATCCTTGGTAATACTAATTCAATCGGGACACTGTTTGATTATTGTTCAAGTTATTTGTACCTTTTAAAGGGTCTTTTTGTATTACCTCAAAGATTTCTAACTTTACTAAATTCCTATAATTTCATATTTATTGTAAGGCAAAGTAAAAGTGATTTAGTAATAAATGTGATTTAAGCGCAATAACTTTTATTATGGGTTCTTTCCACGAATAGAATTTGAAATATACCGAAAAGTAAAATATTAAATAAAAAAAAATTGGACGGTAGTCTAATTGATTTTTTTGGTGTATTTAGAAACAATTAATAAAAATCTGATGTGGCCAACACATGACCTCTCGCCATTTTTTAATAAAAAATTTACAGGTTGACACAAAAAAGTATGAAAAAAAATTACTTTTTTGTAAATCTGGCAACAATGGCAAAAGTTTCGAAAATTTTAATGAGATAAAAATCAACTATAGGGTATACAAAATATATGTGTAAAACTTTATTGCCGTTTTATATAATAATGGCGTCATCACCCATAGCAACTGCCACTTCCGGTTGTGCGATTGGCACCAAAATCTAATCAGATCTAATCTAGGGTATCAGAATCCTGTATGCAAAATTTCACATTTTTTTATTCAGTAGTTTTTGAGTTATCGTCACTACAACATCCATCTAAACACACACACACACTAACACACACACACACACTAACACACACACACACACACTAACACACACACACACACAGACATCATCGCGAAAATATCAAAATCGTATTCTAGGGACCCCAAAACGTGTTTATCCATTGAAAAGTCACTACCCAATTTTTAGCATGATTCCTATACCTCTCTTATCTGAAAGGCGAGAGGTAAAAAAACAATGATATATTTCAAAATCAGTTCTTTCTTTCTTTTTGTGGGTTTAAGGAAATTAAACTCAAATTAAACGTTATATATGTTTTATTTAACGATAAACGAAAGTTCCAAAGATTTTTTTCTTTTTCCTTTTAAAAAAACTTCTTCTTAAGGTTTTTCTTATCTTCCTTCTCCAACGAAATGGGATAGCTTGGTCCAAAAACGTATTCCAAGAAAACGTAGTCCAGGAAAAAATGTAGTCAAAGGAACGCAAGCTTGGTCCAAAAGAACGTAGTCCCAAAGAAAAAAATGTCGTCCAATATTAAAATAATTAAAATGAATTAAATTCCAAGAAAATCTGTAAAAATGAATTGAAAAGTAGATTCTCTTTTTGTAAAACGAGACACAGAAATCATATAATTTATATTATTATATAAAAAAAAAGATATGTGAAAATATAATATAATATAATAAAAACTTACAATATAAAATGAGGGGGAGAAAAAAAAGAAATCTTCAGTAAGCGACACGAACGATATAAAAGTCAATTATTTGACTGAATAGGCAAAGAGAAGAACATTATTAACATGGAAAAGACATTTTATATTAATACCACGAGAAGAGAGGGACATGACGCGAGGAAATAAGAAGGGGATATCAAGCGAGTATGAAATTAAAATATATTGAGTAAAGGAATAATGAAAATACAGTGTGGCACAAAAATACGTAACAAGTCGAAATCAATTACAGACGAAAAATTCCGAAAATTCATAAGAATTTTGGGACAAAGATTTTATATAAATGTTCTAATAAAGATTTAAAAAAACAGTTTATTAAAAAATCTGGCTAGGGGTAGAAAGTAATATAAGACAATTTAGAAAATAGAAGAAGTTAGGCAACTTCATCAATTGAGCTAAAACAGAAAATATTTACATTTAATATAAAAAAAATTGGTATTGAAGAAATATAATTTTGGGGAAGATATAATGAGATATTAAATGGAATAAAGGTTAAGAACAGCAACAACAAATAAAAATGTAAGAGAAAAATTCAGAAGTTAGAATAGGTATTATTCAAAATTAACGTTAACAAAATTTAGACCAGAAGAAGAGCATTTTAGCAGGCCACTATAATTTAATTAATATGTCAAAAAATTTTATGATTTTTGTGCTTCGAGTAGAACCCACCTCCCATTGAAATAAGATCAAAATTGTATCCATTTTAACAGATAATAATTATTATTATCTGGCCTACTTTTTTAAATAACATTTATAGGCACAATAATTCTTCTAGGAGTTTGCATTGCTATGATTTCAAAAATACCGACTTGGATAAATTTCACTGGAATATTATCCAGAAAATACAAAATAATTCATATTTCTTTTAAAATTAATAATATTAATCTTTCAGTTCATACTAATGTCTATCATTGTATATTTTAAAATCTAAACATATATTTAAACTTAACACAAGAGTTATTCCGTCTTTCTCTCAGACGTTTTCTCTGTCTATTGCAAAATACCGTTAACAAAAACAAAATACATAAGCGACCGTTGCCATGCAAGCAAGCTTATTTTTCTCTTATATTATCCCAGCATTATAAGAGACAAAAACTATAGATATATTTCTTCCCGCTAAGATTCTGAATTCAACGCTATTTGGATACCACGTCTCATGTCTCCTACCAATAAAAAACCTGCAACCCTACTCTCCGCTATAATCGCTCTCTCGCTTACCGACTGTAACCAGATGCAGTCGCATTCAATAGAGCAAAAAAGTTTCTTGAAATAATTAAAATGATGCGTAATTAACCACACCCAAAAAGTTTCTGAGTTTTCATAACAAGAAAAAATGTAAATAGTTTTTTACAGCGAGTGAAGTGATGAGTAATATTTGATTTCGGTTTCATAATTTAAATTAATGTGCCGCGTTATGATTTTTCTGTTCATGTTCGCACTTGAAACAAATGGAATAAAAATTACATTCCTATTTCAAATACTGTTTTTATTTTGGTTTAACTCCTACCTAAAGAGTTTGGTCCTTCGATGTCTTCAAGAAAATCTAAGAATTAAAAATAATGCTCGCAGTCTAGTGTTCTTTCAACATTTATGAATACTAATATTCGTAAATCGTTCATGGTCCTTCGAGCATTCAATGAACGGTTTCTTCGCATCTATAACAGGATGGAGTGAAGCACTTTGTTAAATCCTGGTGCCCCTATATTCACATAATTTAAACTATACCACCACCATTTCTATATGCCTTTTTCCCACCAATGCAATCTAGATAGTTCACAATGACTCGTAGATATCTGCGGTTTAGAACCTTACCAATATTTTTTTTATCTTTAGAGTATAAAGAATCACGTTATTTTTGACATCTTCAGACTAATTCAAAAGTTAAAATTTTTTAAATATTTTTCTATTTAGTGTTAGAGAAAAATCGCTTAAGATAAAAGCATTTAAAACAAAAATTCCCTAATTTTATTATTTATCCTCTTATTGAATCATAATTCGTAATAAAACGAGATGGAGGGTTTTTTATGCCATCTCCGACATAATTTTTTTATTGTCGCGTGGTCCAAATATATTAGAGGCATTTCTTTATTTTTGGTATTCCTTCGGATGCTTCCTCGAGACGAAATTAATTACGTCTAGCGCCCAATTTCACTTTTGTTTTCGACAATTTTCTCTTGTATAATGAGACATTATTCTTGAGACTGAATTATTCCCTGTCTTTTATTTCATATTCTAGTCGTTGTTCGAGCAATATCCGAGTTCAAATTTAGTTGTGTGTAGAATTACAAATTAGTAATAAATTAAACACCAGTTATTGAACGAAAAATAATATTTTCAAAGGAAAAGGGCAAAATAACAGGATTCAAAAAACAAAAATGCAATCGTCGACACAAAATAACAAATCAAAATTAAGCATCAAACGTTCACATATTTACAGGAAAATGTAATTTCAAGTTCACCAATTATACATGTTCGTTAATCACTGTACCAGAAAATAATAAAAGCAGAACGTTCTGGCTTTCAATATGATTACAAAATGTTACACAATCCCCTTAGGGATTTTAAATAATTAACTGAAGAAGGTTATCCATAATCTCAAATATGGTCCAACAATGAAGAAATAAAAAACCAAAGTCTAGTACAACAGATTACTTAATAATAGATTTTTACCTAAGTTCTAATTCCTTTCTAAAAACGCCACTTTTTCAAAACTTCCAAATACTTTTCTTACTCTTACATTAATTAGTTTTAACACTTGGTATAATTTAAATTCTCACATCTTATGTAATTTAGTTGGTAAGTCTCATTGTATTTCCCAAAATTTTATTCTGTTTAACTGCAACGTTTGTATTATAGGCAAGAAGATGGCAGATTTTTCCCGAAACTAGCCGCCAGTTTTCCTAAATCTATTATTAAATAATCTGTGGTACTAGACTTTGGTTTTTTATTTCCTATGGGATAGGTACTAAGAGATCTTTCTAATATGAGACAGTTCAATGATCTTTAATATTATAACAATAATGTTATGAAATTTGTTATACCCTGTATAAGGTATAATTCATTTTTTGGTTAAATTAAAAGAAAAAGGATCTGAATTTTAAATAAAATTAACAGTGTTCCTTTATTTGTAACATTAGAAGGAAAATGTAAATAAAAAAAATTAGTAAATAATATTAAAAGTATAAACAAATTTTGGTAATATGAATAGGGCTTAAGCCATTTGAAGTTTGAAATTTCTTGTGACAGGTTGGATCACATTTCCTATCAGGGACCAAATTCTTGAAATCGTAGGAATCGATTCTCATGAGAAATTTACGTCATTTTCTCTAGATTTTGTAATATGTCTATTCTTGAAATATTTCGTAGGAAAAATTCTCCAAAAATTATGAGAATTAATTCCTAATGTCATTTTCTGGAGAAACTTCAAATTCTCATGAGAATTTAAGAAATTAAGAGTGTGAATTGTACGTATTTGACGTGTTTTGTGGGAATTGAAATTGAACATTATTGTTTTTTTGTTGTTACCGCCATAAATATTGTTAAAATGAATAATTTTTTACTCCAAGCTATCGTTTTAGATAATTTAGAACGTTAAGTGACGAGTTGTTTAGACAGCATTTTCGTCTATCCAAACAAGCCTTTGACGATCTAATGGAGTATATTGAGCTTTTTCTGCTACCACCAATCAGAGTTGGAGATTAACCAAAAGAGAAAAAGTTTTAGTAGGGATCTTTCCTCTAAGAACTTCCTTATCATTTTCTAAGAATTCTACAAGGATTTTTTTTGCGCTTCACTAACGAAATTTCGTTTGGCCATCGCAAATAAAAAATGAACAAATAACAAATAACCCTTAGTAAATAATAAACGATAATGCACAATAATAGGATAATAATTATGTAAATTGTTTCAATTTGTTTCCTCAAAAATGTAAAATGTCAAACATATGATATCAATGACAACTGATATTCATTTCTGCGAACTTATTAAAATAATATTTGAGTACAGAACTAATTGCTCTGAGTATTTGATTGGTTGAGTTCATGAAATACTTGGATTTAGTAAAGACATACGTCACTTTTTTTAATTCACTAGAATTTCAGTTCCGACTCATTCAAGAATAGGACTGGCGATCCTCAAGAGAATTTTTTTTGGGGAATCAATTGTCTGGAGAATTAATTCCTACGATTTCAACAATTGGGTCCCAGGTAAAATGATTTGTCATTGGGTTGATGTCAATCAAAATTACAGTTAAAAAAAATTAAAAAAAAAATAGTAAGTAAAAATTTTGGAATAAATAAAAATGAAGATTATTGATTGGGTTAACAAAAAAAAATTGTCAACGGTAATATACCAAGACGTTGATTAATAGTCGGCTATTTTTGTTGCGTCTAAATTTCGAGAATATTTTAATATCAATTTGATGAGACATAATTTTGGCATTAATCAATTGATTATTAATGCCAAATATATGTCGAATCAAATTGTAAAATATTCGAGAAATTTAGCAACAACAAAAATAGCAGAGTATTAATCAAGATCGTATTATATTTAGCAAGATTATTTCCCGCGAAAATCAATTAATCGCGGATAAGTAAATTAGAAAAGAACTTTATTAACAGAACACCAGGAATACAACTAAAATAGTAATAAGAAATTAAAACGAATACTAATTAAAGTTGAAAACACAATTATTATAGTTCAGGTGTTTTTGGTTACTTAAATATCGATTTTTCTGTAGCTGCTCTTCTTTTAATTCTGAAGGTATGGAATTTGCTTGATTAATAACATAATTAGATGATGATGCCGCTACATTTACAGTATTTTCAACAGAACTTCTCATTTTATTTATAATATTTTGGTGGTGCTACTCATCCATTTGTAAATATGGTTTGATTGACGAAGAACTTCCGTGTCCTGTGATTTTGATTAATTCTTGTTCTTGGCTAATTGGGAAACGGCAGTCGAGAGGCACGAATAATTGGAAATTTTTACTTTTTTCGTATTCACGCCAATCGATTCTGCTCCTATTTTTGTCCATTTTGAAAACTCCTTTTTACCGATTGGTTGATTTTTATACCACTGGAAAAACTTATCTTTACTCCAATATTTATTTGTTGTTAAAAATAATCTGTTAGACGTAATTTTTATGCCTCGTTTAGATATTATTTTTTTATATAACCTTACTGGACACCTGCGAGAATTATTGGTATTAGTATTAAGCCACTTGTTTTCGGCACATTTTTTGCTACCACCTTGACATGTTTTCGTAAAAACTGGATTGTTCAGATTCAGTTCCATCCGTTTTTAATTCTATTTTAAAATGATCCGTTAAGAACATTACTCCTTCACCTCCTCGCCATGCCAACTCTACAGATGCTATAAAGTAAAACTTTTTTTTGTAATCCGTCGGGTGTTTCTTCCTCATAATTATCCATTATAGAGTACGATTCTGCCATATCTAAAGCTGTTGAGCTCTGTTTTCGTTTTTCGGGGAGCTTTTGTAATTCGCGCCTCTTGGCGTTACGGGCGTCTCTTGCACTTTTAAATGTAATACCTTGAAAGGGTTCGATGGAAATACCATATTTGTTAAAATATAATTCTTGCAAGCTTTTGGCTGTGGTATTCCACATACATTTTAATGTGTATTCTTTATATTCTTCTCCGTCAATTTTCTTCATGTTCCACGCCCAGTTCTTCAAAATATTGTTTAACTCACCTTCTGATGTATGTGCATCTAATGCATAACACAAAATTGTGTAAATTGAGCCCAGATACTATTTTTACTTCGTACTGTATTCGTAGGTACCAAAGATTTTACCGCTTCTATTGAATTATTATCAAAAACGCCGAATCTTTCCATTTTATAATGTTTTAAATTATGACAGACCTGCGTGAGCAAAAACTGACAGAAGTATTTGACATTTTTATGTGACGTTTCAAAGTGACTATTTCTCTAGGGAGATAGTCGCTGATATCCACTGATCTCAGTGCTGATATCAGGTCTAGTGAAATAGTCGCTGATATTCGACTCTGATTGGTCTAAATTTCAAAAATTGTGACATTTAATTGGTTAATATAAAGCAAGGGAAATAATCAAAAAAATATTTTAAATTGACAAAGAATTTTTATGAATATTGAGGGAAGGAATTTTGTAATGGATATTTGTTAGATAGTAATATGTATGTGGTTTGTTAAAATGATGGAATAAAAAAAGTCTATAAAAAATTAAACAATATTATTTATTATAAAAGAATAAAGAATCAAGGACGTAAGGAACAAAGAATAAAAAAAAGTTACTGCGAAGTTTTAAGGGGATTGAAATGGAACAGGGGTCAGAAGTGAAATGTGTAGATAAAAGAAATATAGCAAGAGAGCTGAAGAGCTAGCAGAAAGAAGAAAGAAATTAAAAATATCATTTGTTATTGTTTTAATATCATATTTTTCATTTTTTAAGGCCTCTGAACCCAACCCATTTGAGAATCGCTCTACAGGTTAATAAAGGGAATTCACTATTCAACAAAAATTTCTTATTTTAATATATTTTAATGATTTGCCTTTTAATCATTATGCAAATTTTGAACACTCATCTCAAATTTTGGGAAAGGTTCCGATCTAAATTAAAAAAAAATCATAAATTTTTATAAATTTCTAAATATTTAATAAATTTTTTTTGTTAATATTTATTTATTTAAATTTCGTCTTCTTATTCTTTGTTATACTTATTTTCCTACTTTTATTAATTTTTTATGTTTTTATTGTTGTTCCTCTTCTTCATGTAATTTTCCATAACCATCTCCAAAACATTCCTCTTATCCAATTTTTCTTTCCAGATCCCCTATGGTACATAATTTTATTTAATTCAAATAAAATTTTTAAATTTTAAATGTTTGTGTATTTCTTCATTTATATAAAATGGCATACATATTCAAAGCTTTTTACATTCAATAATTCTCTTCACCCTCTTTTTTTAACCGAAAAAAAATCGTTACTTGATCATAAATCTTATTCCAAATATTTTATACTTAATGATTTTAATTTTTTTAGACATATCCGGAATTCTTGATTAAAAAACATAATATTATAATAATAAAAATAATAAATTAACTTCTAACAATCATACAAAATGATTTCATTATAATATATTCGAGGTAAGAAAATTTAATTTTTTATTTGGCAAACTCTGTATCAATTGGTTTATTTTCTTTTTAAAGAAGCTATAAGAGTTAATTCTTTTAATATCAGAAGAAAGTTCATTATACAATTTGGAACCCAAAAAAGTAAAAAATTTTTGGCCAATCGTATTTGTCGTTTTAGGTATACTAAATTTTTTTAATTTGTATACAACAGATACACTGTCGGTCGATTTCCGTTTGAATTTATTTCAAGATATTGAACTGTTGGCCAATTATTACTATATGAGGAAAAGGGAATGAAGAATGTCTTCTCGTAGTTTATAGTAAGTATCTTATAATTAAAAAAGTTTTTTGGAAATCTGTTTCTGCAGTATTTTTGTTCAAAAAGTTCCTTTAATTATATTAAATAACAAAGGTCCAAGGACAGTTTCCTGGGGAATACCACATTTAATGACTTGAAAATCACCAAGTCAAGAGAGGACGGATTTTGAAATATATCATATTTTTTTGTCAATTGTTTCTAATTACATCAAAAAATTAATTAGACTGGCGTCCAAAAATTTCTTTTTATTTAATATTCTACTTCTGTTATATTTCAAATTCCTTTCGTGGAACGAACCCAAAATAAAAAGATTTGAGCTTAATCACATTAATTATTTATTATCAACAAAATAAAGTATCATTTCAGACTCCTTTTTTTTATCAAACAAAAAAAAATCATTACTTGATTCTAAAATCCTGTCCAAAATCTTTTATACTGAATGATTTTTAATTCTCATAGTTAAATTTTAAATTATTACTTTCCCAAATATGAAACAAATTTTATTTCTATTAAAATTTCATAAGACCTTCTTTAAGCATATCCATAATGATTATACCAAATTATTAACTGATTACATTCAACTATAAAAAGCTGTCGAATATAATATTTTGAATACACTTATTTATCTAATAATAATAATAATAAAAATAATAAATTAAATTATATACATCATACTAAATGATTTCATTATAATATAGTATTTTTTGGAAACATTCTGGGTACTTCTCCTTGGAGAAATTATCTTTTTTCAACTAGTTTTGCTCCTCTGAACTGAGTACTTTCCAGAAGGTTACAGAAAAAACTTATATTATATTTTTTTTATTCTAGCCGATTGTAGAAAAAATAGTATATGTGCAATATCTAACACATGTAGCGGGAAAGTAAAAATAAAATTTCTGTTAAGAGTCTTGTATCAACGTTAGATTCGAAATATGAAAAAATAAAAGGCTATCAATTTCTAATACACTTTTTTATTTCATTGGAGCTCAATTTATTTTACGACCACGTTTTTATTACCTTTTTTAACAACATTTTTATTTCTGCGTATAAAGTAACGCTTGAAAAACACTTTTATTTTTCTCTTGGCGACAATATTACAAGAAAACAAGAAAATTATGTGGGTTGACTTAATTCAAGAAGAATTTCCTGTAATTTCCAGGACTCGTCTATCGCATTCTGATTACCTTCAGGATTTTTCCTGGCATACTAATGAAAAATCTTCCCGAATGTGTAATTCGCATAATAATATTTTTTTTATAAAAATTCTCTCTCGTAATTGTCGTGAAAAAATTATTGAAAAATAAAAAACACTACATAAAAATGTTGATAATAAATGAATGTTTTTCTTAGTAAAGCAATTAGGAGAGAAAAATCGAGAAAATTGGATTATAAAGCAAAACAGCCCCATTTTCTGAAACTTCCGAGAAATTATTCGCGAAACAAATTAAGGAATGTAAATGATGAGATGGCAAAAAATGTCTTTAAGTAATGGATAAAACTTTTCTCCATTATTTAATGTCTGGAAAATTTGTTGACAGGAAACTGCGTTCAAAATCATCAACAAACTTTACTGTCGTTGTCTTGTTAAACTTAAGATGTTAATAAAAAACTTTATAAAGTAATTTTATTGTACAAAAAATCAGACGTCTAAGTCCAGTCGTTTCATATCGGCTTATGAATAAGATGCATTGAACTGAAAAAAAAACAATATTGGCTCAGATGAAATAAAAAAATTGATCTTATTAACTAATTTTTACTTCTCTTCTATACATAAATAATTTATTATAAAATATAGGTAATCGATAACAGGAAAATAATATGTGATAGGGTAAATTTTAAGTTCCTTAAGCCCAAATTTTTTTTCTCAAAAATCTGTCTATTTATGTATGTCCATGCATGTGTCTGTATCTGGATTTCTTTAATGATTTAAAAAAGCACCGAACAGAGTACCAATTATTTTGAAAACTGAATATTTTTAAAGTTTTAAATTTGTCAAAAAGAATTAAATGGACCAATACCTTGCAACGGATAAACTACCCTTTTTCATGTGAAATTAGATAATAATAATAATAATAGGATATGTTTCACATAAAGGTTATTTTTATTGGCGCCAGTTTATTTTTGAATATTTTAAAAGTCCATAAAATCAAATAAAAGGAGAAATGAAGTTACTTTAAGTTTAATGCTAATGAATTTATTATTAATTTATTTACTGAATTTTCAAATATACTCTGAAGCCAAATTAAATAAAAAAACTATAGGTAGATTAAATATAATATAGATTTATTTAAAACTTATTGATTTTAACTCTCAAAAAAAATTAAAGATGTGACCAGTAATTTTCTGATAGGTAAAAGAAGTGGCTGTAGGAGTCGGAGGTGTTTGTAATCTGACCTTCCGGTGAGCTGATCACATGAATGATAATTTGAGCAAAGCAGAAAATTGAGCCAAACGGTAGACAGAAACTTAATGTGAACCAAAAGGTTAACTGGAATCAAACGAAAACTGGAGCCAAACAGGTAACAGAATTTGAGCCAACAGTTGAGAGAACTTGAGCCAGCAGTTGAGAGAACTTGAGCCAGCAGTTAACAGAAACCTTTAGCCAGCAGTTAACAGAACTTGAGTCAGCAGTTAACAGAAACCTTGAGCCAGTAGTTAACAGAAACCTTGAGCCACGAGGTAACAGAACTTTAGCCAGCAGTTAACAGAAACCTTGAGCCAGCAGTTAACAAGCAGTTAACAAAAACCCTGAGCCAGTAGTTAACAGAAACCTTGAGCCATGAGTTAACAGACCTTCAGATAGCAGTTAACGGAAACCTTGAGCCATAAGTTAACAGAACATCGGTCCGCAGTTAACACAAACCTTTAGCCAGCAGTTAACAGAACTTGAGTCAGCAGTTAACAAAAACCTTGAGCCAGCAGTAAACAGAAATCTTGAACCATGAGTTAACAGAACTTCAGCCAGTAGTTAACAGAAACCTTGAGCCAGCAGTTAACTGAAACCTTGAGCCAGCAGTTAACTGAAACCTTGAGCCTGGAGTTAACAGAACTTTAGCCAGCCGTTAACAGAAATCTTGAGCCAGAAGTTGACTTTGCTTATATTTCTGTACTAGAAATAGAAACAAAAAATTGGGAAAAAATTAAATTTAACTTAAAAGATTTTGAAACAGTAAATTTCCAAGTGGCGGAAATGTATTATTAATATAAATTTAGATTTTACGCTAGCCTTGATTATAAAATAATTTAAAAAAGAAAACTTAGTCTTAGTTTAATAATATTGAACAGCAAAATTTCATACCGCCATGGACTGTTCGCCATTTTGATAAAGATGAATAGAAACTTTCAATGATTTAATTGTATAAAATAAGTGGATATTAATAAAAGAACTAAAGAATAAATACAAAAGCGATAAATAAGAGATGTTAATACCTGTGTAAATCTGCAAAGATCTCTTATTAGCACAGAATGGTTTTTCAAAATAAAATAATTATCTCGACTGAGACCACTGAATCTGATGACTGAAGTGAAAAGAATGCTTTATCATCGTGTTCAATCTCTTGTCCGTTATGGCAAGCGGAAATACGTCACAAAGTCAGGTGATATGATAAAATAAATGGTGAATTAATGGAGTAATTGAATTTAGAAAATATCTTTTAAATTAGGATACATTTGATAAATTTACATATTACAACCTATGCAAAGTTGGTAATTGGTAATATATTAATAATAAAATAGCATGTGAATAAAAAATTAGAAAATATTATTTTTCTTCTAGCAACTGCCTTATTTTTGATTTTTCTGCCATCTGTAGGAAAACTAGATTTTCCAATATCATTTTTTTATTCTCCATTCACAAGCAATTGTCATTAAAGTTACCTGTGTTAGTTATCTAAATTTCGCCTTGTATATGGCAGACTATATTTTTCATGTTAAGTTTATAAAATGTTAAATATTTTGGTTTAAAGCTTCGTGTATACTTTAGGCACATAATTATTTATATCCGACATTATTTAGGCCAGGAAGAGGGATGGACGTACAATGTCGTAGAAGTGCCCTTCTTACGGGGTCACGATGATAAACTTGAAAAATATTTTACATACTAATAATCAAAAACTACAAATGGATATATCAAATTTATTAGAAAATGTTAATTTTTTTATAAACTACACCCTTCCAAACCATTTTTTTATTCCATAAAATAAATTAAGCATAAAAAGTAACCAGTAAAAAAAAATAATATCATTTACAAATGGTCTAAATTCGAGGCGATGTAAGCGAACTTCGCATTTAAAATATTTATATAAACCCTCTGAAAATTCTGGAAAACTGGTAACATTGAAACGTCGTCTCCGATAAATAATGTTGAGCATAACTTAAGTATAAGAAAGCCGCGTCCATGGTTGAAGGTTTAAAGGCTTTGAAGTCTCCTATGCTAATGTTAAGTTTTTTTTTATTAATATAAAATTATTTAACTATAATGCCTGCAAATAAACTAGTATACCATTATAATTATATGTTTTAACTAAATGCAAAAGCAATGACAAAAGGTCTGTTAAAAATATAATTATTTATAATTCAAAATTTCTGCAAGAAAAAATTAATATATATTAAAAGAAAATACCCCGTAGACAAAACCCAATTCAAAAAAGTCTTAATACTTGGACTAGGTTCGTTCTAGAATAAATGGTAAAACAAAATAAATTAATACAACATGGTACACATCTTATGGAAAAAAGTCATCGAGTTCGTTAGTACATTTAAAAATTTTAGTTTATCTCTGTCACTATTTCTGTGTTTATGTATATCACTATTGTTTTTTCTTTTCTAATTGCCTCTTCTTCTGTTATATCCTTTATATGTTTTTTTTCTCTATAATCAACAATTATTATTCATTTATAATTCAACATTCTATAAATCTTCTAATTTACTGAGAATGAAAAAAATTCTTAATTATCAATAAACTCCTAATCAAAACTGATTTAATTTTTAATTCTACTTGATAAATTTACAAATTAAATTTTCAGACATTATTTCATGATCACTTTTTATCAGACATCTGTCCCTTTTGAGGAAATATCTTTAATATAAATTCTTAAAAATAATTACAAAATATATTTTACGAATTTTATTAAATTACTAGTAACATTGGCTAAAACAATATACTGGCTATAATCTAGAAATACCAAATAAAATATATCCTTATTTAGGTGCTATTTAATTTAACTGTTGCCAATTTTAGTTCCTCCACCATTATTTTAAAGTTCCTTCACCATTATTTTAAATCTCCTGCACGATTATTTAAGAGGCCCACACACCACGTGACTTTTGTGTTTGCCGGTTAGAGAATTACCCAAGGAAAATGTGATTGTATTCTAATAAATTGGTTGTAAATTCTTTTTAGTATAGTGCAATTTCTTCTGCGAAGAACAGGGTAGAGCGCCATAAAGCATAATTATTCGTATTTGGACGAGAACTCGCCTAATATAGTAACTAAAAATATGCGGTTTTTTGAATGATATTTAAAATATTTATGAGAAGAGCGCGTCTGTGCTACATTTTTCAAATTTGTCTAGAGAAAAAAGTTGATAGTCGTATCACTTTTACTAAAATTATTTTAAAAAAAGTGCCACAGAAACCGCTCTAAAGAATTAACTACAGAATCGATTGGTGAAAACCGCAGCTTCCTATCTTTAATATTAAAGGAGCGCTCGTCCAAAAACGATTTCAGGCAAGATAACATATGGTATTGGCGCCGTTTGAAATCATAGTTTGAATAATGAGCATCATCTGAATTTTGAAATTATAATTTGACTGCGTAACCTCAACACAAATGAATAACAAACCAGCTTACGCCATTGAGATCGATCAAATATAGATAAAATGTAGTACAAAAAAATATTTATTTACAAGAAAAAGCAAATTGCATTATTATTTTAGCAATCAGAAAAACAAAACAATTAAAAAAAAATAGATTTTTAAAGAATTAAAAGAGAAAATTCGACAAAATATCAAAACTTAGACTTGAAATGAAGATGACGATCGAATAATCAAAAATAGCAATAATTCAGCGAGAACTCAAAGCATGATATAAAAATTAAGGTCAAGGACAATTGGCCGCCGAAGATTGGCCACCGCTTCGCCAATTCGCTGGTAAAATGCGTCGTCGGTAAAATTTGCCACCAAAAAGAAATAAAATAAATTATTGGCAAAGTAAAAATAATATTTAATATTTACACTGATAAAGATTCCATATTCCATGAGGAAAAATCTGATGTGGCCAGCACATGACCTCTCGCCATTTTTGAATCAAAAATTTACAGGTTGACACAAAAAAGTATGAAAAAAAATTATTTTTTTGTAAATCTGGCAACAATGGCAAAAGTTTCGAAAATTTTAATGAGATGAAAATAAACTATAGGGTATACAAAATATATGTGTAAAACTTTATTGCCGTTTTGTATAATAATGGCGTCATTACCCATAGCAACTGCCACTTCCGGTTGTGCGATTGGCACCAAAATCTAATCAGATCTAATCTAGGGTATCAGAATCCTGTATGCAAAATTTCAATTTTTTTTATTCAGTAGTTTTTGAGTTATCGTTACTACAACATCCATCCAAACACACACACACACTAACACACTAACACACACACACACACTAACACACACACAGACATCATCGCGAAAATATTAAAATCGTATTCTAGGGACACTAAAACGTGTTTATCCATTGAAAACTCACTACCCAATTTTTAGCATGATTCCTATACCTCTCTTATCTGAAGGGCGAGAGGTAAAAAGTAGAGAACGTCTATTATTTCCTAGTCTGTAAAGAATAAAATTTAAATTACTTTAAAATAGTATATATTTTTCAACAAGCATAGAATGAAGGCTATTATTCACGAGAACAAATATTAAAAAAGTAGACATTTATATCAAGATAAAAAAACTTTCCAAAAATAAAAAAAGAAAATTAAAATAAAATACTAAAAAAATTAAAAACTGAAAAATAAATCTAACTATATCAATTTTTATCATTATTATAAATACAAATATTATTATAATTTTGTTACACATGGTCAGTAAGTCATTGAAATTAGAATACGGATCTGTCGGTTTGTTTTGCATTAAGATTTTGACTCACAAATTAAGAGATTATAAAAGGGATGGAGATTTTATTGATTCAAATTGGAAAACTTATTTGTTAGGAAACAAAATTCATTTATTTTTTAAATTCTAATACTCCATTATGGAAACATTTAGATTTTTAAATAAATTTTGAAAATTCTGATATACAGGGTATCGTCTTTAAGTGAATCAATTTTGTAAGTCCGTACCTAGATTTCCAATTTTATGTATACCCTATCGACAACATATTGAACAAATAATACATGTAGTGAATATGAAAAAATAATAAGAAATGGGTAAAATGGATAAATCCCTGTGACTTGGTTATAAACAATCAGATTCATTAAATATAGATTATTTAAAATCACTCCGGTGTCCCCTATCTACCCCTAACGTATGCGCATTTTTCAATCAATCACCCTGTATATTATTATCTTTACTTTTTGAACCATATATACAGTGTGTTCATGGTTGAGGTTCACAAGAGGAGAAGAAAAATTGTTATTCTTACTTTTATCAAAAAAATTAAATCGTGACAAAAAGTTTTGCTTATTTTAAACCCCATCAAACGAAAAAAAAATCATGTTTTATCGTATCTA
Source organism: Neocrepidodera transversa (assembly GCA_963243735.1). Classification (NCBI taxonomy): domain Eukaryota; kingdom Metazoa; phylum Arthropoda; class Insecta; order Coleoptera; family Chrysomelidae; genus Neocrepidodera; species Neocrepidodera transversa. Next base: position 17,435,588 of record OY725337.1, on the reverse strand, counting down.
GAAAGTAAATTATAGAAAACTGTAACGGTAAACCTTGTCCCTCTTCGTTAAAAATTAGAGAAATGGAGAACGAAAGAATAAAGGGAAAATTAGAGAAGTGTGGACGCTGAAGGTGTCGTTTTAGTTGTTGGACAATCTATACCGAAGTTTTTCGTTAACGAGTTATTAATTTTTTAGTTTCCGTCAGTGACGTATATTCCATTATCTGTAACACTGACAGATATAAAGGTACCTCGTTCGGCACATAATTAATATGGTTTTATAATTTAAACATACTATTTATAATATTTTGATTTATTACAATGTTAATTATTTTGGGCAATTAACCCATTATTTCAGTCCAAAACGTATAAGTGTCAACCGGAAATTAATCTTCCCTCTCCACTTCAAGTAAAACTTCGATAACCTTACAGACTTCGACCTCAGGTATGGTCAAATCTGATTTTTTTTCGTTTTATAGAGTTTTAGAATAAGCAAAACTTTTTATCAAGATTGACACTTTTCGAAATGCTTCTTTTTCTTCTCCTTAGGTATAAAGAAAAAATAAATATACAAACGACAAAAATAGCGCTAACCAAATTACATATACTTCGGGGACAATCTATAAAGATTTCTTTTCTATTTCTTCCGGTTAAAAATATCTTTGCAGCTAATCTAATTTCCAAGCGCCTTTAATTAAATCAATTCTGAAAAAACAATCGATGGATTATTTTTTGTTAGGAACCTTGTGCAGTCGGGGTCCTTGTAATTAGGGGATGTTCTATAAATCAATTGATAAATGGTTTTGTTCACAGTAGGAAGAAAATAGATAATATCACGAGGGTCGTATTACTTTTATAAACTCGCCGGGAGGTTGTAACTAATTATATAGGTCATCCAGGATAAAAGAAGTTCATATTGTGGGCTTTGAGGCACGGAAATAAAGAGAAAGCTTAAAAATACTGCTAGTCTGTTTATTTGGATATAATGCTAAAACCCATACATGAAAGGATATTCTTAATACATTTTAGTTTATCCACTGTGAAAGGTTTTAGAAATTTCAAAAGATCTTCTTATGATTTCCCAGTGTATTATATGTCCTTAGAGAAATCCAGTAATTTGTATGATATAACATGATGTTGTAGGAGATTGCTCAGCGTGAATTTTGCCTGCCTTGCATTTAATCACATGCATGAATTATATATGTTAAGGATATTCATCATCTTTAAATTATAAAGATTATTAAAATTTTCATAAGAATTTTTTCATTATTATTATTATTTATAAATATTTTACGATAAAAACTTCTAAAACAAATTAAGACTAAAATGACCAATGTATTGAAGGATTGAATCCCAATTAGCTTTTGAACTTGGTTCCATGAATTAATTGATTATTACTAGAGATGTGCTTCTGTAATCGGATTTAATATTGACAATTTTAATCTTAGTTTAACAACTTTAATCTTAGTTTAAAAGCTTAACAATCTCGTCTTATTGGAAACCGTACAGAGTTTGACCAATTCATTAAAAAATATGACAGAAGATATATAATAAGTTACAAAGGGACTTAATCTGATACCTTAAACAAATATGAATAAGAATCGATAAATGTTTCTATAGCAGTCGACGTGTTAACATGGACTAATTATCGAAGGACCAAACCACTTGAGGCTCAAGCTGTTAAATTAATATAAAAACGCTTATTAAAGGGCTACTTTTACACCCATTTATTAATATTAAGAACTATATTATATTAGGTAAATTATTTTTAAATCACTTTAACAATGTTCAAATTAATTGTTGTCACTAACTCTATAAATAGTTACAATACTTTTGTGAAATCTCAGAAAAGGTTTGCTGAACGATGTGATAACCGGCATTTTAACGAATAACTTTTACATGTTGTAATGACTATCATCTGCGAGATATCAAAAGGTTAATGCCACTGCTCACTCTGAGAATTAAGTAAAACAGTCATAATTTGGCGGGGTACTTTTTTACAAAACCCATAAAACTCATGTGACTTAACCGTCGGAAGATAAACTGACCTAATTTGATTAAATGACAATTTGCGGCGTGATATTTTGTAACGGTCATTGTGAGTCAACTTGCAGATATGGAACAAAATATGAGAGAGATGAGTTAGTATATTAGTATAAATTGTATAAAATGTGAAAAATACATGTTTTTAGTAAACTTATCTAATTTAATAATCATTTTCAAAAATTTCGCGATTAAAAGTTTACTTATTGATATAAATTGTATTTATAAATCGAAAATGTCTATTTAAATGTTAAAGAGAGATAGAACATACTAGTATAGCGCTCAAATGGGCCTAACGGCGTGTCTATACTAGAGAAAAAGCAGAAAAACTCCTACACAGAATGTTAAGAAATTGGCCCTCAGTGAAAATTACTTAATTTGAAATTTTTTTTTTTGCTTAAAATGACTTCTCTCGGCGTCTAAAGTCACCCACGACACGATAAAGTGAAAAAATTTACTTGTCCGTGCCTGGAATAACTTAAGAACCAGTCGTCCTGTTTAAAAATTATTTTCGCCAATCGTCTTCTCGTATCTAAAAGAGAAACCTTGTTCTCTTTGTCCATTATTTCTGGTACCCCCATTCTTGTAATACTAAAAAAACCAAAACTATTTTGTGCAGTTCCACCACACCCTGGTTTGGAAAAAGACATCAAATCACCTATGAAAACCATGAACAGTGTCATTCTGATTACGTTTGAGTTTAGAGACCAAAATGTCAACATATATATATATAAGTGGTGCGTATAGTTCTTGTGTTTAATGTCAAAGTGGATTTCTCGGGCCGAAGTACTAAAAACTTCGTGTGTTTTTAACTCGTGTAATATTTTTATATTTAGTTTGTGTTACAAGTAAAAAAAAATAAATTTTCTGCTATGACTAGTTTAATCTCTAGTGTGTTAAAAATAATACTCTTTTGGTAACTTGAATGATACTAAGTTTAATTTATTTCTATTTCTGAGCTAAAACAACAAAAAGAAGTAAAAAAATGAATAAATCTAGAAAATAAATGTAACTACTAAAAACTACTATTATTATACAGAATGTCTCATTTATATGAAAAGAACAGATTAATTTTCAGCTTTATATATGGATATAAATACCCGTACAGTTAAAAACTGTTTAAAAATAATTATATTTTGTTGATCTCTATTTAAAACCCTATAGTGAAATATACAGGGTAGCCCACCATATACCCGACACGTTGGTCTTAATATGGAAAACGGTAAGATTGTGTAAAAAATATTTACTAGTGGGACATATACTGTCTACTTATATGAGTGCAATTTAAAATTATTTTCATTTATACAGGGTGCCTCAATAAAAAGATCTGCAGAATTGGCAGAAATTGTCATGTAACGAAAAACCGTTATGCTTCCTACAGGCGATCTTCCCTCTCTTTCTTTTACTCGCTGTCTCTTTGTACAATATTATTTTTTTCTTATTTAAATTTTTTTTTGTAATGTATTTTTTCTGGTTTTTTTCTCAGTTTTCTGATTTTTTGCTTTTTTTGTTTTTTTTTATTTTTTCTAATTTTTCCTCATTGTGCTTTTTTGCCATTTATTTAATCTTTTTTTTATTAATTTCGGATATTTATCGTCATAATTGTTTCCGGTTTTTTGGTTGTATTTTTCGATTTTCCTCATTTTTCTGATTTTATGTTTTTTCTGTTTTTTTTTTCTGATTTTTCTCGATTTATTCTAATTTTTCCTCAATGTTCTATTTTTTTTCTATTTATCTCGTTTTCTAATAAGAAAAAAAAAGAAAAATCTTTTTTTATTATTCCTCTGACTTTTTGTGATTATATTATTTTTTGAATTTAGTAGCGGTTTTTTGTAATTTTTTGCGATTGTTTTGCTATATATTTTGATTTCTTGCGTTTTCAGCTATTTCTTTTTTGTTTTTTTTTTTCGATTTTTAGCGTCTTTTTCGCTTTTACAATTTTTTTGATTTTTTCTCTGATTTTTCTTTCATGTTTTTTATTTTTTTCTTCTAATTTTTTCCGATTTTTTTCTGATTTTTTTGATACTTTTAATTTTCTATCGTTAATTTTTAATTTTTCTGATGTTTCGTTTTTTTTCTGATTTTTTCAATTTTTTCTAATCTTTCTCATTTGTTTTTTATTCTTCTGTGTTTTTTTTGTATTCTTTTGTAATCCAATTTTTTCTCATATTTTCTTATTCCTCTGAGTTTTCGTTTTTGCTTTCTGATTTTTTCTGTTGGTTTTTGATTTTTTTTGCTGTTTTTTGAATTTTTCAATTTCTCCAAAGTTTTTTCTCATTTTTCTTATTCTTCTGTGTTTTGCAAGTTTTGATGGCTTTATCCGTCTGTCCGCCTGGTCTCTGCATCTATTTCTCAGGAACTATAACAGATAGCGACAAACGGTCAACGGTTATAAATTCGGCACATCTTGAATGTGTGAATAGCCGAGTTTTATGTCTCAAAACCGGTTTTAGAAACCTGTACCGGAAGAGATACTTCCGGATTTAAAAATAGCCATTTCGACGTTAAATTGAATGGTAAATCCATAGATGTATTCAAATTTGACCTATCTCTTATAGGTTCTGAAAAAAATTACCCCATCAGTTTGCTCTGCAAACTTCAGTCGATTTGTTTATAAATATTTGCGAAATTAGATTATTATTTTACGCAATTTTATCAAATATATAAATAACTTAAACTGGGAAAAAAATACGAGCAATGAAAAATTCGTATTTAGTTCAATATTTTTATTGATTTTGCTACATGCCGACAGCTACAACCTAGATTGGTTATTTTTATAAAAAACAAATTTCAAAAGCTACTTTTCTATGCCAAATTGTAGAGAAAAGCAATGAATAATTTAAAGTAAAACTTCCAACTATGATAAAATATTTAGCTGACCTTTAAAAATATGTTTTAATGGAAAGTGAGCGGGAAATGCTCAAGTATGGAGATTAAAAAAAGAAAGAAAAGTCAATTTTAAAAATTTAAACGGGTTTCATATTTTTCTTGCTACTTTTGATATTTTATAAAAGTTAAATATATTCGCGGTTGCTTTTCGCATAATATTAAGGATTATGCCGCCCTTTGTGCATGTTGGTATGATGAAGATTGAATGAAGATGAAGGTAGACACAGAGAACAGACAATAAGAATGTCAAGAGATCTTTCTCACTCTCTACAATATACGATTCATAATAATGATCCTCCTTGTTGGCTTCGCCTTGACATTTTCAATTGTCTAGAGGGTTAACGACTGCAATATTGCAAAAAATATAAAAATTTCAATTTTCTAGCTTTGAAATGTTTTATGTAAAAATAAGTAGAAACAGAATGGATTTTGTACTCTTTATTTTTTTTTAATTAGTACCAAGTATATTACCTGAGATTAAAATTTTAAAAATTAGGGTTATACAGGATAAGCCGTAAGTTTTGTTGTATATTTTTATAATTTAAATATTTTAATAAATTTTTATGTAATCAATGATTGATTTGTTAAGATTTTGATTTTTAACGATTTAGATCGCGCAAGTCAGTGATGACCACATAAACTCTTTTCTGTAATTGCATTTATGCACAAAATCTGAGAAAATTTTGATTAAGAATATCCAGATCGAGAATATCCTGATAAGAGGATTATTAAAAGGCTGTTTCAGAGATTTTGAAATAAGAGGCATTATTGATTACCCTAAACAGAATAAACCAGTAACAAGTAACAAGTATTTTGTTCAATTAACCTGATTCCTCGGAAGATTAAAAAAAAATCCACCAGAGGCAGCACTAATGGGGCGTACATATGTTTTGATTGTCCCTATTGGCAGTAACATTAAACGTACATTAAAAAAATTGAATTAACGGATGATACATAGTTTTCGTTGACAGTCCATTTTATATTTTGTCAAAGATTTTTATCATTACCATTTGCGATACATTCATTAATTCTTAAATGTAAAAAAAGGAAACACTAACAAAAATAATTACATAAAATATTTAAAGTATGTCTCACTAAGTTGGAAAACTTTTTAATCTTTATTTCAGGTTTCTAGACGTTTCAATTTTGCTCTAGATACATTATCTGTCATTAATTCCATTTTTTTAAACGTTTAACGTTACAGTTAATAAGGAAATTAAAACATGTGTACCCCCACTAGTGCTGACTCTGGTGGATCTTTTAAAATCTTCCGAGGAAACAGGCTAATTACTTAAAAAACAAATTATTCTAGGTATAATTCTTAAAAAATACTGCTTTGTCCTTTTCACATTCAAATTTATTAACATTATGGATAGTGATTTTTGCTTCTGAACACTTGAGTACAGATGAGAGATGAGAATGATTTTTTCAAATTTATTTTATTCACCGGTGATTCTACGTCCCATAACAATGGTTTAGTCAACTGGTGAAATTCCCATGAATACTATAGTATAAGCCGACATATATTCAACCCTGTTGACAGCCAAAATCAGTGGAATATAAACGTATATTGTGGATTTATCGGAGATTACGTCAGTGACCTCCTACACATTTCACACGATCAGTGAAAAATGTGTAGAAATGTAGAAAATTTCCAAATAAAAATAGAATTGAAATATAAAAACAAAATTTAGTTTGTTAAATTAATAATAATTTTTATTGGGCATAATCTATTAAACAACATTACAATTTACACCTTAAAGTTAATTTAAGAATTTTATAAAAATATCAAAAGTTTCTAATTAAATAAATTAAATGATTGATATACATGGGCAAGAAAAAGAAACAGTTAATTAAAGGTATACCGACCTATATATTTTGGTATACTTTACACTTATAATATTACTTATTATAACGAGACTGGCCCTGTGAACACCGCGCTCTAGATATAAGAATATTCGGGAAATCGTGACGTCGTGACGTCATCTTCTAGAAATAACTCGATGTGTCACATTCGGCCGTAAGACTTGGAAAAGACGGACAATAAGAACAGAAGACAATCGTGGGTTAAAATATGAATTACTATTGTTAGTTGTGTTTAATATAAATATAAGAGTTGTGTTTTTACTATAAATAAATTAGTTGTAGTTGAATGTTTAAGTTCACCGAACCCGAACTATAAAATATGACATTATTAATTATTTGTTATTTTATTTCTTAATTTATATGCATTTACATTATTAAATTCTAGTTTTATCTGCTAGACAGAAAAGTCACTAAAGTAATGACCATGACGTTTAGATTGTATGACCAAATAGTGTAAAATCCGAGTGAGACGCCATGTCTGTATAGATTTTGTACTTTGTACCCTCTTAACAAATTCACGAAATCACTAATATTACTCCAATTATTTCCAGATTAAAAGAAATGCAAGGACGAAACAGCGAGAGAAGAATGACCAGCAATACCACCCACGCCCAAAAAACACTCAGGACCAAATCGATTCTATGAGAAGCCAAAAATCTTCCGGACGATCTCCTAGATCTCATAGAGGACGCCCCTTTTTGTATCAGATGAGCCGCCCCTACCGACGCCCATGGATCTCCGTTTTGTATTTCTGAGTGTTCCCTCCCAGAAGGCTCGTAAGTATTAAACCAAAATATCATATGCAATGAAATATCTAATGATATTCTAATTTCAGATTAAAAACTCCCTCACAGCAACCCTTAAAAGGAGTATTTTCGCCCACAGCAGAGTTAGACGAATAGCTGAAGTCCCAGGAAAATATGCCGAAGAAAGTTTAGTAGGTATACTGCAGAGGAACTCAATCTCACTGCATTCTAATAGAAAGAATAATCTACTCTTCTCTAGTGGGAGAAACATTGGTAGCCAAGGTCACTCACCCAGGGCTATCCGCAAGGAGGTGTATTGTATTGTATTGGGCACACAGATGACATAGTCATCATAGTCCAGGGAAAACACCACAAATGGGGAAAGAATGTAAATGGACCTAAATCTGGTAAGTGAATGATAGATGAAGAGGGACTAAATATTAGTCCCTCCAAATAAACCAGAGTTCCTTTTACCCGAAGAAGGAAGTTAGATGTACTAGGCCCACTAACCCTCTAAGGCGGCTCTCACATCAAGCTGTTGGGGGGAGGTCAAATTCCTTTGGATTATTTTAGACTCAAGGGTAAAGAAAAAAGCGGAAGCGACATTAATGGTAGCCAGATGAGCACAGGGGGCTAAGTCCCAAAATGATGTATTGGACATACAACACTGTGGTGAAACCCATGATCACCTATGCACCTTTGGTATAATGGACAAAGATACTCCAAAAAACAGCCGCTTTTGAGTTGAGTAAGGTACGAAAACTTGGCTGCCTCACCATAACGGGAGCCATGAAAACAACACCAACAGCAGCCATGGAAGGTCTGCTGAGTCTTCTCTCCAAATTGACATAACAACCATGAGGGAGGCAAAAACACATTCAGTGATTTTTATATTTTACTTTCCCGACTCACCTTCTAGATTGTATATTGTGAACGAGCTAAAAAAAAATTGTAGATGGAAGTCTGTCTGTCTGTGTGTGTATTCTTCCACGATAGAGGCCACACGTTTAATCCGATTGAGCTGAAATTTGGGTAACCCGTCGGAAGAACCGATTAGTTTTTGTATGACATCTATCAGACGGAAGTGCCACTATCAAAAAATGACAGATGCATTGTGTCACGGCATTTGACTTGCAATATCTTATTTGGAAGCGCTTGAAAAACTCTATTCAGGATATTCAAAATTATTTCTCCAACTGTCATCCGTCAAAAATAAAAAAATGTCAAAATTTGAAACATTAAATATCTGAAAAAGTGTTCGTGGATTTTTTTCAATTTGTTTTTGACATTTGTTTTTTTGAAGTTTTTTGAGATTCTTTGGGACTATTTAGGTTTTTTAAGGATTTTTAGATTTTTTTTTGAGTGCTTTAATATTTTTTGAGATTTATTTGAGATTTCTTGAGTTTTTTTCAGATTTTTTGAATCTTTTGAGATTCTTTGAGAATTTTTAAAGATTTTTAAATTTTTTTAAAGATTTTTTAAGTTTTTTTGAGGTTTTTAAAGAATTTTTGAGAGTTTGACGTTTTTTGATCTTTTTTTTGAGTTTTTGATATTTTTTATACTTTTTGATTTTTTGAGGTTTTTAAGATTTTTTCAGATTTTATTTTTGAACTTTTTTGAGGTTTTTTGAATTTTTAAAATTTTTTTACTTTGAATTTTTAGAGATTTTTTGATAAAAGTTTTTGAGTCATTTAATATTTTTTGAGATTTTACGTTTTAAATTTATTGATATTCTTTGTGAATTTTTAGATTTTTTACAGATTTCAAAAAATTTTTGAGATTTTTTTTGAAAATTTTTGAGATTTTTTGAACATTTTTTTGATTTTGAGGTATTTTACCTTTTTTGAGATTTTTGATTTTGAGATTTTTTGAAATTTTTTGAGATTTGAGATAATATGACATGAGTTTTTACTTTCCCGACCCACCTCCGAGAAGGGAAAGTATTGGTGATCAAGCTAAAAAAAATTTTCGAAATAATGATGGAAATATCCATTTTGACGTCCCCTCAGATGTTTAAGACCATTTCCAGATGAAAGTCTGTCTGTCTGTGTGTATTCTTACACGATAGATGCCACACGTTTAAACCGATTGAGCTGAAATTTGGTATATGTGTTTGGGTTACTCGTCGGAAGAACCCATTAGTTTTGTACGACATCTGTCTAACGGAAGTGTCACTATCAAAAAATGACAGATGCAATATGTCACTTAATTTGACTTGCAATATGTCATTTGAAAGCCCTGAAAAATATCTATTCAGGACAGTCAAAATTATTTCTCCAACTCTCACCTGTCAAAAATAAAAAAATGTCAAAATTTGAAACTTTAACATTAAATATCTGAAAATGTATTCGTGGGTACTCGTCGGGAAAGTTTTGGGCCGACATAACCGATTTTTTAAACGTTTCTGTATATATTGTGTAGTTTGTTTTACATTTTTCATGTTTTCCAAGCAGACGAAAAATATTAATTCAAATAGAGGAACAATAGTGGAAAATATTATCTGATGTATAGAAAATTTAGCTAAATTCGTATTGAGATATTTTTTTTTCGTATAATAATTTGATTTGTATAAAAGTTCTCATATTTTAATAAATAAATACATTACTTTGTAATTTTTGTTTATACTCTTACCTTATAATTGGACTTCGAATTTTATTTAATCTAAACGTGTTATTAATGTTTTTTTTGCATAATCCCTGAAAAAAGCAACACAATTACGACTGATATTAAACGCTCGAACGTGCGGTGGAGTAAATGCTTTCTACAAATAAATAAAGCGAATTTAATTAAAAAAAGTGGTAGAGAATACGCAAAATCTCTTTAATACCCACATCTCTACCCTTAACAACAAAAAAATGAAGATAAATATTATCACGTGGATACAGCATGATTTCCCTTTTTACAGATTCAACATTGAAAAAAGTGACACCCTAACCGCAAATTGGGTTCATTATTTTCTTTTTTTTTTGTAAAAGTAAACATACCGAAAGAGCCGCTTCTCAAAATTACATTTTCTTTTCATTGCTCGGCTTTAAGAGGTTTTTTTTTGAATAAAAATTAAAATGAGACCATTAATGTTACTCGAATTACCAGAGAAATAGACGAGTGCAAATGGAAAAACTGGAATAATCAACGCATAGACGTACACAAGAAATTCTCTAAAAAGACCATTTTTTATTTATTTTCTTAAACATTTATGAAGATTATAATTTAGTAGTGCTGATTACACTGACCTTAGAAGCCCTAACTTTAGGAACTAAAATTATTGTTGATTTTTTTTTGGGTTTTTCTCTAACGCGCTGTTTACGATTAAAGTATCTAGAAGTTTGTACTGAATTTGTGCGGATGAAAGCGCATTTTTTTATGTTATATATGAAGTATATACCAGTTTGGATAATAACTATTAGCAAAACTTGAAAAAAAAAAAAACAAAAATCGGAGTTGATTACTCTAAAAGTATTAAATTGGCCCGGAGTCAAGTGGCATTATTTAAACGTATAGGAAAATGCGACATTGGGCTCCACTAATTTTGCAATTAAATAAATGAATAAAGTTGATTTATCTTAAAATATATTAATTTAAAGTTTAAATTACTTTAAGTTCAAGAATAATTATATAATGCTAATTTTATAAATTGAATGGCACTGATGCATTTTTGCTGGTATTTCTTCTTTAAATATGTCGTTTTTGAGATACACTATTCTAGTCTATCTGCTTAGATGTCTAACGGGCTTATCTTTACGTTTTACCAACCCTATAGATTTAAAGATCTGCCCAGGTTCGTACTGCCCTGTAGCACAATTGAGCAAATCTTATTAAAACGCAGCTATTTTGTTTCATTTTAATATTATTAAAAAGATTTAGAATTATTTTTTCAATAGTGTAAATAAGTAGAACTTTTTTTTTTGGGTTTTAAAAATTTTAGAAAATAGTTTAAATTTTTCTTAAGCCAATACTGTACAATTTGAATTCGATATTTGTATCGTTTTGATAGGGATTTATGGATCTTTTGACAAAAAATTAAATAAAAAAGAAAATAAATTGGTGATAAGTTTAGTGGTAAAATATTGTTTCTACTCCAATTTAATAAAATTATTAAGAAAACTAATAGATGTTACGTTCCTACCATAACGTTTGTCTAGTGTTAACATGTTGAGAAAAATAAACAGAATTATACATGTACGAATTATAAGGCCGAGGCTGTTGAACGAATTATGAATATTAGTATTTATAACTGTTGGAAGAATACTAGGCGGCAAACGTGTTAACATAAATTCAGAATTTCGAAGGACCAAACTTCTTGGGTAGAAGTTAAACCAATGTTGAAATAAAAATAGTATTTGAAATTGCAAGGTAACATTTTATTCCATTTTTTAAAGTACGAAACATGAACTGCAAAATCATAAAGCGGCACATTATGTTAAATTATGAAACCGAAATATGAATATTTAAATTGTACTCAATCACTTCACTCACTGTAAAAAAACTATTTACATTTTTTAGTATGACAAACTCACAAAACTTTTTTGGGTGCGGTTAATCCGTTATTTTCTTTATATGAAGAAACTTTTTTGCTCTAGTAAAGGCATGACTGACTTGATTCACTGTCTGAATGCGAGAGAGAGGGTGCGTTCTGATTTTTAACGAAGAGGAGGGTTGGTAGTTTTTTATTGGTAGGACAAATGTGACGTGGTACGTAAATAGCCTTGAATGATGGGATACTATGAGAGAAAGATAAGATTGCATAGCAACAGTCGCTTGTGTATTTTATTTTTGTTAACTGTACTTTGCAAGCAGACAGAAAAAGTCTGAGAGACAGACGGAATAATATTGTGTTGATTTTCAATCTATTTATACATTATAAAATATTAAAATGAATTGAAAGATTAATATTTATTAATTTTAAAAGAAATATAAATTAGTTTGTATTTTCTGGATAATATCACAATGAAATTTATCCAGCTGTCTCTTTTAATTTTTTAAAACAGCTAGACTACTTTTTTAAAGACAGTCGGACTACTGTTTTGTGGCTTAAATTACCTCTAGATTAATTAAGATAATCGGAGAAATATTGAGTGGCCGTAGCCTTAAGACAATCGGATAACTCTTGTAAGGCTAAGGCTATTATATTCATTATTTAAGGCAGAAGTACCATTCTTATGTTTGGTTAAAAGAAGTCTATATAATATTCAAGATATTTGAACTACTAAAATATCGTTTAAATCATCTCTAGATCATTCCAGATGTTTGAATTACTAAAATGTCACTTCAACTATCTTTTGTTTATTTAAGTCATTTGAACTTTTAATATGTCGTCTTAGCTATATTTTCATTATCATTGAAGACACTTGAACTACTGGAAATGTGGCTTGGACTATCTTCTGATTATTTAAGACATTTGAACTACTAAAATGTCCCTTGATCCATGTTTTGTTTTTTGAAGACATTTCAACTAATAAAATGGTTGAAAAGTTGACGAAAAATATACATGAAACAAATGTGGATTATTCATAGAATAATAAAAACTCGAAGTCATACCACATGAAATATAATTAATCAATCAATCAAAGATTAAATTGGCGATGGCGACATGTTTCGGCCAAACAATGGCCATCATCAGGCCTACAATACAAATTATAGAAGTTAAGAATAAGAAAATTACAACAAATTAAAATTACTTACAGAGAATATGCACGTACAAATTAAATGACAAATGGTATGAAAAGAAGTTAAAAACAACTAATCAAACATTTTTGAAAGGAATGAAATACACAAAAAACTGAACGATTAAAATTGAATTATACAAAAAAAAAATTTAAATGTTTAAATTAACATGAATTTTGAAGCCTCACATAATGGAGGATCTCACATATTTAAATTCACATCAAAGTACATCCTATACAATGCAATTAAAGTAATTAAACTTAAATAAAATTATGGAATTGCGTATTAGTTGAATACCATGCGGCAACTAAGTTGTAACAATTTTGACAACTTAGTTGCCGTATTCCATACTAAATTTATTTAAGTTTAATTACTTTAAGTGCATCGTAGGATGCACTTTGATGTGAATTTAAATCCTCCATTATGTGAGGCTTCAAAATTCATGTTAATTTAAACATTTAAATTTTTTTTTGTATAATTTAATTTTAATCGTTCAATTTTTTATGTATTTCATTCCTTTCAAAAATGTTTGATTAGTTGTTTTTAATTACTTTTCATACCATTTGTCATTTAATTTGTACGTGCATATTCTCTGTAAGTAATTTTAACTTGTTGTAATTTTCTTATTCTTTTATACTTTGTATTGTAGGCCTGATGATGGCCATTGTTTGGCCAAAACATGTCGCCCTCGCCAGTTTAATCTTTTGATTGATTAATTATATTTCATGTGGTATGACTACGAGTTTTTATTATTCTATGAATAATTTTTATCACATTTGAGAATATATAATCTTCTGTTTTTGAGAAATGTGAATTATTTAAAATATTCAAACTAATCTTAGATTATACCATCTCTCGATTATTATCTAAGACATTTTTCTCATTATTTAAAACAGTCTTTCTCCTCTTGTAAGGTTAAAACTTTCTCTAGATTATTTAAGACAGTCAGACTACTGTTGCAAGGCTAAAGCTATCTCTAGATTATTTAAGAGAGACAAATCCTTGTAAGGCTGAGGCTATCTCTTTATTTTTTAATGGACTACTCTTGTAAAGCTAATGATTATTCTAAGACAGTTGGATTGGTCTTATTAAATCAGTTATTTAAGACACCCAAATTATTCTTTTGTAGCTGGAAGCGAGTAGAACTATAATTTCTGATTATTTAAAACACTCAAACTACTCTTGCCTTGGTTGGGTCCCTACCTCTCCTTTTTTCTTTTATTCGATTCCATAGTCTACTATTTTTTCATTTGGTCTAGTCTTTTTTAGTACCTTTCAATATATCGGACTGTGAAAGTGACTTGTTGCACGTGCTAACTTTCTACAATTAATTGTTGGATTAATTTTCACAGTTTTAACTGTTATGACCACCGAGTGGTGGATTTCTTCGAGCTCCCACGTAGGGTGGCGTTTTTCATGTATATTTTTTCTTTTCCGGGATGTTGATCCCCCTGTAGGTGCTGTCCCTATATGCGGGTAATCACTGCTGCCCCCTAGGAAGCCACCTGCGTTTTGTTTAAATATTTTTACTTTTTCAAATTTTCTAATTATTACAATATTTTTCAAGTACCAACATGTTTAATTACTCTTAAATTCACCTTCTACCCTTAGTGGGTCTTTCACTTTTAGTGATTAATTTGTCCTCTTGTTAGTACTTAATATTGGCCTAATGATACTCAGTGACCGAAACTACTTGCCTGCTAGTACCTTTTTACCTCTCGCCCTTCAGATAAGAGAGGTATAGGAATCATGCTAAAAATTGGGTAGTGAGTTTTCAATGAATAAACACGTTTTAGGGTCCCTAGAATACGATTTTGATATTTTCGCGATGATGTCTGTGTGTGTGTGTGTTAGTGTGTGTGTGTTAGTGTGTGTGTGTGTGTTTGGATGGATGTTGTAGTAACGATAACTCAAAAACTACTGAATAAAAAAATTTGAAATTTTGCATACAGGATTCTGATCCCCTAAATTAGATCTGATTAGATTTTGGTGCCAATCGCACAACCGGAAGTGGCAGTTGCTATGGGTGATGACGCCATTATTGTACAAAACGGCAATAAAGTTTTATACATATATTTTGTATACCCTATAGTTTATTTTCATATCATTAAAATTTTCGAAACTTTTGCCATTGTTGCCAGATTTACAAAAAAACAATTTTTTTTCATACTTTTTTGTGTCAACCTGTAAATTTTTGATTCAAAAATGGCGAGAGGTCATGTGCTGGCCACATCAGATTTTTTGTAATTAAATTTGTGTTACCTGACTTTGTGCTTTATTACCTTAAACTTGGACTACATTTGAGATATGGATAACCTATGGGAATTATATTATTGTTAAAGGCAATAGAAGACAACCTGTTAATCCTGTTATAGAATCTAATGCCAATGAGGAAATAAATGTTGGGATGAATGTTAACGAAAATGATTACGAAAATATTAACAACATTGGAGATCTTCCGCTGACAATATTTCTGTAAATCTGGTGCAAGAATATTAGTTAAGTATGTTTTTGTTATATTGGTTATTTGTTACCATAAAAATATATTAGCTCAGTTTCCAAAATGTTTGTTCTCTTAATTAAAAATTAATCTAAATTATTTTGTTTCAAGGTGTTCCTGAATGGTTTAAGGGTTGAAATTTTGGGAAATTAATTATATTTTATATTTGTAACTATATTTTCATGATCGGGAGCAGAATGGCCCAAAAACGATACCCTCTTTTATTAGTATTGACTTTTGTATCGGTGCTCAATGTTAATAAAATTATAGTAAATCCAAACCGAGAAACCGTCTAAATGAGTTAATCAAGGGTTGATAATTGTTAACAAGTGCTTTATCTTGGGGATGAATATAATATAGTTAATGAACAGACCTCGAATTTAACAGTATATATATGAATTTTATATATTCCCTTTGTAGAACGATATAATTAAACTGGGTTTTAACATTATGTAATATTCAGAATCAAACCGATCAATCAGTATTAATTATTAAAATGATCTCGTATAATAGGCCGGTAAAGTTTCATGTTTTAGAAGAAAAAATTGGACCAGAGACAAGAACAATAAAGCAGTAAGCAGTTCCAATGATGCATAATTTTTTTGATATAGATATAAAATCACAAAGAAAATTTTAAATGACACAAAAGGACTCGACCAAATGTGCGCTTTTTACAGTTTTCTTCAGACATATAATCAATAAATTCAAGAGTTGTATTCATATTCAACAACATTGGTATCGTAGACAAAAGTATTTTTAAAAATCTTCCGTTACAAGTCATTTGAAAGACATAAAAAAAGATCCACTCAAGATGAGATGATAAATTTCACATTTGTCCTTCTACAGCACTTATTATAAATTTATCAGAAAATTGTATTCCTCATAAGAGCTTCTAAATCACCTATTAAACTATTACTTATGAAGGACCTAGAGATCCTTCGTGAGATGACGCTGAATGCTGGTAATTGTTTAAACTCTCAAATTCATTTAAATTGTAATTACAACCCTTTATTTAAACTTTATGGAAATCACAACAACTTAATTACATTTTACATATACTCATGAGTTAATATTTAGTTCAGTAATAATCTTTCATTTAATTTAATTTTTAAGGTTTAAATGTTTTAATTTTATTCATTAATGGTTGTTAATTTATTTATATAATATTGAAATTTTAATTTATTCTGCTAATCGCTACTCGTCCTTAGCTTCTGCTCCAGATTGACCTAAACTCATCATCATAATCAACGTGGGTACTCGGTTTGAGAATTGGTACCCCAGCAAACAGTGAGTCGTAAAAGGCTCTCTCCTTTATTGCTGCCTAGTATGGAACTAGGTAGTATTTTGTTTTTTCTATACCCTTTCACTTTTCAAAACAATCTCCTTCTATTCTAGTCTATTTTTCTACTTTACCCTTCATCCTTCGACTAGGTACCATGTATTGGTCATGGTCCAGTTATGTCTTTCGGGCTCTTCTAGCTTCTGGCCTAGTATTAATCTAGTGTCAGAGACCTTCACTCTACTCTCACAAATATTATGATTACAGTTTGTTTCCTAAGCAACTATGCTCGGTTCCTATGAAACACTATATGGATCATGTCCCTAGTTACTGAGCCTAGCCCTTTCCTTCATTTACACTATTTAAATTGATGATTAGTTTGGTTTAGTTAGTCTGGTGTAGTTCGGAACCTTAAACCAACGCCCCCCTTTGTCAATGTCACTTGTCAAAGCCAGTTTAATATGTCATTTGTCATTCGTAATCAGTACACTCTTATTTATTTATTTATTTATTTATTAATCCATACAAGCTAATTTAGCTTAATTAGATGGATAACACAGTACATCAACATTCTAAATAAATAATGAAAAATTCTTAAATCTAGGTACTATCAGAATTATAGGGTTATCAGTTCTACTTTAGTATACATTTTTTTTTACTTATACAAGGAGACGTTTAGTATGTGATCGAAGAGTATTTTGTAGAACATAGATTGTGATAAAGTCCACTCTAGGTTTAACAGTTCATTATAATTGTTAGCAAGTCGCAATATAGTTGCAAGTGGGGATCTAGCTGTTGATGTGTGAAAATTGAACAATAATATATGCCTAGTACGGTGTGAAGGTACATGGAATGGTAATAATAGCAAAATGATGTCGGGACTATTGATTTTATTATTAATTATTTTATGCAGGAACATAATAGCTGTAAAAGAGCGCCCCTGTTCTAATGCTAAAATTTTAAATTCCTCTCTTAGTCGAGTTGTTCGGATTAAATTATAGTCAGGCCACCTATGGTATTTTTTATAAAATAAATAACGGAGAAACTTGTTCCGAATTATTTCAATTTCTAATAAGATTGTAGCGTATTCTTCAAGCAAAATTATTGAAGCAAATTCAAGTTTAGGTCTTACCAAGCTAAAGTAGAGTAATTTAATGGTATTGATATCATTAAATGCACGCGTTTGTCTCATTATAAATCCTAGCATACGGTTTGCAGATCTTACTGTATTTGAAATGTGCTTTGAAAACCTAGATCTTTTACCCCAGTTCTCCTGTCTAAGACCTCTTCATCCATATGATATTCGAAATTAATAAATTCTATTAAACGGGTTATTGTTAAAATGCAACAATTTTTTGTATTAAAAAACAATTTGTCATTATGACTCCATTTAACAATATTAATAATATCTCTTTGCAGAGAAACACAATTTCTTACTGTCTGTACATTCTTGAAAATTTTTAGATCATCTGCAATAGACATTATGAATGATATAACACCGAAGGCAAGTCATTAATAAACAATAAAAATAAAAGAGGTCCCAAATTAGATCCCTGAGGTACTCCAGAATTGGCATGAGATTTTCCAAAAGTATTTCCGTTATGTTTAATAATAAAATATCCATTTTGTAGATAATTTTTGATCAATTCTAGAAAATTTTACGTCAAACCGAATTTGCTAAATCAAGAGAATGTCATGGTTTACCTGGTCGAAGGCTTTGTGAAAGTCAGTAAATACAGTGTCTAGCTGCGATTTATGTTGTAAGGTATCAAATGCATTTTTACTGTAAATAAATAGATTAGTATTGATAGATTTTTGGGTCATAAATTCTTTTTGTTGAGCTATACCGTACAACATTATTATAGATTGATAATCAATTTTGTAATCAAATATTGGTTTTTCTTATTAATATGGATTTTACTCTGATTTATTGTAATTTTTTAATCTGTTTTCATGTTTGTTAAGATCTCTGATGATAGTGTCTTACTGACGTAAATTTTCACTTGTATTTTTTATATTTTACTCTTTATCACTGTAAATTAACACCTTTTAAGAAGGCTTTGGTGATGGCTTTATAAGCCGAAAGCACTCAGTCGAATTTTAATAGATTATTATTTTACACACTGACGTACTCTTTCCACTCTTCACGTTACATTTAGTGTGTACACCATCCTCAGTCTTTTACTTATTTATTACTTAATTACCTATATTTTTTTCATTACTTTTACATAATATTTGACAACAGATTTCAAACATAAATTCAAATTATGGTGAATGTGCGAATATAAGACCAAACGCTATCAGTCGTACCAACTAAAGCTCCGCCAGATAGCACACGCAGCAAATATTACCTTATATTACGATCCAATTCAGTTTCATCAGTTGGAGGTCCAGATCTGACTCCAGTACCTGTTGAACGACCTTCATATAGAGGTTGAGTTGAAGGTAGCGGAGCCAAGCTCAGTCGATCGCAAACCAGTCTACCAGACAGAGAGACGCCTACACACAGAGAACGCCAGGAAATATAGATGAGGGAAACAGCGATATTTATATCATGGTGCGATCGTTTGATAATCACTGTTCATTTTAGCAGTGATTATATCACTCTTCAATTCACAACGCTCATTTAAGTTGCCCAGCAGACCATTTTACATTAAAGGCAATATATTTATGTTTTATTTCGAAGTGAACCAGTGAACATAGACTGCAGCTGAATGGACATCTTACTCCCTTTATCCCCCCATGTATGTAGGGCAAGTATTATTATTATTACTATCATTATTATATCTACGCCCTTGATTATATTCGAATGAAAAACAATAATTTATTTGCATTTTAATGCTCAACAACTTTCATCTGAATTATTTTACGAACTGAATAACCTTTTGGAGATATAAATGAAAAATAAAGGATGCGAGGGCAAGTTTGCGGCACGCCGAAAAAATTCATATTAAAAAAATCTATCTCTGTCAGGAATTTTTATTTATTTATATTTATTAACTACAATTTTTTTGTTTTCATTTATTTCCATTATTTTAATATCGATTTTTCATTAACTGCAATTTTTTTGTTTTCATTTATTTCCATTATTTTAATATCGATTTTTCACCCTCACAGAGTTTCCATGTGAAGTTTTAATATGCCCGTAGCATTTTATCAATTTTTTTTTGTAAAACGTGAAATTTTGAACTATTTTACTGGGCTATACCGGTATATGAATATCATATCAAAATAACCCCTTGACAATCCTTCTGAGAACGTTTCTAATTAAATTGGGGTTTTGTAAATATGTTTTCGTTTCAACCAGATGAAGCAACATTGATAAAGGATAAAATATCGAATACCTTTTGTGAGAATAATTAGAATCAGACGTGTTAGGTTTTGTTTTAGTCTTTATTTTTTTCTGAAATTCCTCGAATTATAAATCTCATTTTTTTTTCTACTAAATTTTGTATAGTCATGGAAATTCCCTAATGCTTAAACGCTTCAAACGTTTTGTTGATGTTAAAATGAAATATGTTTTATATGACAAATGATAAATATGTTCTTTTGGTTTGTAAAACCCCGTTTATCTTTTTTAATTATTTCTGGAACATGACTTAAAAATAAAAATGGAAATTAAAATCTAAATTCGTATTATTTCAGCAGATGTTTTCATTTATTGTTGACAGTTTATTTAATTACAGGACCTCAAATAAAATTCAACAAACCAAGGATATTAAAAAAAATTAATAAAACGTATGCTAGCGTAAAAATGTTATTTAAAACATCAAAACTATTGTACATTAATGTGAAAAACGAAACAATGGCTTATTGACTTTTGCGTTATAATAATATTTGAATAGGGATTATATTCAACAACAGGCAGAGTGATAACAAAGTATCGTGCATAACGTCCATTTCTCTATAAAATGGCCATTAGAGAGTTATTTGGGATTGGCATAACCGAAATTTTAATTAAACATAAATAAACTTGAAATGACACGCTGGACTCACGGGATATAAAAACTGACAAAATGGAAGTTACGTTGGAAAGATTTAGTGGAATATACAAGGGACAGGAAGAAAAGTTATAGAGTTTGTTTAACCATCCTCTGCCGTTACGTCATAATCGGTGACGTATTCAGCTTTTTTACACATAACCTCAAAATTAAAATATGACCAATGACATATGTTAAGGATTGTTTCAATGACGCATATTAAGGTGCGCTTGTATGAATAAATTGGTAATGAAAAAAATTGTATTTTATGTTGGGTACCTTTTTACATAATTTAGTTATTTTTTTTAACTTAAAACCTACGGTTTTTTAACTGATCTGTCTCAAATTTCTAGGTTGGGAATGTTTAACGTCCCAAAGCATGATTTTTGACTATATTAAAAAAATTATGGATGATGGAATCGTGATTAAATGGCGAAAAAAATGTATTATACGATTATATTTTTGGGGTGGACACAAACGTGGTAGACTGCATTAAACGGTAAAAGCGGTATTCCAGCATCTCTTTCCCTTAAAAAGTATACCGGGAAGGCATTTTGACAATGAAAAATTAATTGAACTAGGTGAAGGAACTGGATGGAAGTGGGTATAGTTCTACTACTAAGACTGATTTGAAAATACATTGTTTAGGAATTTACACTTTACATGTATGAGATACTATTCCAAACAACGCATCAATATTTCTAATAAAATATCTACAAAAGTAAAGCTGCAGATTTTTTATTTTCATGAATTTTAAGCTTTTATAAGTCCTCAAACGAAGTTAAAAAATATGGCAGTTCTTAGTTGTAATCCGGTACGTATTTGTGTTACCATGTCATATTGTATTGCAATATTATATAATTTTGTTCAGAATCATCGGTGCATTAACACATCACATCACTCTATTGTCAGCCTAAGGCGACTATTGTCTAACATATCTGGAATATGCGCCAAACATATTCTATTCTGATGTTGCCCATGAAAATGAGTTTCTATGTTTCGGCATTAGATTAACAATTTTCTTGGTTTTGAAACGTTATTTTTTATTCGTTGATAAAAGAGATTTAGTAATAAATGTGATTTAAGCTCAATTCTTTTTATTATTGATCCGTTCCACGAATAGAATTTGAAATATATCGAAAAGTAAAATATTAAGTAAAAAAAAATTTTGGTCGCCAGTCTAATTGATTTTTTGATGTATCTAGAAATAATTGACAAAAAAACAATGATATATTTCAAAATCCATCCTTTCTTTCTTTTTTGTTCCAAACTTGTTCCAAAAGAAAAAACGTTCGATCCTAAAGGACAAAAAAAACTTGCGCGTTCCAAAAAAGACGTTCAGTCCCAGAAAAAACCCTTAAAGTTCACATAAAGTAAATATAAAACAAAAATCTTATAAATTACCAGATTTCGTAGTCTTTGTTAAAAAAAAATATAAAACAATGATAATATTAAGATGAAATACATGAATTTTTAGATCAAAATATGAAATATGAAATAAGCAAAGTGAATTAAAATTTAAGACAATCTGTAAAAACAAATTAAATATACATTATTTTTTTGTAATTGAGACTGAAAGAGCACCACAAACATCAGATATAAAATATAAAATATGAACACAAAAAATATTCCGGCATAAAAAAGAATTAAAAACAACAGTAAATAAAAGTTAAAGCGTCAAAATAATTAAAACTGATAACAGGGGACAGTAAATATATAATACAATATAATAAAAACTTACCCTACATAAAGGGGAAGAGAAGAAAACTTTAATAAGCGACACAAGCGATATAAAAGTCAATTATTCTGACTGAAAAGGCATAGAGAGAGAATTGCTAATATGGGAAAGACATTTTATATTAATACCAAGAGAAGAAGGGACACGATGCGGGGAAATTAAGAAGGGATATCAAGCGAGTCTGAAATTAAGATATACTGAGCAGAGGAATAATGAAAATTCAGTATGGCACAGATTTAAGGAACCATATTATTTAAAAATTGTTTGATGAAATTTTGTTTTCAATAATTAGCACCAATCATAGTTCAATCTATAATAGTTATTATTTCAACAATGGCTATAGTAAACGAGCTGATTGTAAAAAAGAAAAATTTCAAGTAGAATATAATTGCAAACTTCCAATTTCTGACTAAACCATGCAGTTACGTCATATATTCTAATTCAATATTTTAAGTTAAACAGGTTTAATTCGTTTTATGTAGAACCGGAACAACCGCAATATTCGCAAAGTCGTTGAGTACAAGGGCCCCGCGGAAATTTATAGTATAATTTAAAATATTTTTTACATGAAATTAGGCCATCAAATTTAAAATTTTTAGAAAATGATGCCTATGACCAAATAGCATTTTTCAACATACTTAAAAATTAAGAAGTAAGACATTTTTACACACGAATTTGACAAAAAACAGAAGCAAGAATGTATTTTTCCACAGACAAAAAAAAAACAGAAGGAATAATGCATTTTTCCTTACTCGAATTTGGAAAAAAAGCAAGAACGCATTTTTCCATATACTTGAAACAATGAAGGAAAGAATTTTCAAACACGAATTTGAAAAAAAATCAAGAGTGCATTTTTCCACACCGAATTTTGGAAAAAGTAGGAACGCATTTTTCCACACACTTAACAAAAAAAGAAGCAAAAAATTTTCACACACAAATTTGAAACAAGTAGCGAAGTATCACATTGGGACGTTTATGTATACTTCTAAACAAATTACGTGTTTTTTCTGAATCGGACATCACATTATTACCACCTGAAGTATGTTATGTGATTAGATTTTTGATAAGTTTTCTAAAAGTATAAATTTTTATTTCTATGGATAAACAAAAGAATTTGATTTTCTCCTTGATTAACTAAACAACTATACAATGAATAATTAAAACTCCAAGTCATACCACAAAATTTATTTCAGGTTTAAGATGATATTAAAATGGCGACATGTTTCGGCCAAACGATGGCCATCATCAGGCCTACAATACAAAATTAAAAAATTGGATTACAATAAAACATACTCAAAAAGTGGTTACTTACAAACATAATGACGAAATTGTACAAAGTGTTAAAATTTGGTATGAAAATTGAACACTAACATGGTAAAATTTTATTTTTTGATAAAATTATTGTTGAAAACTTTTTTTTTTAAACAATTTCACCAATACCCAACGCCCCCTAAACTAGAGGGTCACAAAGAGTGTATAACAACATCAAAGTGCATCCTACGATGCACTAAGAAAGGAAAAATTAAGTTTTTTAAATAATTTAAGTAGAAAGTACCATGTGGCAGCTATTGAGATGACACTTGACAGAAAGACAAAACTGAAATATTTGACATCAGGAAACAGAACCAATAGGGAAAGAGTAACAGACCACAAGTGGAAAACCATAATGTAAGAGGCCAACTTTATTTAAAAAGTTTTCAACATTAATTTTATAAAAATTTTTACCGTGTTAGTGTTCAATTTTCATACCAAATATGTTTTATTGTAATCCAATTTTTTAATTTTATATTGTAGGCCTCGTTTGGTCGAAACATGTCGCCTTTTTAATCTCATCTTAAACCTGAAATAAATTTTGTGGTATGACTTGGAGTTTTAATTATTCGTTGAATAATTTTACCACATTTGAGTTATGGATAATCTACTATTTTTTAAACAACTATATCCTAAAATCTAATCACTTCGTACTTGACCTGATAGAAACTAAATGAAAAAAACCCGACGCCTTTATTAAATTTAGTCTTTGAGTTATCGTGCGGACTAACTTGCTTGCTTGAAATTGTTTTTTGGGCATTTCTCGGAAATGGAGCAACCGATTTTCCTGCCGTTTTTTACAAATGATAGATAATTACGGGCGCAAACTTTAAAACTCAACACGTATTAGGTAAAAGTACGTAGTTTTCTCGGAAAATGTAAAAGTGTATTTTCTACAAAACTGAAAGCAATATTTATTTATTTTTAAAAAACCCAAACACGTTTTACAACCTTTTTATAAGGGTTGTAAATATAATAATTGTATTACAAAATTTCATACTGGGGTTTATTGAGAAATAAATGGTGTAGTTTAATATAAACACAAAAAAAACAATGAAAACATATGAGTGTTATAATATGAATTAGGCACTTTCGGCCTTTGCGAGCTTTGGACGTAACCAAGTATATTACTTAACAAATAATTAAAATGACTTATATTTTCACTAATAATACTTATGATAATATATTAATAATAATAAAAATACAAAAACGATCGAGCTTTATATTGAAATCTACTATATCTTCATGATTTTCTTTTTTTATACCTTTCAAGTGGTTCTTTGTAACATTTGCTAATTTTAAGATGCCCTCAAGAGTGGAACATACTGTGTACCTTAATTTTCCAACAAAGAATTCACACCATATTAACAAGTTACGAATATAAAAATTTATACTGATCCAGATAAGTACTTGTATTTATTTTTGATTAATTAAATAATTCTTAAGTACTTTGAGCAAATTTACTATATACTAAATTTTATTGATTAGTTTTCCTCTTTATTGTAAAATTTTAGAGAAACTTGTAGAATTATTAAGTTAATATCTTCTTTCACTATCGTTAATTATGGAAATTAAAACAGTTGTAAGTGCAAAGTTGGCTTTATACCATTTCAGATGAACTGTGTTTTTTGCTACGTTTTTTTTATTAAAGCGTCCAAATCCCTTTCTGCTACATATGAGCTTTTCTATCCACCAAAAGATTCTCGGTTGTAATTAAATCACTACCATTATCGGTTAAATGTGCCGCCGACAACCGTTGTAAGCAATGTCCAGAAAATCGTTTGTAATTAATATAAGAGGGTATCAAACTTTTTAATCAGATTGATCCAATCATTAATAGTAATTGCATATAATTTGATTTTAATAATTTTTCAAATGTGGTCAAATTATACAGTAGAAATAAATCTCCAAGTCATGTACCACAATATATTCACAATCATTGTATTAGAGGGCAACTAGTTTCGGCTGATGAGGCATCTTCAGGCCTAGAAATAAATTGCTCAGTTCGAACAAATTCTAATGTGAAAATTCATTTGTTCGACCTGGGCAATTTTTTTCTACTTCTGAAGATGGCTCATCAGCCGAAACTTATTATATTTTGAATATATTGTGGTACATGACTTGGAATTTAGTTTCTACTCAATTATTAATGTTCTTTTACAAAATGTTTATTAGCTAGAACATGCAGTAATAAAAAACTAGTTTAAGCCTTAAAAATTCATACAAAAGTAAAAAGCAAAAATACGAATCAGGGAAATTTATCTTCCTTTTAGGAGTATAAAGAAAAATCATCTTTTATTCAAGACAACAAAGAAATATTTTTTTCTTATATATATTTCAGGTAAATCCTGAGAAATTATTTTCGAAAAGATACCCTCATTATATAAACATTAGGATGAGTTATGGAACATATTTCCTTGGAGTATAAATACAAAGAAATTCTTAACCTAAGGATTTTTTAATATGATCACAAAAAGATGGATTTTCTTGAAATATGTAGCTCATATTTCTGTAACAATGTCAATTTTATATTATGTGATATAAGACAAAAATAAATGCAATATATACAACATTACGCGTAATGGAGACGGAAAAGTAATATTGTATTTTAAATTTCAAAATATAGTGAGTAAGAGACAATATTAATTTTCCATCTAATTTACGAATAATTTTGTAAATATTGCATTTATTTTTGTCTTATATATTGAAATTTAAGTATCACCTGAAATATGGTTCCGGAAAATGAATTGTATTTTATTTTTGACGTTTCCGTAATTTTTGAAAACAGTATCTGGAGCAGTTCCAATCTTTACTATGCGTTATACATTGCAAAGTTTGCATTAAATGCAGGATTTACCTGACCAAGTAGTAGAAACATGCGGGGCGGCGGTGTGGACAGAGGTAAAAATTGTTAGTTTCGATGAAATAGTTTATCGTCTTTGAACATCGTTTCTCGGTGTTTACGGGGTAGCTATAAATGTTGGCACAACCTTTTCGACGGGCTTTATTACAATTCGATGTTTAAATCTGTATTGAATTAATTAAAAATTAATCATTACTGAAAACGACTTTTAGTAGTTTATGGAAACCTATTTAAAAATTATGAACAATAAACTAAAAAATCGATATGTGTTTTTAAACGATGATATTAGTAATTAATAAAAATAAATTGCTATAGTTTGTTTAACCATCTTTTGCCGTTACTTCATAATCGGTGACGTATTCTGCCGTTTTCAATGACGCATGTTAAGGTGTGTTTGTGTGAATAAATTAGTATTTCCAAACATTGTATTTTGTTTTATGCGTTGCTTACCTTTTTACATAATTTAGTATTTTTTTTTAAATTGGAACCTCCGTTTTTTTACTGATTTGTTTCAAATTTCTACCTTGGCGATGTTTAACGGTCCTGAGCATGATTTTTGATTAAATTAAAATAATTACGGACCATCTATTTTGACAATGAAAAATTAATTGAACTGTCAAAAGTAATAAATAACATTTACGTCGATATTGGTTAAGAAATACGTTAATGACGTCATAATTCCGTCTCATATATTTCATGATTGAGAGATCAAGTTGGACAATGTATGACGTAACGGCAGATGATGGTTAAACAAACTCTAACATCTAAGTTTTAATGATGAAATAAATAGTACAATATTGCTCATTTAAACCTTACCTATAATAAATATATGATGTTTTACTTACTAGCGTAAACATTTGTTTGAGGGATTTTGATAATTATGTTTTATAAAAATGGTCTGACCCGTTTGTTATTTTTAGTGAAAGAGAAAATATAATACATGTGTTGGGGAAAATATAATCTATTTTCCTATCGAACTAGTTTTTCCAAATTTCATTCTGTTGTTTGTAAAAAAAATAGAAAAATGAACACTCGACTTTTTACCTGTCGCTCTTCAAATAAGAAAAGTATAGTAATCATGCTAAAAATAGGGTAGTAAATTTTCTAAGGATAAACATATTTGAAGGTCCCTAGAATAATATTTTCTTATGTTTTATAAAAAAAAAATTACACGCACAGAGTTAAAAAATAACAAGAATATTTTAGTGTACACATTTTTATTTATTGTTAACTATTTTCGATTGATGAAGGCATAATTACAACAAAAAAGAAAAACTCAAACTATAGCTGTTTCACTTTTGTTCGTTACGTATCCTCTCGTTTCGTTCTCTAATAAAATTATATCTGTGTTGACCCATTTTATGGTCGTTTCGTATACCAAAGAAAAATCGTGCGACAGCGTCACTAAATAAATTTTCATTTCGACCCCAAGCAAAATTTTATTGTTAAGGATAGGACAGGTATACTTCGTTTTCTGGTTCCATTACACCAAATTAGATATTATCCGTAATCTTTTATTAAATATTTATTTAATTATCAAAAGTTTTAAGGTCTATCATGTTTTACATTATAAGGACTTTTCTTAGATATTTTCTGTTGAAATAAAAAAAAGATAAATAAGTGTTCGCTTTCCAAAGAATAGATCATTTCATGTTGTATTTTGCATCAACGAGTGCTTCCTACTCTTTTGTTTTGAAATTGGAGATTGTAGAGTATATTTGGATAAAAGAATCCAGAATATTGGCGAGACTGTAACTGAAATAGAGACACTGACATGTTTGGTATACACCGCCAAAGACAATTAAACCATTTGCATGGAAATTGCCGGAAGAAAAGAGAAGAAAATGGGGCAAACCAAATAGAAAATGGAGACAGGCAGTGAAAAAGGATTGGAAGCACAAAGCTAAAAATTGAGAGCTTGTTTATATATATTTTTATTTCAAATTGACATAAGAAATAGGGCATGAAAATAGCAATTAGGTATTGAACCAATAAAAATTAAAAAAATAACAATTATTGGTATTATTTGTATATAGTATTATTTTAATTTGTTAGTTCCTACCTTTATTTTAAGATAACTGAAAGCTTACCCAATTGAAGTACCGTGATTGGATGTGAATTGGATCAAAATTTATACCCAATATAAATAATAAATACCTATACCTATCGATTGATATTGTTTTTGATTTTTCTTTAATTTGATAAGTCTTTTAAAGTTTTTAAACAATTCTTTTTTGACAATTTATTGCTTATGTTTTTTTTGTTAAAACACTCCGTGGTATAACATTTCCTGACAACCCTTTGGAATTGAAATAGATTTTGCTAATAGTAATCCAATAGTGTACATTGTTGATCAAAATTACGGCACAAAAACCAAAATATTTTACAAAATACCGAATCGAAAGAAACCACCTACCTCTATTCATTTTTTTTATAATTAAAACACGTAAATAATTTTCTTTTAAAGAATAAACTTAATTTTTCTAATATCAAATCCCCCACAGCTACGTGACATAATAAAAAAACTTTTCCCCCTTTTCAGACATAATTTTCCGTATCAACTAATTTGATCCTTCCCGAGTATATTAGCTACCTTTTTCGCTTTTTGAAAATCTTATAACTTCCGTTACATTTTCGTTTTTTGTAATTCAGCAGCTTTCGTCTTTTGATTTTACTTTGAGAAAATTTCTGAACTGAACGAACAAAAAAGCTAAATTACATTCCGAGTTGGGGATTTGTTTCCGGAAAACGTTCTGCGGATGTTTTATGCTCGACTAAACTAGTTTAAATTTATTGAATTGAAATAGTATACACCGTTTACCTAGGTTTATAAAATTAGAAAAGGTATAAACTTGAAAATTGGGTTATTAAATGTTGAAATAATCGCTTAAAGTCGGGAAAGGAAATCTATTACTAAAGTGCCACTAAATTTATTGATAAAAAGAGCAAATATAATAAATATTAACTAGGAGAATATATATTGTCCTAACTAAAGAAAAAAATTATAACCAATAAAAGCTTGTCGCAAACTGCATAATAGCGTTTTTTATTGGCAAAATTATGGTGCACTAAAACTAAACTGAGTGCAAACTTTGTGTTCCATTGATTGCACTGCACCAATGTTTCATATCCTATTGGAAAACTAGTGCAAGCAAAGTTGCACTGGTTGGAATATTTCAGAGCTTTACCAAATATATTTTTCAAAAGAAATTACTACTCTTTAGGTTCAATAAAATATATTGGTTAACAGGTCGAAAATCTAAATTAATAATGGAGAATAAGTAGGAGCAAGGGTACTTGAGCGTGTGAAAAATTCCTATCTCAATAGCATTGTAAGCCACCCCCCATTTCCATCGTTTTTCCACATTTTTCGTCCTTGCCGTCATTTTCGACGTTTTCGTCGTTTTCGTCGTTTTCTTCATTTTCGTCGTTTTCGTCGTTTTCGTCGTTTTCGTTGTTTTTCGTTGTTTTTTGTCAGTCGAAAAACGCTTACTATGCTATTGAGATAGGAATTTTTCCCACGCTCAAGTGCCCCTACTCCTACTAGAATAAACTAATTTATAAAGCGCACTATGGAATCAAGCTTTGGGGTTCATCTCGCTTATCCAATATAGAAATCTTTCAAAGATTTGAAAATAAAGTGCTTCAAACAATAGTAAACGCTGAATAGATTAAAAAATCATTCAAATTCACTTGCAAAATGTTTAATGGACCCAACAATTCACGAAAGACGATTAAAGAAAAGTATAGCAACAGACTTATCTTCTATAATCTTTTGTTTAGGTTTTTAGATTTAAACAGAAGATCTTCAGGTCAATATTTTTGTCAAAAAAAATTCCTATTGTTCACATTTCTTATAAGAAAAATGAATTAAATTTTTTTCTACCAAAATATAGAGAATAGTTTCGTCCGTACATTTACAAACAAAAGAATCTTAAAAGAAACTAATAAAATTGGTTGTATATGCAAGCAGAATCTAGATTATGACCAAAGAAGAAACTAATACGGAATTATGGGAGTGAATAGACCTAAGAATTTTTGTTTTGAAGGTATCAAAATAACTGATGACGTATAAACATATCACCTACAAAGGACAATAATAATGCCTCAGGCATTGAGCAATCCAGACAATAACTCCCGTTTTGATACCATGTCGGTTAAAAGATAAAATTGTGGTTTTAATGAATAAAATAATCCTACATAATTCTCATGTAGAAAAATATGAAAAGCATATTTATCTCACCAAACAAAAAAAAGGTCTATGCATGGTTTTTTATTTGTTTTCAATCCATTGTAATAAGACTAAAGTCATATTTAAAAATTTCTTAAATAGGAAATAAGAAAAAAGAAATCAGATATAAATATAATTTTTTTTATCATATAATAATCCGGTTTAAATTGTTTTTATACCATCAGTATATTTTGCATGCAACTCTATAATCTAGGCTAAGGAAAAATAACTTTGCAACTATAAAGGTATCAAAATTAATAACAATAAAAAAATGCTGAATCAATAAAGGTCCGAAAAAACACGGCGCATTTTTTTTTTTGATACGAGGAAAATTCTTCAGTCGGCGACTCGTGCTGCTATGGTCAATAACCAAAAAAAGTAAGATTCGGAAAAAATCTGCCCATCGTATCGGCATGTGGCAGTTTTTTTTTTGAAAAAAAAATAAATAAAAAGTTTCGGTTAGATTCTGCCAAAGCAGAATTTATTTAAATTAAGAGTGCAATTTTCCAACTTCATCGCCAAGGGACCATTTGTTTTACTAACATTTTACTAAGCAGGTATATATTGTTATGAAATTTGTAATACCCTGTAATTTTGGGTAATTGTTACGAAAATTGTTATACCCTGTATAATATTTGTTATAAAATATTATAGTAAATAGGGATTGGTTTAAATAAAAGAAAATGGATAGAAATTGGAAATAAAATTTACAGTTATTTTTTCTTGTTTGTAACATAAAAAAGAAAAATGTGAATTAAAAAGAAATTTTAGTAGATGGTATTAAAAATATAAACTAATTTTGGTAATATGAATAGGGCTTAAGCCATTTGAAGTAATAAATTCAATGTGACAAGTTAACTGACATTTCGTGTCAGATGGAATGATTTGTCATTGGGATTGGTGTAAAGTCAAAATTAAAATTGTTTAAAAAAAAGAAGTAGGTAGAAATTTAAGGTATTAAAAAAAAAGAAGGTTGTTAGAAAGAAACTTCAAAAAAAATAACGATCAAAATAATTTTAATTGTCCCAGAATAGAAATGAATTTATTAGTAGATATTAGATGTATTGGAATTGGAATGTTGTAAAATAAGATTGAAGGAGTAATAAAAATAAAAAAAAAGTAAAATTAAAGTACTTTCATTTTCTCAATAAAATCATAAGACACTGAGAATAATTTAAAAAGAGAACCATGGTTCTGAGAAAGTAGCAGAAACAAAGCAATACAAGTTGGAAATAAAAGATATTGGTTAAATATATAGAAGAAAGCAGTGAAGGCGTAGAAGTTAAAAAAAAAAATTAAAATAAATTGTATATTTTAACTTATTTTGTTATCTAGGTCCTTTATGAACCCTGTGAACCCAACCCTAATGAGATAACTTCTATCTACTCAGAAAGGTAAACTACAATTTAATGAGGAGTTTACTATTTCAATATCTATCCAGTACAGATAAAAATTTTGGTTTTTTTTTCATAAATAATAAAAGGAAAAGTCTCTTAAGTTTCTATGCCATTTTGTGCAATAAGAAAGATTATGTTTTGCTTTTAATTAAAGGGCTGAGTTTAGTTTAGCCTTTTGGGTGCCATTATGCAAATGTATATTTTATAATTGAAATTAAAAATTTTGTTACTTTAAAGAAACAGTCAAATTTATGGGTATTTTGAAACTCGAGGGTAAGCGGCAAAATTGTGACATTAATTTACTGACCGTTTGTTGTTAAGATCCTTTTTAATCAAATGTCCAAGGCAGTAACATTGTTTTTATATAATTTAGTAGGCGTCAGAATTTGAATGTCAATCGTTTTTTTTTATTCCTAATTAGTCATAGTCAAATTCTCTTTAACCCTTAAATGCATGATTTTCATTTTTAGTTAAAATTTTTTTTTTGAGTTAAATTTACTTAAGACAGATATGAAACATAAAAAAACTAATACCACATTCGTCACATATAATATCTGTGAATCCCTTATTTTTGGGAATACACCTTGTTTGCTTCTCAGCAAAGATAAGCCAATGTTCAACATTGTCCATCCTTATTAGAATATACTTATACAATTCAAAATATGTTCCCAGCAGTGCCTTTACTTCTATTAATAATATTCTTCTTCTAAAGATACACTGACTGACTTTTTATAAATTTTTATTAGAAGTATATGAACAACTGACATTAACAACTAAAATTTAATAACTTGATTAATATATAAATTGTAAATAACACTAACTATAAGTATATAGTTATTATTCTAACAATCCTGACTTCTTGAAGAGAAATTTGACGAACATTCCCTCTATGTTTTATATGCTTATAGCCCATATTTCCTTTAAAACCAGATTGCTTTTCATTACTACAAGATTTTTGTGATACCATTTAAGCTTTCTTTTATCTTTTTCCTTTGATTTGTCTGTTGTTTTCTCTATTTTTTGCTCCGATTTTCCATTAACTTCATTTTCTCGCTCATTGTTCTTTTCTATTTCTTCATCACACGTGCTTTTTCTTTCCAAAATCGCATCTACATCATCTACAATTTCATTATCACTTTGTTCTCCTAAAAGTAAAGAAACATAAAGAAACAAAAATGTTGCATTTTTGCACTAGGATGCATTTAAGAGATAATCTCATTTTTTGTTAGGTTGTTAATTTTTTTCTTCTAATAATTTATTTTTCTAAATAAATCACGCTTAAAATTTCATTAGCCTATTTTAATTTTTTCCACCCAAGATGGGAACAGAAAGAGGGAATGTAAATGTAAATTCTCTGAAGCCACCTGAAAGAATCAATAATATTGTTGAATAAGTAACTAATATTCACTTATAAAGAGAAAACCTTCCTCATCTCCTAATCCTGTCTGTAACACCAAAGACTCTTCAACACCGCGAGAGCATGAACTACCCTTTCGTCCATCTTTTCAGAGCATTTGCTAACTTTCAAGGGCGTATTTTCTCTCTGAGGAGGGTTGTGACAGTAGCTGCCGTTACATTTATTTGGGAACATGTTGGGTATAGTCTGGAATCGCCCGGTATATTGACTTACAAAAAATAACCTAACATTTACCGGTTTTTACACTCGCAACCTGGTAACATTTTTTTTAGCGGTTATTAGACCAATATATTATATTTTACCCATTTGTAGTAGTTTCTCATACAATTTAGAAAGCAGGTCTTTCTTTCTTTTTTGCAATAATAATAATACCTTAAAAGAAATTTTTTCCCAACTTAACGCATTAACAAATCTTTCATTTTCTTTAAAAAGTTTCATTTCAATGTTTTCTATCATTATATTTCATTATCGTGATCCTAAAAACTAATTTAAAAGTTTCCTGTCTTTCCAGTTTTCCACAAAACCAGCATTTGAAAACTTTCAAGCGTAAATAGTCTACTAATTTTCCATTCCCAAAATTCTTGTAATCTACTTATTGCGGGGATGTTTGCACACCATCTATTTTATAATGAAGGAATTGTCTTTCTTGACAAGTCTTTCATGAAAGCGAACTAAATAAATATTTATCCAAGTAGTATGAACACAATTTTCCGGGATATATTTAAATTTTCCAATTTTCCGAGGTGTTTTCTTTACCCAAGGAAATCGGTTTTCCTCGAGAACGTTATGGTGAATTTAGCGAATAAAATTGAATCGATCTAGCATAAATTATTTGGTTACTTTAAAGCTTAATATTTTATTATTATATGAAAAAAAATAGTCGGTTTTAGTTTATTAGTTGATGAATTTATTATACAGGGTGTTTCAGAATAAAGTAGCATAAATTAGGGACTATATAGATCTTGACGAGTTATTAAGACATTTTTCTGTAACCCCCTGTGGTGCATTTGATATTTAAGCTACGTAATGCTGAAATAGCAATTGATTTTTGGAGGTTTGAAGATGGTTAGCAGTTGGCGACGTATTTCCAGACACTATAGAAACAAAATAATCAAATAAAAATATTAAAAAAAACTTGTTTGACTTTAGAACATTTTATATCACTGTCTTAAGTTTTCTTATAAAATAAAAAAACACATAAGCAGAGAAACGTCCACTACACCCCCCCACATTTCTTAGAGTATTCTCATTATTTTTCAAACAAATTATTTTAGGAGCTTTTATAATAATTTGTATGTTTCATCTCTCGTGAAGGAAAATCGATCTCCTATAGAGTGTTTATTTTGACTCCCACTGAAATATTTCCTTCCGGCGCCCGTGATCTTGTATTATCTATTATTAATGATTCAATTTATACTTATATGTGATTAATTGTAAAATAACTATATTGTACAACGATTTTTAACAGCGCTTTGTTTTCAGTTCTTATAACGAAACTTCTTGACACATCATTTTAGAGAGATTTATTTTCTGACAAATCGAAAAGTTATATTTTGTAGCGGCAAAAGCCAATTTACTGGTAGATTAAACAAGTGAAAATCCATGATAACGTTCTGACATTCCAAACCCAGTCAAGTTTAAAAAATCAAGTGTCAATAGATAACAATGATGCAGTTAAAATTTTTTTTTTATATATTATTGATGTCATTGTAAATGTATTTATTTTTTTAATAATAACAGGAAAGTTAGGTGACGCGACGCCGACGCCGATGTCCAGATTGGAACTGGCGATTTTTGTTTGCAAAGGATAACGCCTTAGGCGGACCATTTAATTAAAAGTTATAATTTATGGATTATGTACGATGATGGATCATCGAGTTGGGAGAAATTTACCATTCTGGACAAAAGTTTGGAACAAAGTTATTGCATTATTAATGTTTTATTAATTTGACAGGTCTTTTAGTTATTTGTACATAATTAATAATTTTATGTTATTCGATGTAAGGTTAGTAAAAAATTTAATATTTAGGGAACAGAGTATTTTCGTTTATTCAGTTTTTTTATTGTTTTATTAAATTGTAATTTCGTGAAGACGAACCTGGATTTTTTTAATCATTAAATCTATTTATCAACTCAAGCTTAAAATATGTGCTGAAATAAAAAAAATATATACCAGGTGGTTTATTACTTATGAATAATTGGGTAAAATTGATAAAACGTCCTGCTCCTCTGTTATAAAGGATGCAAGACCTATTAAATAGCTATTATTTAGGACCATCCAGACATAGATGATCTTTAGTCACCCTTAACGTATGTTCGTTTACCAATGAAACACTTCGTATTGATAACACATTGTTTATATAGCGGAAAAGTAAAAATGAAGGGAATAAAACCCTTCAATTGGTGAACAGGAAAAATTAAAAAAATCGTTAAAAAAATTTTGTATTTAAAATTATTTTTTGACAGAATAAAAATTTAAAACTAGTTAGTTTGGATTAATTAAATCTGAGTCATTGAATATTCCAGTCAGCAAGTGTATTTTGGGTCAAACTTTTTCTCTGCCTCCGCAAAATATGAACGAGGTGTCATCCGATTCAGAATAGTGTGTAGATGATTTTTGAAAAAATTCGAGATCCGCTTGCAAAAGTTGCAAAAATTATAAACAATTAACTGAAAAAAATGGGGTTTGGTTTTTTGAAAATATCTCAAAAACTATTTGACGTTTTTCAAATTTTATAAAAGATTCAAAAAAGGAGGAAATTTCCCAAAATGAATTGTACCTCCTGGAACCGTTGGACAAAGATTTATAATTTTCCCCGAGGGTTAAAAATACGGCCGAAAACGTAGACTCTGGCTTGCGTAAACGCCGCCCACTTTCGACCTTTAATGAATAAATACTATTAAAATTATTAAATATGAAAATTAAGAAATGAAAAAATTCAGGCATCTACTTATGATAAATAATCCGCGGTCAAAAAATTTTTATCGCGATTTTTTAATTCATTATGCATTAGTTAATTACCAATTTTTTCCTACTTAAACATGAACATTGTAAGTGTAATAATTGTTAAATAACAAATCTGAATTTTTTTCCTTTTTTGGACCTATTTTTGAAAGGTCTCAGAAGAGATTTCCGTCGGAAAAACTTAAAAATTGTTATATTTCACTTTGTTATTAATAATTTACTTAGGTTAAAAATTAAAAAGCTTAATTAATCATTGAAAACAAAAATCATCTATACACTATTCTGAATCAAATGACACCTCGTTCATATTTTTCGGAGGTGGAGAAAAAGTTTGACCCAAAAAGCACTTGCTAACTAGACAACAAGGGTACACAAATTCAATATGTACGGAAAACAGAGATTTTTACTTTTACTTTTACTTAATATTTGTTAATTAAAATTTATTAATTATAATGGCAACGGATTACAATTAACTTAAATTATAGTGAAGGCGCCTTTCCTGCGAATATTAGGTCAAAGGCGATCAGTGTTAAACCTCCTCCCGATAGATGAAAATAGTCACGTACGGGCTTGGCACATGCAACAAATATTACCTTATACTACAATCTAGTTCGTTCTCATCAGTTCGAACCAAGATCCAGATCCAGTACCGGTTCAGTGACTTTTAGAGCTCAGACGACCACAAGCCATTGCACCAGACAGTGAGAGGCCTGATCAGCAGGTTCAATTCATGTCCAGCCTCAATTCATGTCCAGCCACCTCAATGAGCAGATTATAGAGAATACCATCTGCGGATCATTCTCCGACCGATGCCGATGATAATCGAGTGAGATATATTATAAATAAAGTTCTGATATAAAATCACAATTAGTCCGTGGATTTTGATTACGTTTAGAAATCCCG
Organism: Neocrepidodera transversa; assembly: GCA_963243735.1. Taxonomy (NCBI): domain Eukaryota; kingdom Metazoa; phylum Arthropoda; class Insecta; order Coleoptera; family Chrysomelidae; genus Neocrepidodera; species Neocrepidodera transversa. The sequence goes on along the minus strand of OY725337.1, from coordinate 17,397,815 downwards.
AAGTTTGCACGTCTTTCCCCCTTCTTTGCCGGAGCTTACCATTTGGTATTAATGAAAGATAACTATTTTATGAATTTTATTTTACTTTTGCTTCAACTTTAACATCCCAGCAGCGAATATCCAGGTACTCAACCCAGTAGGGTAAGTAAAGCCCGCCCTAAGTCATTAGTTGATACCATAACGACCCCTAGAATATTTTTCTTCACTGACGCTGCCCAAAGAAAGTGGTCTTCACATTATAAATCGAAGGTGGCGCTCGGGGCAGTTCGAAACCTGGACTAAGAAGCTCAAAAGACTGCGTGACGACGCAAAGAGCGTTAGATATTAAAAAAAATGGTTTTAGGATAAAATAATAATGATTATAGAGGTGCCACTTCATAATTCCAATTAATTGTAGTCAATAAAGTTGTTAGTTAACCTAATGAATAACAGTCCAATAAGTGTTTCCCTTAAACAACAACTCGTCTAGTAAACTACTTAAACTTTAGTTGTGTTTTTTTTTGTAATTATATAAAGTATGAAAAATTACATTTTTGACTATATTTTTGTAGTTTTGGCACACCAATATTTCATTAAAAGCACTCTTACTATTTTAAGAAGAGATTCACAACACGATTTAAATTAAAACACCCCTTTATACAACCGGTATCTTTTTAAAATTTCAATATATTTCAGTTAAAGCCTTATGTTAGAACATTAGTTACACATGTGACATCCCATTTCGAACAGCTTATATTTTGAGTAAAATATTAGTTGGTTCAAAGTAATATACAGACGACATGTCGTGTATGAAATTCCATATATTTTTGCACAAACATATGTCATTTCTCCATCATCTTTGTATTCAGATATTTCATAACATTTTGTCAAATCGTATTGAGTAGATGTATAATGAGAGTTCATAAGTTGTGAGTAATGACTTCAAGGTCAATCAATCAATGACCTCATTTTAATTGACCAAGTGCAAGGTTGCTGCAATGATAAAAACGTTTAAAAGATATAAAAAGACAATGTATTAGAAAAAAATTGGGTAAAAAGCAATTTTATTTAAATCTGTTAATGGTAACGAATTTTTTTTCAAACAAAAACACAAGAGCATTTTTTTTAATCCGATAAATTTCTCTTCAAAACGAAAAATTACTGAAGGAAAAATTTTGAGTTTAAAAGAAATTTATCCTTAAAAAAAAGCTTGAGTGTTTTTTGGCAAGATAAGTTTTCGACAAAATATATAATGAACAACAACAATAATCTATATTGATACAATTAAATTATTTCATTATTACTATTTTTTATTATTTTATTATTCATCTTCCATATTTCAATATCAACCAAACAAATAATTTTAACTGACAGAACTAAGGTTAAAGTGACGTGCCGACGCGATTTACAGCTACTAGATATAGTCTGATTATGAGGAACATGCATTTTTATCGCGAGGAACAGGCATCGATAAAAATGGATGCACCTTTTTTATCGCTGACAAACTGATAAAACTGTCATCATTAAATGACACATTTTATATAGGAGTTAATTTATCATGTAAAAACTTGGTTATGCATTATTGGGTGTTATCCGTTCCAGATCTGAGCAATTATTTCTGTAGGATATATTGATTTTCTAAATACCATGATCTCTACCACAATTTCTATAATATCGGTGATTGCCAATATTTTATTATTGGTTATCTTTAAATTTAGCTTAATTACACGTTACACACCTTATTCGTTACCCCGCCGGGTTTTCTGTACATAATTTGTTGGTATCGAAATAAAGACAGTTATTTTTCATTTGCCGATTTTTATTTTTTTATCGAATTTTTTGTGAGTGTATCGATTCTAGGTAATACCCAAGATATATCCCAGTGGGGCAAGTAAAGCCCGCCTTTCCGGCCATCAGTCGAAACCATATTGCCCTCTGGAGTGTTAATTCTTCACTGACGCTGCCATGTGCAAGTGACCTTCACACTATAAACGGAAAGTGGCTCTCGAGGCAATCCGAAACCTGGAATAAGGCGCCAAAAGACCGCATGAAGACGCAAAGAACGTTACAAACAGCCACTTTCAAAAGTAAAAAAAATATTACCGCTTTAACAAAAAAGCAAGATAAATTCCACATAACTGTAAATGAACTGTAAATCCGGCATCCGGCATTTTCTAATACTCGATTTATTCCCTGATGTATTTTCATTACTAACAGGGAAAAAAATTTTAGCAATACAATTTAATTCCGATTTGCATTCGACTGCTTTCCGCTTCGGCAAAAAACGATACTCGAATGTGAACCCATCAAATATCATTAATAAAAAATGAGCCAGTATCGTCCAGCGTGTATTAAAATTTAATAGTTGCGGGTAGCCTGGAAATTTCTGATTTCCCAAAGGATATAAAGAAGAGCCACGTGATAAGAACTGTAAATAAGGCAAATAAAGCGTTTGTTTATGTTTAAGTTTTTTTGTTATTTCATATTAATGCAACAACTTTTCTACGGTCACGCTAAGTTATGAATAAGTTTCGACGAACTAAAAAAGTTCATGACTGAATTCTATATGTCTGTCTATTTCTAATTTCAGATTCAGTTTTATTAAAACGTAACTCTTAGTAATCAAAAGTTATAAGAGTTTAAAATTTAAAATTTCTATTTTTTTTTTATTTATCAATCAATTAATGTCTGTAATTATCCATATTTATCATAGGTAGTAATTGAAAACTGAGGTACAGCTGTTATCTCGGTCTTCAGCAGTTTGTGATACGTGCCGTAAGATGAGTGCCGCAAATCTAGCGAGTGATAAAAAAGGGTTGTTTTACGTATAAAAATTTGTGCAGAAAAGCCTTGCATAGTGGTTATAGATAAATAGTATTATTAAATGTTAATTCTTAACGAATTATTGCCTTACGTTTGCCGCTAACATTTTTGATTTGTTGAATTTTTACTTATTAAATTCTAAGAATGTTTTGTTGATTTTATTTTATTTCTTTTTAAAATGCTTTTTTTAAATAAAACATACTTAATCAATAACTTGATTGATTCAAATTTTCGATTAACAAAATCACATTTTTAAAAATTTAGAAAACTTATATTTCATGATATTTTTTACTGATAATATGATGGCTTTTTTCTTCGTTTCTAATGACTATTTTAGGGTATTACATTTAGCAAAAGGAAATATTAGGGTCATTTCACAAGTCAGCTTAATCTGTAATATGTCACGCTTGTGACGAATTTGTGGTGTATCTAGGGACACTGGCCTCAATCTCACGATTAATTAAACGCTTGTCCTGACAGATACAAGGAAATATCCTTAAGAGCGTTAATACCAATAATACGGATTAATTTTTTTATTTCATTTATAGTAAATTTTCTCTAATTTTTGTACTATGTATATTTTTAATATTAAATATAAAACATTTTGATCCATCAATATTTTGCGGCTTTAGAACGTGTCTATCTATATTCTTTTTCACATTTCTCTCCTTGTGTGCACAAAACGTTGTATAAATTCACATTTCACTTGTCACATATAAGGTTTTGAAATCGAAATACATTCAATCTAAAATGATAAATTCGATTGCGAGCTATGGGTATGCAATCATAGACATTTATCTTGCAACAGTGATGAATTGCGCCCTTTCAAAAAATGTATATACAGGTTGTTAATTTTTTTTCGACTACAGTTTAGGAGATTTAGTAACTGTATGATCGTATTTTTAATTTTAGTTGTGTTTTGTTGTTACAGTTGCGAGAATTACATTTTTTTTATCAAACAGTTACAGAGTAAATATATAAGAAATAAACACATTCCTGAATTTGATAACTATAAAGAAAAATGTTCATAATCCAAAATTATTGTTTTGAAAATTTCACACCGCCATTTTTAAGCAAATCAGAGTCTATTTTTTTGTTTGGTTACCATGGTAACCCAAAAAATTTTCGGAAATTTTCATCCTCCAGGGTACCCTGGACGACATTAATAAGTGGAAATTTTCATGTCAAAATAATGACACTTGTAATGGGCTTGATTCATATAAGACTTTTTGTTTACTTTTTGTGCAAATTAAAATTAAACAATTACTACTTAACTTTTAACATACCAACAAACACTCATGACTAACTATAGACCAAAACTAGTCTTTCCTTCTAATCTTAATGTCAAATAAATAATTAATTACTTTTAAATTTTTTAGGTGTAAAATTTTCTTACCGAATCCCCACGATCTTGAATTAATAACCGGAAACTTTTCCTCCTACACGATTTTTTAAGAAAATTATCCCTCGTCGCTTCGCGACTCGGGATAATTTTCAAAAAATCGTGTACTCGAAAAAAAGTTCCGGTAATAATTCAAGCTCTAGGGAGATTACTAGTGAAAATTAAAGTTACAGTGCCCTTAAGAAATTCTAAAATATCTCATTAAAGTTTCACAATAGGCACACAAAAAGTGGTAAAAAAAGATATATAGCAATATTTAGCGGAACGTTAAAAAATGTAATAAAATTAAAAGCTGAGAGATAAAAAAGAGTGAAAATGCAGAGCATCAACAAAACGAAGTAGTCCAATCAACCTGGATTCACAATGTTAATTTCCAGACAATCAAGGGCTGGAAAAAAATATATATAATAAAAAATAAATTCTAAGAAAGATAGCACTTTTTTCTGAAATTTTACTTGCGAACTTAAACTAAAAATTCACAAAAGTTAAAAAAGTGGGGTTTCGAGATTAAAACAAAAAGTTGAGCTCTAATCCAAAATTATTATTATTAAAATTCTCTTTTGAATGATTTGTTATGCAATATCGATTAGTGCCTTATACATAGAGAAAAACGCATAAAACCCATAAAAATAAAACCTTTTCATTAATAGTCCAGTCAATAAAGGAGGTGTAGAGTGCGTGAGCTGAGCAGGGATTTAAGCGGTTTCTTCAGAAACTTGTTCAAGATGCTTAGGGAGTGAACATACTAAAAGTCCTGGCCTGTAGGAGATGTGTTGTGTTTACTTTTACTCTTAGCACCTTGTTTTGAAACCTTTGTATTATAGCTATATAGCTATATTTAGCACATACCCACAACTGTATCCCATAGGTTCATACAGGTTTTAATACCTGATTTTGGGTAGAGCGGTGAGAAATTTCCTAATTCATTTCAAGATATTTAGCTGTGTTTATCATAGGAAGTTTTGTTTATAAAGTTTAGATGGACTGTCAGACATCGCACTCTGCATAGAAGATGTGAACATGAAAACGAGACAATCGGGCACATTATCTATGATTGCCCGACACTCTCGTCAACTAGTATTGGCTAACACCTGCCAACATATGAAAAGCACCTCTTTAGCCTCGTTTAATTGTTAGTAGATAAACTAAGACAGAGCTGGCGCATTTATTGATCTCAACAAGGCATTTGACTGTGTTGACTCTTTATCTCCGTTATTAGTAGTAGGCAAATGTGACGTACAATAAATAGGTAAACAAAAATCATGAGCTGAAGCAAAGACTAAAAGGCCTTAAGGTCAAACTTCCTTATTATTGGTCCAAATGGAACGCGGAAAAAGGCGGTATATTTGAAATGTGACAATATATATTTAAATAAAAATCAAAAGTAGAACAAAAGACCAAAGGACATTAGCATCTAACTTCGTTATTAACAGTCTGATTTAGGTGGGACAAACGGTATTTTAATTGGGACACCTCGTAGATTCAATACGTAAAGAAAAATTTGAAGCAGTTTCTGAGTGTCATATTTTTGACATTTGAACTCGCGGAAATACTTTAAATTTAGTAAATAAATCAATTTTAAATCTTTAAATATTTTACTGCGAATAATATTATTTTAAAGTATACCAAATTAATTCTTTTTTTATTGTGAAATCATTTTTAAAGTTAAAAATTACGCAATAAATATTTGTCAAGAATATTACCATGTTTTCTTGTCTTATTGATAGCAACACGTGCATATAAACTCATTATCATCATATTTTATCTTATTTTAATCATTGCGGTTTCCTGCTTAACTTAGACGTATTGTTCATTGTTTAAATATCATTGTAAATAAAATGATAACATTATTCCAAGAATTGCGGTGCCAAAAAGCTGAGATAAACTGATTATTGTTTAGACTTGATTTTTAATCCATCTTTTGTTCTAATAATATATACTACTTCAGTGTGACGATCAGCAGTGGGGATACTCCGCACTCGCACTCTATAAGACTATGTACAGTCGAAAATTTAGTATTTAACCGGCTTTTGATGGTTAAAGTTCTAGCCTAAAGTATCTGTGCTACAGTTCGTAAAATGTAAGTCTCTTTTTTATTTTTGTAAATGATGTTAATATATATAGCATACTTATAGAAGCTTTTTATTTATTCTAGTATCATCAGTCAGTTCTCGCAGTCATCTTCAGAGCTGTAGAACCCTCATATTAATTTCTTTCAAACAAAAGTGAGTTATTTTCAATTTATTTTAAATAAATTTGGATAGGTTTTTTTAACTGTGTTAGATATATAACATACTTAAAAAGTTTTTATTTATTCTAGTATCATCTCACAGTTGTCTCTAGACGCTCACAGTAATTTATTCTTTATGATCATTTGGACTCCAGCAATCAACCCTAGCGAAATTAGCCAGCCTTCTAGTAAATTGCAAAGATATCGTCCTCTTTTTACATAAACCTGGTATTTACCATCTTTCTTGCCCAGATTGTAATGCTGTATATATTGGTGAGACTGGAATAAGATTTGAAAATGAACATCAAGAATTTATAGACAGTTTTTGCATTTGCATTTTGCATTCGCTAATCATATATTAAAGTCCAGACATTCACATTCTGATCTTAAAGTATCTTTATTACACCATATGTACTAAAAGTACTAAATTGAATCTATTACAGATGTATCAAATCAAAAGCTCTCTAGAATAAAATTTTTTATTGTCTTAATGAACAGCTTCATCCAACCCAAAATTATTTATTTTTAAATTTAGTTTTCTAATTTTTATGGACATCCTCTATAGGTTATAATACTTTTTTTTTTAATTTTATTAATTTTGATCTCTAATTATTATATTATATATCTGGTACCTTCTTTCTATTATTATTTTCTTCTTTTTTTCGGATTGTCTGTTAGTTCGGATTCATATGTAACTTGATTTGTCATTTGTCACTTAGTTGCCGCATGGTGATCGATAAGTGATCATTAAATTATTTCGAAATTTAAAAAACAACTTTTGTAAAGTGCTACCCTTAATGGGTCACACCCTTAGTGTTTAATACAAAAAAATCTCCCTCGATAGTATCTAATAATTGCCTGATGATGATCTGTGATCGAAACCAGTCGCCTTTTTAATTCAAATTAAACTATTGTGATACCTGACTTTGTGCTTTATTTCTTGTAAACCTATTAACCCTTTTAAAAGTTATACATGACACATTTATATATTGTAATGAAATAATATTTATGAGTTTTGTTTGAATTTTATAAACATATATAGTTTATTGTTAAAAAAGGTTTGAGTTTAAAGAATTTATTTAAAGTAATTTGTATATAAGTCATTCTAAATCAACAATTGTGAAATATAAAGAGCCTTATTTTAATTTTTTTTGAGCACATTATTATTTCATTATTATTATTACGAAAATAAAAATTTTTTAAAATGATGTAAAAAATTTTTTTAAGTAATAATGTTAAGGGAAAGATTTAAAAATTTTTTTAATCAATCAAGTAAGAAAAATTTCAATTTGGGAAAAAAAGAAAACAGAATGTCACGATAAATAATTTTTTTATGAGAATGATATATTGAATGTTGTAAGAATATAAGAATAAGAAGTGAATATTATATACCAATAATACAAGAGGATGTATTTTATTTCGTAAAATTAAAACAATATTAAAAAATAAAAATTAAAAAAAAAGAAAATTTTAAGTAACTTAAGAAGAAATTTAAAGTAAAAGAAGGTTAATATTAAACGTAAGAAACGTAAGAAACGGTTATTTGATGTTGAGGAGGATTAGGAGTCAAGACTTTATCCAGGTTTAGAAGCAAAAGAAATCAAAAAAAAGAAGAGGAATACACAGGACAAACATAATATAACATATTCTGTATTTTGATTATTTTTGTAAGGTTTATTATTTTTCTTATAGAACTCACCCTAAATTAAGATTTAAATTCATAACAATATATTTAATTTAAATACAATAATATATAATTTAATGACAGATATTATAAAATTGATGACTGGTATAATAATTTTGCTCTGGACATGTTTTACTATTAAATAATGATCGAAAATTGCTTTATTGGATTCATTTTGTCGAAAATGAAATTACTCATGAAACTGAAGCACTTCAACATTCTTAATAGAGTTACGCCAAGATAATATAGTTAATGGAAGAAATTGCTTGTGAAAATAGATTACCAGAGAGATAGGACAAAATCACTTTGAGCTTCCAGATCAAAAGAAACAAAAAAAAAACTCGTTACATGAAATGAAAATTTAATTTAGACTTTCAATGAATAAGTTAATGGCTAAACACGGTCTCTTGGATAATAATGGAGATGTTGTTTTTAACTGCGAAATTATTCAAAGAAAAATCTTGTTTGTTTTTGTTTCCCAGAACCTTATTATACATATAATGATAACATTTTTGAACCGACTATTATTAGAATTTATGTTATTGTATATATCAAGACATTGAAATACGGATTAATACTGGACAGTTGGAAAATGCAATATTCTAATCCTAAGAGTAATAAGAAGTGAATCAGATTCGATAATAAAATTAAAAAAAAATATTAAAATTATAATAATTAATCTTACAGACGTACATTGCAATATTAATAAAAATATTACAAAATTTAAAAAAACCATATTGCAATAATCTTATGTTTGTTATTGCAGACCAAAGAAGCTTTTTTTTTCTTTAAAAACTGTTAAATATCTCTACTTTTAAACAAAGTGATAAATCTCTTTTTCATATTTATAACCACTTAGCAGTATCCCATTAAGTATAATTAATAATTAAGCAAGTAATTTTAGCGAGATAAATCTCTCAGAAAAATTACCATAGACTGGTAATACATATCAATAAGAATTTTTTCAACAAAAGTTGATACATTAGATTTTTTAAAAGTAAATTAATAAATTAATTAATTAAAAGACAAAAATGTTATAATAAATTATTCAATCTAATGCTAAGTGACCTAATCTAGTTCATGACTAGCTCTGGGATTAGTTGACAAAAAAATATTAAATAAAACATTATTTACTAATTTTGGGAATGAAATATTTACATTTTAATTGAAGGTTTACATTTTCCACTTATTTAAACAAAACAATGTCGCTTCTGCACGACTTAAATTTAAGTCCTCGCATGTTTATGCTCTATATTATTCTTCTTTTTCCTGCTATTTCTTCACACACACCGAAAGAATGTTCATAATCAACAAAATCGCGCGTTTCATCATCATTCTGAGCAGTTACTTCTTCTGTATCAATGATTGTATCATCAACGTTTTTCACGTCTCATTTTCATAGGCGTCTAATGAAGGGAAAAGGCTCAGGAATTTAAAAAAATATCTCTGCTCCCGACTGTCGTATGATAATATTTTTTCCACTACTAGTATTAAAAGATGTCATTATTTATGCTGTATTCCAGTTGGGAAGATACATTTCTCTCCTAGTGGTAGAGAATTTTTCATTATTGACTAGTAGTAGATATTAAAAATAATTAAAGCTTAAACGTGATGTTAGAGGTAGGCGATCTTAGGAAATAGTTCTAATTAATTATAAGCAACTGTCAGTGCGTTTATCATAAGAGTTTTTTTTTAATTATTATAAAAAATTCCTATCATTTCAAATGAATGTTCGACCTAATCAAATAAAACAAACAGTTCGGCATTGGTTTACGGTATCCACATTTGCCACTACCATAATCCTTGGTGCAGACGCAGAATATTACTTTCAGTATAACCTCCGGTGCTGGTGAATCTTTTTGTGATTGGTACCAGATTATTTCCTACATATTTTCACCCCCACCTTGAGGCGACAGCTCATTTCGGAGCCACTGTTGCAATTAGTGGTAGGTTCACCGGGAATTCTGTTTAGCTGTGCTTTCGCAGTTGGTGGAAGGGTGCATAATATTTGTCACTGACGACTGGAAGCGGTACTGGTTGAGGGAGGTCCCATACCAATTGAGAAAGTACTACTTCCCAGCCTCTTCAACTTAGCCGTTAGTGGAAGTTGGGTTGTAAAGGATCACTGCCGCATCGTTAATGACGTCCGACTTTAAGTACAATTTTAAGAAGCCCACCTTGCTTCCCCTGAAAGTTGCTGATGTTGAATATGTTCAAATCTATGCTGTTGCATCTCTTGGGTGGACAGTGCAACTGTTTTGATTTTTCCTCGGTCGGGTTTCGGCAGCAAGATGTCTGGGATGGGAGGAGTGTAAGCTATCAAAAGGGCAGCAAGATCTACATCTGTTTGATGTGTAAGATTATCATTAAAGCCAGTAGTGGAACTTGAACTGTTTATTAAAGTAATCTCACGTGACTAATGATAATTACTCTTAAACATACATAACATTAGGACCGATCTATCAATCTCGCACCTAGTTTGCTATTAACAACCGGGCAGACATTGGCAGATTAACAAGTGCGTTTGATATCGATAACTATTGGCATATACTCATGAGCATGCTTAGCGCTAAGGATTATGCTATTTCGAGAGAAAAAGATGAAACGATGGTTTGGTCAATCTCGATCTCTCTCAAAACAGTATCGTATAGTTAGAATGTTAGAGATACCAAACCTCTTCCTCGCTCATTTCAGCAAGAAATATTATAAAGATATACAGGTTGGGCACGTCCATGAGTATATGTCAATGTCGAGAATATTTGCACTTGTATAACAGGCTAATAAAACAACATTCTCATCAACGACAGCAACAAAACTGTTAGAGTATTGTGTATACAGATTTGGCCAAACTTTTACGGAACATAGGAAATTTGTAATGAGAGGAAGAAAGATGCATTTATGCGACAATTTAACGAGAAAAAATAAGACGAAACATTCACCACTCTTTTGGATGATTGTAAATAGCTACATTTTACCTTTGTTATGTTTAGTTTTAAGATAAGTAAATATTCATTAGTGCCAAATATTTTCTTATTTTTAAAATTATTTAATATATTTTCAACTAATGGCTTTGAAAATGAAATAATTCTGGATAAATAAATAGTTGTAAATTTTTGTAAAGTAATAACAATATTCGGCTGAATTCAGTTTGTTCGATGATATACTAGAGATGAAATCTCTCAGTTTATCAATATTTTCCCAAACGAAAATGCGTTACGGTAAATTAAGAATGCTTTTAAAAAAGGCATATATGTTCCGTAAAACATTGGCCAAACCTGTATACCATTCTCCTGAAGCTGTGTAAGGAGCTGAGCTGATTTTTGTTGGTAGGATTCAAAGAGGTTGTAATGAATGGAGAAGCTACCTGCATTTATTTATCGTGCACAAAACGACACCATTGGGCATGGCTAAGTGTGGACTCAATATGGCTGTTTCGCCAGGTCTGAGTTCAGTCAACTTTGTCAAATGTTATGTCATAATTCACTCATTGCGAACTTTAGAAATACGAAAAAAGTAAAATCCCCAAAAACATCGCAACTATATGAAATAGCCCAGAACTGGCGAATTATTTTCCTGCGAATTCGCAATTCGCAAATCGCGATTCGCGTCTGTATGAACTAACCTTTACACATAGATCTAAGAATTTTAGCAGTAGCTAAGGAAATCAAACGATATGGCAGGAAGTACGAGACTAGGCTACAAAATCACCACAACATTGAAGTGTTGTAGATTTTGAACCAGGATCAACAGGGAAGATCAAAAAGATTGAATCCCTTTGAAATATAGTATTGTGAAGTTATTAGTATATACGAACTAGTTATCACAACAAACAAAAGTGATTGGTGCTACAAAAACTTAGAAACACCAGTAAGTGATGTAAAAAAACTGTATAATTTACAAATAGGTTCATTCTAGTAGATGCCCATTTGTCTGGTTATTAGTCCCATAACACGCTCAAAACCATCTAAGAATCCATAACAATAAATGGTAATAAATTCTAATTTTATTGAGTTTTCATAATGTCTAAAAACGAAAGCTCTTTCGATTAATATGGTATTCCAACCTTAACATATGCTGCGTAAAGTTATGAAAGACAGTATGAAAAAACTAAAAGTTAGACGAAGAAAAATGGCGAGGTACATTTCAAGAATATGTAAAATAAAAGAAGAAGTGAAGGACGAGACTGAAATTATTATGGAGAGTGTTCCTAACTATAGATAAACTAAAAAATTTAAATAATAACGACCGATTACCGAAAAAAAGATAATTAGGATAAATACAATGTAGAAAGAAATTATATGCATAAGCTAGCAGGCGTACGAATCTTGAGACAAAAAATTATCAAATTTTGAGTTATTAAATGAGTTATTTGTTCAGAGATGGAAGAGAAATTATTATTCTTGTTAGCGAATGGAGCGATTAGACTTTGGTAGGAAGATTACAGCCAATTGTTCCTCTTTTCAATCTTGTTACTAGGCAGCGGACGTGTTTAGATATACCTCATGAGATATTAATTCAATTAAAAAAAAATATTATTTAAAACTTACTAAAATTTAAACCATATATATTTTTTTTATCAACATGAAATATACTTTCGAGTTTTTCTTGTCTATTATATAAAAATTTTGTTCGAACGACTTTTGAAAGACTGAAAATATGTTATGTAGCTTTAAAAGAGACATGATAATACATAACGACTATATAGAGATTCTATAAAGAACTGACGTGGAAAGCGATAAAAAACACTTCTTTTTTATTTCTCTTTTAGTAAAGTACATTCCCTCAGATATAGGTTGTATGTCTGGTAAAAAAGGGAACAAAATAACTCTTGCAGATAGGTATTTATTGTTCATTGGCGTGGGAATTTTAAAAATAAATTATTTTAATTTAGAAAACGCTTTCGAAAAAATTTATCATTATATAAAATAAGGCTACTAGCAAATAACTGTGAAGATATAAATAAATATTATCAAATTTGATTACCGAGGTTTAAAAAAATTAAATGACTTTCTCAAAAATATGTCCGCCATATTGGATCCTCCATTTTGAAATTCGAAAATCTGAATTAGCTATCGTAATCAGCGACCTCGAAAACATGATTATTCTGAAAATCATAAAATTTGATTAACATCTTCATATTTTGACCAACTTTTGGATTTTCCGACCACTGTGAGATGGCCAGAGCCGTATCATTAGTGGTTTTTTCCTTTAGAGAAAAATAAATTAAATTCAGTATTAAGTTATTACTTCAATGCAATAGAGAAGTAAGTTATTAAGATCATCCTGTTATTGTGTTAGTGTGTCTGTCTGTGAGAGCTCTCACGGCCTTTCCACTAGACCGATTTGCTTCAAACTTGGTATCTGAGGGTCATACTTAGGTTGAGTTCAACGTTGCCAACTGTATTGGAAGCTGTTATAGTACGGGCACTTAAATTATTATAGTACATTGGACAAAAATATAGTACAATAGAGAAGAAACAAGAAATATGTAACGACACCAAAAATAACATATAACTGCGCACCAAAAATTCCAAATTCTAATTATCTCAATTAGGTATCTGAGTTCAATCAACTCTTTCCGGATTATAAATTATACTTCCTCTGTTCTTGGTGAATAATAAATCCTTAAAAATCTTTAAAAACACTTAAAAATCGTTAAAAAACTTTAAAAATCACGTAAGATTTTTAAAAAGTTATTAAAAATCTTAAGAAAATGTTAAAAATTCTTACAAATAGTTTTAAATAATAACTCACGTAACGGAGGCAGAAGTACTATCTGCCCTGAAAAAACTTAAGCCAAAATTAACAACTGGGCCAGATAACGTTCCAGCATTTTTGATAAGAGATTGTGCGCACGTATTTTATAAACCGCTAACGGTTATCTTCAATATTATGTTTAAAACGCAAGTTTTTCCCAATTGCTGGAAGTTAGCTAGAACCTGTCCTGTTTTTAAAAGTGGAAGTAAAAATGACATATCAAATTATCGCCCCATTACTATTCTGAGTAACTTCTCAAAGGTATTTGAAATACTGTTGCACACCTATCTCTCTTTCCAGGTTCGTGAAATTATTACTCCTACTCAACATGGTTTCACTTTAGGTCGTTCGACGGTAACAAATTTATTCTGTGTCACTCAGTACATTGCAGAAGCTCTTGATAGGCAAATTCAGGTAGATATTATATACACTGACTTCTCCAAAGCCTTTGACAAAATTGACCATAATTTACTAATAGCTAAACTTCTCTCATTAGGTTTTAATGATTCACTAGTAAATCTATTTAGATCCTATTTGACAAATCGCAGCCTTTACGTGCAGTGCTTAGGCCACAAATCTGCATACTACAATCAAACATCAGGAGTACCCCAAGGATCGGTGTTGGGACCTTTACTATTCTTAATCTTTATAAATGACATTGTCTGGAATCTGAATGTTCCGAATCTTTTATTTGCCGATGACTTAAAGATTTTCTGTGAAATATCTACTCTTTCGGATTGCATCAAATTTGCAGGAAAATTTGGGCCGTTTATATGAATGGTGTATAAATAATAAGTTACCGTTAAACGTGAAAAAATGCAATGTAATGTCGTTCAGCCGCAAAGATTCAGTACTCCTATTTAACTATCGTCTAAATACTGCCACACTAGCACGACCGGAATTAATAAAGGATCTTGGCGTTCATTTTGATCCAAAACTAACGTTCATACCTCACATTGAAAAAACAACGGCTTCGGCGCGTCGAGTATTGGGTTTTATTGTGAGGAATATGAGATCTTTCGGAGACTTTTCAACCATGAACATTCTTTTTTCGGCCTTTGTTCTATCAAAATTGGAATATGCCAATATAATTTGGAGTCCAATATATTCAAATCATTTTTCCCAGCTAGAACGAATCCAGCGTAAGTTTTTTAAATCGGCATGTTTTGCAATTGATGGTATTTATCCCACGAGAGGACTTCCTCAGTCTTACTACCTTGATCGGTTTAATGCAAGCAGTCTACAAAAAAGACAAATGATGCACTCAATAGTATTTTTAGCAAAACTTCTGAATAACACTGTTGATTGCATTTCGCTTACTGCAATGTTGAACTTTCACGTTCCACGAATAAACTCTCGGTCTAATTATACTTTCTATCAACGACCATTTAGAACAAATATCTACAAATCATCTCCTCTGTATCAAATGATCGATAATCTCTCAAGAGTTGAAACTGATCTTGACATTTTTAATTGCTCTATTGCATCTATTAAGCGTATTGTATTTGTACAGTTGAAGTAGGATGTAATGAGTGTAACCCTTTTTCTGTTTTTCTTTCTTGTAAAGTTTTTTTGTTTTTTTAGGTTGCACTCATTACCGTCTATTTCTTCTTTATTTCTTTATTATTTTTTTTTGTCTCATTACAAGTATTGTATTACCTTATCCTATAATTGGGGGAAACCCTGTTGGGTATTGTATTAAAATAAATAAATAAATAAATAAATAAATAAAATAAATCCTTAAAAAGCCTTTAAAAAATACCAAAAACCCTTAAAAATAATTAAAAAGGCTTAAAACTACTAAAAAATCTTAAGCAATTCTAAAATAATCCTGAAAAAACAGTAAAATCCCTAAACACAGTTTAGAATTTTTAAAAATCCCTAAAATCCTTAAAAAAAATCCCAAAAATCCTTAAAAGTCATTAAAAATCCTTTAAAATCCTTAAAATTCTTTAAACCCCCCTAAAATTCTAAAAAAAATTTAAAAATCCTTAGAAATCTTATCTTAGAAATAATTTTAAATCCTTAAAAAACCTTAAAAATCCTGAAAAAAATTCTTAAAAATCCCTAAAAACCCTTAAAAATACTTAAAATTACTAAAAAATCTTAAGTAACACTTAAAGATCCTAAAATAATCCTCAAAACATATTAAAATTACTAAAAATAGTTTAAAATTCTCAAAAATCCTTAAAAGTCCTTGAAAATGCTTAAAAATTCTAAAAATTCTTAAAAGTCGAAAATCCTTTAAAATCATTAAAAATCTTTAAAAATCCCTTAAAATTCTGAAAAAATTTTTATACAGTGTGTCCAATTAAGTCGGCATCATATGGGAAACTTTTTTATTCTTAGTTTTATAAAAAAAAGTTATTCTTTATAAAAAGTTGTGCATGGTCTAAAACTCAAAATACAGTCATCAAATATCAAATTTTTTCAGTGGTATACGAGGTCTGTCAAAAAATATGAGTTTTTCTCAAGAGTAAAGTACCTTTAAATTTGACAATATCGAAAAATTTTACTAAAAAAGTTGATCAGAATTAATAATTACGTTTAAATATGCCAAATTATTAGAAAACAATAAAAAACTAAAAGGTTATAATGTGTTTCGTAATCACAAGAGATAAATGTTCATTCAAAATAGAAATATTAGTAAAAAATAAAATAATCTGAAGTTTTAATTTAAATGGATGTACTTGCATATTTAAACGTAATTTTTAATTCTGATCAACTTTTTTTAGTAAAATTTTTCGATATTGTCAAATTTAAAGGTACTTTATTCGTGAGTAAATCTCATATTTTTTGACACACCTCGTATACGGCTTAAAAAAATTGATATCTGATGGTTGTATTTTTGGTTTTAGACCATGCACAACTTTTTATAAAGAATAAGTTTTTTTCATAAAACTAAGAATAAAAAAGTTTCCCATATGATGCCGACTTAATTGGACACACTGTATATCGTTAAAAATCTTCAGAAAATCTTAGAAATGCTTAAAAATATTTTAAAATATCGTTAAAAATCCCTAAAAACCCTTAAAAATACTTAAAATTACTTAAAAATCTTAAGCAATTCTTAAAGATCCTAAAACAATCCTGAAAAAACATTAAAATCCCTAAAAATAGTTTAAAATTCTTAAAAATCCTGAAAATCCTTAAAAGTACTTGAAAATCCTTAAAAATCTTTAAAAACCCATTAAAATTCTGAAAAAATTTTAAAAATCGTTAAAAATATTATGAAAAACAGGGAAATTATTAAAAATACTTTAAAATCCTTAAAATATCTTTAAAAAATCTGAAAAAATCCGTAAAAATACTTAAAATTACTCAAAAATCTTAAAGCAATTCTTGAAGATCCCAAAACAATCCTTAAAAACATTAAAATCACTAAAAATAGTTTGATATTTTTAAAAATCCGTAAAAGTCCTTGAAAATCCTTAAAAATCCCAAAAATGCTTAAAAATCATTAAAAATCCATTAAAATAATTAAAAATCTTTAAAAAATCCCTTAAAATTCTGGAAAAAATTAAAAATCGTTAAAAATCTTAAAATTCTTAAAAATACTTTAAAATCCTTAAAAATATCCTGAAAAATCCTGAAAAATCCTGAAAAAATCCTGAACAAATCCCTAAAAACCCTTAAAAATACTTAAAATTACTAAAAAATCTAAAGCAATTATTAAAGATCCTGAAATAATTCTTGAAAACCATTAAAATCCCTAAAAATAGTTTAAAATTCTTAAAAATCCTTAAGAGTCCTTGAAATTCATAAAAATCCCAAAAGTTCTTAAAAATCATTAAAAATCCTTTAAAATCCTTAAAATCCTTAAAATCCTTAAAATCCTTAAAATCCTTAAAATCCCTAAAATCCTTAAGAATCCTTAAAAATCGTATATTCTTCCAGTTGGGTGGATGACTGAAGACTGTTCTAACAGATGTTTTTGAAATTTGTCAGTGATTGATCATAGCATATTGTTGTGATTGGTGAAAATATAAAATTGTAGTACAAAGTGCGTACTATATTTGCTTCGAAATGTTATAGTACATGAAGTTGTAATAATCGTACAAATACTATAATTATAGTACGGTTGGCAACGGTGGTAGAGTTTAAATATGATCCCTGTAGGTCAAAATGGACCGGAGATATGGTTGTTACTCTGAAGTAAGTTTTCCTTTAGATGTTTACATCTCTCTAGTTTTATACGGAGTTTAGTTAGACATCAAGAATCATTTAATTTGACAGTACAATTAAAATAAGCTAAAATCAGAACCCTAGATTGACTGACAAGCTGTTCTGAAATTAGCTCATACTGATCTATTTGCTGGGTGCAGAGTGCATGGTGGGGACAACTGAAACGATCCCAGCGCTCGTAGTGGTCAAAATTTCGTGAAATCATGCTCTTGTCATAAGTAAACAAGTCAAAATTAAATATTAAAAATGGTTCATAATAGTTGTGTTGTTAATTGTAAAAATATAGGGAGAAATAGCAAGTGCATATTTACACATTTTCAAGAGCTAGTTGGAAATTAGAGAAAAGAAAAAACTGGATAATTGCAGTTAGGAGAAAAATGTAAGTAATGTATAACCTACTTCTGTAGCATGCTTACTTAGACGAATGTGTGTATTATTCTACAATTATTTGATATGATTAAATAACTTTTGCCACTATGTCTCAATTATTTCACATCTCTAACGTAACCAGCCGTGACAAGTTGCTTCCCTTTGTACATTGTTTGGGGTTGAAATGATATTTGATGAATAATTGTCTTAAATCCGGTTTGATTGAATAATCTAGTAGATATTTATTTATACATAACTTCCATACTTCTCACAATTGTCCAGCATGATTTTATGCAACCATAAGATGGCGTTTTCGTCGCGCTCCCTGCCAATATTAAGATGTTAATAAATTGATCAAATAAGCAATTTAAATTAAAAATATATTCAGTATTACAAACTAATTTCGCTACTTTTTGATTACTACTTCTCGGAAAAAACGAATTATTGCGAACTCCAGACCATAACCAAAAACAGTGAGCTGTACTAACTGAGCAAAACATCTATTTTTAAATTTAGTCCACGAATATTTAAAAAATAGTAAATTCAGGATTTACAGTTATATGGAACTAATTTTCCTGTTTGTTGATATTTTATTATATATAAATAGTACACAAACAATATACATTTAAAGCTATTAATACAAAACTGAATGTGGATGAAACGAAGCGTAAAGAGATAAAACCTCGTTTTGTCTCTGTGCCAAACGGTCCTGTAGAACCATAATGGCATTTGCTATATCAGCAGTTTCTCTTTCCTGATTTCGTATTGACGCATTGGTATCAGCATGACAATGCAAGCCACTACGAGGAATTCTACTGAGAATCCCGTTCGAGTTATATTTTAATTCAAGCAGCCTTTGTCTATATTTATTCCAGTTGAATAATACCAAGAATATTTAGAAACGGAGTTGGTGTCTAGAGAATAAAAACTAAAAGGTTTTAATTAAAATAGACTGAGTTTATTCTACTTTTAATTAGCAGACATTTATTATTTTATAATCTGAATAAAAAAAGCTGGTTAATAAATATAAAAATTTGATGTGGCCAACACATGACCTCTCGCCATTTTTGAATCAAAAATTTACAGGTTGACACAAAAAAGTATGAAAAAAAATTATTTTTTTGTAAATCTGGCAACAATGGCAAAAGTTTCGAAAATTTTAATGAGATGAAAATAAACTGTAGGGTATACAAAATATATGTGTAAAACTTCATTGCCGTTTTGTATAATAATGGCGTCATCACTTATAACAACTGCCACTTCCGGTTGTGCGATTGGCACCAAAATCTAATCAGATCTAATCTAGGGTCTCAGAATCCTGTATGCAAAATTTCAAATTTTTTCATTCAGTAGTTTTTGAGTTATCGTTACTACAACATCCATCCAAACACACACACACACTAACACACACACACACACACACACTAACACACACACACACACTAACACACACACACACTAACACACACACACACACAGACATCATCGCGAAAATATTAAAATCGTATTCTAGGGACCCTAAAACGTGTTTATTCATAGAAAACTCACTACCCAATTTTTAGCATGATTCCTATACCTCTCTTATCTGAAGGGCGAGAGGTAAAAAATCTTAAAAATAACCAAACGTTTTGATGAATATATGAAAAATTGTACACTGGCAGTTTCCTTATACAAATTGGTTTTCTTAAAAAAGTATTTACAATAATCAAACGTTTTGATGAATATATGAAAAAATGTATACTGGCATTTTCCTTATACAAATTGGTTTTTAACCTTCCTAACCATAAAGTGGATAAACAGTGGGTAAAAAGGCTAAAAGGCTTGCTAAACACTTAATATACGTCATTGAATCTTATCCTGCTGAGAACAGCTTTGATATTAAAAAAGTCAATCAATTTCTGGAATTACCGTAGTAAGAGGATTTAAAAACATCGTGTTAACATTTTTACAACTTAAGCGACAGGTAGAAATAATCGAATTAATTCAGAAACCATATTTTTGTATTAATATTTAGAGAGTGTCTAGAGGTCCGTCTAGTCAGAACGGTGAAAACCCAATAGGTCTGTCCGAGCAGTGTTACCGTTTTCAATAAACCGTATTCTATCAACATTTCGATAATAAACTACCAAAATTTACTAACTATCCAAATATAACCTGTGCATTTTAATTTATTTTATTAAAAGAAGTCTTTGACTATCAAAATCTAACCTGTGTTTTAAAAAAAGAAGAAAATATAATATTATTTATATTTATTTTATTAAAAGAAGTCTTGACTATCTAAATCTAACCTGTGTATTAAATGAAAAAAAAATATAACTTTTCCTTTCCCCTTAAAACTTTTTCTCCACTTCGTTTCCTATTGTTTTTCACTTTCCCTTTCCCCTTAAAACTTCTTCTCCACTTCGTTCCCTATTGTTTTTTTTATTAGACTCTTTCCACTACTTTTTCTCCTACATTTTTTACTAATTTCTTTGTGTTAAACTTTTTCCCCTTAAAACTTTTTTTTCCACTTCTTTCCTTATTTTTTCACTTTTCCCCTACTTCTTCACTAATTTTTTTATATTTCAAACTTTTTTCCACTTTTCCCTTACTCATTTTTTCTCCTTTTTTATTTAAATTTTTTTTATTTCAATTTTTTTCCGCAATTTTTCCACCATCCTTTTTTCATCTACTTTTTTACCAGTTTTTTTAAATTTAAAATTTTTTTTTTCAATTTTTTCCACCCATTTTTTTGTTTTGGACATTTTTTGCACTTTTCCCCTACATTTCTTCAATAATTTTTATTGATCCCCCACCCTCTTTACCCAACTTTTTTTAATAATTTCTTTGTTATCCACTTTTTCTCCTTAAAACTTTTTCCACTTCCCTTTTTTTCACTTTTCCCCTACTTTTTTCCATACTTTTCTATTCCACCCTTTCCTTTACTTTTTTCCACTTTTTCTCCTACATTTTTTACTAATTTCTTTGTGTCAAACGTTTTTTGTTCAACTTTTTTCCATTTCTTCCCCTATTTTTTCACTGTCCCCTACTTTTTTTATCCTTTCTACTACTTTTTTCACTTTTTTTATACATTTTTTACAAATGTTTTTGTGAAAAATTTTTTTTATTCCACTTTTTCTCCTTAAAACTTTTTTTTCCACTTCTTTCCTTTTTTTTTCACTTTTCTCCTACTTTCTTCCACTTTTCCCTACTTTTTTACTAAACTCTTTCCCCTTCTTTTTTCCTCTTTTCTCCTACATTTTTTACTAATTTCTTCTTTCTTTGTGTCAAACTTTTTTCCACTTTTTCACTAATTTTTTTATAATTTAAAATTTGAACCTTTTTTTACCCATTTTCCCCATACTTTTTCTTCCACTTTTTAATTTTACTTTTTTAGTTTCAAACTTTTTCCCCAATTTTTTTATACGTAAATCTTTGTCTCAACTTTTTATTTAAAATTTTTTCCCTCTCCTTTTCTATCATTGCCAATGGAGCGGTAAGGAGGGAAAGGGAGGGTGAAAGAAAAGAATAATTACTTAAAAAACTGACTTTTTCGTAAAAAAGTGGAAATTTGACAAAAACTGAAAATGAGAAAAAATGGGTAGTTTTAGGAAAAAAAGGGAAAACGGAGTAATTCCAAGAAAAAAGTGACAAAATTTGAAAGAAATGAGGGGAAATTTAGGGGAAATTTAGGAGGAAGAGGGGAAATTTGACAAAAAATAACAAAAATGAAAAAATGGGTAATTTTAAGAAAAAAAATGTTGTAATTTTAGAAAAAACGGGGTAATTTCAGGAGAAAGTGACAAAAATTTGAGACAAAAAGTGACAGTATTTGAGAAAAAAGAGGGGAAATTTTTAAGGAAAAGAATAAATATGACAAAAATTAGGAAATAAGGGGTAACTTTAAAAAAAAAGGTGGGTAATTTTAGAAAAAAGGGGGTATTTTCAGAAAAAAGTGACAAAGTGAAAAGAGGAAAAATGTCAGACAAAAAATTAACAGCATTTGAGAGAAAAGAGGGAACATTTATTTCGTAAATAAAAATATATATCAGGATTCGAACCTGGAACTTTCATATGTAACGTCTACACTCTACCACTAGACCACATCGTTCACAGTGATGAATAATAAAACTGTCAAGTTAACGTACAATAAAAGCCGATTAGGGCGAAACGGATAATGCGCAATAATTTTAAATTCAAAACCAAAGAATCTACTGAAATCTACCAAAATTATCAAAATCTACTAATTTAGTAGGAAATCTACTGAAAACGGTAACCCTGTGACAAATGAAAAATAAAATTGTAAAATACGGAAAACAAAGAAAAAATCAAAAATATTGTAAAAACCGAAAATAACAAAATACACAAAAAAAGACGCTAAAAATCTCAAAAAAACGAAAAAGTCGCAAAACTGAAAAACAATCGCAAAAAACCGGAAACAATTGTAACCATAAAAAAATTTAAAAATCGAAAGAATTGAAATATATCGAAAAAAATCAGAGGAATAAGAAAAGAATTAGACAAAATTAGAAAATAAAAAAAATAGAAAAAAACAGAACAATGAGGAAAATATATCGAAAAATCAGTAAAAAATCAAAAAAAAATCTTTAATTTTTTTCTTGATTTTGATAAATTTTTGTTAGTTTTCGTATGGCAAAACTTTTTTCCTGTTTAAATTTTTAGAACATTTTTCAAGTCTCATCATCAATTTACCTATACATATATGAATAGTTTGACCAGTATCGCATATTAAAGCGTCGTTGCCAAATTTCAGAAAATTTCCCTAAATCTGGGCCTTTTTTTATGACACAAAAATATAGATACAAGATGTTTAAACTCACAAAAAAAAGTATTTATATTGTGTCTTTATTAATCTCTAGAAGATTCTGAAAATGCTTTAATCACTACATGTATTTTTGTATAAAACATATTTTTTCGTAAATTAGTTTGTTTTAATTATAAAAAAAAACCAAAAACAATCATTCATCTGTTTACAATGTTGTAAAAATTTTTTTCCCGCATAATTTTGCCTGAAAAAGCTGAATCTGACATCGAAATTATCGTAAAATAACAATTTCTTGTCTAACGACCAGATTGAACTTATACCGAACCAGATCAATAAAAAAATAATTTTTTAGTTTTTACCCACACCAATCAGTTTTTTTTTTGTAAAATTAGCTTATGGCAGAGTTTTGTAATTTTGACATTTTGTTTTTTAAATTTCGATAATTTTTATTCTCAGTTATCGATTTTTTGCTTAGCTCGACTTTCGAACAGATTATAGCCAAAATTTCCTCCAGAATCGATTGCTTATATTCAGCCAGTGCTTTGGAAATTGTCATTATCCGGATATTAAATCCGAAAAACAAAAATGCAAGAATTCTTTTCACACGTATTTTTTCTTGAAAAAAACCAAATCAGTCATCGAAATTATCGTTAAATAATAGTATATTATTTAACCAGTGGTAATGTAGGTCATAACTCACGCAGTTGTGATTTGCAGCACGAGCCTCAGGCGAGTGCTGTAATTCATCAAGCTAAGCAAAAAATACATAAACTTAGTGACTAAAACAGTGTTTCAGCATCTTTTAGAGATTAATAAAACGAATAATTTTTTTTGTGTCATAAAAAATCTCCAGATTTAGGGAAGTCATATACATGTAGATTGATATTATACATGATGTGACGTGAAAATACAGAACTAACGAAAACTAACAAAAATTAATCAAAATCAACAAAAACAAAATTAAAGATTTAGAGAGATTTATTTCCGATTTTTTTTTGTTTTATTCTGATTTTTCCTCTTTTTTTCTAATTGTCTTATTTTTTTATTTCTTTTTTCCTTTTCTATTTTTTTAAAATTTTCTCTTATTCCTCATTTTTTTAATTTTTTTACGACATAAATGGAAGTTATTTTTTTAATACACAGGCTAGATTTCTTTTAATACACTTGTTTTATTTTTTCGTCTTTTCTTATATTTATTTCAAACTAAATCCTAACAGGACCTTTTTTTATTAGTCACTATATCCGTCAAGACGGACCTATTGTGTTTTCACTGAGTCCGACTAGACGGTCCTCTAGACACTCTCTAATATTTAACTCTTTTATGCATTATGTATTTCTTTAATTAACGTCTACGTATCCCTTTGTGCTTTTATTAGGGAAACTCCGACCAAAGGAATATTTACACTCGGGTTAGCCTAAATCGACTAACTACAAAGTTAAAAGCAGCTCTTATGAAAACCCAAATATTGAAAACTCTAAAACTTGTTCAGACAAGGGAATTTCATTCTCATGCAAATATGGTAAAGTTTGAATTTATACAGAGAAATAAATCTTTGCTTGAAATTAAATTTATGTGATATGTAACCTTTCCAAGAATCTGAATATATTAAATTTAGATTTTATTTGCGGTCTTATATGAAAAATTAAATTATTATATGAAAAATTAAATTAATAAATCATCTCGTATAATTTTTTGTTTAATTTTTTTCATTTAAATTTTGTAGATATTTATTTATACTCTAGAGTTGTAGGCTAGTTTTTAGAGTTTTCAAAAAAACACACTTATACAATGGCCCTCTATCCTTCCATCCTTTCCTCCTTTCGTCGTTTCGTCCTTTCGTCCTTCCGTTTTTCCGTCCTTCCGTCCTTCCGTCCTTCCGTCTTTCCGTCTTTCCGTCCTTCCGTCCTTCGCTCCTTCCGTCCTTCCGTCCTTCCGTCCTTCCGTCCTTCCGTCCTTCCGTCCTTCCGTCCTTCCGTCCTTCCGTCCTTCCGTCCTTCCGTCCTTCCGTCCTTCCGTCCTTCCGTCCTTCCGTCCTTCCGTCCTTCCGTCCTTCCGTCCTTCCGTCCTTCCGTCCTTCCGTCCTTCCGTCCTTCCGTCCTTCCGTCCTTCCGTCCTTCCGTCCTTCCGTCCTTCCGTCCTTCCGTCCTTCCGTCCTTCCGTCCTTCCGTCCTTCCGTCCTTCCGTCCTTCCGTCCTTCCGTCCTTCCGTCCTTCCGTCCTTCCGTCCTTCCGTCCTTCCGTCCTTCCGTCCTTCCGTCCTTCCGTCCTTCCGTCCTTCCGTCCTTCCGTCCTTCCGTCCTTCCGTCCTTCCGTCCTTCCATCCTTCCGTCCTTCCGTCCTTCCGTCCTTCCGTCCTTCCGTCCTTCCCTCCATCTGTCTATCTGTCTGTGACAAGATTTAACTCAGAATTAATCAATGAAGTTGTACCCTTAGACAATTTCAATTTTTTCAAAAATTTCCAATGTTGATGGAATTCCATCCTAAAGCTTAAAAAAACTAGCTCAATATTTTTAAATTTTAAATTTGTTTAAATTTATTAAAATTACGATCGAGTTTGCACTTCGAAGAGTGGGACGTAGCCGAGGCAAGCAAACAGGTGAGTGCTTACTTTCATAAAAGGTATCTAGAGGTCGACGAAAAAATATAATATGCACCTCGGTGAAAAACTGTCTATAGTCTCTATAATAGACAGTTTTTCGTCGTTGGTACATAAATAACTATAACCACGCATTTCCATTTTTATTCTGGATAAATTTCAATGGAAACAAACTTATATTTCCTTTAAATTTAATAAGATTCATTTTTAATTTATACTTTTTTCCAGTACTGTATATTTTACCATTCCAAAATCTAGAAATAGATATAAATTTAGATTAAATTATTCCTTTCATGCGTCATTGGCGTTAGAGCCGTGTGCAAAAGTACAGTTTGTAAAAAAAATAATGCACCCCATTTCGCTGTTGCTACGGACATCCGTCTCCCTCTAAGCGCTATAATATTAATAAGTGCGACAAGCGCAGATATACCTCTGATCACCGGACGAATCTATTTTCATAATAGAAAGAAGAAAACCGGTGCAATTCCCTCTTACACATAATCTTTTGGCACTATAAATATTGAAATAGCGTCATTATCTCATCATATCATATCAAGCAGCGTTCAGTTGACATAAAATGTCTCGGCATTATAAAAAGCGGTTGACCGCAGCCTAAAAGTAAGTAAGAGCAATTGCTCTAAAGAAATAATATAAAATGTATAAAAATGTGAGATTAATAATTTGCTTTGCTAATAATTGGGTGAGTAAATAGCCCTTAGAGTATTTCTGTTAAAAATACTAAATCGTGATACTCTGTATTAAGGTTGGTCTTTCGGTTTGATAATGTTAGATTTCAATAGGTCTAACGCCTAGTAATTATTCCACCTAATCATATTTGTTCATATTTCTTTTTTGCAATTTTGTAGTAGGTTTCATACATTATAATTATTTCTAGAAAGTTTAACTTTTTCTAATGGTATCATTTTAAGGGCATTAGCAGAAAGAATATAAAATAGGTCGTTATTTTTTTTTTGTAGTTTTATAATAGTAGTTACAACTCATTAATTTTTTTTCTAGTTTGAGGATGTTGGTAGGTATTACCGGATATAGCAAAAAAGCTCTTTAACAATTTCGTATTATGTTGATATATTTTATAATGTTTTTTCTAGTTATTTAAATGATAGTAACAGAATAATCCATTACTTTAAATATTATTAAATTGTTCTTACGCATTTTATAGTAGGTACATCGAAGAAACGGTAGGTTTAATAAAACGTGGTTATCTCTAAGGGTTCGGCTTTTATATCCCTACTTTGGGACTTTCATACTTATTTGTTATAATAATAATATAAATACAGTGTTAAAGTCCCAAAGTAGGGAAGTAACACCCAGAATTTAAACCCAAAAAGGTAACTACTTGCAGTTAATCCCCCTTTTATTATACCGTTTCTTCGATGTAATAATTTTTACTTTTACTTAGTTTTTTTATATTTGTTGTTAAGTTTTCTTTTCTTGCCTTTTTTTATTATTATAATTAGTAGTTCGACAACTTTCAATTCATTTTTACCAACAAAATCCGCAGCGGATTATTGGTTTTGTGGATTTTAAAAAAGTAACGACTTTTTCGTTACTTTCCAAAAGTAATGGGTTATTGCCACTTCGTCACTTCAAAATTAACGCGTTACTGAAAAAGTAACGCATTACTGAAAAAGTAACGCATTGCTGAAAAAAGTAACGCATTAGTCAAAAAGTAACGCAATGCTTTAAAGTAACGTGTTTTTGAAACGTAATGAATAAAACTTTACTGTACACTTTTACTCTTTTAGATTTAATGGAACAGGAAAGGAAAAATAACTGTTATATTGTTTTTTTTTAACTCATACTTTATTTTGCTAAATTTCTGAATTGCAAATATACAAAAAAAAAAAAAAATTTCACTTAACATAACATCCAAACAACATTAAAAATAAACAGTAAATTGAGTTTTAATTTTTTTTAAAATGTTACCCAATCCATAGTGGCGGGCGAAAAAAGAACAAAGAAAAACCTAATTTTATAGTAACGCGTTACTTTAAAGTTACGCATTACTGTAACGAAGTAGGTAATTGATAAATTTCACTCAAAAATTATCCAGAATTTACAAATCCTATCCAAATGTATCCTTAATAATCACTATAATATAATAAATATTTAATACCATATCTAAACTATTTATTATTTTGTAACAACGTTTTCTAAACGGTTAAAACTTGTCTGCTTGTAATAACTGTCTAACATTCTTTTGCATAATCTGTCTTTATTTTAACTCCTCCCTCTCGGTCTCTCTCATCGGTGACTCAAACCGACCGTTACACAAAAGCACACCACGAATTGTCATCCAATCACATTAGGCCAACTTATCACTATACGCATCGTTCGACTTGCTTTTATGGGTTGATGAAAAAGCTACCCCGCAAATTATTGCTGTCTTATTAACTCTCATTGAGAGCAGTCGCAACGTTAATAAAGCCTTTTCCAAGCAAAGGGTAGTAGACCAGGTAAACTGTTAGAGGTAATTCACAGTGATATTTGTGGTTCCATGGAAAAAAAGGTCAGTAGGCGAATCCAAATATTTGATTATTTTTACTGATGAATACAGTAAAAATTGCTACATATATTTTTTAAACCGAAAGATGAAGCTTTTGAAAAATTCAAAGAATTTACGAATCTAGTTGGTAGACAAAAGTGCTGAGAACAGATAATGGCGGAGAATATTGCAATACAGAATTTGAAAATTTTCTAAAAAATAGTGGAATTATTCATCAGAAAACCAATAGTCATACCCCTGAACAAAATGGCATGGCAGAAATGTTAAACCGTAGCATTGTGGAAAAAGCAAAATGTTTGCTCTTTGATCAGAATCTAGATAAGTTTCTTTGGACAAAAGCTTCCAGCACAGCGTGTTACCTAATGAATTGTTCAGTAGCTTCAGGTGTCTCAAAAACTCCGTTTGAAATTTGGACGGGAAACAAGTCAGATATTAGTCACTTGGGAGTTTTTGGTTATTCTACAATGGTCCATATCCCTAAAGTAAAAAACATCTATAAGTATGCTATATATGTTAACATCGTTTACAAAAATAAAAAACAGGCTTACATTTTACGAACTGCAGCACAAACACTTTAGGCTACAACTTCAACAATCAAAAGCCGGCTGA
Source organism: Neocrepidodera transversa (assembly GCA_963243735.1). Lineage (NCBI taxonomy): Eukaryota > Metazoa > Arthropoda > Insecta > Coleoptera > Chrysomelidae > Neocrepidodera > Neocrepidodera transversa. The sequence continues at coordinate 17,368,889 of OY725337.1, read as the reverse complement.
ATACTAAATTGTCGACTGTACATAGTCTTATAGAGTGCGGAGTATCCCAATTGCTGACCGTCACACCAAAGTAGAAACAATATTTGTTTGTGTATTATTAGAACAATAGATGCATTAAAAATCAAGTCTAAACAATAATCAGTTTATCTCAGCTTTCTGGCACTGCAATTCTTGGAATAATGTTATCATTTTATTTGCAACGATATTTAAATAATGAGCAATACGTCTCAGTTAAGCAGGAAACCGCAATGATTAAAATAAGATAAAATATGATGATAATGAGTTTATATGGACGTGGTGTTATCAATAAGATAAGAAAACATGGTAATATTCTTGACAAATATTTATTGCGTAATTTTTAATTTAAAAAATGATTTCATAATGAAAAAGAATTAATTTGGTAAACTATAAAATAACATTATTCACAGTAAACTATTTAGAGATTTAAAATTGGTTTATTTACTAAATTAAAAGTATTTCCCAACGTTCAAATGTCAAAAATATGACACTCTGAAAATGCTTCAAATTTTTCTTTACGTATTTAATCCATGAGGTGTCCCAATTAAAATACCATTTGTCCTACCTGCATCTGACTGTTAATAATAAAGTTAGACGCTAATGTCTTTTTGTCATTCCTACCACTTATAATTTTTGTTTTTATATTTATGCTATGAGATGTCCTGAACACAATACCGTTTGTCCCACCTAAATCAGACTACGAATAACGAAGTTTGACGCTAATGCCCTGTTAACATTCCTATTATGAATGATTATTCTTTACGTATATATTCTACATTACATTTATAATACAGTGCCGTTTGTCCCGTTTAAATCAGATCATTAATAACGAAGTTGGACCCTAATGTCCTTTTGTCTTTTGTTCTGAATATGATTTTTGTTTACGTATGTATTCTTCATCTCATTTATAATACAATGCTGTTTTTCGCGTTTAATTTGGACCACTAGTTACGGAGATAGACCCTAATGCCGTTTTGTCTTTTGTTCTACTTATGATTTTTGTTTACATATGTATTCTACGTCTCATTTCAAATACACCGCCTTTTTTCGCGTTCAATTTGGAAAAATAATAACGAAGTTTGACCTTAAGGACCTTTAGTCTTTACTTCAGCGCATGATTTTTGTTTACCTATTTATTGTACGTTACATTTATAATACAATGCCGTTTGTTCTGTTTCAATTTAACTACTAATAACGGAGATATACCTCTTCATACTTTCCCCCGTCCCCGTGACACCTGCGGAGGTCCACTGTTCCAGGTCTCTCTTAGTTTATCTACTATAGTCGAAATGGAAAATACTAATGAAATAATTATAGTCGTAGATAACACGACAGATAAATCAGAAGAATCAGATTCAGTGGGGAAGTTTCCTCAACTGAAAATGATATGGATGACGAAATTTTTGAAAATGTACTAAAAAATGAAAAATCAGAGAAAAATGATAGCGATTATAATTCTGAGTTAAACGAAACACCTCAAGAGCCAACAAGAAGATCATGGGTTAGATGCAAATTATCACTGTTTTATAAACTCTCAGTGAGAGCAGTCGCAACGCCAACAAACATTTTCTTGCTGTAGTTATATTTGTTCATGTTCCTTCAACACGATTTTTTTGGAACCGGTTCATTATAAATATTTCAATTAGATATACATTTAATAGTGAGTGACAACAGTTCATTTGATCATTATTAAAGTCATGTTAAAGTGTTGTAAAAATAATATAATTTAATAAATGGATGAAAAAATAGCCTTTACAGTTCACCCCTCATTACGTGTTTTTGTTTATATTAATTTAACAGTTTCAACGTTGTCTGGTCCTTCGATAATTAGTCGATGTTAACACGTCGACTGAAATAGTAATTTTTCCAAACGTTTATCGATTCTTATTAATTTTTGTTTAGATAACAAAATTACTAAATGTAACGCGTTACTGAAAAGTAAAGTTTTAGTTCCCAGTTTTGGCATTTAGACAATATGTATTTTATTATAAACGCCAAATAAAAAAATAAATATTATTACTATTATTATTTTTCAACTTTGATTTAAGTGATGTTACACAAAAAATACATCAAATAAAAACCCTCTTATACTGCACCCCTTTGAACTTAATGGTCGGTTAAGTCTCAATACTACATTTGCCTTTTCCCTATCATACATAACAAATCCTACTGAATAACATTCTCATAAATAATCTGACTTTTTTTATCAAATATCAATTTGTCAGATGATGTCTGATAAATTTAAGCGAATACTGAAATTTCTGCTATTTATCTTGACAATGTCTAAATCTAAAAAAACAGCTTTGTCAAATTATGTATACAGAATTATGTGAAAGTGAAATAAAAGCTACTTTACGGGATTTATTACCAACATTCTCAAAATTTTCGGACTTCACAACAATGTGTGGCATTTACACCCATCTACTCAACTCTTTAACAATAAATTCCTGTTGAAAAAAGTTGAAGATTTATGAGAACCAACTTTTGCATATTTTGAGAGTTTGCTAGAAAATTGTCTTTTGTGAATCTGGATACGTACACCAAATCTTTGAATAATTGTTAAATTTATGGTAGGTATCAAAGGAATAAAATTCAAAGATTTACGAGTTCTGTTGAAAAGTTTTCCATATTTTAAAAGTTTGTTTGGAGCATAATCTTACCCAATTTTCTTTCATCGTATTATAGGTTTTTAACAAAAGAATTGGATGAATAATTTTTTTTCAAATTGTACTTAATGCACAATTTTAAAATACAAAATATTGGAATAAGAAATTGGTTAATACATTATTTTTTCTATTTATTGTTTGTATAATAATAATAAACTTTTAATTCAGATCAAACTAATATTAAAAGTAAATTTGCAACCCTTTCAGATGACTGAAAAATTGACAACTTATCTGATTTTTAATTGTTGTAATTATTGTCGATGTGCGAAATATATTCTCATTTTAAATTAAAATGATTATCGTATGGTATATGTTTACGACCTTTTTGTTTTGTTTGACCTTTTAATTAATAAAATTGGTTTTTGCCTAGGTGGACAAACAAATTATTAAACGTGCGTGACGATACATACAAGATGTCTCATTAATTTAAATAATTTTCTTCCGGAATTTTAACGATTTGTTTATTGTATTTAAATTTATTTATCTGTAAGAATGAATTTTTCTTTTTAGTATAATTGTTTATTTTATCTTGAATATCGTAGTGAAAACACACACGAATTCCTAAGTACTCAATCACCGCTGTTATAATTTTGAAGTCGAGACTCCCGATTGTGTAATGTTTTGGAAATTTCATTATCATTTATTTAGGGTAATTTTATTTTTACTTATTTGAACAAATGCTAGATCTTAACGTCGAAATAATGATGAAAATAATGTTAATATTCTCTTACTTATGATAGTGATACAGTTATGTGAATTATTTAATATTTAATGGTTGACTGAAGCACTGTTGCGTGATTCTGCCTCTCAGTGTGGATATATTAATATTTAATCGCTTGGAACGGAGTACTCAGCGTGATTCTGCCTTTAGTAGATGTTCCATTTGTTAAGCAATTTGCGTGATTTTGCCCCTAGTGCTGGTAGAAGAATATTTTGCGTGTGTCTGCTCCTAATATCCTTGGTATTTAAATGATTAAGACACTGTTGCGTGATTTTTCCTCTCAGTGTAAGAACGGAATAGTCTGCGTGAGTTTGCCCTTAGTACTCAGTAGAGATGTTCCATTTGTCGAGCACTTTGCGTGATTATGCCCATAGTGCATTATTGAAATAATGAAAAACACTGTTGCGTGATTCGCAGTATATATTGATTATGGAGAATTCCACGTGATGAGATCCAGAGGATGATCCTTGTCACAAGTAGTTTTCAAAAGTGCTTTTCTTGTTTGTGAAAAATGAGCCAACGACTCCCCAAAACGTTTACATGTAAAGAGAGAAAAGTTCCAACATTAACAATAGAAAAATCTACTTGGCCAACTGGATAAATTCAAGAAAACTTAATGTCTGGTGATACGCACGACAAACCTATACTGGTTTATTCAAAGTTGTTGTTTAAAGAATCACGAAATCGAAGTTGGCCACACTAACTGGTCCCGAACTGTCCTTCACAGACCGATCATGAATTGAACGAACTGAACAAGTGATTTTTGCAGATAAATAACTAATTAACAATTGTATCTCAAAATATTATAAAAAATAATGATTAATAAAGTGAATTTTACAATAAATGATAAAATCAATGAACTGTACCTCAAAATATTAAAAATGATGATGAATGATGATACGAAGTTTATAATAAATGATTAAATAAATCAAATAAATACTTTAATAATGATTATCAACGATTCTTTCTAACAGCAAATGAAGAAATCAACAAATTAAGAAATTACGATAATTAATATTAACCAATAACAATCAAATACATGCTAAAATAGTTATTTAAAAATGATGACTATCGAATTGTCCTGGCCAAAGACAATTCGATATTTAAATTGACCTTAAATTGACAATAAATTTTATAGTGAAAATATTTTCTCTTTGACAGAGAAAATGAATGTCCAGCAAAATTGCGGGGTGAAAGGAACAAGTAATTAAATGAAATTTTACTTAAATTTCAAATGACTTTGATGATGAAAGGTACAATGGTATATTGATTTATATTGAATTAACAATGGCGTTCAAAAGAAATCAAATGTGCTAAAAAATTCGTGACTGGCAAGAAAAAATTGTTTATTCGATGTCAACAAATTTCAAATGACCTTTTGGACTCTCCCTGTATGCCGTTTGTGTGTGTGCAGGAATTATTATACTCTATAGTTCTATAGTTCATTTATACCGGTTGTATGAATAATAGATGCATAGTTGGATTCTGTATGTATATTCGAAAAAACTTCTTCACAATAGCAATTTGAAATTTTGGAAAAGTTAACTTTAGCACCCTGTATAATCTAAACCGTTGAATTTAGAGCTTTAGCGCAATACAGATATTTGACCAGCATCGTAAGTTCTACAATATATAAAAAATTGGAGGAAATTCACCGAAAGCCAATTTTCCATTGATGCAGTGCATGGTCCTTTAGTGCGATCGATCGAAGGTAGCCCCTGGTGGCCAAAAAAATTTTAAAAACTTGGCCTGTCGCTACAAAATGAAGGATTTAAAATTTGGCAATTTTCATATCTACATCTTGTTAATTGGGTTATAAATTAACAAAAAATTTTTTTGCTGCATGAAAGAACGTCCCTCCCCTTATCGGCCACAAATACGTCACTTTCAAAAATTCAAATGACATTTTCCCCCACTTCCGTGCCTCTTGAGTAAAGGATTCTATTATGTACTCCCCTCAACTCTTCTATCTTGCTGCATCTTCTTTTGCTAAAATCTTGCGTATTAAAAAAATCGGTTTTGTTAGGGTTTATTTTTTTGTAAATAATTATTACTTATAAAAAAATACTTTTATTTTTCAAAAAAAAAAAAAAAAAATGTGCATTTAAAAATTATAATGTAAACGTTTCTCTATCCATCGTAAAATTCTTGTTGCTTCTTGCGGTCCATCGTATTTTATAGGAACGGCGTGTTTAAATAATTTAATTGTAGGATATCTAAAAAAACGTGCTTTGGTAATTAAAAAAAAATAAATATTCTATTTTATTGTAACAGTTTTAATGATCCTGTATTAACCAGTTTTATAAAAATATAGTAAATGATATAAGGAAAGATTCCTACCAACATATACAGGCTATGCTGGAGAAACAATAAAGGGACAAACACAGAGAATACTGGATGGAATTTCCAGGACTAAGAGAGTCCAAAGCAGTTATAAAAGATCCACCCAAGAGCAGAGACAATCTGGTGCTAGGCTTAAATTGAGGTAGCTTAAAACTGCACTAGGTGTCCTGACAGGACACTGCGGGCTCAGAACCTGATAGGAATATCGGAAGATTCCCTATGTAGGAAATGTGAGGAAGAGGATGAAACCCCTCTTCATATATTATGGCTATGGCCGGGATCTGAATAGGGAAAGTGAATGGCCCTTTGGGGTACAGTATCCTGAACCTGAAACTGAAAGCTAACATCAGAACTATTCTGGACTTTGTCAAGAGTACTAGTCTGATGCGAAAAATGGCGCGGCACAATAGCCCTAGACCCTCAGTGCAGGTGGGATCTCCCACTCCCGATTCAAATAAGAAAAGGGAAAGATTTAGTGGATTGGTAATAAAATAGAAGAAATATTATAAATATTGGTAAGCATTGTAGAAAATAAGCTTTGAGGACAAAACCTTTCAGTCTAGCTTAAGAATAAATGTAATGAATAAGTAGTTTTCAAGAGGCCAATGACAGCAATACAAACCAATAAAACTTCTTTATCCATTTAAAATATAATAAAGATATTTTGCTTTCGTCTATACCACGTCTATATTACCCAATTTAGTACTTCTGTAGCTTGTTTATACACGATTTTTCTAAGTTAATGTGTTCACTGTTTAAGTAACTAATACCCATTACTTCTTATTAATAATATAGTTCCTAATTTTTTATATTTTGCGCTATTTATGAACACTGAAACGGTTTACATTTATTAAAGGCCAAATATTCCTTTTCAAATGATTAAAAATATTGATACTAATTAGTACCTGGTAATTCCTTGCTCTGTAGCTATTTGACTTTCAATCGACGCGTCCAATTTTCCTACCACAATGCGATTATCTCTTTGTTGTAAATCGTAGGCAACTTTTTCGAATTCTGGGGCAAATTTTTTGCAAAATCTGCATTTAGGCGAGTAGAAATTCACTAAAATATACGGTTTATTTCGAATATAATTGGTAAAATTTTCGGAAGTCAATTGAATGATTTTAGGAGACCAAAGAAATCCAAAAAACATCCAACCCATTTATAATTTATAGATGTAGACATTTATATGTAATATTTAGGTTTATTTATTTGTATAATGTCAGTTTTATTGTCAATCAAATTATGTAACGTAATTGTAAAGTTCTGTTAGTTGGAATTTACAAAAACACTAACTTTATTGTTATTTTTAGAACTGTCGTTGTCATTATATTATAATTTATCCATGATACCCAACAAAAAATTACTAAAAAAATGTATGTCAAATAGTACTACTATACTGTCATATTTTGTCATTCATCATTACTTGTTAATTTCAAGGTACATAATAGTATATTATATACCAAGGGACTGAGGTATTAAAAGACACTTAAGTCCTACACCCGTCAATATAGTCCTGATAAAATAGCCCCGTCAAATAGCAACGCGACAAAATAGCCCCATCAAAATAGCCCAATATAATAGCCCCACCATAATGACGTTGTGGCAATAATGTATTTTAAGAAATAATATTCATCTGATATACTATAAAAAAAAATATTCTTAACTTTCTTATAATCGCAATTGCACATAATGTGTAAAAATAAAATTAAAGTAATACAGATATTGAAGATTAAGTTGAAATTGTTAATAATCTTCATCCATTCATTAAAGTTATTGTTGAAAGAGAAATAAATAATAAAATTTCATTTAGGCATGTTAATTAAAAAAAAAAATATATAATAAATTAAAATTTTCAATTTTTCGGAAACCAAGTTTTACAGATACAACAATAAACTATTATTCAAATCATCCAATGAGTCATAAATTAGCAGCTTCTTATAGGTTATTCACAACACCTATATCGTTTACTGAATTTAAAAAATAAATTAATGCTATTCGTTTAATAGGCAAAAATAATAATTGGCCTGATAATATAATCAAAAAAGTTATTTATAAAACTAGATTAAATTTACTATATAACGGGGCTATTTTGGCGTGGTCTATTTTGTCGGGTCTATTTTGTCGGGTCTATTTTGTCGGGTCTATTTTGTCGGGTCTATTTTGTCGGGTCTATTTTGTCGGGTCTATTTTGTCGGGTCTATTTTGTCGGGGCTATTTTGTCGGGGCTATTTTGAAGGGTGCTGTTCTATTTTTTACACTGCGGTGCCCAAGCCCCCTTAAAATTCAAGTAATAATTTACCTGTTAATTTTGTTAATATTTAAACGTAACAATCAATTCTATTATTTGTGAATTTCCCGAATAGGTCTCGAACTCGGACCAATTGTAATCCACATTCAAGTTACCGTTGCGTGAAAATCTTATGAAAATAATGACAGAAGATTGCGACTTCGTCCCATTTAAGATATTTTAGATTTTTCGTGGTTTTTGAGGAATAATATAATTCCAACAAAATCGTAAAAAAATCGGTTGTGTCGGCCCAAAACTTTCCCGACGAGTATCCACGAATACTTTTTCAGATATTTAATGTTAAAGTTTCAACTTTTGACATTTTTCATTTTTGACAGGTGATAGTTGGAGAAATAATTTTGACTGTTCTGAATAGAGTTTTTCAAGGGCTTTCAAACGACATATTGCATGTCCAATTCCGTGACATATTGAATCTGTCATTTTTTGATTGTAATACTTCCGTTTGACAGATCTCGTACAAAAACTAATGGGTTCTTCCGACAGATAACACAAACAAATATACCAAATTTCAGCTCAATCGGATTAATACCTATTCAGATATTTAATGCTGAAGTTTCAAATTTTGACATTTTTTTATTTTTGACAGGTGACAGTTGGAAAAATAATTTTAAGTGTTCTGAATAGAGTTTTTCTAAGGCTTTTAAATGACATATTGCATGTCCAATTTCGTGACATATTGCATCTGCCATTTTTTGATAGTGGTACTTCCATCTGACAGATGTCGTACAAAAACTAATGGGTTCTTCCGACGGATAACCCAAACCTCTATACGAAATTTCAGCTTTATCGGATTAAACGTGTGGAATCTATCGTGGAAGAATACACACACATACAGACCGACAGACAGAATTCCATCTGGAAATGGTCTTAATCGTCTCAGGGGACCCGAAAATGGATATTTCCGTTTTTATCTCGAATTTTTTTTTAGCTCGTTCACCATACTTTCCCTTCTAGGAGGTGGGTCGGGAAAGTAAAATATATGAAAAAGCTTACGACGATTCCGTAAAATGCTATTAAAAAACAATTGAAGACTGTACTGCCGAAAGTGTCTCCTATACTCCTTTGTACAAGTATTTGACAGTTCTGAAGTAAATTAGAAACAAGGTGGCTGGTTTCAATTGTTTTTCATTTGCAGGACAAAAAAATTTTAGTCCCTTGGGACTAAAACTATTTAGTCCCAAGGGAGTAAAAGTGGCACTTTAGTCCCGCAAAGCCGGGACTAATGTACTAGTTTTACTCCCCGTGGTGTAAAAACGTACTTTAAAATAGAGTTTATATTTAATTTTATCATTATTAAAGTGTCTTTACGATAGAAAATAAAAATGTTCAAAATAGAATAGATTTGAAGTTTTTTTATTTCTAGAAATGTTTTTATTTTGAGTGACTGTTATTCCATTTTTTATGAAGTCAAATTTTAAGAAACAATAATTGTAAATGTCTAAAAGTCTAAAGAAAAGTCAAAATGTTAATATTAGTTTTTTATGAAACTGAAGATAGCGGCCAAGTTAAGCAGCAGCCAGCAAAAAACTAGACTCGTTAACATGTGAGAGCACCTCGTTCTTAAAAAACAAAACAATTAACTGATATTTTCGGCAATAAACAACTTACATGTTCAGTGAAATTTGCTGACAAAACAATTAGATCTGAACTGACCCGGAGATAAGTAATTGAGGCTCAACCAGAGGAAGGCTGGGGGTTTAACCATACTTTTGGGCCTCATCTCATGGTAGGTCAGTCAAATAGAACCGAAAGTGAGGAAAAACATTACTCTCCGCCTGTCGGCCATCTTTGGTACCCTCAGCACCCGAAAACTTGCCGCCGCGGAAGTTATTGAGGAACGCTGGTCTTGACGGTACTTTTGGGCCCGATCTAACACTGGGTAGTTCCAAAGGAACCATAAAAAAAAATATTCCCCGCCGGTCGGCCATCTTGAATGAGCCCAGCAACAGAAAATTTACAATTGCAGGAGTTATTGGGGATCGCTGCATTAAAATATATTAAATGTCAATAGATAAAACCACTGCAATATATTCAATAAGACATAAATGATTAAGGCGGCAATTGTTTTCGGCTTATGAGCCATCTTCAGGACCAGAAAATTATAAAACAAGTTTCGACAATAATTTCTTAAATTTTTTTTTGGCAAACAACTTACCATATATACTTGTTAAAATTAAAAAGTTAAGTTAAAAATTAAAATTTAAGCATAATGCTTAATGGGATAGACTAGGAGGGGTAGAGGAATTTGGGGATACATGAAAAAATAAATTAGACTTAAAAAGAACGGTTTATTGCATGGTGTTTGTAATTAAATTATCTTTTTTTATATGTATTTCGATTGGTAAACGAGATTGGCGCAATGACCTATATTAACTTACCTGTTTATACCTGCTTGCCCGGTATCCATGAACAGAAACAACTATATATAAGAGGGTGAAAAGAGGGCGAAACATGGCAAAAAAATTTAATTAAATTTTTTTTAATTAAGAATAGCCATGAGCATATTTTGATAGACAATATATTCGAGACTTAATAAAAAAGCGAAGGACGGTCTTTCTTCTTATCATATACTATGTGAGAACTAATATTATATTTAACAGTTTACTTTGAACTTTGTTACAAGAAAAAATAGTTATTTGAAATAGAAAGTTGTGATTTTATATTTGGGCGTACATAAATATTATTATAACATTTTCTATATTTTTTAAAAGCAAAATTTATATTTTTTGACAACATCGTATATGACAAAAAAAGATTCATACCTAATTATTTTATCTTGCAGAACTTTTTATTAAAGAATTTTTTTTTTCTATATGGTTCCAACTTAAGTAGACACACTGTATATGCAGCAGGAAAGTAAAAATTGGATTGTTTAAACCAATATAAAATCATAGTTTCAAAGAAATTAATCTTTCTTATATTTATTGCTTAAATTCATTTTCTTCACTTAGTAAATGTCTAAATATATCATCGTAATAAATTGTTTGTGATGAAATGCTCCATTAATTTTAGTGGAAAGTGTACTTTAAATTTGCTTTGAGAGAAAAATAGCAACTATCATGTGAGAATTAATGTATTACTCAAACCGATAAACATTTCATATCGAAAATTTATTTTTATGCGGAATAGTGCTATAAAATTTGAAAAAAAATACATATAGATTATTTATTTCAGTGTCAATAATAGTTTTAACTATTTATAAAAATATTCATATCTGTGTTTAAAGACAATTAAAAGAAAATGTTCTAGGAAAATATAAAATTCAACAATTCTTATGATAATGGTAAATTGTAGTTTAGTAAAATCTGTTCTTTAGTTATAATGGAACTATAAATTCTGAAATTTAATATATTTTATAACTTAACTAACCGCATTTTGGTTGAGTGGTAAAATAGGTAATAAACTTTAAAGTTAAACAGGCAGTTAAAAAAATGTTAAAATTGACACTTTTGAGATTGTTAACAAATTTTTATTACATTTTTTTATTCATCCTAAATTTCTGTTTATATTTAAATCAAAAATAAACAACTGCATTGCTGAATTAAATGATTAGAGTAATTAAATCAAATCACTTACCTTCAGTTCAATTTAACGGAATATCGATTTAGCAATATAGTCTATCATAATGTATGGAAAATTTCACGTTAATTTAAAATTGTTTTTTTTTTATCAGCATTATAATTTAATTGCACTATTTTAATTTATTTTTTTTGTTAAACAATTTTTATAAAAATCTAAACTTTATTATTTTTTATCGAACTGTGAATACTCGATTGTGCGAAATTTCAGAGTAGTTTTCAGCGAACGCGATGGAATCTGCTGAACCTCTGAAATGCACGCTGAAGTTTCAAACACGTTTAGGATCGGGCGGGTCATGCGCCTTTATCATAATATATACGGTTGAATGGTTCAGTTTGTTAGCGAGAAAAACAAAAAAACTGTTGTTCGAATTGCTAAAAAAGCGCTAATTAAATTGCAGCGTAATTTACAAAAAAAGCGAATATAAAAAAATTACCTCATACTAACAATATGTTAACTATTAAACATTTTCAATTCGAAAAACATTATAAATATTAAAATAAGTTATTAATAATTAATATACAGGATGGGCTACCGGTAACGCCTCGGTCTGTAGAATAAAAAACTATTTTTTTTAAAAATATGTTTCCACAGCGAGATTTATATCAGAAAAGACAAAAATCATTTTTTTAAATTTCATATTTTTCAAAAATCATACAGTATGCGCAACAACAAAGACAATTTCGTTATTATTAGTCAATATTTAATATCGGGAAGGTTATCTTAATTTACCAAAAAACAATTTTCTTCTTAACTTTTTTATCTGAAAATCCACAATAATAATTTTAAAAAAAATTATGACTTTTCAAAATGGCCAAATTAAAATTTGGACACTTTGGGTAATTTTTGCTTGAACGATCTTTTTTGGAGAAAGAAAAATCCGTAAATTTAAAAATTAAAAAAAAAATGACAGTTATTTATAGAATCGTTCGAGAATAAAATTGAAATTAATAATTAACCGAAATATTGATCTGAATGCCAAATAGATCATTATTTTGGCATTTTCAGTTCCTGACAAAGTGGTTTTTAAAAATAAAATGTTTTCGTTATTAAAAAAAAATCGAATTTCAATATTTCTAGGTTGTTATCATTTTTATTTTCTGAAATCTACAATTATTTTTTAAAAATTTTGAAAAAAGTCCCACTAACATTAGCATTTTCGCTATTTTTTAAAATTTGGATATTTACCGAAATTTTTAATATACAGAGTGTTTTATAATTAAACCGATATACGTTATCCGCAAATAAAAGATACTTAGGTGATTCCAAAAAACCTATTTTCCTGGTCCAACCCGCCTCATAACTGGGTTACAGGGTGTTTTGTCAATATTGCTCATTTCTCTCAACCCTCGTTTCTTATGAATTTTTTTCTCACTTACCTCCCGCTTTCCCCTACTTTTTTACTCTTGATGGTCTACCATGTATTCCATTTCCAAAAAAAAAGACTCTGGAACAATAATAAAATAAAATAAATTAAAATTTCAACAAACATATATTTTAGTTACTAATCCTAATCACATTTGGATAGTTCTGAAGAAAATTCCAGATTAAAAATCATTTTTAAAATTATTATTTTTGACTTTTGAGATATGGATTCTACAGGGTGGGCCGGGGCTCGTCGATACTAACAAATATATCGAAATGAGAAAACACCGTTTTATGTTTATAAATAATTTCTAAAACTATAAAACAGTTTCATTTCTATAGGTGGTCTAGATTTAAGTGACAAAAATTTTTAATTAAGACACCATGTATAGTTTTAAACAATTGAAAATCGCATATGTGATAAATAAATGACCAGGCACACTTTTTATGGAAAAATTCCCCCCCGGTCGATTTTTTGAAACTATGACCATCTGTTAAAAAGTGTCTATGGGTATAATCCAATCCTATAGCTAATTATCGACATACAGGGTTTTGAAGTTGCCATATTTTAAAAACATATAAATATTACGCTGTCTACAAAAACTAGAATAATATGGTTCAAATTGTTACGTTTTTTTTGCTGGGCCACCCTGTATTTTCATTATTCCTCTGCTTCCGCATATTTTAATTTCAGAGTCGCTTGATATCCCTTCTTCGCATTGTGTTCCTTTTCAACTTATTTTGATTTCCCTCTACTTTTGATATGACTATAAAATGTCTTTCCCATTTTAACAATTCTTCTCTTTACCTCATCAGTAAACAATTAATATCTATATCGTCACTATCGCTTGTTGAACATTTCTTTTCTTCCCCTCGACTTATAGGGGTTTTTCCTGGACAGAACTTTTTTCTGGACTATGATTTTTTCCTGGACTGAGTTTTTTTTCCTTGACATGGCTTTTGTCTGGACAGAGCCTTTTTATGTACTAACCTTTTTTCTGGACTGAACGTTTTTTTTTTGGGAACGTCCTTTTCTTTGGAACGTCTCTTTACTACTATCGCCGTCTCTTTTCTCCAAGATACCAGAAAAAAGACTACCGGAAGAAACTTGATGATAAGAAAAACAAAATCAAAATAAGTTCCATTTTCTCGAAAAAAAAAATCAAGAAAAAGTCGGAAGATATCATATTATTATTAATTTTTTTTTCTTCAGTAAAACAAGTAACGTTTATTGAATTTAATTTCCTTACACACACAAAAAGAAGAAGATTTTGAAATATATCATAGTTTTTCGTCAATTGTTTCTAAATACATCAAAAAACCAATTATACTAGCGTCCAATTTTTTTTTAATTAATATTTTATTTTTCGATATATTTCAAATTCAATTCGTGGAACGAACCCACAATAAAAAGAATTCAGCTTAAATCACATTATTATTAAATCACTTTTATCAACCAATAAAATATAACATTTCAAAATTCGAGATTTACCGTTAAGAAAAAAATGCGCAATTTTAACACCTTGTTTTTCGTTTACGAATTTTAATTAGGCATTAAGATACATGTTAGTAATATACAGGTTAGGACGGGTGTGAAAAATCCACCTTTCAAAATTATTAGCCATTTTATATCTTTTATAATGGACAAATCACCTTGTATGAGTTTGGGAAAGTAGTAAAGTCAATATCAACAACCTAATTCGGGTATACTTTGCCTCCCGAAACATTTTTCAAAAATTCAGGATTGGTACAATAGTAATAATAAATTGCCCTGTATAATTATTACTAAATTTTCTTTATGAACATATCAACATTAGATTAATAATTAAAGATATACAGAAGCTATTATTTTATGGTATATAGCAGCAACAATAATTTGATTTTCTTAAAATGCATGATTTTTAATTTCCTAATTACCCTGTAACTAGACTTTCGTTTTTCCTCTATAAAGATTTACATATTCCTAAAAAGTACAAAAAGCCACATTATTTACAAAAATATTAAATAAAATACTTCAAATTCGGTGAGATTTATTAAGATTTTTAAATTTCAACACTCTGTATACCTATCAATAACCAGCCAAATTTTACCCATGCACCCAATTTGGATATTCAGAGTGAGTATTAAAAATTATAATCTTTTAAAATTAATATTCATTTCGTATCTTTTATAAGGGACTAATCACCTTATATCATGTAGAAAAAGTACTAAAACTGGTACCCAAATAGATATCAACAACGTAAATCGTTTGTTTTATACAGGGCATTATAGAACATTGTCGAAAAAATTTGGGATTGAGTAAACATAATAATGAATCGCCCTGTATAATTAATACTAAATATACATTGTGAACATATCAGAATTAAATTCGCAGTTAAAGATATACAGCGGCTATTATTTTATGAAATAAGAATTTCGTTTTCTTAAAATGATGATTTTGAATTTGGTAATTACCCTGTATCGAATTTTCGTTTTGCTTGTATATATAGATCCGTATATTCCAAAATAGTACAAGAAGTATTCTGTTACAAAAATAATGCAATTCTTCAAATTCGAGATATTTCATTAGGAATTTATAATTTGTCAAGTACAACACCCTGTATGTCGATAAGTAGCCATAGGATTGGATTGTGACCATGGACACTTTTTGTCAAATTGTCATGTATGATAATTTCCCAAAGTTTTAAAAAAATCGAACAGGGTCCATTTTCCACAATAAGTGTGTCTGGTATGATAATGAATTATACTTTAAGAATTTTTCTAAGTAAGGTCCTGTTCAATTTTCACTGTAAATATTAACAATTTTTTTTTAAATAAGATTATTTAAAACTTACGTATACTTTCCGAAGTATACTTAATTTCTATTAGATATCTGAATTATTTTTTACAACCAGAATATAATAATTAATCTTTAACTATTGATTGATAACAGATAACCAGAAATTACAATTAAAACAAATAGTTCAATTATTTTAACTCTGTTGGAATTTCTCAAATTCTCCTCCTGCTTGTTCAAGATATTTTATAATTCTTGCACTTATATTTTAAGGGTAAAAATGAACAGGACCGTACTTACAAACATTCATAAAGTACAGTTCATAGCTGAAAAAATTAGATCGTGAAAAATAATGTGCTTACACAATATGAATATTAAAAAAAGGACTAGACTGAGCCAAATGCAAAATAGTCAGTATGTTTATTGCGTCAACATTTAATTTTACTGATGACTGAGTACACTATGAGACTATAAAAAAATTCTAGAAAACCGAAATATTATTAAATTTTTTAAATTTATTAATTTTATGTAAAGGCATTGGAGCATTTATAATATTTCTAAATGTGTCTGTGTCCTTACAGGAAAAATACTGCTGAAAATTTACTTGAAAAAAAAGGCATGCAAAATTTATTTTGATAATTTAGCCACAACCTTTTTACTTATCCGACCTAGTTTAACATTGGCATATGAATAATGTAAATTTTAAGTCATTGGATATTTGAATATACCTTTAACAATAGCTAATATGGTTTGTCATATTGGGTATGAGTTGACATAAATATCAAATTTATACATAATTGAATTTGTCATTGCTAAAATGTCTTCGGTAGCAAAAGCGTCAGGAAGAAAACGTATTGATTCGCATGAATTTTCCGATATTCCCGAATTTTGTACTCCGATTTATCCCCCCGATGAAACAGATCAAATTCCATTTCAAGAATTTTTAGATAATGATGTCAATACCGAAAAATGGGAGATTACAGTTCGTGCTTCGCTAGTAATATACGTTTTTTAATTATTTTTTTATTATTAAAAATATTATATTTATAAGTGAAATAATGATATTATTATATTTATAAAAAGTACAGGAAATATTTATATTTGATATATGTACTAAAAAATTTCGTTTTTTTAGGGACCAATAGAAAAATTTCAAGATATCTATACGGTGCTTTTGCCACCTTCTTTACAAGGATATGAGTGGGTGCCATTAGAAGATGTTTTTCCAAATGTAAGAAAATTTTCAGAAAATATATTGGCGATTTAATAAAAACTTTCATATCATGAAAATTTTAATTTTAAGAGGCGCCTAAAATCGTTTTTGGACGGTTGTGTATTCTGTATTTAATTCTTGAGAGCGTGTCTGAGGCATTATTTAAAACTTTTTTTAGTAAAAGTGATACGAATATCTAGATAAATTTGAAAAAAGTAGCATAGACGCGATCTTCTAATAAATATTTTAAATATCGTGAAAAAAAATCATATACTTTTAGTTTCTATATTAGGCGAGATCTCGTCCAAAACGAATAATTATGTTTTGTGGCGCTCTAAGCTGTTCTGAGCAGAAAAAATGGACCAGAGTGTAGAATTATTTAACATTAACTGAAAAATACTTAAAACATAATTTTTACAACTAATTTATTTGAATACAAGCACATTTTCGTTCGGTAATTCTCTAAATGGTAATAACGCAAGTCGTGTGTTTATTTAGGAAATATATAGTCAAGTCAAATTGAACAAAACGCTGTCAAAAATTAAAAAAAATCTGATATGGTCAGCACATGACCTCTAGCTATTTTTGAATCAAAAATTTACACGTTAACACCAAAAAGTATGAAAAAACTTTTTTGTAAATCTGGCAACAATGGCAAATTTTAAAAAATTTCAATGATACGAAAATAAACTATAGTGTAGACAAAATATGTGTAAAACTTTATTACCATTTTGTTTAGTATGACGTCACCACTCATAGCAACTGCCACTTCCGATTGTCCGATTGATACCAAAATCTAATCAGATCTAATCTAGGGTATCAGAATCTTGTATGCAAATTTTCAACACGGTTCCAATGGACGGGAAGCCATACTATTAGAAAAATCAAAATTTAAAGAGGACTGTGTCATCAGTCGAGTTGGATCGAATTTTGCATCATCGAAACATTATAGTATCGAAGAGTTACTGATCCGAATAGCTGTTGGATCGAAAACCGTCCGTTCGAAAGTTGTTGTCGCTCATTCGAAACGTTGTATGTTCGGAATGTTACTGGGTCGGAATATTGTTGGACCAAAAGCGCGCTGCATCGAGCCGGCAACGCGTTCCGTATCAATATATGATGTATATTTCAAACGTGGGCTAATACGATAGTTATTGCTATAGCAAACAATCATAGAAAAATGGAAGATATAATACTCTAAATTTTATATTATAGTATTGTATTGTAACGCTGTTTACCTCGTCAAGCGGTCTTTTGGCGCCTTAGTATTCGCGCCAACCTTCGTTTAGAGTGTGAGTGCTACTTGCAGGGGCAGCATCAATGGAGAAAAATATACTCCAGAGGTCGTTATGGCATTGACAAGGCCTTAGCCGCCAGAACGACGAGTTATACTTGCCCCACTGGGTTTAGTACTTGTATATTCACTGTTATATAATCCGAAACAAACCAATTACAAATCCAGCGTGAAAGGAAAAATGTGTCTAGCAAGGTCCTCTACTCGACGGTATCAGACGGTACGGCACGTCTTTCAGGTTGGCGTTGAGGTACGATTGACGGTTCTGGACTTTGGTTCAATTGAACTTGGCTTCGCTCCTTCAACTTGAACTATAATTAAAGTTCGCAGGCTGGTTCTGCCACTGCCACTGCAACTCATGACAATGGATTAAGTCTTCCTATACGATAAACATTTCGGCATCTAAGAAGCACCGGCTCGAGCTTCAACTTGAACGGGGACTGCCACTGCCACTGAAAGTCATGACAATGGATTAAGTCGTTCTATACGATAAAGATGCGGCATCTAAGAAGCACAAACGCGAGGGTCTCCATCCGTAGGGCGGAGGTTCAACTGGTACGACTGACCTTATATTCGAAGGCAATTCTAGTCCAGTGCCGTGGGTGATATTTTAATTATCACAGAAATTAAGTAACTTCGTTAGAGAATTATGGGTTATTTAGAATAAAAGGCATAAATTTGTTTTCAGCTAACATTGATTTAATATTTATAAAGCGCAATACAGAATATTTTAGATATTCAACAGTAACTTCCAAATATAAATAGTAACCAAAGTTTCTATAAGTTATTTTTTTAATATGTTTTTATCTTGATTTAGAAAATAATTGGAATATATAACAACTATAACTTAATTATAATTATTTTTGTTCTAGACAGATTTTATAATAAAAGATTCCATAGTTGGTTACCCAGATCTCTTACGAGAAAACCAACATCTTCTTCACTCTGAGTTTATAAGAAGTTTTATCTCTAGTATAGAAATTTTGTATTATTTGGGAAATACAAAACCGTTTGTGGTAGAATATACTTCGGAGTTTTTTTCACCATCGTTTGAAAAAGAAAAGTGGCGACCATGGCATCATATTTATTCGAATTGTAGTTCGGGAAGGACTCACAATCATTTACCTACTGCCAATAAACAAGGTTAGTAAGAAAGAAAATACATTTTTTTCTACTACCGTGCGTAAAGTACTTACTATACGCACGCTATGGAGTGCGTAAAATTTAACTTTTTGTCACTAGTGCGTAAAGTAAAATAAAATTTTCAAAACAACTTTTTTACATGTGCAACACGTTTTTTTGCCAGATCCTTATGTTTCTTATCTTGCCAACGTTCTATGTGCCAGAAATCAACTGGTTAACTTCAAGATTTTGGAAAATAGCTTGTTAACCTGTTGCATGCGAAATATATTTTTGTACATAAAAATTATGGTAGTAGAAAAAATATTGTATGCAACTAGTGTATAAAGTGCCTTTTTTCACTCAAAAAAGTATCATTTTACACACTTGTTGCATAAATAACTATTTTATATTAACTTAATGCTAGACATAACCAAGTTCGCATGTTGTTTTGTATATATTGCAAAAATCTTCATATTTCTCTAGTATCTAAAAGTTATACGTTATTAGTATGGTATATAATAAATACTAGCTCTGTTTAAGGTTGTTATGAAGTAACTTAAACTATTTGACAAGTTTTTGAAATGTGTATAAATGTGTACAAAGTTTAAACTTGATCCTGTTTTTAGTTAAGATAAAGAATGTCAAAGTTACTGTTTAGTGACACGTTTAATTGCTAAAGGGGTTGGATGGGTTTGAGAATTTAAAAAAATCGATTTTATGTGTAGAATATTCTTCCAATTTTTTAAGTGAATTGAATAAAAACTCTAGATGTAGACCGATAGCCCACTGTAAAAAACCCATAAGCAAAAGAAAATGCAGCAACCCGGATAAAACGGTAGAAATAAGCATATAATAGAATTTGGCATCAAGATGCCTATACCCAAGTGATATGGAAGTGGGGGAAAATGTCATTTGAATTGTTTTCGGCCCTTCCATGAAAAAAAAGCAATGCAGCAAGCTCAATGGGGGTTGAGGATGTCTTAAAAATTAGGGAAGAAGATACAGAAAGTAACATAAATGAATTTATGCTGCAGTGCACTTGCCACACTTCTTTCCATGGAAGGGTCGAAAAAATTCAAATGACATTTTCCCTCGCTTTCGTGCCACTTGGGTATAGGTATCTTGGTACCTGATTCTATTAAATGCTCCCCTCTATCATTCTGTCCAGGTTGCTGAATCTTCTTTTGCTTATGGGTTTTTTAACAGTGGACTCCAGGTCTAATAGAGCCTTGGGAAGTTCCGCTGACAAGGCCAGCTCGGCTAAGTGCGTCGCTGGTATATTGAGGCAGCACCTTAGTTATTAATTTTCAGTCTTTTTCGCTTGCTTCTCTCACTTTCTAAGTGGAACTGGTTTAAAATAGTTGGTTGTTCTCAATATTATTTCCACTAAAAACTCAACTTTTGAAGTCGGTGGACAAGATTTCTCAAAAACTCATGAACCGATCTTGTTAAAATTTTACAAACTTCTTCAAGATATGATTGACTGGTTCTTGAATGAAGAATTTTTTGTATTCCAACCAATTTTATAAGGCAATACCAAAAATTGTACTTTTTTGTAAACAACTCAAATTTCAGATTTCAATTTATTTTTTTTTCTTTCGTTCTAGCTCGTGATTTATGTATCTACTAACAGAAATAATTTGATTTTTTGATTTCGGATGAATCTATCAAGAGTTCCTCTGTCCACAAGGACACTATCGCCGCACTCTCTTCGAAGCGGCTCAAGTACCTCCGAGTGTACGAGTGTGCGAGTGTGTGAGTGTTCGAGTGTCTGGGATTCCAACAAAAAAAAATATTTAATACTATTACTATTTTCCAGCTTGTCAAACTTTTATTATTTCCTTTATTTTTTTTTGTTATATATTTATTTATGCCCTACA